>OY482670.1:124031118-125231118 GCA_960531455.1 Urophora cardui | reverse complement strand
GTGTAAGTCCAAAATTTTTATATGAACAGAAATTTTTTTTCATTTTGAAATTTTTTTATTTTTTGTCTTTTGTCTGTCCTACAAAGTTTGAAAAAAGGACTTACACAATTTTCACTCTAAGCTAGCGATTTTTGTTTTTGGGATAAGTAATAAAAAGTTTCAACAAAAGTGGTAGATGTCAGAGCGGTTCAACTAAAATTCCGCTTACATTGCTTATCTACTTTTATTTACTCGTTTCTTAACAGGCTTTTGCATAATTTCCAAAAAAAAGCATCTTCTTTGAATTAAAATTGAGCGACTAGTCATCAGCTTCACCTTTCGTTTGAAAATTTTTAAATTGACTTTAATTGCCACTTTTTTTAACTTTCTGCTTTGAAATATCTTTGCTTTTAAAAAAAACTTGTCATTCCCATTATTCAAGTAGGCAATAAATTGATGCCTTTGTATAGCATTGCAACTGAAAATGAAGCACTTTCACCTTGGCAAACAAAAAGTTACTAATACTAACACTTTTTTTGTTTCGTTAGCTTTCTTTATCGTTTCGTCTTTACTCAATTTCAATTTTGCTTTGTTTTGCTTCATTTTATAGAGCCTCCGAATTTCATAATTAATGTCAAAAAAGTTTTCGAGCTTCAAATTCTAAAGCTTTTTCAGCGCCTTTGCTTTCTCTACCCCAACCACGACAAACTACCTACAATCGAGTTTGTAATAAAATCAGGACACAACCCACATAGCATTTGGAAGATTGTTTTATGAAAACTGACTGTATCGAGTATTTTTCGATCCCCTTTGATGATCAAAAACTGATTAATCGTCTCTGGGATTAGAATAAGACTCGAAAATGAGTCAGACCAGCGATTGAAAAGTGATTTTATTTTTTATCATATAAAAATCACCTAGCTGAGTCTTTTTCGATCCCCTTTGCTGATTAAAAAAATAATTTATCACAAATTGATCATGCTAAATATCGAAATGTGATCGATTACTTTGCTTTTTTAGAAAAAAAGAAATATTCCTTAGCAAGTCTAGTACATAAAGCTATAATTTTTCCAAAAAAAATTCAGAGAATTTTATATTAGATTTCGGTATTGATGGTTCCGAATGTTGTAGAGCAGGAACATATGGATGCATGTCTTCCGTATTGCCGTATATGAGAGTGCCAAAATGAGCATATGCATTTTCATAGGAGTTTATTTATGGATTGAAATTTTTAGATATTAAACTCCTTATTTGCGTGATATTATTGTAGGCTAAAAATCTGTTTCAAAAGTTCCAACCAAAATGTGGACTGAGGGTGACCGTGGAAGTTCTTTTTGCGATATTAGTAAAGGTAAGGCTAAAGGTTTAATATGTAAGAGGATAGAAGATTGGAAAGAAAAGCGGTTGTAAACTGACCCAAAAATGATAGGAAAATGAGTATTAGAAAATTATTAGAAATTGATAAGAAAGTTACTGAAAAACGACCAAAAAAAAAGATTCGAAAATGACCAGAAAAACGATTGGAAAATGACTCAAAAAAGGTTGGAAAGCCAATCGAAAATTATCAGAAAAACGAAGAAAAATGACCACAAAAAGATTCAAAAACGATCAGAAAACGATTCAAAAATGACCAAAAAAAGATTCAAGATCGAAAAAAATAAAATCGAAAGGGACTCGAAAATGATAAAAATACGATTAAAATAAGACTCGAAAACGACTCCCCAATAAGAGTTGGACGTAGGGTACCATTTTCTACAGACGAGAGGCCCTTTTATGATCAGAAAATGAGCGCATTTTCCATTATTTTGAGCGCGCATAGGGATCGAAAAAGACTGGAATATGATCAAAAATTCATAAAATGCTATGTGGTAAATAGACTTTTTTTCCTTATGAATAGTTAAAAGAGCGGAGGATTGTATTAAAGAATGAACATTTATGATATTTTGCGAGAGTCCAGTCGACACGAATTTTTTGTAAAAGTCGAAAATGGTTTTCCCATACAACTTTTAACCACTTCACTCACCTTCGCTTAACATTAGTTCCAACATTTCCACTTACATTTCTATGGGTATATCGCATTATTTTTTAGAGGTTGGTATATGTGTATGAAGATATTGGCGTATGAATTCTTAGCCAATGCTTATGCGAGGTTGTTATTTTAAAAATCTTCTGTTCTTCACAAATAAGGCCTACAATTTCCAATCGGACATAAAACAGTCATGCAAATCAGAAGCTGGAACGTATAATTTTCTATAACAAATCTTTTTAAGTACAACTAATTTAAACGAATTTCATTGCAAAAGGCACAAACGCAAAAAATATATACACGAATGCAAACATGAATTCACGTGAACAAAATTGTGCAGACAGACGACCACAATGCGTCCATGACCGCATAAATAATGTTGGCTAAAAAAAGAGAGCACAATAATAATGATTGTTAAGGAAAAAATTTGAAATTACGGCGGAATAATACTCGTATAATACAAATATACATACATATATACATACTAACATACCCTGTAGGGAAAATCTCTAGTTCCGAACTAGGTCGCTTCTAGTGCATTTTTCGCCACTACTAGTGCGAGCTAAATCTCGTTTGCATGTTATCAACTGGCGAATTTAACACAGCGATGTCCTAGGCGGTGTCAATTGTCACTCTCTACACTACATTTTCGATAGTTCCGAACTAGTATTAAGTTCTACAGTTTTCACTAGTTCGTTTATTGGCACAATTTCGATAGTTCTGAACTAACCACAAGTACCTACAAATTCTACAGTTTTATATCTGCCGCTTAAGTGCAGCATTTGACACACTTCATACATGTGGCGCGATGGCACACTGGCTAACGCGTGTGACAATCAACCTGGCTAGCGCGGGTTCGAATCCTGTTGGTGTCGGGACAGATGATAATTTATTTTTTATTTTTTTTTTTTGACTAATATTTTTTTATTTATTTATTTAATAAAAATTTACAAAAATATTTAAAAAGTAATAAAATAAAAAAAATTCAAAATAAGCCTGAGGCATTGGAAAAGCATAATTAGGGGAAGATTTCATTTCATAAAAGTTATGATGCAAATAGAAAACTCTTTATATAAAACGCTTCACTAAACATCTGAGAATTGCAGAAATATACTCGTACAAAGCCGACGGCAATTGAACGAACGAAAAATTTTCATAGAATTTTTGTTACTTCGAAATTGCATACAAATCAAAGTGGGTTTTATAATGGTCACTCAATTCGCTTCTTCTGAACTGGTGATGGTCTAACTACAATTGATCTAGTTGATTTTTGACACCTCTCCGCTAGTTCGGAACTAGAAATTTTGCTCACTAGTTATTGAGTTCCCTGCAGGGTACATACAAATATGACTGTATATGTCTGAGTTTGTAAACGAATTGTATGTTAATGATTGTACGGCCGTAGCAAAGGAAGTGATTTGGAGTCGTAGTGGGTATGACTGGGCGGCGTTGGTAAGCGTGTTAACCGCAGCACATTTAAAAGCCTACAGAATGTATTTATTCATACAAATCGACCATTCAGTTCGACCAAATGTGGCTCGCCAGCCATAGTAAAGTAACTAAAATACCAAAAACAATATCGGAATACCTACTTGAAACACAGTTGTTACAATAAAATTTACTATAGTCCATGCGACATACAAGGGCTGAAAAAATTAACATGAGAACATGTTTTATTATGGCTGTAAATAATTGTTGCAAATGTGCGTTAACAATGTGTCACACATACATACAAATGTGTACATATTTATACAGTTGCAAACACATTTACTGATGCCTACAACACTGGTAACAAATTCATGGAAAATAGCAGTCTGAAATTCATGCGAATTTATGTTAAAATTTCAATGCTGGTGCGCCTCTAAATATGCAATGCCAAAGCGCCTCTAAATATGCAACGTATATGCTGTTCAATATTTAAATAGTGAGAGAGAGTTAGAGAGTGAAAGAGAAAGCTAGAGGAAGAGAGGTAAATTGTCTGTAACTTACTTCGCTTATTCCTTTTCTAGCAATGAGCTGCCGGCGGCATATTTCGCTTTTGCCATTATTTCGATTAATGACATGCCCATGAAATATCCAAATACGACACCATTTATTTACAAAAAGCCGAATTCGTATTAGTATTTTTGTTTCGTTTTTTTTCGGAAAGTTGCTTTGGCGGCGGTAGACTGCTTGTCGCCGTTCCGGACCAGCCAGCTGCAACCACATTTATCATTTACTGCTCTATTGGCATTGAGTGCTATAATTGTAAGTACATATTTTACGCACAAAAAAGAGAAGTTGAATGGTGTTCTGGCATAGACTAATTACACTCATTGGTACAAAGCGAAATTTCTATGCATTTTGGTAAGATGAAATAAATTGATGATATCAATAACATTTTCAAAATTGTGTCTGAAAAGTATCTGAAGGCGATGAGCTTTGATGCCAAATAGCCATGCACTATTTCACTGAATGTTTTTAGTTTAGTTATATCTGTAAAATAGAATGTCCAAATCGAAAAATCAGCTCATATATTATAATAGTAGTTAGACGGCATTTAACAAAGGTTCGCTACAAATCTTTATCTTATTTTTTTTTTATTTTAAGATAAAATGCTAACATTCTTCATCCTTAATAACATTGACAAAGATTTTATTTCTATTAATTGTTTTTGCTTCGCTTAACATTAAACCCACGTCTCCCTAAGCTTAATTATTTTTTCTCTATTAACACAATCACTTGTCGCTGATTGGTAAATTTTAATTGCATGAAAAATATATCAATTGTTATTACACAATAACTTCTTTTAATTGTTTGTCACTCGCTCACCTCGGCGTATGAGCAACTTTTAATTAGTGTACAAATTTATAAATAGAAGGACTGCCCACTCACAGCTGAATTATTGTCCTCTATATAAGTCAGCGCTCACACACCTACACACACACATATAATTAAATTTCTAATTATCTACTCGTTATATACCCTCTAATGGTTATTGCTACACGCTCGTCCCACTTTTTATGTTGCCTTTTTGCTCACGTTTTCACTGCAATGCACTGGATTGGATGGAATGGCATGGCATGGCAATAACAAATGAAGCAAAAACGTCAAAGCGTAAAAATTACGTTCATATTGTCATGGAGTTTACTTTGGGCGGCAACAAAAGGCGATGAACCAAAGGGGATACAAGTGGTGAAGATTAAAGGTTAGGGAGAGAAAAAGAGAGGGAGAGAGTCTGTGTTTGATCTGTAAATAAAAATAGCACTTGGGGCAAAATATGTGCGTTTACTTACATACATAAAAATATTAAAAAAAAATATAAAATAATAGCTAAGCGCAGTGATTGCAAAATAATTTGTCATTGCAGTGGGTGCAATTTGTCTTTGATGTCATGACTTGCTTTGTAATTGAGCTAGAATGCACTCCAGCTTTGTAAAATGTAGCCATTCATATATACCCACGTGGGCTACGCACATATATATATATATGCATGGTTGCATTTAAATACAAAGTGAAATAAGCAAAAGGGTTGATTCATTTGGTTCTGTAATAAAAAAGAGTCTACCAAGTTTTGGTACTGCACCCGGATTCTATAAATTGCTATCGCCAAAAGAGATCGCCAGAAATCTCTAAAAGTATGCAATATCTGGTAAAATGTCTGACATACAAAACTGGCTGCCAGCTAAGAACAAAAGTATTTACAGAAAGTAATCCTATCGAAACCTCGACTGCGTTGTTAAGATCAGGTGAAGACTGATTCCTCCTAACCAATTGGCCCCATGCAGCACCAAACAGAAACGACTGGCGCGCTTTACTGCACTTGCCCAAAATTGTCTAGACGGTAATGCGCCGATTAATCAGAAAAAGGTCCGATATGAGTGAGAGGTAGTTGATTTCGTGTGTACACCGAGCAGCGGTGTCGTATTTTACAAATCTTTGCGGTTTCACTTCTATTACGATATCTCGACTATCATTCATATTTAGTACGTCTGTAAGACACAATCTCAATGGTAAGATCGCACCGGCATATGTAGCTTTTTGGCATTGTATTGCTATTATAGCATACAGTCACAGGACCACTCTGGACTTATAACTCTAGTTTCCAGGTTTTAAGAAATATTTGCTTTTTGTGGACTAAAATAGGCTTGAAACTTCAGTTTTGTGCTTAGCATGACATATACTTTTCTAATACTAACAACGGGTACGTGCAAGAAGTGCCAAAAGTATGACCTCAATTGTTTGAAATTGAGACTTTTTAAAAGTAAGTAATATGTGAACACAGAAAACCCGAGCAATCAATAACAGGTGAGGAAATTCCTGTAAGCCATCACACATAGCATTTGGAGGATTGTTTTATGAAAACTGACTGTACCGAGTCTTTTTCGATCCCCTTTGATGATCAAAAACTGATTAATTGTCTCTGGGATTAGAATAAGACTCGAAAATGAGTCAGACCAGCGATTGAAAAGTGATTTTATTTTTTATCATATAAAAATCACCCAGCTGAGTCTTTTTTGATGCCCTTTGCTGATTAAAAAATAATTTATCACAAATTGATCATGCTAAAGATCGAAATGTGATCGATTACTTTGCTTTTTAGAAAAAAAAAATTTTTCCTTAGAAAGCATAGTACATAAAGCTATAATAATAATAATAATAATACAATGGCGCTATTATAACTCTGACGAGTTTTATGGCCGAGCTTCTCTCCCAATTCGAGCTGTGCTCCTTTTTGTTTTTCCTGGTAATTGGGTGGACCTACAGTTTTATGCCGGCTCCGAACGGCGAATGCATTTTTTTTGTGAGAAGCTTTTTCATGGCAGAAATACTCTCGGAGGGTATGCCGCCCACTGCCGAGAGGTGACCGCTGCTCTTAAAAACCCAATAATTGGATTTTTACTAATTAGAAAAATTGTTTTGGTGTTTGGCTCGGACCGTGGTTTGAACCCGAGACCTCTGGCATAGCAGGCGAGCACCCTACCCACTCCACCACAGCGGCCATAAAGCTATAATTTTTCAAAAAAAATTTCAGAGAATTTTATATTAGATTTCGGTATTGATGGTTCCGAATGTTATATAGCAGGAACATATGGGTGTATGTCTTCCGTGGCCGTATATGAGAGTTCCAAAATGCGCATATGCATTTTTATAGGAATTTATTTATGGATTGAAATTTTTTTATCTTAAACTCCATACTTGCTTAATATTATTGTAGTCTAAAAATCTGTTTAAAAATTTCCTACCAAAATGTGGACTGAGAGTGACCGTGGAAGTTCTTTTTGCGATATTGGTAAAGGTAAGGCTAAGGGTAGAATATGTATAAGGAGGGAAGATGGGAAAGAAGTGCAGTTGTAAAATGTCCCAGAAATGATGGGAAAATGAGTAGAAAAGTATTAGAAAACGATTAGAAATTGATCAGGAAGTTACTGAAAAACGACCCAAGAAAGATTCGAAAATGACCAGAAAAACGATTGATAAATGACCCAAAAAAGATTGGAAATCCAATCGAAAATTATCAGAAAAACGAAGAAAAAAAAATCGAAAGGGACTCGAAAATTATTAAATTACCATTAAAATAAGACTCGAAAATGACCCCCCAAGAAGAGTTGGACGTAGGGTACCATTTTCGACAGACGAGAGGCTGTTTTATGATCAGAAAATGAGCGCATTTTCCATTATTTTAAACGTGCATAGGAATCGAAAATGACTGGAAAGTGATCAAAAAATTCATAAAATGCTATGTGGGATTATGGGTTTCTGTAAGGGTAAATCAACGGTCACAAACCTACTGGAGTTTACCACTAGTGTTTCTAATGGATTTTCTCAAAACTTGCCCACTGATGTTATATACACGGACTTCAGCAAAGCATTTGATAAAGTCAATCACTACTTGCTGATTCTTAAACTTGATCTTCTTGGCTTTCAGCCCAGCCTTTTGCAATGGATATCTTCATATCTTTTAAATAGAACACAAAGGGTGATTTCCAAAAATGCTTACTCGTCTATTATTAATGTTACTTCAGGAGTTCCTCAAGGCAGTCACCTTGGCCCGATTCTGTTTTTGCTATTTATTAACGATATAACTACTACAATTAAACACTCAAAAATTTCATTGTATGCGGACGACGTAAAGCTTTTTAGATCAATCTCTTCATTTGATGATAGAACTTTGCTTCAGGAAGATTTAAATTCCTTAGTTTCTTGGTGTGACACTAACTTAATGCCACTTAACCTCAATAAATGTAAATTAATGCGCTTTTCCCGGAAAACCGTACAGCCAGCTTCTTATGCAATAAATGGCTTAGGTCTCGAACAAGTAAATGAGTTTGTGGATTTAGGTGTAATAATGGACTGCAAACTTAGTTTTAACTTTCATATTAATGCTACAGCAAATAAGGCAAGAGGTGTCTTAGCGTTTGTAAAAAGTTGGTCAAAGGAATTCAGCGACACATACATAACTAAAACACTCTTTACAACTTTAGTAAGACCCATATTGGAATATGGTTCCATAGGTTGGAATCCATACTATCAGATTCACTCTGATCGCTTAGAGTCAGTCCAAAAACAGTTTTTGCTTTTTGCTTTAAGAAATTTGCCTTGGGATTATGGTTACAATCTTCCACCGTATACTAGCCGTTTAAAACTCCTTTATCTTCCGACTCTTGCAAGTCGACGAGAAATGTTAGGGGTAATATTTATCGTTAAGCTCTTGAATGGCTTAATTCTTTCTCCTTTCTTGCTAGCTGAAATAAACTTTAACATTCCTTCTCGTTCAACGAGACACTTCAACCCTATCTATTTAAAGCAATGTAAATCAAACTTTGAATTAAATGAACCTTTTCGGGGTTTATGTAAGAGCTTTAATTCCTATTCCAGCTTTTTAGATATTTCGGACTCACTTTTCATTATAAGGAAAAAAATACTGTCTTATCTTAACACATAGTAGCGATTATTCTGTTATAATTCTCAAGACTAACTTCAAATGTACTATACTCAGCTGATGATTTTATTTCTCTGTAGCTGAGCAGTTTAAGATATCGACGCTTAACAAACTCCTGTCACTCAACACCTCGGCATTTTATGTAAATAAAAAATATCCGTACGTCATGCGGGTGCGCCTCTCGTGCGGTCGGGCGGGATTGGAGGGCGTGGGTTATTATTATTATTATTATCATTATTATTAAACAAAATACCGCGATGCGAAAATAAATGTTGGAAAAAAACTTTTCTTAGTACATGATTGATGCTCTATTTATTACCTATCAGCGTAAATTAATATAATAATATAATACAATGGCGCAATTATAACTCTGACGAGTTTTATGGCCGAGCTTCTCTCCCAATTCGAGGTGTGCTCCTTTTTTGTTTTTTTCCTACTAATTGGGTGGACCTACAGTTTTATGCCGGCTCCGAACGGCGAATACATTTTTTGTGAGAAGCTTTTTCATGGCAGAAATACTCTCGGAGGGTATGCCGTCCACTGCCAAGAGGTGACGGCTGCTCTTCAAAAACCCAATAATTGGATTTTTCCTAATTTGGAAAATTTGCTTTGTTGTTTTTCTCGGACCGTGGTTTGAACCCGAGACCTCTGGCATAGCAGGCGAGCACTCTACCCACTGCACCACAGCGGCCACGAAAAAATGAAAATTTTTGATAATTTATAACACTAAGAGCGCTTTCACATTACTCGGTGCGGTATCGGATCGACATTTTTGGTTTTTACGGAAAGTATACCGAAACCTTACCGACCACATGTATTTCAATTGGCACTTTCACATTAGTGTTGCATACATAAAATCGGAGCGGATTAATTTCGGTATACCGCAGCGCGGTAAGACCGGTCAATAAAATTTGAGGAATTACTGCATACATTTTTGCGGCGTAATAAAAGAAGAAGAACAAAGTCAGTAAAAAACTCGTTTCGGCTATAAATGTAGCAAATTATAATGTCTTCGTCTTCGCTAGAAGACATTATTGTTATTATTGAGTGATTTGTTGAAGTTAAAAATTTTGTTTTGCAAATTTCAATGTTTGTTTTCCTATTTTCTGCCGATAACGCACCGAAAATATTCCCACAAGTGTGAAAAACACAACAACGCGGAATCGTTTCGGTAAGCTGGAAATACCGAGCAAAAAATGTCGATCCGATGTCGTACCGAGTAATGTGAAAAGGCCCTAACTAAAAAAAAAACACAAAATCGAAAGCAGCAAAGGGAAGAAATAATACAAAAAAGAAAATGCAAATCGAATTTAAGTTCAATGCGCAAGTAAACACAATCACACTTAATACTCGAATAAAGCGCATAACCTTTGTGAAAAGTCCAATAGGTATAAATATAAATACATATAAATATAAATAAATTGTGAACATGCTGCAAGTGAACTTGAAACAAACAAGCAAAACCAACTATTATGTGTTGCAATGGCATTGAACGGCTGAATGGTTGGCGAAAAGCAAGCAAAGGAGTATATGAACAAAGTAAAACAGAAAGAGACAACAACAATAAAAAAAATTTAAAAAATGGTTAGTTTAAAGTTTACTTTACAAGAAAAAGTTTTTACACTATTGCTTGCTCATATGCATAGGTGCAATATCGGTGCGTGGGGGCGTATGAGTAACAAATGCAATAATGAAAGTGCACCAAACACCAAAGCAACTGGGCTTATTTTTGTTGGTGGAAAGGGATACAAAATTTTGTTAATCTTTCAATGCAATTGAGTGGCATATTATGTGTTTTAAAAAATATTTGTATGTTTTATGTTTGTGAGTGCTCTTCACGGCGTATACATATATTTATGTTAGACCGTATCGCAAAAAAAAAATTCGCGCCATATGATGTCTTTTTGGAAAACATATCCGGAGTGTTTTAAATGTTCTAGAAAATTATTCGCCACAAAATTTCACTGGGGGTCTCATCAGAAGAAATTTTTGTGAGATCAATCTAAAATATCACAGGAAGCGAAAAACATACAGGGGTTTAATGAAGCGACCGAAATAATTATTTTACAAAAGGTGAATGATTTTTGACGTCACGACGTCTAACATGCTATGGGCAATTGTATTTTCTTGGAATGTTATTTTACTAGTTTCTAAATAAGCAGATTTAGTTAAAAAGAAACGGGGACGCATTAAATTTAGAGTTTAATGGAAATATGAACTTGTAAATTTATTAAAAAATGTAAACACTTCCCCTTCTCCTCAATTATAAAACGATGCTTGAGAAATTTATGAGTGCTATTTTCTACACGCATTTTAATTTTATGTACACGGAATGTATTTGGAAAATAATTCCAGCCCACTAGAAAAACGTTATTTTAGACGAATTCGCTATTTTTTTTTTTTCTTTTAAATCCCCTTCTTCCCTTTTTACTCGCAGACTATATTGCATTAGTTTTTTGGTTTTTTTTTTTTGTTTATTTTTTTGTGTTTCCTGCAAACATTGCACACAAAACTTTTTCTTGTAAGTGCATTATTTCCGGCTTTTATAAAGTTTTCATTATTTATGCGGCGTACTGAAAACTTGAACAAAAAAAAAAAAAAAACAAAAAACTCTTTATTGAAGTTTCGGGAGGAAGAAAGCAAGATTATTGCTCCCGGGAATTGCAAAGCAGCAACAGCAACGGCAGCGGCAATACTAGAGAGACAGACTGCATTGCTGTGCCGCACGGCACGACGAGAAGACATTTGTACTTACAACATTTTCCCAAGTAACAAGATTTCGGTACAAGTTGAAACCGATTGCAGCAACTACAGCAACAGCAAAGGCAACTTTCCGAAGAAAAAAAAGTATCTACTGCAAAGTGCTAAGTGCATTATGCTGCAGCTTGTGGTTTGTATTTGACTTGAGTGTACATATGTACATGTATGTGTGTATGTACTTTCGTTGGTAAAGCGGAAAAAAGTAAAGCTTTTATTTATTGGATACAAAGTTTTTTTTTTTTGTTTGTGACTGTTTGCGCCTTCGATTTGTTTCGAGTTTCAGCAACAGCAGAAGAAAGAACAACGACATCATTCTCAACATCATCATCATAATCATCGGTGGCCGTCAGTCTATTGAATGCTTTGTTTCCATCGTGGGGTCATATCAGAGGCGGTCGCTTCATACAAGCCGAGAAGCCCGGCTTGCGTACACATTTTCGTTCATTTCATACGAAATTCTTTAAAATCTGGTTATTTTACGTTTTAAATGTGTTTACTATTTAAGTTCTCAATAATATAGCCCCCACTGTAACATGCCTCTAAAAGCCTGATAAGAAAATAGCGCAAATACACCACCAATCCACCTCACAATGTGTATTTTGTTTGTACAGCCAATCACAGCACAGTGAGCATGCTTCAAACTTTCCACACATTAGCTTTTACGTGGCTTTCAGAACAGAATAACATAGCTTATTTTCTCGCTTTCGCTAAGGAGAAACCAATTGCTTACTTTCAGATTTAAATTGAAAAAAAAACTAGCAAAGCACTTTTTTTATTTTTCACATCAAATTTGTATGCGAATATGAAGCTGGCTTCGGCATTCAAAAGTTCAGTATTCACAGCCATATGCATATTTGATTTGATTTTCGTTTGCATGTAGGTACATAATTATGCACATAATTTCTTACATCTGCATGTGCATGCAAACATAAATATCAAATACCAGATTATAAAAGGGTTGATTGTGATTTTTGGCGACTATTGGCACCATATCAGGATAATTTTAAAAAGCGGTGGAAATCAAATTGGAACTCAGTTTTCCAAACACTAAAGCACCAATTTTCTAGGCAATAAGCAAATACACTTGCTACTGCTGAAATTTCCGTCGGTATAAGGAAACTAAAAATACCTCTGCGCATTCATGTAAGATTTCCCTAGCGCACGTTTTAATATTTAAGAATTATGTAAATACGAAATTTTTTATTTTAAAAATGTTCAGAGTAAAATTGCAAAATCAAGAAAAAACAATTTTAATTTAAAAATGTTTATTTTTATTTTAAGCACTATGAGATTTTGAAGGAAAAACTTTAGTTTTTATTCCATTAATTCTAATTTTTAATGTAAACATGTTTCTTTTTAAATCCTAAATACATTTTAATTTAAAAAATTTAATTTTTAATTCAAAAAATTTAATTTTTAATTTAAAAAATTTAATTTTTAATTTAAAAATTTTCATTTATAAAATAAAAATGACTTGGTTAAAACGTGCATTATAAAAATAAAAATTTTATTTTTGATTCCTTTTCTCTGAGTATACAAACAAAAAAATGTGTATCAGGAACACAAAAATTAAAAATACATATGAAAAAAACAAAAAAAAAAAATAAACGAGAAAAAAAAACGATCTTCAAACACTCGAATTGTTCAAATGCCCGTACAAAAATACTCGTAATAAACAAACAAACGAGCGTTCGAGCATTTAAAAGCATTTATTCGGGCCACTCGAAAATGTTAAAAAGAAATCGAGAACTCTAAATCAAAGTCAATGACGGAACGCAATCAGACTTTTAAATAATACAGCAAAGGAAATTACATAAATGGCTAATGGTTATGCTTCACACATAGGCTTGCCCAGGCAATTTATGCTAGGTCCGCCACTGGGTCATATATATGTATGTAAGTTCATATGTACATTTATTGGCTTATGATATACTTCTGTTAAGTTTGCAAACTTCAAAGCACAAGGCAGTTTTAAGTGTATCGTTCGTTGTCACTTGTAGGACATAACATGCATGTAGCATATGATATGGATATTTGGACATATAACGTTTAAGAGCAATCCAAAAATTTGATCGACCATCAAAAAAAAATTTTTTTTTATACTTTTTAAAAGAGGGTTAAAGCGACCTATTCGTGGAGGTGTTAAGAGTTAACATGTACGTGACATAAGTGAGCAAATTTTGCTCAATAGACGAAAGCTTAAATTTTTTTTTTATAATTCTAATTTTTAAGTATTATTTTATTTAATAAATATCAAATTAATTTACTCAAGTACAGAAAAAAGTGTTCTTAAGTTTATTTTAAGGCAATAGCGCATGTCATCAATGTCTTAGAATAAGCTTTCCAATAAAATAAATAACGCATTTGTTTTTGACATCTAATACTTATGTATTTTATAAGTTACTTAGAGAGAGAGAGAGAGAGAGAGAGAGAGAGAGAGAGAGAGTGTTATTATACAACTCCGATGAGCGTGTCGAGAGTTATGTCGAGTTTCACAAGGATCCGTCCTAGTCCCCCTCTTGTTGAATGTTGCGTACAATAGGTTCCGAGAGCTGGCATAACTTAAATCAGTAGAGCTTCTAGCCTAAGCAGATGACCTCATAATAAGAGGAATCGCAAACCACACAGAAAGCTCAGGCGAATATGGCCCTGAAGCTCGCGGAACGAAAAGAGGTAAAGCTAGAGAGCGCGTGAAAAGTGTGTGAGAATATGCGCATCACGGTTGGTTAGTGCGACTAGGTAAACTTCGTAGCCATCAATCATCAATAAAATCTTTGTGTGGGACTAGATCAGAGGCTGTGCATCAAGGTGCGCTTGATATAAGCCAGCGATGGGCGAAAATTTGGCTCTTGCAGGAGTCTCGGAGCCAGCAAGAGGATGGAGAGGGGCTGATTTGTTTTCCGGTGATAAGGGGAATGCAAAACAATTAAAATCAGCGTATATTCCCTCGCTCGTCATGTTCATCGCAAGAAGCCTGCGGAAACACTAAAAATCAAAAACCAAAACCACCAACTCTCAGCCACGATCAACAGCAGGGATGCCACTAAGAAAATTTTTTTCCTACCAAAAATCTACCAAAATGGCTTCGAACCTACCAATTTTTTTTTTTTTTTTTTTTTTAATGTGAGATTTAAGCATATTCAATAAATTCATTTAGGCCAGTAACCGACTACCTTGTGAAAACTTTAGTATTAAGTTTAATATTATTTGTACAAATTTCAATTAATTTTAGAATGAGTGATAAAAATATGAAGCGAAAGAGGAAGAGCAGCAGTTTACAGATAAACAAAAACTTGAGTTGGCGTTAAATGATATTCGGACAAGGTTGGGTTGGGTATTAGTGGCTGCCACCGCTCGTCCAGTGCGGAGGAAATCAGGATTTACATTTTGTGGAATAACATTTGAGAAATAATGAGGGCAAGCAACTGATCCTGAAGGAAACGTAAGAAAATGTATCGAGGGAAATAGCGGATATTGTTTCCACTTGGTACAGCAAACACATTTACTAGCTAGGTAGGCCTGATAGTCAGTCGTGATGCCACATGGACCTCTCTATACACACCATGTAGACGAACAGCCTTCTTTGCTTCATATAGCATAAAATTTCAGATGCCCTTCTGTTTTCAATCTCCTCCAGTTGTGTCTGTGGGGGCAAGTGTACTTGAAGCTCAAAGAAAATGTTTCTATTTAGCAGAGTTTTGTGACAAAACTCTACTGAGAAGACGCGTTTTCTAAACAGTGTTTTGACAAAGTGGCCAAATGTACCAAATCGGTGATGTTATTTGAACGAAGGCAAAAACCTACCAAAATTCAAATCGTCCTACCAACCTACCAAAAGGAATAAAACCTACCAGTTTTGGTAGGAAAAGCCCAAAAGTGGCATCCCTGATCAACAGTTCTCAAACTGTGTTGCCGTATTACGGAAACAAAATAATACAATTTTCGTCAAGAATTATGAAAAATGTAATTAATACTGAATTTTTCGATTTTTAGGTAGCACCGACTTTATAGTATGTATATTATAATATATTTAGTTTGTGCGTATTTCATATCTACATGCAAATCGATTTATTTACAAACTATATACATACTTTTAGTGTTGATAGTAACAGAGCATAGTTGTAGTAGTATTAGTTGTAGAAAAGAATACTAAAACACATTTATTATATAATCCTTACACAATGACACCTTCCCTGTTGACAACGGCGCTCTTCCCCCCAGAGTTGCCGCTCCTACAATACATATATTATTTTAGTGGAAATAATATTTGGTTTATGAAACTCACTCACATTCGTTTCATAGAAAATAGGTAATTTATTTTTATATTATTTTTGCAATGTCAAAATTCAAGAACTTACATTTATAATTTTTCTTACATTAAATAGAATCTGTTATACAAAAAAGAATGTGTGTATGTCCTTTATAGACTCCCAAACTAATCAACCGATCTTTATGAAATTTTTGCAGTAGATTCATGTGGTATTAACGATAGGGTATATAGAATTTCAATAAGTGGGAACTTCTCGGAATACAGGCCTAAATGTTGACCCAGCGTGACTCAGATAGACTTTGAGCAATATTGGTACCAAATGAAAGGTGCTGAGCTGGCCTTCCATTTAATTAAATTTTTTCAATAATTTTTAGGTGATACGAAGAAAAAACCATGAAAGTACCAATTTTTGATACCAAATTGTTTGACGCTGCGGCAATACTGCTGCACACTGCCTCTCAGGCACGAACCAGTGATGGAAAATGACTCGTGTCTGTGCAGTTTTCGGATATTTGGGAAGTAGCAAGGCCATAATGTATAATCAATTGATTTTCGCACTATTCTGCAAAACTCAATAAATATTTTTCGATCACAATGCCATTTTTGTTTGCTTCATAGTAAACAAACGGTTGTTTTTTTCATATGTAGGCATATAAACTTTATTACAAAGTAATATTCATAAAAGTAGGACGCACAAATATGCGTAGAAAGGTGTTGTATGAGATCCTTATTATACAATATGTGCTGTAAACTTATTTTATCAAGGTAGCGGTACAAACAGACGATTTTCAAATTGATTACACAATGAAATTCAAAAATTCACCACTTTTTGTACAAATTTGACACAATTGGAAACTTTCATTTTCCATCACTGCCACGAATAAAGGCGGCGACTACTCTCTCGTTCTCAATCTTGCTTATGTGTTAGTGAGTTCTTCCTCAGTTCTTCTCCCTTATGCTGCACTTGGGTTGATTCCCTCACCGGCACCCAAATGTGCCGAGACGGCTTCTAAGTGCAAAATGCTACCAGGAGCTACTTTGCCCAACACTGTGGACTTATCAATATCAATAAATGGGCAGATACTTAGATAGCAGCATGATCTGAACGTCCACCTTATTCAGTTCCTTCGCAGGTATGGTGTTTTAGGGCGTAGCTTGATAAATTCAAGCTCAACGATAATCCTTCTTGCCTTATGTGTTGCTACGCTACAGACGACGCCTTTTACACCGCTTATCAGCTGTGCTGTGTCATGAGGGGCTACTAGTGTACGCTAACGGTACACAAAAGTTTGCGAGTTTATTATAAGGATGGTTGTCTTCCATTCTATGTGGGAATTTTTCAACCCCCAAAGTGCTCTCGCACTGTGCAATTCAGTCTATAAAAAATTGCATAAAGAATAAGACCGGTATTCATAAAAAAATTAAAGCGTGAATAACGGGTATTCATGAATATTGATGTGTAAACTGTTTCGAAATCGGATATTTATTCCCTTTTCCTTATTCCTTTTTTCCTGGTTTTCTATCGATTAAAAGGCGACTATCGTTTTTGTAATTTTTTGTTGTCATTGTGACTGCTACTATTTTGTTGTTTTTGTTTGTTTTGGTTTTTGACTTTTTATTTTTTATGTTGTTTTGTTTTGTATTGCTCAGAAACATGCAAGATCATCAGAATCCACGTTTGACCCATATCTGGAGACCCGGCCTAGGGGTCACAATGAAAAGAGCTTCATATCGAAGTCCTGCTCAAAACCTTTCATTTGTACATGTCTATCTACCTACCTACCACTGACAGTGCCCCAGCAGGGCTTTCTCTTACATGTAATGGGTAAAATCATCGAGAAATCTTGATTCATCGCTTACACTTTCGAATACGGATTGCATTACTTTAACATAGGCCCGTCATTGGCGGTATTGTCTTACAATATTGTAGAAAATAATGCATTATATAATCGCTACTAATATTGGAAAAAATAAGCTGTTACAAGTAATAAGTTCTTTCACTGGTATAAGTAATTGCATATATCACACAATCCAGTATAGTAATCTATAATGTATTATAATAAAAACTGGCAAAATAAACAAGAAAGAGGGTAAATTGCTTTACAAAATTGCTATTTACAAAAATTTAAATCAATATAGGCTTTGCAAAGTATATCGGCAGTGTTCCAAATCTTTTAGCTTATTTTATGCAATACCGGTAAGCGAAAAAATAATTTTAAAACTATGAGCAATTTATGCCGAAAACAAAGAGCATATAGAATGAATAAAGAATCAAAACATTACTTGCAAAATGTATTAAAAAAAAAAACTATTTGAATAATAATTATTACGCTATGTATTTGCACAGCTGTTGGCTTATTTAAAAAATTTTAACGATGGAATAACGCGACTAACCACGGCAGTTTTATAATGAAAACTGGCAAAATAAACGAGATTGAGGGTAATTTGCTTTACAAAACTGCTACTTAGAAAAATTAAAATCAAAGCAAAGCGTTTGCAAAAAAATAACGGCAGTACTCCAAACCTTTTCGATTATTTTCTGCATTACCAGTAAGCGAAAAAATAATAATTTTAAAACTGTCCGATTACAAGTAATGAGCAAAGTAAGCGAAGGAGTGTTTATTAGCTATTTGTAATGCGTTATTTCATTGAATACAAGTTCAAGCCATTACCAAAATATGGAAAAACCCTGCTGGTGCCAAGCGATTCACACGGACGCAGCAGTGCACTAACACAAAGGTCATTTACGTTTACGCGTAAACTTTTCCTGTTTTTCGAAATCACTCGTAGCTACAGCAAAGATGTTTACACATCAAAAATAAAATAGGTTTTAACATTTGGAGAAAGTGACATTTTCATACAATTTTTTCGATTTTAACAGTTTCGCAAATCTACTATTTTATTTTTATTTTATGAAAAAGGGGTAAATATTTTAAATGATGAACTTTTTCAAAACCCCTTTTTTCTTGCATAATAATTATGAAAAATGCCAGTGGCAACTATAACAAATAGATACCATAAACTTTATGGCATAAAGCAAGCGCAACCGGCGACACTAAAAACACTTTCCAAAAAAGCGATTTTCTTTTATGGAAAGGAAAAGGAAAATGGCATTTTCTCGCTAGCTACTTTATACTTATGTATGTATCTAATTGCATTGAGAAAATAAATGCGTGAAATATAAAAGCAAACAGAGGGTTAGATAAATAACGCAGGGTGGGGAGGCAAGTAATAAAAGAAGAGAAAAAAAATAAATGCTTCTGCCAGACAGACAGATTATTACCATATTGTGAGTATTTATATAATTCCTTTTTTTATCCTTTTCAACAAAAATGAAACTCATTTAAGGCATTAGACGAAAACAGGAAAATTAAGCCATGATTTATAATTTTTTCCGTTTTCAACTGATAATTTTTATGGCGCATTTTTGCGTCCCCTAATTCCATTACACATTTGCTTACCTCCTCGAAGCAGAGGCAGCCGATTTCTGCTCCCTTTGGAATTCCAGTTCTTTCCCGCATTTAACTCCACAAACTCTTCTCTACTCTGGCCGATTTGAAAAGCAAAAGGGCTGTTAAATGCCAACAATGTGGCACATTAAATGTTGCCCATTTGAAAGCTGAAGCACTTTCGCTCCCTTGATGTCACCTAGTGGCATGGCATTGGAGGCGCCTTCTAGCGCAGCTTGTGAGTTGCGGCGTAAATGTGATAAAGATACAATGCACATGGTGTAGCTACGGACAATGGTTGCTATTTACTTTTGTATATATATGTATATACGTATGTATATATTTTGATGGAGAGGCGGGGATAGCAGACGCGTTGGAGCAAACGTCCTTTGTGCAGAAGCACTTTTGCCTTTTCCCCTCCCTAAATGGCAAATGGTGACAATGCTCCACACTTCAACTGCCAACCTGCAGAGCGGAGCAGACAGGTGTGGCTGCCGCAGGCGACCAATTTTCAATGGCAAAAATGTGGTGGCATTCAAATGACGTTAAATGCAATTAAAATTATGCGCCTTCATAAGCAGCAATGCAGATGTCAAGTCGTTGGTGGTGACATGAACACGGGCTGAGATTTGGCGGAGAAAAAAGGAATAAAAATTCTAAATAAATAGTAACTGCAGATGCGAAAAAAGTGCGAAGAATGAAGAAATGAAAATGGAATTGTAATAAATGTTTGAATGTTTGCTTGATAAAAATAAATTACACACGTTTATAAAAAAATATGTATGTATGTATTTGAGGAATTTAAAAGGCACTAAAAGAAACAAAAATACATGAAATATGAAAATTTAAAACAATTGTTATAAAATCTGTGAAGCCAAGTGAATACCAAATGCACCCTTTTCAGTAAAACCAGTTATTAACTATAAAGAAAGTGACAGCCACATGACAGATGGCAAAACAACACTTTGACGTTAATATGCGCACCTTTGATGGGGCAGAAATGTATTCGCTTTTCCCCAACGTTTTCCGTCATTTGTTTATGACAACAATTCAACGGCAATTATAAAGTGAATAAGCGCAACGGATGCATCCGCCAAGCAATTCAGTTAGAAGGCGGAGTAGGAAGATTTTCACTCGTTTGCATTGCCACAAAAGAAGAAAAGAAAATCGGAGATGTGCGGCAGAAAATTAGAAAGGAATGGAGAAAATGCGGCAGGTAGGTTTGCATTTAAATTAATTTAAAGTAATATTTCATTTTAACCTTTTTTAACGGACAGGAAACTTATTAAAATTAGCAATACTGCTGCTATAAAATAAACATTTTTTTTCACTCTTGTATGTTCTGTTAAAATTTCTCGTGGAAGATTGTCCAATTTTTTTCGTATCTACATGATAAAACTGTGCAATAACACTTCTGGAGGCGGAATAATTCCAACAGAGAACGAAACACTGAAACCGTTCCGCTCCCTGACGTCAACTTTGCAGCTTTCTGTGGTCTTTTAGGTTCTTTTTACAAAAATTTTAACTCTCTGGGAAACTTCGCAATACCATTTTTTTTAATTCTCTAAAAAGAGGAATAAAAACGACCTCTCCGTGAAGGTTTTAGAGGGTTAAAGTATATATTAAGCCCGTAAAAATGTTTCTTAACAACATATTTGTATACGATATGTATTTTAACCCTCTTTTTTTCTTTTATTTAAAAATCACTTAGACAAAATTCCGCAAATTTAAAATGGCAATAAAAAAAACGTGACCTCAGGGAGTAAGACGGTTTGGGGTTTTTTCTATATGGATAGTGGCCCTTCGCTCTGTGTGGGAATTTTCGCACCCCCCCCAGATAACGGTGATAAATAGATTATTATAGTCTGAAATAAACTTATTTTAAATAAATATTAACATTTTCCCTATAAGCGTATTTTAAACTTTTGTATTTGAATAAAACAACAACAACAGCAGTAAGTTTTCACATGAAGTTTTAAATGTATTTAGTATAGTAAATTAAATAAATGTATCTGCATGTAAACTCAGACAAAAACAGCATTTTAATATCAAACATAAAATTTTTGTTTTCATAATGCCCGTTTTAAACCAAACCATTTTTATTTTAACAACAAAAATTTTTAAATTAAAAATGAAATTTTTGAATTAAAACGCATTTTGGATTTAAAAAGAAACATACTTAAATTAAAAATGAATATTAATGTTGATTCAAAAACTCGCTCTTTGTTCAAAATTTTTTTGTGAGAGAATATTTTTTTTGTGAGAAATCCAACAAAAGCAATAATGAGAACCAATTTTTTTTTAAATTTTGTTTTTACAATGACTCATATAATTCATGGATTCTTTTTTAGGAAAAGGGAAGCATAAATAGGTTACTACAATTCAATATAATGTTTAATGTTCCACTATGTGATGGCGCTGGATTGAATTTCAGGTTGATCTCATGGTACGAATCCGGAGGAGAATATAAAATAAAAAAGAAAAAGGAAAATAAGGAGAATAAGAAATAAAGATAGCAAACAGTTAAAGCGAAGTAGAAAAGAAGAGGAGAACAAGCGGAGCACATAGGTAGATTTTCAAGTCTACATCAATTCCAAAATGCTTGTTTAATGTAAAATTTTAATAATTTGTTTTAAAAGTCGATTTTATTGAAAAATATCAGACCTGGGCACCCTCAATTACATTTTGTAATTGATTACACCTTCAATTACAATTACATGTAATTGTTATTACCATTTTTCAATTACCAATTACATGTAATTGTAATTGAAAAACCTCCATTACAATTACATGCAATTGTAATTGAAAAATTTCAATTACCAATTATTGTAATTGTAATTGAAAAAAAAATGTAATTGAGGATGCCCAGGTCTGAAAAATATATACTTCTCTTCTTGATTGGAGCTTAACCGTCTAGACGATTCTGGCCGAGTCCAACAGAGCGCGCCAATTGCTTCTGTTTCGTGCAGCATGGCGCCACTTGGGAACACCTAGGGAGGCAGCATCGCTGTCCACCTGATTGATATATACAGTGACTCAAAAAAAAAAATCATACGCCACAGTTTTTAAAATTTATTTCAAAGGTTCTGTCGGAAATTTTCCTTTCTTATTTTCATTTAAAAATATGGACAATTTTTCAATAAAAATCGTTTTAAGCAGGATTTCTAAGCTTATGGAAAAAATCGGAAAAATCGTAGAAATTTCTAAAAGTGGATTAACAATTTCAAAGCGAGGCCAGAATTTATAGAAGATTTTGAGGAGATTTCTAAGTGTACTGTTATGTAGACTCCCAATTTTAGTGTAAAAAGTGCAATTCTCAATGCTGTGAAAAATTCCGTCGATTTTAGAAGTTTTTTTTTGTAGGGTGTTTGCCTTATATGTACGTCAGACCGTTCCAATTAAAATTTCCGAAAAGCCAATGAAAATTTTCAAAAAGTGGTATGTTGCATATTATTGTATTAAAATTGAATGAGCTACAAAATTGCATACTCAAAAATCTTCTAGAAAAATTTAGCTTTAGAATTCTTAGCCCCTTTTTGTGATAAGTAATTCCTTGACTTTGAAAAATTGGAAGTACTAAAAATACTGCCTAAAAAGTTAACAATAATCGGTGATAAATATCTCGGTTACTTTCGAGCATCACCTGCATTAACCAAGATATGCGTTAGAAATATAAACATTAAAATCAAATATAAAACACAAAATAGAAAATTATTGTAGGTACCTATGAAAAACCCTGTATCTAGTAGTGAAGTGCGGCTTTGTGCGACGTAATCTTTTGCCGGAAAAATACTAACTGTACTAGATATCATGTCCGAGTGTTAATTTGACAGAGTCTGACAGAGCAACATAACAAAATCAATTTTGAACACAAAAAAGAGTGAACATTTTATTTTAAATATCCCAACTTTAAAAGCTTAAAACTATAAACTTAGAATTATTGGAAATCAAGGATATTATTGAAAAGTGTTAATAATTACTTGAAGATTTAGGATTCATCGCGATTACTTAAATGAAATGCTTTAAATAATAAATATTCAAGTTGAAACTAGCACTTAAAAATATGTAGAAAAAAAATTAGAATATTAAGTGCTAAGTTTCGACCATCTGGGAGCAAGTGCAGAGTATGGGGTCGGGAAAAAAAGCGATGAATTATTGTTCCCCAGTCTATTTCCAATATGTGGGTATATTTTTTTCTGTAATTGCAACAACTTCACAAAATTCAATTTTGGCCGCATAAAACTTGAAAATCTACCTATGTGCGGAGGCTATATTTTTGTAGTTGGGACTCGGATTCAGAGAAGAACTTGAAAATCTACCTATGTGCGGAGGCTATATTTTTGTAGTTGGGACTCGGATTCAGAGAAGATGAAGAGAATGCCGTTGGATACAATTTCGAATCCGGAAGAGAAAATGATATAGAGAACACTGCAACGTTTTTTTTTCTCATAGTGCTCAAAATAAAAATAAACATTTTTAGATTTAAAATGTTTTTTCTTGATTTAAGAATTTTACAATGAACATTTTTAAAATAAAAATGTTGGTAATTACATCACTTTTAAATACCTTTTTGTCCATTTTAAGCACGTTTTGAGATGTTTTTATCCCTTTCAGACCGTGGTGTAACGATTGTGCGGGTAAGTTTGGAAAGCCATATCTCTACTAATTTTTAACGTACGTTGGATAAACCTCTGTGTATCGATTGTGCTGATTATTTTTTAAACTTGCTTCTTACATTGTTCCGTTATTTGGTTTACCGTTTTTTGAATATCGGCGAAGTTATTTTGTCACAGTTCAGTTTGAGCAAAATGAGTCGGGCATTTTTTATTTGTAAAATATTACTTGTCAAAAAAGAGTGAAGTGCATATATTTTAATTAAAAAAAATATCAAATTTTAATATTTTGGATTAGTTGAGATCAATTAGTGCAAAATATATGTGTTTTAGGCCAAATGTTTAATATATGCATCAATTGTGCGCTTTCGGTCTGAAGTCATTAAATATTACGTGTTTTCAACCAATTTTGTTTTCAGAAGTGCTTACAGATAAAGACATTTTGGCGGTGCTAGAAGATTCGGCTGCACCTGATTTTAGAGACGATGGTGAAGTACGGGACCAAAATTAAAAATTTCACGAAAAAATGGGAGAGATTTTCTATTGATGAGCAAATGGTTCCCTGTACTGGTCGCTGTCCAGTACGTCAGAGTTTGCCCAACAAACCAAGAGGTGTTGGCATGAAAAACGAGGGTTTGACCACGTCAGAAGGACTAGTCCTTGATTTTGAGATTTACCGAGGCAAGACAACACCTCTACCAGAGGAAAATATTGGTCTCGGTCCTGCATTCAAAGGATCAAAAGTATTTTTTATAGATATTTTACAATATTGCCACTGTTAGAAAAACTTCTCGAAAAAGAAATTTATGGGACTGGAACGATAATGAGGAATCGTGCAAAATGTGTCAGTTTCTCCAATGACAAGAAAATTAATAGAAGCAATATGGAGGAGTTCTGTGGACCAGATGATAAAAGAGTTGTTGTACAATGGAAAGACTCAAAGTCAGTTGTATTGGCCTCGTCCGCATTTGGGGGTAGCCCTGTGAATCACGTTCACCGTTGGTGCAAAAAGGAGAAACAATTCATCCAAGTCGCACAACGGAATATATTTGGGCAATACAATAAATTAATGGGTGGTGTCGACATTTATGACCAACAAATGGAAGCTTTTCGGACATTTTTTAAAACACAGAAGTGGAAACTTAAGGTAGTTATCCATTTCTTAGATTTGGAGTGCTGTAATGCTTGGATGGCGTATCGAAATGCTTGTCAGGAAGTCGGAATGCAACCAAAAGATATCCAAGATTTGCTGAGTTTTCGACTTGATCTCGCTGAATCTTTGGTGGTAGCTGAAACAAATCAGAACGTGGAATGGTCCTCTGGATCTGAATCAGACCATGTTGCTGCTGCTCCATCTTCAAAACGATATCGTCCAGCCGATCAGCCGTGTGACGAAAAGCGATTGGATGGCTATTACCACTGGCCGGAAGAAATGGATTTGAAGTCCCACGTTTGTGTCGTCACAAAGGGTGTACATCGCGCACACGTACACGATGCATGAAATGCGATGTATTTTTATGTATGAATAAGAAAAACAAATGTTTTATGCCCTACCATACAAATAAATAAAAAATTAATCAGAAAGGTTATTATATGTGGATACGTGTTTTTTTAATGAAAACAGACCGAGATGCATCAATTGTGCGAGTCCTGAAAATCCATTAAGGACTGTAAAACATCAAATCATACAAGATGAATATGTTTTCATAACACATAAAGACTGTGGATATAAAAAAATAACCAACAAATTCCCACTAGCTTAGCGTCTGGTCTGAAAGGGTTATAATTTTTACATATGTATAAATTTTTGCCAAAATTTCTAAAGGCTGAGATATGCATTTAATTGAAAATTCCAAAATGATAACAGAAAATTGATGCTGAATTGAAGAAGCAAAATTTCAAAGCTAAAGAAATTTCAAACAAATGTGTTGTGTTGGCTTTAATTACTTTTATGAATTTTCAGACATTTAAGCATATGTTATTACTAAAATGAGAGATTGTAAATAATTAACGTCACTCTAAACTCAAAGAATATTTAAGCTCAATTATTTTTTGATTTTTACAATAGCTCAGCTCACATACTGGAGTAGTGCAACTATTTTATGTATTTTCTAGTTTATGCGAAATAAAAATTTTTTAATTAATATACAAATTTTATATTTACAGAGAAGAAAAAGAACTTTTAAATGTTCTGTGGTGCAATTTTTCAGGTTTCATTTCTAGCTTAAGAGTTCCAGGTCCCCTAATGATATTTATATGGTATAATTCCATACGTAATTCCAGGGTGCCGTACAACGAATTTTACATTGATTTCAACTTGTTTGGTTTCTCCCGAGCATAAAAGATATGGATATAATGCACATTCATATAATAAATAGAAATTTAATTACTGAGCGGAAATGTTTCCAAAAATTTGGCTCGGAAGCAGGAACTTCACAGAAAAAATGCTTTATAATTTTACAAAAATATTTGTAGTTCTAGAAGTGTATACATCTGTATAGAATTCTCTGTATCACAGCAAACATTCGGAGTCATAAGAGAGCCAGAAAGGAATCCTAAACCGGAACGTTCACACTCATTAAGAGCTCAATTTGGAGTGCGAAATGTGTCGCCCGATATCAGCTTAATCCCATACATCATATCGCACGTTTTATTCAATAGGGATTTAACTCAAACAAATTTTTTTTTGGGAAAACGCAAACAAACTTTTATAAGAACAAGAATAAGAATAAGAATAAGAATAAGAATAAGAATAAGAATAAGAATAAGAATAAGAATAAGAATAAGAATAAGAATAAGAATAAGAATAAGAATAAGAATAACAATAAGAATAAGAATAAGAATAAGAATAAGAATAAGAATAAGAATAAGAATAAGAATAAGAATAAGAATAAGAATAAGAATAAGAATAAGAATAAGAATAAGAATAAGAATAAGAATAAGAATAAGAATAAGAATAAGAATAAGAATAAGAATAAGAATAAGAATAAGAATAAGAATAAGAATAAGAATAAGAATAAGAATAAGAATAAGAATAAGAATAAGAATAAGAATAAGAATAAGAATAAGAATAAGAATAAGAATAAGAATAAGAATAAGAATAAGAATAAGAATAAGAATAAGAATAAGAATAAGAATAAGAATAAGAATAAGAATAAGAATAAGAATAAGAATAAGAATAAGAATAAGAATAAGAATAAGAATAAGAATAAGAATAAGAATAAGAATAAGAATAAGAATAAGAATAAGAATAAGAATAAGAATAAGAATAAGAATAAGAATAAGAATAAGAATAAGAATAAGAATAAGAATAAGAATAAGAATAAGAATAAGAATAAGAATAAGAATAAGAATAAGAATAAGAATAAGAATAAGAATAAGAATAAGAATAAGAATAAGAATAAGAATAAGAATAAGAATAAGAATAAGAATAAGAATAAGAATAAGAATAAGAATAATAAGAATAAGAATAAGAATAAGAATAAGAATAAGAATAAGAATAAGAATAAGAATAAGAATAAGAATAAGAATAAGAATAAGAATAAGAATAAGAATAAGAATAAGAATAAGAATAAGAATAAGAATAAGAATAAGAATAAGAATAAGAATAAGAATAAGAATAAGAATAAGAATAAGAATAAGAATAAGAATAAGAATAAGAATAAGAATAAGAATAAGAATAAGAATAAGAATAAGAATAAGAATAAGAATAAGAATAAGAATAAGAATAAGAATAAGAATAAGAATAAGAATAAGAATAAGAATAAGAATAAGAATAAGAATAAGAATAAGAATAAGAATAAGAATAAGAATAATAATAAGAATAAGAGTCATAAAAGACTCCTAAAATACTCATATTTATGACAATTTTTCTTCTTATATGAATAGTAAAACCAAAAAATATTTTTTTTGCATTTTCCTTCTTCTGCAACAGTTCTCTTCGTCCCCTCTCCATTCGGTTTCCCTGTAAAAATATCCAGCTTCAACCCGCTTATTCTCCTCTTATCCATTTGTGGAATCTTCTTAACCTTTTGTAGTGTTATCTATTTTGTATTCTTCTCCAGATTCGAACCTGATATCAACCTGAAATTTAATCCAACGCCAGAATATATATATATATATATATATTGAATTTTAGTGATACTTTTATACTTGCCCTTTTTCGAAGCAGCATCTATGAATTACAGTTATCATTTTATTTCGGATTAATATTGGATACCAAAATTATGAGTGCTCCGAGAATGTTTGCTGGGATGATCCTATTGTATACTTTGTAGTTACATATAAAGGTATGTACTTCAGTGTATAATACATACAGTATGAATATGTATGTATATATGTATGTATGTAATACCATGTTATAAAAGGCCATGTTTTGTCGGCCCACTAACTCGTCGCAGACATGACACTTGCTTGACGTTTATTAACACATAAATTTGGATGTAGCAGGTGCATGTGATTGTCAGTTTGTACGTACATATGTACGTATGTAAAGGCATCATGTTGCATTCGCCTGCGGTCATTTCGTAATGATTGCAATAACATAATATTATGTAGATATGTAAATACATATGTACAATGTACATAGGAGTGTTTGAACATGTATGTACATACATACTTACATATGTATGTATATGGCCCGACACGTTCACCGCTGCATGGCATTACAGCTGTCGTTGATTGTTATTGTGCTAAAGTAAATTGTTGGTGTTTTGGCGTGCTTGCATAAATGTAAAATAGCAGAAATGGGCTTGTAGCAGGGGGCGGCAAGTAATTGTTTTTCTATATACCCAGTTGTGATTATGTACATACACATGTATACGTACAAACACATACGAATATTACTTTTTGGTTGCTTGCTTTTCGAACAGGCATGGAATATGATTTATTCTGGAACGATTTTCCGTCATCTCTTGTCAAGTTTGGTTTGGAGACCAAGGGAAGACGAAAAGTCGTTCTATAATATATCACATACGAATAAGTGTAAGTTTGTACACTCAGAATTTTGCTTAATTTGATTGTAAATACGTCAAAGTGAATTTCTGCAATTTCAAAATTAAATTTTTTTCTTGCGTTCATATCCATTTATACATACATATATGTATGTGCATATATGTACATATGTATATAGAGGCAAAGCTTAGTAATTTGGCTTGTCACATACAAAACAGAATTATCGAAATATTTAATCCAGTTTTCTAGGCCCTCTATAGCCACTACAGAAGAGTTTCCGTAAGTGCTACTTAGTCCTTCCTTTTCTACTGGGATGTTTCTCATGTATATTAGTAGGTAAGTGTACATTTAAAAGTACTTTGCTTTCACATTGTCACATTGTTACAATTAAATGCATTCTATTTTGATAATCAAGTTAATTCTTATGCAGACATTTTCGAAATTTTATGCTAAAAACGCAATTAAAATTAATCGAAAGTCGTCTTCTAGTTTTACTATTTTTTTAATTTTCCTGCAAGCCTTTACCGTCATTTTTTTTTTTTTTTTTTTTGTGTGGCGTGTAAATGACGTTAAAATGTGCACATTTTCCCAAATATCTACAAATTGCTGCATTTAGTTATTTGAAATGAGTAGGTAGAGTATAGAGTACATTTTTGTATGGGGAGATAAGCGTTTTTTTTTGTTGTGCCGTTTTATTTGACATTACAAGAATGCGTTTTGCGCTTTATAAAATCGTTGAACGTTGAAATTAGATTCATATTGCAATTTTTGTTTTCATACTCGTTTATGTGAGTATAATTTCCTTTACTGAATTTTATAATAAACTGTTGTGGATCGCCTCCATTGGGTATATATGTTTATGTAACGCTTTAAGAAGCCTTTCGACAACGCTAGAAAACTTTGTACTTTTGTGCAATTGCAATGCAAATTTCAGAGAAAAAAAAACCATTGGTTTGAAGCTAAAACGGTACCCTATATCGTTCTCACGTGTGCCTTGAACGTCACGTATCCGTCTTATTTTGTTGTTTAACGGTTTCTCCCTTTAAAATTGTGTATCAGATAGCAGGTAGTGATGGTATGAGTGTTATTTAATTTGGTACTTGGTTTAAGTCTGAATTTGACTGGACAGTAAGTAGTCTAATTTAGGGTACTTACCTGATAATTATAATTTTTAATTTTTTTGATGACGAAAAATCGCCACTTTTTTCTTTAATGAAAAAAAAATTAAAAAATAATAGAAATTAAAAACTAGGAAGGTCTAGACTAATTTGGTAAAAAAAAATTTGCTAAATAACTTTAAAACCTGAAGTGATGGAACGTTTCAATAGGATTATCCGAAATCGATTAAAATTAATCATGAAACCTCAAAAAAAGAATTTTCTTTTTTTTTTTGCAGATCAGTGTATTTTATTAACTTAAAGAGCTAAACATGGGATCTTACAACTTCTCATTTCATATCAGCAAGTTATTAATTTGTTCACTGATGAAGTCAAGTTTTGAACATATAGTTATTAATTATTATATGTGTAATATATGTACATAGATAAATCTATTTAAATTTTCAACTTTACTCACTATGACATAAGACTATTATTCGTCATTGCGAAGCGGGCGTGTATTTGCTAATATTAGATATTGTGGAAACACGTCTTTACATTAGACTGCATTTAATTCGTATGAAAGAAATAAAAAGTTCATAAAAAGACTACGACACTAAAAATATGATTCTTCTATGGCAATCTGAACTTTGACCCACGTGAAACACCACTAAACCATCATCAAATTGAACCAAAATTTATATTTGTTATCATTGGGTATAGAAGTAGATATTGATTTAGGTATAAGATAATTAAAAAAATACTTATTTTAATTTTTTCACCCTTCATAGAGTTTTCTGAACTTTGACCTCAATGCGTCACGCCTTAACCGCCACCAACCGGGACCAGAATTTATTTGTGATACCTTTAACTATATTACTACCGATTTAGTTGGTGGTGCCGTCTGATGTATATATGTACATTGCAGTTGACTACAAATATGAGTGTCTAGCTACAGAAAGATAAATCAGATGAAGTGTTCTCGTGACATTTATTACAAATTTGGGACAGAAAGATGCCAGTCGCTCAAAGATCGAAACGAATTTCATTACCGCATAATTTTTGTAAATTAGTAACATCAAAAGAAGAACTAATCAGAAAAGTGTTTCCAAATCTTTAGATAATTTTTTAAAATCATGATTGGCTTAATGGACGGGTATTTCTTGAGGCTTACATGTGTATGAACTTAAAATTGAATTGAATGTGATGAAATCAGGGACCGATTTTAATCGTTATTTTCATTTCTTCGGATGAAAAATCATTATGAAAACTTCGTTAACAATAAAATGCAAGTATGCCGATACAATGATTTTAGCACATTCTATCCAAATATGAGCTCATCTTTATTCTAAAGATTTTTATTTTTTAAATTTTTAAATAACCATTATTTACGATTTTTATTTTTTCGATCAAAAATAATTTTTATTATTGGATTTAAATTTTTTCGATGAAACTTGATGGATATTTTATGATTTTTATTTTTTCGATCAAAAATAATTGTTATAATTAGATTTAAATTTTTCCGATCAACTTTAATCAATATTTTTTTATTTTTTCTCCGATCATAGTAAACTTTTTCAAACGTTAGTGAATCCTATATTTGATGGCTTGAATTTGACGATTGTGCCAACATTGGCGCAGTTCTATTTGAGAAGAAAATTTGCAAAAAAAAACAAGTTTTTAGAGTTTATTATGATCGGAAAAATTTAAATCCAATAATAAAAATTATTTTTGATCTAAAAAATAAAAATCATAAAATATCAATCAAGTTTCATCGGAAAAATTTAAATCCAGTAATAACAATTATTTTTGATCGAAAAAATAAAAATCATAAAATATCGATCAAATTTCATCGAAAAAATAAAAATCAAATTATAACGATTAAAAATGATTTTTTTTTATAAAAATGATAATCGCTACGGTCCCTGGATGAAATACTTAATATCGTCGGTCTCCTGCCAGAAACACGAATGTGAAATTTTTTTTAAGTGCGATGTCTGCCCTTTATCGGGTATATATTGATGTAATAGCAATTAATATTTGTATAAATTCTTGTGTAAACATACATGCATAATATGTACTTGTATGTACATAAGCATATATACAAATATTAATTGTTATTATATCAATATATACCCGATAAAGAGCAGACATCGCACTTAAAAAAAATTTCACATTCGTTTTTCTGGCAGGAGACCGACGATATACAAGCCTATAAACTACAAAAGAAGATGAAAAAGTTAATTATCGAACGGATGTTTTGAATTGAATTGAATTGAATTGAGTTGAATTGAATTGAATTGAATTGAATTGAATTGCATTGAATTGAATTCAATTGAATTGAATTGAATTTAATTGAATTTAATTGAATTGAATTGAATTGAATTGAATTGAATTGAATTGAATTGAATTGAACTGAATTGAATTGAATTGAATTGAATTGAATTGAATTGAATTGAATTGAATTGAATTGAATTGAATTGACATGAATTGAATTGAATTGAATTGAATTGAATTAAATTGAATTAGTGTTTTAATTTTTATGTTGTCGAAACTCTGCAGAGGAAAGCGACTAGCAGTTAAGGAACTAAATATGAACGTCAAATGGGAATCTTAATTTAAGCTGATAAGTTGACTTTTGTTGGTCACATTTATGTATGCATTCGATTCAACGATATACATATGTGTGATAAGTAGGTACACATGTACAAATTTCGATTAAATATTTGTTGTTTTTGCATACGGTGATCGTCATTTATTTGTAGATAGCCGATGACGACCTTTGCATTTTATTTGATATTAGAATTAGGGTATAGTGCCGGTTAATAAGGGTACTCCGACACAATCATAAACAATAAGTAACGACAATAACGATAAATAACTAAAAGCAACAAAGCACCACCAGCACCCACATTGCTAAATTATTGAAGAAGAAAAAGCGCAAAAAAGAAGAAGAAAATCTAAAAAAACCGCTGCTTATCTAGCCGCTAAAAAGCATATAAATATCGCTCACACCGCAGTGAAAATAGTAAATAAGAATCGTGCACCCACTGCTTTAGAACAAGTGCAAACAAACGCTGCGCTGTAATAAGAAGGCGGCAGGATCTTCAAAATAAGCATATAAAAAAATTATATTCCTAAAGAATATAAAGGATAAAATCGAAAAATTTAATACTGTACAAAAAAAGGCCATTGAGATGTTCCTACATACATTTTGCATACTGTTGATCGCATACCAAGCTACACAAGCACTGGAAAATGGCTTAGCAAGGACACCGCCAATGGGTTGGATGAGCTGGGAGCGGTTTCGTTGTATTACCGATTGTGACAAATATCCAAATGAGTGTATAAGGTATGCATAAATGTATGTACATGTGTGTGTAAGGTGAACAATCTCATTATATTCATAAATATTCATATGTAAAATATATAGATATGAGTATTACTACATAGATCATCTCAATTCGCTTTAATTAAATTATTAGTTGATTTTTCTATTACGCGACCGTGAAAAGAACACTCAACCTGCTAAATATTTATTACAAGCACTCCCGTTAGATGGCTTCTGGCGGATTCAAATTTTTGCCATGCACCAGCAGAGTTCGGTTGTGTTACCGGCAATTACCGATAGAGTTCGGGTGTGTTGCGACAGTTACCGATGGTTACCGGTAGAGTCCGCTTGGTGCAGCCTCTGTATAATAATATAATACAATGGCGCTATTATAACTCTGACGAGTTTTATGGCCGAGCTTCTCTCCCAATTCGAGGTGTGCTCCTTTTTGTTTTTCCTACTAATTGGGTGGACCTACAGTTTTATGCCGGCTCCGAACGGCGAATGCATTTTTTGTGAGAAGCTTTTTCATGGCAGAAATACTCTCGGAGAGTATGCCGCCCACTGCCGAGAGGTGACCGCTGCTCTTAAAAAACCCAATAATTGGATTTTTACTAATTAGAAAAATTTGTTTGGCTCGGACCGTGGTTTGAACCCGAGACCTCTGGCATAGCAGGCGAGCACTCTACCCACTGCACCACAGCAGCCTCTGTATACCTCTGTATAAAAGAATACGATTGGCTGATATTTATGCAATTGGTTGATGTTTATGCTACAAGAACATACGTTCCATAAACATAGATTCCAAAAATTCTATGTCTATTCGCTCTTTCAGTTCAACGCGCTTAACATAGCCAGTTGGCTTAGTTTTGTTGTTGCTTTCCATGTTATTCGCTAATCTAGCGTGTGTTTTTTCGAACTTGCGTGCAAAAGAATGGGGCTATTATTAAATAAAATTCCGGGTTTCATTTACTTCGTTCTATTCACTAACATTGTTTAAATCTTTTTTTAATTTTTTAAAATTTTCAGTTAATATTTTTAATTTTTTATTATATTTTTGAACCCTTTGCAGTGAGCACCTTTTCAAACGCACCGCTGACTTGATGGTGTCCGAAGGCTACGCAGCTGCCGGCTATGAATATGTCATTATAGATGATTGTTGGTTGGAAAAGGAACGTGATAATTTTACAAATAAATTAGTAGCAGATAAAAAACGTTTTCCCCATGGACTAAAACATTTGGCAGACTATGTGAGTAAAATATGTATGTATGATTTTTTTCAACAAAAAAGTAACTACTTTATAACCATAAAAATAACCACTTTACAAAAACTCAACCAGATACACGGCAAAGATTTGAAATTCGGTTTGTACGAAGATTATGGCACACAGACATGCGGCGGTTATCCCGGTGTCATCGATCATATGGAGTTAGATGCACAAACTTTCGCCGATTGGGGTGTAGATTATGTTAAGTTGGATGGTTGTAATGCCGATACTGATGATTATCCAGTTGGTTATCCAGAGTTTGGACGTCTATTGAATCAAACTGGTCGTCCGATGGTGTATTCATGCAGCTGGCCTGCCTACCTGGAGTTCGAGGGCACAATTGTAAGTGGATTATATGCAGAGAAGAAAATTTTGCACTATTTTTAAATACATACCTACAAAATATATGTATGTATTTGTTTCTTTTCAAACTCATTTCCAGCCCGACTATGAGGCACTCAAGAAGCATTGCAATTTGTGGCGCAACTATGGTGATATTGACGATTCGTTTCAGTCGGTTACAGACATTATGGACTATTTCGCGACTAATCAGGAGCGCATACAACCACATGGCGGACCGGGGCACTGGAATGATCCAGATATGGTGAGCTTACATTTTTTGTTTATAAATATAATTAATTCTCATTTAATTTAAATATTTTTCACCTTTTAATCAGCTTATTCTTGGCAATTATGGCTTGAGCTATGATCAAAGCAAATTACAAATGGCTGTTTGGTCCATTTTGGCAGCGCCGTTAATTATGTCCAATGATTTGGCTGTGGTGCGTCCAGAAATCAAAGCGATTTTGACAAATCGGTTAGTTGGAATTAAAAATTAAGAAAATACCCAGCAGTATTTATCAGCTGGAAAACAGCACATATTTCCTACTGAATATTCAGTAGAGATGTAGTTCTAATATCTGAACTTTCCCTTTCGTTTTTATATAGAGGTGGCGTCGAAAATCATCTACCTAAAAACTGCCGAACGAGAAGGGAGAGTTTCTGTAGGAAAAAAGGCCTGAATACGCAGGGAGAACTTCCATAGCATGTATTTCAGTACACCTGATGTCTTCACTGCGTGTTCAGTTATTTTTTCAGCAATGAATTTTGAACTTACTTTCAGGCTATTTTTCATAATGAATATTCTATTGAATATGCACCTCCTTACCTCAAATACTGCTGGGAATTCCTAATTGAAACACATATTTACGAAATCCTCTTCTCCACTATAGTGACATAATCGCTGTTAATCAGGATCCGCTAGGCATTCAGGGTCGACGTGTGACCAAGCAGAAAAACATTGAAGTTTGGACACGTCCAATTTCGCCAAGAAACTCAGCGGGGTAAGCATGAGTGTTATGTATAAACAAACATAATTTTGTCATCTCACATATGCTTATAAATACATAAACATTTATTTTGCTTCAGTGAATATTCATATGCTGTAGCATTTGTAAGTCGGCGCACCGATGGTGCCGCATATCCTATCAATATTGCCTTAGACCAGTTGGGATTACGCAGTCCAGGAGGATATGATGTTGTTGTAAGTATTTAGTTGACGATTTTTGTTGTAGTTATTTTTTCGATACATACTAATGCACTTCTTACACTAAAAACTCGTTGCTTTCCTCGTTCTTTTCAGAATCTGTTCAATACCACGGATAAACGGGGTGTTTACAATCATTGGGATAAATTTGCTACGCGTATAATTCCAAATGGTAAATAAACATCATAAAACCGTGTTATTTTAATTGCTTTCTTTTATTGATTAGATAAAAAAATAATATGTCCTTGTTTTTCTTTTTTTTCTATTCCATTGCAGGTGTCAACTTTTTCAAATTCACTGCAATGAATTAGAACACCATCTAATGGTTTTTATAAATAGTACTATATACTGCATAGATTTAAGGAAAACTATAATAAAGAATTTTGTACAAAATACACAACAAATAGAAATTTAATAAAAAACTAAAAACTAAAGTTGAATATTAAAAAAATAGCAACGTTCTTTTAATTCAAATAAAATTTCCACCGCTGGCCGCTGTGGTGCAGTGGGTAGAGTGCTCGCATGTTATGCCAGAGGTCTCTGGTTTAAACCCCAGTCCTAGCAAAACACCAAAACAATTTTTCTAATTAGTAAAAAGCCAATTATTGGGGTTTTAAGAGCAGCGGCCACCTCTCGGCAGTGGGCGGCGCACCCTCCGAGTGTATTTCTGTCATGTAAATGCTTCTAAAAAAAATGCATTCGCCGTTCGGAGCCGGCATAAAACTATAGGTCCACCCAATTAGTAGGAAAAACAAAAGTAGCACACCTCGAATTGGGAGAGAAACTCGGCCATAAAACTTGTCAGAGTTATAATAGCGTCATTGTATTATTATATTATTATTATAAAATCTCCACACAATTCCTCTAGGGAAAAAGTGGAAAATGGGAGTTCTTAGACGTAACTGTTATGCGCAACAGTTGGGTAGCAGTTGAGCTCAACAGCTACATCTTAGAAATTCTTAGATGAATATTCTGTCAAACTATCAGCAGTTTGGCTTTACACAACACGTTGAGCTCAATTAGCCAACAAAATTTGGAAAAAATGGCGAAAAACTTCCAACTGTTGAGCTGAGTGGAAGTGGTTAGTTGCCATGCCGCTCGGTTGAATAATTCTAGCCCAATTAGCGGATGGTGCGCAATTTTGATGCACATAACTAATGGAATCAATATGGTTGTTGCTAGAGTTCGCCGATGTATTCAAACCATTTCGAGTTTTCGATGTGAACTAATTAGGGAAGCACAAAATTGCCCAATATATTGTATCTGATACGAGCAAGAGTTGGATTGATTTCTCACTGTCCCTTTGGTTACAGCGTCTAGAAGTGTATGTCGTGGCTGTGATCTATAAGATGTCCTTTCTGAATCTTCTGATTAAGTCGTCGGTTCTTGCGCCATCATCAGCCGCCCTTGTTTGTTTCGTGGTCTTACAAGTATCCTCGGAGTTCCACCGAAGAATGGCCTGGTGTCAGAATTTTAGGTGGATGTCTCGTTATATTGATGTGAGTGGGCATCTCACGTTGGTTGCTCTGTTAACGCCCATGGTTGCCGCCGCTTTCGCCAGTTCGTCAGCTTTCTCATTACCTTCGAAGTTCCTGTGAGTCATGGGCATCTATGGAACGCGTATAGACCCGTACTAATGACTTCTGTCGTATGGATGGCGATGACGTGGAAAGCATACAGCCCTACCTATTCTCTTGCCCTACACTATCTAACTACAGTTTAGTGTCTGCCCCTACAGACATTCCTTTGGTTGTCTGGAGGAGCTTGAAAAACAAATGTATCTAACATCGTACGCTATATGAAACGAATCAGGTGCTTCTAATAATAATAATAATAATAATAATAATAATTCCCAACGGTTTACCCTCCATATCCCGCCCGACCGCCGCGAGGGGCGCAATCCGCATGACGCACGGATATATATTTTTAATTTTGCCAAGGTGTTGAGTGGCTGGAGTTTGTTAAACGTCGAGTTCTTATGCTGCTCAGCTACAGAATATAAATTCATCAGCTGATTACACATACTTAAGTTTATATATACACTTAGAAGCAATTACTTAGTTAACAATAAAATACATATTATCCTAAATTAGTAGAAGGAAACTATATCTAGTAGACAAATTGTTATTTGTTAAGAATTGAAAGAAGAGTTTTCCTTATAATGGATAGAGAGTCAGAGATGTCAAAGTAGGTAGAGTATGTGTTAAAACTTTTGCATAGATATCGGAATGGCTCATATAATTCAAAATTAGTTTTACATTGTTTTAAAAATATGGGCTGGTAATGTCTTGATGGACGGGCAGGAATGTTTAAACTTATTTCAGAAAGAAGAAATGGACTATTTATTGATCCCTTCAGCAGTTTCGTTACGAATATTACACCCAGAGTTTCCCTACGACTAGCTAAAGTTGGAAGGTTAATAAGTTTTAAGCGACTAGTGTACGAAGGAAGATTGCAATGAGGGTTCCAATTCAAATTTCTTAATGCAAAAAGTAAAAATTGTTTTTGAATCGATTCAAGTCGATCAGAATGAATTTTGTAACTCGGATTCCAGATTATAGATGCGTATTCTAGTGTCGGTCTTACTAAGGTTGTGAAAAGGGCTTTAGTTACGTAGGGGTCACTAAATTCCTTAGACCAACGTTTTACAAACGCTAGAACACTTTTAGCTTTATTTATCATGACGTTGATGTGAAGGTTGAAATTAAGTTTATAATCGAATCTTACACCTAAGTCGACAAACTCATAAACTCGCTCCAGATCATGATTATTAATGGCGTAAGCTATGGGTTCGACATTACTCCGCGAAAAGCACATAAATTTACATTTATTTAGATTTAGTGGCATAAGATTTATATTGCACCACGTAACCATACCGTTTAAATCATTTTGAAGGAGCGATCAGTTTCATTCAGGGGAAGTATTAAGAGCTATACGTGGTATTACAACGGGCCGTCAGGCCTATGTGTACCTCCACACTGGATGAGCGGGACAGCCATTATTACCCAACCTAACATAAGGGTTTGCATATTCAACTCATACAGAGCCAGAATTTACCTCAACATAGCCAACGTATGTATGTATGTCCGGCATGTGGACAGATGCCCCGTAACACTCATCTAGCACCGCGACCACTTAAATTGACCACTTAGAGTGGAACGGATACTTAGAGGAGCTCGGCCTACTGCATCCGTTGCGGATACGTACAGGAGTTAAGCCTCCTGCATCCGCAGTACGTTTTATAAATTAATGAATGGGTGAAGCCTTTTTAGGTAGACTAAGGGAAATAACGCGACCATTACGGACTCTGAGCCTCGTACTCAACCCACCTTCTGACGGTAGCTTGACGGTAGTACCGGGGGGTTCGGTACGATGACAGTAGGAGGTTTAGTGCGGTTAGAGTCCCACACAGACGGGGTACAGGCTTTTGATTTTTCCTCCTCGTAAAAAAAAAAAACTCATCTAGCACCTTTGCTCTATGCGATAGCCCAATAGAAGAATATACATATATTCTTGAGCATTGTTTTTAATTAAGGTAAAGCAATTCGATTTAGGAAAAGGAGAAAGTAGATGACAATGCCGGTGATATTGATATTTAAATATAGGTAAATTCTTTAAGAAATCAAAACCGTAAAACACATACATATACATAAAATTTAATAAAAAGATAAAAAAAAATTAATATTTTTGGAGTATATACTTAACACTTCAAGTATTTCCGAAATCATGTCAAGGACGTCGTAACGCTTTACCGCTTCCACCTTCATGAGAACGATAAGAAATTACTGCAACTACATACAGTAGTACAGTTGTTCTTCGAAATAGCTTTAATCAGTCAAGTATCAATGCCACTCAAGTGCTCATAAAAATTACAAAAAATAAATAAATTTCGGTGGTACGATGGTTTTTGGCCAACAACAACTGAAACGTGTGCATACAAATGCGCAATTATTTCCCAATAAGCACTGGGCTTAGTTAACAATTCAAAAAATACTAGAGCGCTGCCTACTGTCGAAACTCGACAGTTTTTCTAGATGTTTTCTTATGACTAAGGTGCAACTATAGTTTTTGTATAATTGTTTGTTGCTACTGTCACTGCTACTATTATGTTGTTGGTGTTCCAAATTCTCCTACCTACTTCTTTATTTCTATTTCTGATCTTTTCTTTCCTCAATTTCTTTCCTACTTATTCTTTCTTATCCTACTTATTCCTTGACTTGATGTTTTTGTTGTAGTGCTTTTGCTACTTTTTTATGTTTCTACTTCCTTGAAACTACACAACCACACGGCAATTTTCCAACGACGATTGTGGACGCATTTTCCAACCAAATTTAGTGAAAATTGCCGCACTTCTATTTGAGAGCAATACCTTTCTAATGGTGTGCTTAGTTTTAAAATCGGTTCAGTAGTTTCGACGGAGAAAATGGAACAAAATTTATGTTAGCGTATTAATAATATAGATTAGAAAACGAAGTCTCACTTTCAGTAATGTATTTGGCAAAAGCCTTTTACTCGAACTCCAGCAAAACGGAAAATCATTTTTTTTTTTCGATAATTTTCCCTCTCAAGGTGAATTATTTTGTACTATAGTAGGATAAGGTATTAATTTCTTTTTTCGAACTCATTCCAAATGTATTCCCATATCCGTGTACTTTAGAAAACTAAGGTGGGTTATAAGTTCGTTCTCAGTTCGATTATCATGTTGAATATCGAAGGTAATTTTCGATCATTCGCCGTGATGTTGTGTTGGGTGCAGTGAAATAACGCCCGTGGAATTAACGCCCGCGGGCGTTATTTCCCCCAAAAAAGGAAATAACGCCCGCGGGAATAAAATATCGCGCGATTTTTAATTCCAATTTTTGGTTTTTTTTTTTTTAAGTATGGTGTATTATTATTGGAAAAAGCGCCGCAGGCGAAAAATTGGAATAAAAAATTGCGCGCTTTTTAATTCCAATTTTTAGTTTTTTTTTTTAAGTATGGTGTATTAGTATTGAAAAAAGCGCCGCAGGCGAATCAAATGAGTAATCCCCAAAATAAGACATGTGACACAGAAGACATTGATGTATCCGAAATGGATTGTTGTGACTATGAAGAAACGGCGAACAATTTTTGCGAGAGTTAAAGCATGTTGTTGTGTGATATTTGTTTTACCAAGCCACGCGATGTTCTCTTAAGCCCATGCAATCACTTTAAATTGTGTGGGGATTGCTTTGGAGAGCACAGTAAGGTTGCAATCGTAAATGGCAATAGAAATATTTTGTGCCCGGTTTGTCGTCAAATTGTTGAAAACTCTATATGAGTATTTGTTTAGATTGTGGTCTGAAAGTGCCAATATGTATGTAATGAAGTTTTGTTTATTATGATTGCGTATTTAAATATTTACTTACTTAGAGACCTTGAAAATTGTTACTAATAAATGATTATAGAAATTTACTGAAGCTTTGTTTATTTTGATTGAGTATTTGAATATTTAGAAGGGATTTAAAAAAATTGAAAGAATCGAAAAATTGGAATTAAAAATCGCGCGATTTTTAATTCCAATTTTTCGCCTGCTTCGCTTTTTCCAATAATAATACACCATATTAAAAAAAAAAACGAAACATTGGAATTAAAAATCGCGCGATTTTTTATTCCAATTTTTCGCCTGCGGCGCTTTTTCCTATAATAATACACCATACACGGGCGTTAATTCCACGGGCGTTATTTCACTGCACCGTTGTGTTGCTAGATAGTTTTTTTGTATTGTTAATATTATTATATGTAGATAGATCTGAATATGAGCGGTTTTGTTTTACATACATATGCACATATGTATGTATATATGTACATTTCGAAGTTCATTGCAGTCATTAGATAATAGAAAAGGTAATAGTATCAATCTTATCGGATCGTATGGTATGAATCTTATCGCACAAATAACATACGAATAAAATAAATTTATATTTAATTCAAGGCTGTTCAATGAAATCAACATAAATAGAAATAATATATAAATAAAAAATGTTCAAGGATTATATACTATTTTGTTTTGCGGCTTATCAAAAACAAAATTTTTTCGTTTCAAAAATTATCAATAAACTTTTATCATTGATCGAGTTCAGAAGGCCAACCTTTGCGAAGCAATTGTGCTTTTATCTTCTGAACGCAAAGTTGAGTAGTTCTGATGAACACAACAGTTATTTTTAGTTTAGAGTTTAGAGAGTTTTTTTCATCATAAATTTAGTTATGCTTGCTTGACGCGTTTGCAATTTTGACATACATATCGCACCCTAAATCATAAAGCGAAGCAACTCAAAATTTTTCGAAATCGTGTTTCATTCATAAATAGTTGCACAGAATATATCTCTAGCGACTGTCAAGAGATCATTTCCATCAGAGTCTTTTTTATTATACCTTTCATGAGAATGAAATGGTATTATAACTTAGTGCCAAAAAATTTTTGTCGAAAGTACCAGAAGGAAGCGTGGGGGACCCACCAAAATATATACCGATATGATCAGAATCACGAGCTGAGTCGATTAAGCCATGTCCGTCTGTCCGTCTGTCCGTCTGCCCGTCTGTCCGTCCGTCCGTCTGTGTGAACGCAAACTAGTCCCTCAGTTTTTGAGATATCTGAATGAAATTCGGAATACAGGTATGTTGTTATATGCAGCTGATCATTTGTCGGAACCGGCCGAATCGGACCACTATAACATATAGAAAACAACCGATTATTCAGATATACATGAAATTTTTGGATGTAATTTGTGCATAACTTCCCCATTTAAACAGCTAAGGACATGAAACTTTGAAGTAGACGTGCCCATTTTGGCCCAAACAAGGTTACCGAAAATTGTCAAGATCGGACCACTATAACATATAGTTCCACAACATCCGATTATTCAGATATACACATTTTGGTGTATAACTCCTCCATTTTAACAGCTAACGGCCTGAAATTTTGAAGTATTTGTACCCATATGGACCCAAACGGGATTGCTGAAAATTGTTAAGATCGGACCACTATAACCTATAGCTCCCCTACAACCGACTGTTCAGATATGGACATTTTGGTGTATAACTCCTCCATTTTAACATCTAACGGCATGAAATTTTTAAGTATTTGTACCCATATGGGCCCAAACAGGGTTACCGAAAATTGTCAAGATCGGACCACTATAACATATAGCTCCCCTACAACCGATTGTTCAGATATGGACATTTTGGTGTATAACTCCTCCATTTTAACAGCTAACGGCGTGAAATTTTGAAGTATTTGTACCCATATGGGCCCAAACGGGATTACCGAAAATTGTTAAGATCGGCCACTATAACCTATAGCTCCCCTACAACCGATTGTTCAGATATGGACATTTTGGTGTATAACTTCTCCATTTTAACAGCTAACGGCGTGAAAGTTTTAAGTATTTGTACCCATATGGGCCCAAACGGGGTTACCGAAAATTGTCAAGATCGGACCATTATAACATATAGCTCCCATACAACCGATTGTTCAGATATGGACATTTTGGTGTATAACTCCTCCATTTAAATAGCCAAGACACCATTTTTTCTAATAAATCTTTCCATAAATAACCCACAGAATTAAAATTATAAATTAAACTTAATCCGGCTATGTACATACAGAGGTAACTTTTCATTTCCCCACTCATGAAAGGTATGAAGTCTTCGGTACAGCCGAAGACAGCCGCGCTTTTACTTGTGTTTAACTGAAAAATAACTCTTATACGTGGCATTTTGGCATATCATTGCCTATAAAAAAGAAAAAGTTTTTTGGCTCTCCTGAAAATTTTTGAATTTCGAATTATGTCACTTTATTATTTAGGGTGCTATACGTACAAAAATATAAAATTGTATTAATGAAATTGTGAATATAAGCAAAAGCAGCGAGATCATTGTCGATTACGTTGTGTGCCAATGTGTAAGCGGCGGAATATCATCTTTTCAACGACATTAAAATCATGTTGATGGGATGAACGGAGAAAAAGTTATGGTGCAATATATGACTTAACCTATGAAAAAGGGGTTTTTGGCCCCTAACTCCAGATTTTGAAGTTGTATTGGTAATTCTAAGTATGCAGTCTTCGTATGCTAAATAAGGCCTATAACATATCGTCGTTTAAAGTGCAAAACCGCGTATCGACCAATTGCAAACCGCGTAAGTGACATTTTTGCCAAAAATGAAATTTCGCCAAAACACATTCATGGGGTTCAACACCATCAACTCATACAAGAATTTTGACGCGTTCTTCCAATGTTAAAATTCTTGTGTGAATGGATGTGGTCGGACCCCATGAATGTGTTTTTGGGGAAATCTCATTTTTGGCAAAAATTTCACTTACACGGTTTGTACTTGGTCGATACGCGCTTTTGCATTTAACCTCGAAAAAAGCACTTTCAATTTTTTTTTGTCACATAGTGTTATCAATAAACTTTTAACATTATGGACGTGGTCTCGTTAATATAAAAAAAAATTAAAAAGAATTTCTATTGGTTTTTTAAAATAAATATGCTCATGGCGAACGTGACATCAGTATAACTTCAAATCTCCACAAAGTATGCATAGCAATAATAATATAATACAATGGCGCTGTTATAACTCTGACGAGTTTTATGGCCGAGCTTCTCTTCCAATTCGAGGTGTGCTCCTTTTTGTTTTTCCTACTAATTGGGTGGATCTAAAGTTTTATGCCGGCTCCGAACGACGAATGCATTTTTTGTGAGAAGCTTTTTCATGGCAGAAATACACTCGGAGGGTATGCCGCCCACTGTCGGGAGGTGACCGCTGTTCTTAAAAAACCCAACAATTGGATTTTTACTAATTAGAAAATTGTTTTTTGGTGTTTGCTCGGGCTCGGTTTTGAACCCGAGACCTCTGGCATAGCAGGCGAGCACTCTACCCACTTCACCACAGCGGCCACATGCATAGCAAGTTAGCATTTAAAGGGTGATGGCAAACGTGACAAAATGCGGAAGTAATTTTTAGGTGCTATTATTTAGAAAATTGCAAAGCTTTGCGAATTTTGTTTCAACATTTCAAAAATAAAACTTAGCGATCATAGTAGAATAGTTTAGCCAGAGAACGTAGATGAACAGAGAAGTTGCAACTACGAATAATCGTGGAAGCCAGAGACCCAACAAAATTCTGGTAGTGCATCTGGTGAATAAAAAATTTTTATTCAACACAGCTGGCTGTTAAAATAACAGAAGTAGAGCGAGTTCGTCTGTAGAAAGGAATGTTATATTAAATTTTCTGCACATCTGCTGATATGGCTCATTATTCCTCCCATACACTATTTCCATCGATGCACTAATTTCCCAAAACCGCTGGTGTTTTAACTATTTTCTTATCGAATTTGAATTATAAATAAATTAAAAATTAAAAAAAAATCAATTAAAATTAATTTCAATTTGACTTTACTGGGACTCGAACCTGTGCATCAATGCATTTTCTGTATTAAAAACCATACAACAATGCACCAGTTTGCTACAACCGGTGAGTATTTTAACAATTTCCACATCGATTTTTTAATTATTTTAAAATTTTCGAAATTTTGAAAATGTAAAAACATTTTGTTGTCCATTTCATGTTGTTGATGGCCAACCCATCAACCTCGTTGATGAGCAACGATCAACCATATCTATACCTATGCCAATGAAATTTAATTGTCACCCTCTCTGAACAATTAGATGATGCATCAATACATATGTACATACATACTATGTATGTATGTACATCTATTGAGCAATAATACATTGGTGGCTGCATCAAAACCCTCACCATTCATCTTGGTGTATCGGGGCACAGCAGCTGCTAGACTCTGATGACTGATCAACGCAAATCCTACTGTCCTCCAAACATATCAAAAAACAACAATAACAATTCATTCATAAACATACCTAGTCACAAAAAATCAAGAGAAAACTGACAACATTGTCTTCACGCAAATCGACGACAATTTCAATAATTTTTCTATGTAGTCCAACTCGACTTCAAATCAGTTCCTTGGCAAGAGGACAAGGTGATAAGGGACAAGCTTATGAGATTTTGTTATTGTACCTACAGCTCAAAAAAGGCGCTCGCATGCATACATACATACATTCATATGACTTAACCCAGCAAACAAGCTGGTAAGCGTTTTGCAAATCAAAATAAGCTTTCATAATTGAACTAATGTAAGCGTTGTAAACCAAACCAAGCTTAGAATAAGCTAGCATGAATAAGGACTTTGCAAGCGACATTTGCATAATATTTGGTATAGTAAGCGTTTTGCATATGTCTTTATATTTCGCAAGGAAATGCTAGCGTTTTATAAATGTTGACGGTGACCGACTAAATTTGCAGTTATTTGTAGGTAGAACCCATTTTAGTTTTGATTTCTGAACAGTAAACAAGTGAAAATAGTGAAATTTTAGTGAAATAAATAAAGTGATAAAAGTAAAGTAGAGTCAGGTAAGTGCAACACGCGTTATTATATGTCCTAAAAAACATTTTTTGCAATCCTAATTTCAAGCTTAGAACGAGCGACGCGTTTCGATTGCAAAAGGCTTACTTAGCGATGTTTGTAAGGCACTCTGCACACGAGGCGTATCGTCATAGACGCGTACCAGACATTTCATGTAGCGTCGATTTCCCTACGCTTCAAGATCTGCACACGAAGTGACATGAAACTTCGCTGCACAAAACAAACAAACAAATTAATAATACGGTATTTGCTTTAAATTTCAAAGCTTTAAGTAGAAAAGATTAAAAATTTTTCGGAGTCTTCCATTTTCTTTCATTATACACTCATTTTTTCCGATTTTTTACACAAATTGTACTGCTTTCATAAATTCCACCAAGTGGAAAAATGTAAACAAACATCTTCTTCTTCCTGTTTTCTAAGCGTAGTACGCCTAGCTACCAGCACTGCTTTACGCCAAGCGACATGTAGCCAGCATACTTTGACGAATGCATGAAGCTGACGACCCGTGTGCAGCCTTCAATTGAAATATACGTGCGCGACATCAAAGCGTACAGCTTTCGTCTGTAGTATCTAATACGCGTCTAACGCAGTACGCTCCGTGTGCAGAGTGCCTAAATGTCAATGCAAGTGTTTTGCTTACATCTGAACGCTTACCAAACGCTTATTTTCATTTGAAATTTTTTGCTGGGTTCACATGTCAACAACAAGAATAAAACAAACACTACTGTACGCGATTGTGCATATCCCATTAAACACTGAACAAGAAATTCTCAAACGAGGAAACATTGCTTTCCAATTTGAGAATCAGCACATATATCAATTGAAAATAAACATGTTTTCAAGTGTTTCTCAAATATTTTTTTATCAATTTGAGATCAATTTTAGAAGCATTTGAGAAAAAATTTATCTTTGAAATGGGTTTGAGAAAATTTAATTTTTCAAATGGAGAATCAGCCCAAAATCCCATACTAAAAGTGTGCATTTTTGTTTAAGGACGTTATTAAAGAAAATTTGAGGTGCATTTGATAACTAACGTTTTAGGTTTGAGAATATAGTCCGGGAGCCAGCTGGCATTTTTGACCACCAATATTAAGAACACTAAGATTTTGTAGAATAGTTCTTTGAATACTCCTGGTAAAGGAAGTGAACGTCAGCTGGCGCATTTGCGGTGGGTGTGGCCGCGGCAGCCATCCAAAACCGCAAAATTTCGAAAAAAAAAAACTTATATTAAGAGCACTGAGACTTTGTGTGTACTTTGTTTTTGATGCAAGGAAACAGAAAAAACTAATCAGCTGACTTTGGGGTGGGGGGAAATACGTCAGCTGCGCCCCTCAACATGTCAAAAATAGGCGAATTCTGAAGTCATATTAAGAGAGCAGAAATTTGAGGAGGTGATAGTAGACGGTACCAGTTTAACAAAAAAAAACGTCAGCTGCAGTCTCCGTGGTGGAAAAGTGCTCAGCTGGCGACCTAAAGATACGGCGCATCGTTATGGGCGCGGGCGCGATGCATGCTTTCACTGCATCAGCTGAGCACTTTTCCGCTGCGAAAACTTCAGCTGACAATTTTTTTCATTTAAATCTTACTGATAACTGTTAGTTTACCAAGTTTTAGCTTTCTTAATATCGAATAACTATGTATTTTTATTAATCAAATATTGCGTACCTATATGCGCGCGTGCTACGCCTATATCACGGAATCGGCTACTTCGCTCTCGTGCTTAATTGTGTTATAGACCACTAAATTATTATTTAATTCAATATTTAAGCATTTATGTAAAAAAATACAATAATGTTATTCCAAATATTCCTTATAATCGCCCTCAAATCCTAGCTCGCTTTCGTGGTCGCTGGAGTCCATGTCGATCGTCGGAATCCGAGCCACGCGTTCGTCCTCATCTGTAGGAAAACATAATAAATAATATATTATAATATATAATTATGCATAAAATAGCATAACATAATAATAAAACGATGCAACTATTGTGGCCTGGTGTAATTTCTTTTTCTTCCTTGAATGTAACATCGCCGGCAGAAGGGGGTAGCTGTTCGCAACCGAACCATTTAAACACATAATCAGCAAGATTAAAATAATACTTTTCTAAAGCGAAATTTTACGCTAAATATTATCTCCATTTTTTGTGGCGGACCCAGATTCTGAGATATCAGTTAAAATGTAGAAAAAACCACATAAGTATGCTATACTTTGCCCACATAAGCCTCATCAAAAAAATTTATTAGACATCCTAGCGATTTGACATATAAGGACAGCTGGTAAAAGCAGTTCCAACAAATATTTTTTGCCTTCATACTCAAAATTGGTCAAGTAGTTTGGTTACAATGGCAAAAAATCGAATTTTTGTATAGAAATTTCAGATTCGACTGTCCTAAAATCATTAAAGCTGTATAGGGGAGAAAAATTTAGCCCCCGTATCCTATAGATAATTTAATTTTGAAGGTTTTAAGACTACCTTTGCAATAATCGGATGTACCATTATTTATATTTAGCTACTTTAATAGAAAGTGTTTAACCAGAAATTTTACGGCAGAGTGAAATTTCAACAACAAAAATTCGATTCCTCTGTACAACTTTATTTAGGAATTGTCGTTTTCGATTCGCCATCACACAAGCGATGTTAAATGTTATTAGCCGCTTTCGATTCACAATTTCTCTGCTGGCTATAAATTTCCTTCTGTCAAATTTATATGTGAATGATAGCGAGCAGAGGGAAATTTTTATCGACCAGTTAGCGAGTATGGCTACTACTCATTATGGGTTCAAAAATTTTTGTTCGATCCGACCTCGCTTGTGTGATGGCGAATCGAAAACGACAATTATTTCTTTCTCATTTATTACATGTTTTGAAGTGCACATGTCTCTCAAAATCAGAAATCCACAAACAGAACAAAAGTTCTCACTGTGTACATATTTCATGATGGATTGGGTCCTTTGGTTACTGCTTGGAGCAGTTTTAAACAAACTGTTTGTGGACATCTAGGTAACAAAAAGTTACTTTATTGCAAAATTATGGAGCAAACAAATTTAATATGCCGCCTAAAATTCATTGCTTGCATTCACATCTTGATAATTTCCCTACAAATTTAGGTGCTGAAAGTGATGAATATGGTGAGAAATTTCATCAGGGCTTAATAGTTTTTGAAAGGCGATATCAAGGATCTTGGTAGGAGGATATGATGGGAGATTATTTTTGGACAATCATGCGTGTAACAAATCCAGAAAATCACTAAAGAGTATTCAAAAGTAATTATTCACATCCCTCATTATCTATCCTCTCCTTAAAATCGCGAAATACAAATATTTTTTATTCAATTAATTTGTTTTCCTATTAATCCTTGTTTTCAGAGACACACTTCAAAACTCGTAATAAATGGGAAAGAAATAATGTTAAATGTTATTCCTAAATAAAGTTGTACAGAGGAATCGAATTTTTGTTGTTGAAATTTTACTCTGCCGTAAAATTTCTGGTTAAACACTTTCTATAAAAATAGCTAAATATAAATAATGGTACATCCGATTATTGCAAAGGTAGTCTTAAAACCTTCAAAATTAAATTATCTATAGGATACGGGGGCTAAATTTTTCTCCCCTATACAGCTTTTATGATTTTAGGACAGTCGAATCTGAAATTTCTATACAAAAATTCGATTTTTTGCCATTGTAACCAAACTACTTGACCAATTTTGAGTATGAAGGCAAAAAATATTTGTTGGAAATGCTTCTACCAGCTGTCCTTATATGTCAAATCGCTAGGATGTCTAATAAATTTTTTTGATGAGGCTTATGTGGGCAAAGTATAGCATACTTATGTGGTTTTTTCTACATTTTAACTGATATCTCAGAATCTGGGTCCGCCACAAAAAATGGAGATAATATTTAGCGTAAAATTTCGCTTTAGAAAAGTATTATTTTAATCTTGCTGATTATGTATTTAAATGGTTCGGTTGCGAACAGCTACCCCCTTCTTCCGGCGATGTTACATTCAAGGAAGAAAAAGAAATTACACCAGGTCACAATAGTTGCATCGTTTTATTATTATGTTATGCTATTTTTATGCATAATTATATATTATAATATATTATTTATTATGTTTTCCTACAGATGAGGACGAACGCGTGGCTCGGATTCCGACGATCGACATGGACTCCAGCGACCACGAAAGCGAGCCAGGATTTGAGGGCGATTATAAGGAATATTTGGAATAACATTATTGTATTTTTTACATAAATGCTTAAATATTGAATTAAATAATAATTTAGTGGTCTATAACACAATTAAGCACGAGAGCGAAGTAGCCGATTCCGTGATTTGATTAATAAAAATACATAGTTATTCGATATTAAGAAAGCTAAAACTTGGTAAACTAACAGTTATCAGTAAGATTTAAATGAAAAAAATTGTCAGCTGAAGTTTTCGCAGCGGAAAAGTGCTCAGCTGATGCAGTGAAAGCATGCATCGCGCCCGCGCCCATAACGATGCGCCGTATCTTTAGGTCGCCAGCTGAGCACTTTTCCACCACGGAAACTGCAGCTGACGTTTTTTTTTGTTAAACTGGTACCGTCTACTATCACCTCCTCAAATTTCAGCTCTCTTAATGTGACTTCAGAATTCGCCTATTTTTGACATGTTGAGGGGCGCAGCTGACGTATTTCCCCCCACCCCAAAGTCAGCTGATTAGTTTTTTCTGTTTCCTTGCATCAAAAACAAAGTACACACAAAGTCTCAGTGCTCTTAATATAAGTTTTTTTTTTTTCGAAATTTTGCGGTTTTGGGTGGCTGCCGCAGCCACACCCACCGCTACCATGGCAGCTGACGTTCACCTCGTTTATTAGCAACACGAGGGCAACATTACCTGAAAATCTTAGCTCTCTTAAAATGTGTCACTCAAAATGCCAGCTGGCTCCCGGACTAATAGGCTTAGTTGAAAATGAAGAAAAATGTTTATTGGGATGTATAAAAATCTTCGTTTGGATGTGTACATTTTCTGCACAAAGTTTGACTTCTTTGCGTAGATCAAACGACAAGGGGTTGTCGGCTGTTCTGACACCGCCGCTATGAAATCACATGCTGACAGTGCGCAGGCCCAATTTACCCAATTATTGCATGTGACCGCGCTTGTTCATATGAATGCGCACATAAGCTTGCAGGTGTTGAACCATTGCCATTATGTGCAAGGTTCATCACTTTTGTATTACCCGCATGCCCACTGACTTGATATCAAAGCTATTTGGAGTTGAAATTTGACAAAATTTCTTCGATTTGTGAAAAGTGAGGACAAAAGCGAAATGTAGAGGGGCAAGCAAACGCAGCACTTGTTGACATGTGAAGTCATATGAATGTATGTATGTATGCGAGCGCCTTCTTTTGAGCTGTAGGTACAATAACAAAATCTCATAAGCTTGTCCCTTATCACCTTGTCCCCTTGCCAATGATGTTTTTAAGTCGAGTTGGACCAGAAAAATTATTGAAATTGTCGTCGATTTGCGCGAAGACAATGTTGCCAGTTTTCACTTGATTTTTTGTAATTGCTTTATGAATGAAATTGTTATTGTTGAATTTTGTGGTGGACAATAGTTTTTGTTTTTGGATACATTTATGAGCACATGTGTACTTTTGCAAGTACATACATACATACATCCATACATACATACATATTTACATATATATGTACATATGGATGATTGATGTTTTTACGCAAAAATATTGCAATGTGAAATGCCGACGGCAATTTCGATTTGGTATGTAGGTAATTAATTACATAAATTAAGTTGTGTAAATGAAGTAGGTACATATGTATGTAACTACCTATGTACATACATATGTACATACCTATGTGTTTATTAATTTATAAAAATGGTTGGTCATCAGCAAATGAACACCAAAATACCTATATATATTTTTTTTTTAAATTTCGTAAATTTAATTACAATTGAAAATTCGATAAGAAAACATACCTACCTACATACATATGGACAAATATTTACCAGTTTCATCAAATTGGTCCTTGTTGAGTACACAAAAGCATCTATTGAAGCATACTTTTTTTAATACAGAAAGATATGCACATAGAGGAGCAGGTTCGAGTCCCAGCAAAGTCAAATTGAAACTAATTTAAATTGATTTTTTTTTAATTCTTAAATTTATTTATAATTGAAATTCGATAAGAAAATTTTAAAATTACTTTGCTGTTTTAGGAAATTAGTGCATTGGTGAAATCGGTGTATGTGAATAAAACTATGAATATCAGCAGATGTGCACAAATGTAAAGTAACATTCCATTCTACAGCGCGCTGCTAATTTTTTTAACTTTTCTCTCAAATCTGTAATTCACCATGACTCAACTCTGGTAACGTTAACAGGATGCCCTACCAGCGTTTTGTTCAGTTTTGACGTTTTACACGATTATTCGTAGTTGCAACTTCTCTGTTCATCTACGTTCTCTGGTTTAGCACTCCATTGATGGTTTTAACGTCAAAATATATGCATTAAATGAAAATGAAAGAGAAGAACATACGTACATACATATATGTGTGTGCATAGGTATTAAATATTATGTGTGTAATAAGGTGGAGTGAGATCATATGGAGATTTTTTTAACACGCTTTTATTAGCTTCACCTGTATGTATGTATGTATGTATGTATGTATGTATGTATGTATGTAACTTCATCCCATCCTAAAAGTTGCAAACGTTTAACTCAATTATTATTGTTTTGAAACATTCACTTTACTTTTATTGTGTTCTCTCCTCTATTATTTCTATTCACCTCCGGATTCGAAACGTGACATCAACATGGGATTCAACCCAACGACATCATATAATGAGATTCAACATTATACTCTATGCTTCATTGTGGCTTTTATGTTACCTCTCTTCAAAATAGCCTCTATGAATTTCATTCAATTCACTCCCGTATGCAAGCCAATAACAGAGAACGTAGATGAACAGAGAAGTTGCAACTACGAATAATCGTGGAAGCCAGAGACCCAACAAAATTCTGTTAGAGCATCTGGTGAATAAAAAATTTTAATTCAACACAGCTGGCTGTTAAAATAACAGAAGTAGAGCGAGTTCGTCTGTAGAAAGGAATGTTATATTAAATTTCTGCACATCTGCTGATATGGCTCATTATTCCTCCCATACACCAATTCCATCGATGCACTAATTTCCCAAAACCGCTGGTGTTTTAATTATTTTCTTATCGAATTTGAATTATAAATAAATTAGAAATTAAAAAAAATCAATTAAAATTAATTTCAATTTGACTTTACTGGGACTCGAACCTGCGCATCAATGCATTTTCTGTATTAAAAACCATACAACAATTCACCAGTTTGCTACAACCGGTGAGTATTTTTACAATTTCCACATCGATTTTTTAATTATTTTAAAATTTTCGAAATTTTGAAAATGTAAAAACATTTTGTTGTCCATTTCATCTTGTTGATGGCCAACCCATCAACCTCGTTGATGAGCAACGATCAACCATCTCTATACCTATGCCAATGAAATTTAATTGTCACCCTCTCTGAACAAATAGATGATGCATCAATACATATGTACATCTATTGAGCAATAATAAATTGGTGGCTGCTTCAAAACCCTCACCATTCATCTTGGTGTATCGAGGCACAGCAGCTGCTAGAGTCTGATGACTGATCAACGAAAATCCTATTGTCCCCCAGACATATCAAAAAATTGTTGTGTACACAAAAGCATCTATTGAATTATAATTTTTTAATACAGAAAGATATGCACATAGAGGCGCAGGTTCGAGTCCCAGAAAAGTCAAATTGAAACTAATTTAAATTGATTTTTTTTAATTCTTAAATTTATTTATAATTGAAATTCGATAAGAAAATTTTAAAATTACTTTGCTGTTTTAGGAATTTGGTGCATTGGTGAAATCGGTGTATGTGAATAAAACTAAGAATATCAGCAGATGTGCACAAATGTAAAGTAACATTCCATTCTACAGCGCGCTGCTAATTTTTTCAACTTTTCTCTCAAATCTGTAATTCACCATCACTCAACTCTGGTAACGTTAACAGTATGCAATAAGAAAAAGCAGAAAAAATGCAAAGACAACTAATTGCTGGAAGTAAAATGAAATCCCCCAAATCGCGTTGCTTTGCTTAACTACACAAGCAAACACGGCTCAGCTGAAAACTGAAGGGAATGAATCGTGTTCTCGTTTTTTACTCGGCTGGCCGAATTTGCAAAAGCAAATGCAGCAAAAGTAGCTAAGCAATTTCAAACCCTGGTTCAAATTCTATTTATAGCACGGTTGCCGAACTTGGTAATTACCAAAATAGGTTATTTTTCGCTGTTGGTTTCTTGGTAACTTTCACATCTGTTTGGCAATTTTTGTTTTCAAGAAGTTGTTTACTATTTTTGGTATACAAGAAAATATGGAAGTGATAATAGGACAATGAGAATATTTTGGAGCACTGACTGTTCATTGTGAATGTGCACAGGCAAATAAAGAAGAGCATATCTCCGATTAAAAACTGGAATAGTTTTGCTTCGATACACATAGTACATATTAGTTGATATTTTTTCGTTTAGGCTTCATTTTTGAGCTCTTATGACCAATGTTTTTTTTTTATAAGGAAAAAATGTATGTGAAAAATTAATATTTTTGGTAGAAGTTATAAATACATATGTATATAGATCATCCCTTCATCAGACTACTTTTTACTTTTATTCTTGCGTCCGCATAAAACATACTTTAATGAAAAATTTCACTAAAAAGTTAAAAATAAATAATAGCTTAAAAAAAACTAAAAACCACGCTTTAATCTTAAAAATCGTACTAAAAATTGAGAAATAATTTAATTAGAAACAAAATGATGAACGAAAATATAAGTATTTAAGGAAAAGCGTGGGGGTGCTCAATAATATTTGAATATGAAAATATTCGATTCGTACAACTAGTACAAAAATATACATACCTAGTTGCGAAATTAAAGAGTACGTTATATGAAATCTCAAAAAAGTCAAAATAAAAATATTAGTTAAAAACAGCGATCTTAAATATTTTTTGACATACTGAGCACCACCCGACGCTTTTCCTTAAATACTTATATTTTCGTTCATCATTTTGTTTCTAATTAAATTATTTCTCAATTTTTAGTACGATTTTTAAGATTAAAGCGTGTTTTTTAGTTTTTTTAAACTATTATTTATTTTTGTTCTTTTTTTGAACGTACCAGCAAAGAAAAGTTGCCTTTATACGAGTTAATGAACCCCACAAAATTTTATGGCGATAGGATGACGTTTTGAACTGCCCCCAGCCCCGCAAAGTTGAAAGCAATAAGCACGATCTGGTACAAATATGAAATTTTGAAAATTATAGAATCAAAAAACGAAGTATGAGGATTGATAAAGATGGCTAAGCTGAGTATTAAAGTAAATTTTTATTTTTTGGAAACAACAACAACAAAAGTTATTAAAGGTCAAAATTTATATTATGCATTTTTTAAATTGCAATTACTGAAAAACTACTGCACCGATTGCGAATATTTTTATACAGTTGGATAGATATTTCGAATACCTTTAATTTGATATACATTTTATATATGAAAAGTAAGGGGGTAAAAGGGGGTTGACCCCCGCAAGGGGGGGTATTATGGAACCCACATAAAATGTATATCAAATTAAAGGGAATCAAAATACCTATCGAATGGTGTAAAAATATTCGAAATCGGTTCAGTAGTATTTAAGTAATTGCAATTTAAAAAATGCACAATATAAACTTTGACCTTTAAAAACTTTTGTTGTTGTTGTTTCCAAATAAAAAAAATTCACATTAATACTCAGCTTAGCCATGTTTATCAATCCTCATACTTCGTTTTTTGATTTTATAATTTTAGAAATTTCACATTTGTACCAGATCGTACTATTTTTTCAAATTTGTGGGGCTGGGGGCACCTCTAAACATGCGAGAAGGTCAATAAAATTTTACAGGCTTATTACTGGGCTAGAAAGGTGCCGTTCTGGCTTTGGAACAAATTGAATTTCCAAAAAAATGTTTCACTCCACCTTAGTGTGTAATATATGTACATTAGTAAATCTATTTAGAATTTCAACTTTGTTGAATGCTTACATGTAAATTTATTAACTTGTAGATTTACTATCATTGCTTAAACAAACATTGTTCAATACTTAAGAACTTCCCTGACAATCTCAATATTTCCTGGGCTTTAATAGATATTAAATATTAACATTTGTGTATGAATACATATAGGAAGGCAGGGATGGGCGTTTTTAAATGAATTTTTATTGAAATAAAAAATAAATTTTTATTCTTCATTCAGATAATTTTGAGTAATGAATAAATATTTATTCTTCATCCAAAATAATTTGAATAACGAATAAAATTTTCTTCTTCAGCTTTGAATAATGAATAAATTTTTATTCACGTCATTCAATTATTCTAGCTAGTCACACAAGTGAATTTTTTCTTTTAAAGTGATTTTTCGAATACTTTCCAGTGTCCGAACCGAAAATTTTCCCGAATCTGGAGCGAATATCTTTCCGAATATTTTCCCGAATATTTTTCAAAATATTTTACCGAATACTTTTCCGAACATTTTTCTGAATACTTTCCCGAATCCGAAATCGGGCCCAAACGCTTGACCGAATATTTTTCCGAATATTTCTCCGAATACTTTGCCTAATCCGAAAGCGAAGCCGAACACTTTCCCGAATATTTTCGGAATACTTTGACGAATATATTTCCGAATTCGGGAATGAAGTGGAAAAAATATTCGGTTAAGTATTTAGGTCCGGTTTGGGAGTCGGCAAAGTATTCGCCAAGGTGGATATTCGGTCAAGTATTCGGATCCGGTTTCGGCCTCGAGAAAGGATTCGGCAAAGTATTCGGAGAAATATTCGGAAAAATATTCGGTCAAGTATTTGGGTTCGATTTCGGATTCGGGAAAGTATTCGAAAAATCACTTTAAAAAAACATTCACTTGTGTGACTAGCAAGAATAATTGAATAACGTGAATAAAAATTTATTCATTATTCAAAATTATTCGAATGAACAATAAAAATCTATTCCTTATTCAAAGTTATTCAGCTGAAGAATAAAACTTTATTCGTTATTCAAATTATTTTGGATGAAGAATAAAAATTTATTCATTATTAAAAATTTTCTGAATGAAGAATAGATACAAATTTATTCTTATTTTTTTGAATTATTTCATTTTTGAATAATGCCCATCCCTGTAGGAAGGGTAGGATAACCAAATAGAGAAAATCATGCATTATGGAACGATTTTCCGTCATTCCTTATCAAGTTTAGTCTGTAGAGAAAACTTTCTTTAAACTTTTAGGACATATGCCAAGGCAAAATTTTTCTGAGAAACTTTTACATAGCAGAAGTGGTGTTGATCAGTCCCAAGAGCTTCGTCAGGATTGGGATTTTTTAAACTTATTTTTCAGAAGATAATACACTCACAATGGAATCGATTTACACTTTCAACCGACATAATACAATATAGCAATAGAAATATGAAAGACACTCTTATCGTTGGAAACACCAGCATTAATTATCCTTGCTTCACACTCTAATGGATGAATTCATTATGAATGCCATCAGAGACACCAAACAGACAGTAGCCCTGTTAATGCGAACTAAGCCTTGGAATTGTTATAACAATTTCTGCAACAACAAATAAAATTACATAAACAAAAACACACAAGTACACATAAAACATATTTACATGCGCATTCATGCAATGACTTATTTAGTTACGGAAAATCCGTAAGCACAAACGAAAACAATAGAAGATTCCTACAGGTTTGCAGGACTGTAAGGATGTTACGTATGAATGTAGCTTTAGAGGAAATAGCAAATAGAATGAACTTGGAAGAAGAAGCCCTAAGAACTGTCCATATGCACATATGTACATACATATATACATTAAGCCGTATCACGTTATATGGACAAAAAAAAAGTTTAGTGTGTGTCAGTTTTATTTGAACACTTATGTCGAAAAAATATTTTTGGTGTAAAAAATTTTTTTTTAGGCCCGCGTTAAAAACAGCTAAATCGCGTTTTTTGTAATAACTTCCTTAACTGATGTCGGATCTCTATGATCTTAATGTCGCAGAAAAGGTCTCGCTCAGCACTATATTTGGCCCATATAAAGTTTCGTCCTCAAAGGTTGTCCTGAGTTTTACCTTTAAAAATTTTGGAGTTACTATCCCTAGATTTTTTTATTTTTATCACTAATACAAAGCTCTCAAAAAACCATGAAGAAGCCCCCAAATAAATTCTAGCCTTTATTCACAAACAAAAAAGTTATAACGTTGTAAAATGAAACACTTGTTTTTTTTTATAAAAAAATTACCACAGAGAAACGGCGAAACACGTCAGCTTAATTTTTGGCTCCAGATTACGATGGCGTTTTTAGAAAATCCGGATTAGCTCCCATTTTCGAGATATTTAAGAAAACATTTTCAGTTTTCACATACAAAGCGATCCGATGGGGGGCGTATGAGTAACTATTGTTGAGGTAATAAAAATAAAGAAAAGGGGAAAAAACTATACGTACATATATGTATATAAAATGCATATGAGAGGAAAGAGAATACCCTGCACATAAATTCCAATTTGTTTTAAACGTTCGAAACCTGAATGTTTTAAAGAAAATTGTATTCAAAACAATGAAAATATGTCTTTAGCGGCGAATCATTCCCATTTTTCCATAATCTGAGTAATTTTTTTCGGAGTGTGAGCAAAGTAATATAAGCGACGAAGAACTCACTTTCAAAGCTCTGAAACTTCTTTCATAAATATCTCAAAATTTGGAGGACATCGTCATTTTCGGTCTCGGTTATCATAGATAAGAAGATGTTTTCGGGATTAAAGTAATATGCATTATTTTCAATTGTAGGCTGAATAATTAACTGCATTTCTAGGGGCAGACGACACATCCAGCGCAAGTATTGATAATACATTTAGACTTCCGTTGTATCTTTAGGCGCGTATAATTTTACAACGAACTCTAGCAGTTTTTCTAAATAACTTGGATGATTTTACGATACGCATGGATGCAGAAATCGTGAAGCCATTGTAAGCCAGCGCGCTGTGCTTAGAGGTCCCACTTGAATACTTGCCAAATCTTCACTACAGCCATTATCATTCAATATAAATAACGTTGAATAACGAATAGTCCAATCATCAATAATTTTTTGCATATCATGTATCCAGTATTGGTAGCTGTTCCATCGCGGTACACCATTCTCAAGTCAAGCGAGAACTTAGAATACTTTTTAATCAAAAACTCATACTATATGGCGTTACTGCCTCATATAAATAAGAACTTGGGATAATTTTCCAAAAAACAGGTTCTCTGATTTTAAAACGGTATAACTTTTTTGTTTGTGAATAAAGCCTACAACTTTTTTAGCGGAGTCCTCATGGTTATTTTAGAGCTTTGTATTAGTGATAAAAATAAAATAATCTAGGGATAGTAACTCCAAAATTTTTAAAGGTAAAACTCAGAACCACCTTTGAGGTCGAAACTTTATATGGGCCAAATATAGTGCTGAGCGAGACCTTTTCTGCGACATTAAGATCATAGAGATCCGACATCAGTTAAGGAAGTTATTACAAACAAGTAAGGAAGCCTAAGTTCGAGTGGAATCGAACATTAGATACTCAGCTGTATGCTTTCATTGTTTGTTTGAGTTTGGTGGAAACACGGCGTATTTTATATAAAGCGAGTGCTGCATAAAGTGGGCGTAGCCACGCCCATTTTCAACAGTTTTATCAGTCATCCAACTAAGCATATGAATATTATTCTTTGTGCAACATTTCATTCCTTTATGACTTCTAGTTACAACGATGTCACGTTGCAAATTCCTAAAGGGTGTTCCAGAAATATCTCTGTTAAAAAGTAGGCGTGGTCATAAACCGATTTGAATAAATTTTTGCGTGTCTATTAACACAAGTTATAAAAATGTATAAACCAAGTATCGTCATAATATCTCAATTATTTGTCGAGTTATAGGCTAAGAAATCTCGTAGATTCCTTTGTCTAAAAGGAGGCGGTGCCACGCCCATTTTCCAAAATTTTTATATTTTTTGTTTCCGGTCTATTGTGGAACTCATGCCACAAAATTTCAATGAATTATCTTTATATTTGACAAAGATATCGCTTAAAATGTTCTTATTAGGCCCCTTAATAGTTCCCATATATAAAAGTGGGCGTGGCCGTCAACCAATTTCGGTAAAATTTTGAACATGTATTACCACAAGTAATGAAAGTGTATACACCAAGTTTCATCATTATATATCAATTATTTATCGAGTTATGGGCTCAGAAATCTCGTATATCCCTGCTTTTAAAAAGAGGCGTTGCCACGCCCATTTTCCAAAATTTTTGTGTTTTTAGTTTTATGTCCGCAGGTGGTCTCCTGCCATAAAATTTCAATGATATATCTTTATATTTGACAGAGATATAGCTTAAAATATTTTTATTGGGTCACTTCATAATACCCATATATAAAAGTGGGCGTGGTCGTCTACCGATTTTGGCAGTTTTTATTCCAAACATTTGCCTAAGTAAGTATATCACGCATACCAAATTTCATCGATATACCTTCAATGGTTTCTGAGTTATGACTCATAAAACTTTCAATGTTTGCCCCTTAATAAGTGGGCGTGGCACCGCCCATTTTCCAAAATTTCACCACATTTCTTCATAAGGGCCTGAGGTCAATACGTGGGTGAAATTTTATCACTCCAGCTCTATTAGTTACTGAGATACAAAATTTCCGATTTTTACTATATAGGGGAGGTGGGCGTGGTCATAGTCCGATTTCGCCCATTTTCAATACCGTCCGTTCCTGTCTTGATACCAACTTGCATTCCAAATTTCATCAAAATATCTCAATTTTTGCGCGAGTTATCGTGCGTACAGACGGACAGACGGACAGACGGACGGACGGACGGACATGGCTCAATCGATTTCTCTTTTCACCCTGATCATTTTGATATATATAAGTCTATATCTATCTCGATTATTTCATTCTGTTACAATCCACCGTTAGGAAATCAAAACTATAATACTCTGTGTACTAGTACAGCTGAGTATAAAAACGCGATTTAGCTGTTTTTAACGCGGGCCTAAAAAAAAAATTTTTACACCAAAAATATTTTTTCGACGTAAGTGTTCAAATAAAACTGACACAAGCAAACTTTATTTTCGTGATACGGCTTAATATACATATGTGGAGGTGCAGCAGGGAGTTTGCAGCAGGATATGTGTGGCAATATTAAAGTATCCTTACATCATATACTTGATATTGTTTGTCTGGTAAGCAATACATTTATTCATGCCCGCGGAAATCTTAATGCATAGTTGCATTTGTCGCACATATTTACATACATATATACATATGTACATATAGTAGAACAAGTATGTAATATTTTGTCAGCTTACATACATACATATCTATAACTATTATATAGCACGCCACTTACACATTCATGTATTAATTAATAGATATACGTTTATGCCGGCTGCATGGTCACTATACTAACATAATGGCTATGTGATAGGCTGGAATGCAATATGTACCGGATTCTAATACATGCTACTGTCAAATTGTGCCTACAGCATTAGTCAGTTAGGCCTTTTATGGAATATTTCCCAACACTTTGGAGTGTCGGCGTAAGAATCCAAGTTCCTTCAATTTGTAAAAAAAAATTAAAGAGTTGTACTCGTACATACATGAATGAAAAATTTCGGCCTAAAATTGGTTAAAGTTATATTCGCACCATTCTATTACTGTTAGCATTCGAGATGAAACCACCGGTAGTAATTTTCTATTTCATTTGTTTAATAATATGTTTCGACGCCCTCGTAAATGTGTATATTTGGCTATTAGAAGAAATTAAAGCAGTTCTTAGTGGCATAGAGAACAACCAATTTCTATAGTTACTTATGTATGTTAAAAATATTAAAATGCAAGATCATTTATTCTCCATTAATGTTTCTACTGGCAAATAGAAATTGATTAAAATAGAACACTAAATCTCGTTTAACTTAAAAAGTTTTAAGTACTCAGTGAACCTTAACCTCTTGACATATTTAAATAGAAAATAAACACACTGAAGAGAAATGCATACAAAAACGCCCTATTTCAGAGAAAATTACATATATATTTCTCTGAAATAGGGCGTTTTTGAATAATTGTCTGAAATAGGACGTTATTGAAACAAATTCTGAAATAGGACGTTATTGAAGCAAAATCTGAAATAGGACGTTATTCAAACAATTTTTGGAATAGGGCGTTTTTGAAACAATTTTTGAAATAGGGCGATCTTATTCTCAGCCTTCGATATACTGTTTTGTTTTCTTTTTTAAACTTTATTTACGCAAAAATGTAAGTACGTGCCATGTCCACTCATTAAATTTACAGCCAGCAAATGGAATATTATTCTTTTAACTCGGAGTATAAATTTTGTATGCGCACAAACTGAATAAAATGCAAATCTTTATAAATGTGTATGTATGTGCATGAATAAAAGTTGAGTAGATATTTATGTCTTGTATTTCAGGTCACCATTTTTCGTTTTGCACACAAAATCAAACAGAATGTTGGATATACACACATATTTACATTAGAATTGTTTTAAGACTTTAGTTACAGGAAGATGTGATATACCCATTATGAAATACATATGTATACCATTTCTTTCAGAGCGGTGGGAACAAATGGTAAGAAATTGAATTTTTTCAAACTTTTTAATAATTAGTCAGATCACCCTAGATAGGAGTTCTATAAGAGGCTGGAATTCCATTTCTTGAAAATATCCCACATTAACACATGAAATTATTGATGTTTCTATACTTCACTATGATATCTATGTAGTGATGTGAAGCAATCGACGTAACCATTGACAGCGGCGTACAGTGGCACTTTTACCCGATTTAGACGTGAAAAATTAATACAACGCTGAAAAGTAAATATTATTCATTCAAATTTGATGTATTAGTAAATATAGGACCCCTGGACATGAAGTCAATAGTTTTCGTGCATATATTCAAAAGAGACATAATTCAAAATTTTAGGTTTTTAAAAAAATCGATATGAAAATTTTTTCTAAATGTTTAGATTTGAACAGAACAGAAGTACTTTCGAAATAACTGAATAACTTTATCTGTTATGCATACGCCTGCGGATTTTAGACAGCGAAGATATAATCGGATCTGAATAAGCAGCAACGCATGCATCACGTCTTCTATTCTTCTCGAGCGGATTGGTTTCCTCTTATTACGTTCATGATGCTAATGTCTTTATTATGCGCCTGCAATGCTTCTTCCGACAGGATAGCCATAGGCAGCGAAAACGACTTTATAATTGCATCGCCATAAATTAAAATTTTATGGACACTTGATGGCACTGAATACCATGGATAATGCGTAACACATTTTATAGAAGCATTTACTCGTGTGCAATAGGAAAGCCACTTGACATGCAGTTGAGGTTAACACCATAATGACATGAATCAACAAATAAGAGATTGTGTATTCAGCGGTCCCGCTATGCGTTCATCCAAAATTTGACAGCATCAGCTGATTTAGTGACGTAGTAACATAAATTCTCTTTCACCCAGTTTCGTTTCCGGTTTTCTAATAACTAAAGATTGGGTGCGATAAATGTGAAATTGATATTAAAAAACTATTTTAAATAAATAACAAGTAAGGAAGCCTAAGTTCGAGTGGAATCGAACATTAGATACTCAGCTGTATGCTTTCATTGTTTGTTTGCGTTTGTTCGATATAGGGTATATTTTATATAAAGCGAGTGCCGCATAAAGTGGGCGTAGCCACGCCCATTTTCAACATTTTTATCAGTCATCCAACTAAGCATATGAATATTATTCTTTGTGCAAAATTTCATTCCTTTATGACTTCTAGTTACAAAGATGTCACAAATTCCCAAAGAGTGTTCCAGAAATATCTTTCTTAAAAAGTAGGCGTGGTCATAAACCGATTTCAATAAATTTTTGCGTGTCTATTAACACAAGTTATAAAAGTGTATAAACCAAGTTTCGTCATAATATCTCAATTATTTGTCGAGTTGTGGGCTCTGAAATCTCGTTGATTCCTTTGTCTGAAAAGAGGTGGTGCCACGCCCATTTTCCGAAATTTTTCTATTTTTTGTTTCCGATCTATTGTAGAACTCATGCCACAAAATTTCAATGAATTATCTTTATATTTGACAAAGATATCGCTTAAAATGTTTTTATTAGGCCACTTTATGATACCCATATATAAAAGTGGGCGTGGTCGTCAACCGATTTCGCTAAAATTTCGAACATGTATTACTACAAGTAGTGAAAGTGTATAGACCAAGTTTCGTCATAATATATCGATTATTTGTCGAGTTATGGGCTCAGAAATCTCGTATATTCCTGCTTCTAAAAGGAGGCGGTGCCACGCCCATTTTCCAAAATTTTTGTATTTTTTGTTTTATGTCCATAGTTGGACACCTTCCATAAAATTTCAATGATATATCTTTATATTTGACAGAGATATCGCTTAAAATGCTTTTATTAGGTCACTTTATAATACCCATATATAAAAGTGGGCGTGGTCGTCAACCGATTTTGGCAATTTTTCGTCCAAACATTTGCCTAAGTAAGTATATCACGCCTACCAAATTTCATCGATATATCTTCAACGGTTTATGAGTTATGACTCATAAAACTTTCAATGTTTGCCCCTTAATAAGTGGGCGTGGCACCGCCCATTTTCCAAAATTTCACCATATTTCTTCATAAGGGCCTGAGCTCAATACGTGTGTGAAATTTTATCACTCTAGCTCTATTAGTGACCGAGATACAAAATTTCCGATTTTTACTATATAGGGGAGGTGGGCGTGGTCATGGTCCGATTTCGCCCATTTTCAATACCATCCGTTCTCGTCTTGATACCAACTTGCATTCCGAATTTCATCAAAATATTTCAATTTTTGCGCGAGTTATCGTGCGTACAGACGGACAGACGGACAGACGGACAGACGGACAGACGGACGGACATGGCTCAATCGATTTCTCTTTTCACCCTGATCATTTTGATATATATAAGTCTATATCTATCTCGTTTATTTCATTCTGTTACAATCCACCGTTAGGAAATCAAAACTATAATACTCTGTGTACTAGTACAGCTGAGTATAAAAATGAAGTGCCGCGTATTTATTTGTGTGAATAATAGTTCAATAAAGGTATTTTTGCATGTTTGCAAATTTTCTTTCTCGTCGATAACGTAGTTGATGACGTACTAACCAAAATGAACCCAGTCTCACGGATGAATATTTTGCTAAATATCGCTGAGTGCACAATCTTCTTTAATTGAATCATGCCATAATGACGAATGCATTCCTCATGTACACCAGTGGCGCTAGTAGCTAAGCTATATAATCTTCAAAAAACAAATGGCTTGCTGTGTTGCTGTCATTGGATGTGCCAAAACCTTGTTTGGGCGTGTCTACGATGAGTTACATTAAATCTTGATACTACTTTGAAATTCTTGTTTTTCGATTTGGAATATGGCTTTATGTTCGTCGGTTATAACTTTCCAAACGCGAACGTTGAGGCGATACCCGCTTTTAAAAATACATTCTCTACATCTCATATAAGCACGCAAAGTGTATAATCCAAACTTAGACATAGATTCGTTAATCTCTCGGCCACAAACAACACCAAAGTCTTGCCATCAATCATTGTCAAGTGCAAATCATCCACTAATGTGACCAATTTCTTCATCTACCTTAACAATTGAAGGCTCCAACGAAGTAATTTTCACTTTCTAAGCATTTTCAAAACCTGCATACAAAAATTTTTTAAATTTTTCAATCAAATTGAATTATTCACATCTAAATTGAGTGAAAATGCCACTGTGCGACGCCCTTACTTATTTTAGTTTGAAGTTTTCATTTAATTTTTGTTTATGTTGCTTTTAAATTCGTATATAAAATACGAACATGTATGTATATGAGAGCCTTCTGTTTGAGCAAGTTGTCGAACATTATAAATACTTATATACAAATTGCATTTAGTAATGGATGGACAATAAGATGTTCCTATGAGAAACAAATCTATTAAACTAGTGCATTACTTTTTAAATATTTTTTTGATTTTTTGGCAAGTAAAATGCATATATATACATATTCCGGGCCGATGCACCAGGAGGATGGCTTCGTGTGTAAAAGTCCACGTAAGTGGGGAAAGCTTCTGACTGCCATCCACCTGGGGGTGGCCAGAGCGATTCTTTTGCATGCGGAGCAAGCAGCTCACGACTTCCGCGCAGTGTCCTCTGGATAGCCACCGAACACCCGTTTGGTGGTGAACTAAAGTGAGAAGGCGACAACTCGACAAGGCCACTCCGACATATTCGGTTTAAGGGCTTGTTGAGGGGAATAACTGCAGCGTCTGTTCACCAGAAGGTGCGGCTGCGAGCGGGCGTCTGTCTTGGAGCAAGCGGCTCGCTATATAAACGTGTAACAATATACAACTCCCGCAGGGCGGGTTGTGCGTCGGGCTTGGGACCCACCACGTAAAAATCCTATCCAATGAAAACAACAACAAAGCCTCGGATGAGACCACCCCTTTCTGATGACAACCACGGCAAAAGTTTAAAGGACTATGATTTGAGGGTAAGCACCTGCAACGTCCGGACCCTTAATTGGGAAGGTGCCTCTGCCCAGCTGGTTGATGTCCTCGAAAGAGTGAAAGCTGACATCACCGCCATACAAGAGATGCGGTGGAAGGGGCAAGGCAAGAAGAAATGTGGGCCTTGCGATATATATTACAGTGGCCATGCAGAGGAGCGTATATTTGGTTTTGGTTTTGTGGTGGGAAAGAGACTCAGCCGCCGAGTACTGTCGTTCACGCCAGTGAACGAGCGTCTAGCCACCATCCGCATCAAAGCGAGATTTTTCAACATATCTCTCATCTGCGCCCACGCCCCGACGGAAGAGAAGGACGATGCGATCAAAGACACTTTCTATGAGCAGTTAGAGCATACCTACGACCGCTGCCCCCGTCACGACATTAAGATTGTGCTTGGCGATTTTAATGCCAGGGTGGGTAAGGAAGGTATCTTTGGCAGCACAGTCGGAAAATTCAGTCTCCACGACGTAACCAGTCCCAATGGGACGAGGCTGATCGACTTCGCCGGGTCACGAAACATGGTCATTAGCAGTACCAGATTCCAGCACAAAAAAATACACCAAGCCACATGGCTGTCTCCTGATCGAAAAACGCGAAATCAAATTGATCACGTCATGATCGACGGCAGACACAGCTCCAGCATCCTAGATGTGCGCACAATCCGTGGTCCCAATGTCGACTCCGACCACTATCTTGTAGCAGCCAAGGTACGCACCCGCCTCTGTGCAGCAAAGAATGTGCCAGCAGGACAGCAAGGAAAGTTTGAAGTCGAAAGGCTGCACATGACGCAGACAGCCAATCAATACACCACTCGGCTCTCACTCCTGCTCTCTGAGAGCAACCCTTCACCAAACGATGTATCTGAGGAATGGGAACACATCGCTCGTTCACTTCGTATCGCCGCTGAGGAATCTATAGGATACAAGCGAGCCCACAAAAACACCTGGTACGACAAGGAATGTCGCGATGCCTCGGAAAGAAAGAACGCCGCCTACAGGGCTACATTGTGTGCGGGCGCAACGCGAAGCGTATGGGAGCGTTATCGAGCGGCGAAGAAGGAAGAGAGGCGCCTTTTTCGAAAGAAGAAAAGGGAGGCTGAAAGGCGCGAGTGTGAAGAGCTTGAGATGCTGGCGGGTAGGAACGATGCTCGAAAATTCTATCAAAAAATCAGGCGGATGACTGAAGGTTTCAAGACCGGGGCAAATTCTTGCCGGAATGATAACGGTGATCTGGTAACTGATGTCCAGAGCATACCTAAGTTGTGGAGGGATAACTTCTCCTCCTTGCTAGATAATGGCAACAGTGAAAAGTGCGGAAGGAGAAGATGTACGACCCGAATCCCCAATAGCAGATGATGGTAGGCATGTTCCACCACCTGATCATGACGAAGTGCGAATAGCAGTATCTAGGCTTAAGAATAACAAGGCCCCGGGCGCTGACGGCTTGCCAGCCGAGCTATTCAAACATGGTGGCGAAGAGTTGATAAGGAGCATGCATCAACTCCTATGCAGAATATGGTCGGACGAGCGCATGCCCGACGATTGGAACTTAAGTGTGCTCTGCCCAATCCACAAAAAAGGAGACTCCACAGTACGCGCCAATTATCGTGGGATAAGCCTCCTGAATATCGCATATAAGGTCTTAGCAAGTGTATTGTGCGAAAGACTGAAGCCTATCGTCAACAATCTGATTGGACCTTATCAGTGTGGCTTCAGACCTGGTAAATCTACCATCGACCAGATCTTCACAATACGACAAATACTGGAAAAAACCTATGAAAAAGGATCCGACACACACCATCTCTTTGTCGATTTTAAAGCCGCTTTTGATAGCACGAATAGGAATTGCCTGTATGCCGCAATGTCTGAATTTGGTTTCCCTGCTAAACTTATACGGCTATGTCAAATGACGTTGACTAACACCACCAGCTCCGTCAGAATTGGGAAGGACCTCTCCGAGCCGTTCGAGACCAAACGAGGTTTCAGACAAGGTGACTCTCTTTCGTGCGACTTCTTCAATTTGATGCTGGAAAAGATAATACGAGCTGCAGAACTTAACCATACAGGAAGCATCTTATATCACAAGAGTGTGCAACTGCTGGCGTACGCCGATGACATCGACATCATTGGCACTAACACGCGCGCCGTATGTTCTGCCTTCTCCAAGCTGGATAAAGAGGCTAAGAAAATGGGTTTGGCGGTCAACGAGGACAAGACGAAGTACCTCCTGTCATCACACAAAGAAACAGCACGCCTTGGCAGCCACGTCAATGTTGATAGCTACAAATTCGAAACTGTTAAGGACTTCGTCTATCTGGGAACCAGCATTAACACCAAGAATGATGTCAGCACGGAGATCCAACGAAGAATCACGCTTGCCAATAAATGCTACTTCGGACTAAGTAGGCAACTGAAAAGTAAAGTCCTCTCTCGACAAACAAAAATCACACTCTACGGGACGCTCATCGTTCCAGTCCTCATGTACGGCGCAGAAGCATGGACAATTTCAAAATCAGATGAGATGGCACTTGGAGTATTCGAGAGAAAAGTTCTTCGTAAGATTTATGGACCTTTGCGCGTTGGCGTGGGCGAGTATCGACGGAGATTTAACGATGAGCTGTACGAGCTTTACACAGACATCGACATTGTTCAGCGAATAAAGATCCAGCGGCTGCGTTGGGCAGGTCATGTCGTGAGAATGGACGAAGGCGCTCCGGCCAAGAAAGCATTTCTATCGAAACCCGCTGAACGCAAAAGAAAAGGGAGACCTCCACTGCGTTGGGAAAATCAGGTGGACAGCGATGCTGCGTCCCTAGGCGTTCCCAAGTGGCGCCATGCTGCACGAAACAGAAGCAATTGGCGCGCTCTGTTGGACTCGGCCAGAATCGTCTAGACGGTTAAGCGCCAATCAAGAAGAAGAAGAAAATGCATATACTTGCAGGTAACACAACTGCAGTAATAATACCTTTGTTTCATGGATTTTGATTGCTAATAATGTAGTTACACATATTTCTATATAAACATGTAGATATGTATATGATTACTTCTAACAAAAGGAAAACGTTACACATAATTCTATATGAACATGTAGATATGTATAGCCGCTTTCGATTCACAATTTCTCTGCTGGCTATAAATTTCCTTCTGTCAAATTTATATGTGAATGATAGCGAGCAGAGGGAAATTTTTATCGACCAGTTAGAGAGTATGGCTACTACTCATTATGGGTTCAAACATTTTTGTTCGATCCGACCTCGCTTGTGTGATGGCGAATCGAAAACGACAAGTATATTATTACTTGTAACAAAAGGAAAACGAAGAAAATACTCAAAATAAAAGTTATAAAGTTTTCCTTAATATTTTATTAACGAAAAGCTTCTAAGTAAGTACAATTCACAACTCCGCAGCGTCACACATCGAATGCGTCCTGTGCTTCTTTTTCGAGAAATAAGTTGCCAAGGTTGTTATTTAAATAAGCTGACGAAAGCTATTCAACTCTTTAAATCAATTTTATGTGAAGTGAAAAGGCAAAGCCTTGATTTTGACTCGTATCTTAAAAATAACTAAAGATAAAGAAGAGTCTTTGTAAGCGAATTTTGCTGCTTATTTTTCCCCGATACTCATATATTCCAAACCTATTTAGAGCTTCTTTCAAATACAATGCAGAAATTTTCTCGAATTGATGTCAAATTTTGACTAAAGTTGTGATTGGATTTGTGCCAAAATTATTCTGAAATAATACCCAGCAATGGTCACAGGCATAATTCTGGTACACCGAGCTATTAAACGCAAAGTCCTGAAGGTATGGTATGAAAGTATGAAGGTGTGTTTATTTGGTTCCGAGAGGGATCTAAGTTCGAGCCGTAGTTTTTATCCAAATTTGCATAAATCAATGTTAAATTAAGTAATACCTATTCAGGGTACAAACTTTTTACGCTTTTATCAAGATTTCCATTTTCCTTCTTCATATAATAAAAGCTTTACTTTATTTTCTATTTCGGGCATAGATGTATGCATATGTACACTGTTATAAATATAGGAATATTTTTTAAATTTTGATTCGGTTTGAAAGAAATTTAAAACTTTTTTAACACGCTTTTATTAGCTTCACCTGTATGTATGTATGTATGTATGTAACTTCATCCCATCTAAAAGTTGTAACATTTAACTAAATTATTATATCTGTCAAACATTCACTTTTATTGTGTTCTCTTCTCTATTATTTCTATTCTCCTCCGGGTTCGAAACATGACATCAACAGCCCAACGGCATCATATAGTAGGACATTCAACATTATATTTTATGCTACATTGCGGCTTTTAAGTTACATTTGCTCAAAATAGCCTCTATGAATTTCAATTCACTCCCGTATATAAGCCAATAAGTAACAAGCTTTCGGGGTACGGAAAAACTCACTCACGAACGCTCAAAAATACATTCTTCTCAAATCACAAACAAATGTTCAAAGAAAAACGTATAACCACTCAAATAGCTAGCGAACTAACGCACAACAGCCAGCGATCGCTCATAGCGATGGCGATAAACTCAATGCATAAATTCACTCAAAAATGAAGCTTGAAGCTTTCTGTTTTGGGTTTGTTGTATTTGCAATGAAATCAGCCGCATTTACATACATACGTATGCAAAGCAAGAACTGGTTTTTTTTGTAATTCATTTAATAGTAAGTGCTGAATATACGAAAAGGAACCCTAATTCTATAATTGCATTTCACGTTTGGAAAGCAATTTTTATACAATGTTTTGTAAACCTGAGGTGAAAAAAATTTCTCTAAAAATAAAAAAATAAAAAAAAAAATAAAAAAAAAAATAAAAATGCGCCACTCGGGACTCGAACCTGAGCTCCTTGGTCCGTAGGCAGCATACCTCACCATTACGCCAGGGATGCCACTATTGGGCTTTTCCTACCAAAACTGGTAGGTTTTATTCCTTTTGGTAGGTTGGTAGGACGATTTGAATTTTGGTAGGTTTTTGCCTTCGTTCAACTAACATCACCGATTTGGTACATTTGGCACTTTGCCACAACACTGTTGAGGAAACGTGTCTTCTCAGTAGAGTTTTGTCATAAAACTCTGCCAGGAGGAAACGTTTTCTTTGAGCTTCAAGTACACTTGGCCCCACAGACACAACTGGAGGAGATTGAAAACAGAAAGGCATCTGACATTTTACGCTATATGAAGCAAACAAGGTTATTCGTCCACATGGTGTGTAATAAAGAGCTCCGTGTGGTATCACAACAGACCATCAGGCCTACCTAGGTAGTAAATGTGTTTGCTGTACCAAATGGAAACAATGTCCGTATTTCCCTCGATAAATCTTACGTTTCCTTAAGGATAATTTTTCCCCAAATATTATTCTACAAAATGTAAATCCTGATTTCCTCCGCACTGGACGAGCGGTGGCAGCTACTAATACCCAATCCAACCTTGTCCGAATATCATTTAACGCTAACTCAAGTTTTTATTTATGTGGAAACTGCTGCTTCGTCCTCTTTTCCTTCAAATTTTTATCACTCTTTCTAAAATTAACTGAAAATAGTAAACCCTGCCACGCGATGCTGTGGCATCCGATTACACTGTGAGACAATTTGAGGGTGGCAGACCACATATTGCCACATTTGACAATTTTTTTGATTGTCATTTTAAATTTGACTTCCCCTTAAAAATGGCAGAATATGAATGGACTGTAAGCCCATAGAATCTTATTAATAAAATATAAAATGAAACATATACCAAGATAGTTACTGGTTATTTTTATTTTCTGTGGACCTAGGTTTTTTATACAAAGATTGTGTGCGAGGAGCCCTATAGTGAAGTTGTATGCCAAATAATTTTATAGAATATGTTAACCTTAAAGCAACCTCCAAAACGCCATTTGTCGCAGTCCTCTTTCTCTTTTTAGTTTTCTTTCATATGACACCTCAAATTTAAAAATCAAACAAACTATAGCGTAAAACTGAATTTTTCAACAGGTGGCAACCCTTTTGGTAAAAATTTTAATAAATTACTAATTTTCAGCCCAAACCCTTTCATATGGTAAATGAAATTTAAAAATCAAACAAACTATATCGTAAAAATGAAGATTTGTACAAATCTTTATATACTCGTATGTATATTACGCTAAGCGATTTTTTGTACGCACCATAACTTTTACACCGTTATACCCATTTTCGAAAATGGGGTGTCACGTGAAAGGGCTTGACCTGAAGATGTGCAGGAAGGTTTAATATTTCTGAAAAGGGTTGCCACCTGCTTAAAAATTTAATTAACCTGTATAGTTTGATTGATTTTTAAATTTCAATTACCATATGAAAGGGCTTGAGCTGAAAATGAGTAATTTATTAAAATTTTTACCAAAAGGGTTGCCACCTGTTCAAAAATTCAGTTTTACGCTATAGTTTGTTTGATTTTTAAATTTGAGGTGATAAGAAAGAAAACTAGAAAGAGAAAGAGGACTGCGAAAAATGGCGTTTTGGAGGTTGCTTTAAGGTTAACATATTCTATAAAATTATTCGGCATAAAACTTCACTATGGGGCGCCTCGCACAAAATCTTTGTATAAAAAATCTAGGTCCACAGAAAATAAAAATAACCAGTAACTATATAGGCATATGCTTCATTTTATATTTTATTAATAAAATTCTATGGGCTTACAGCCCATTCATATTCTGCCAATTTTAAGGGGAAGTCAAATTTAAAATGACAATCAAAAAACTTGTCAAATGTGGCAATATGTGGTCTGCCACCCTCAAATTGTCTCACAGTGTAATCGAAAGCCACAGAATCGCGTGGCAGGGTTTACTAGTAATTTTAATTTAATATTAAAGCTTTCAAAATCAAAGAAAAAAAACATAAACAGTTTATTTATATTTTAAGCGGTAAAAAAACAGAAGTGTCCGGTTACTGCAGGGTGGTCGGTTACTGGCACAGTTACCCTAAATTAATTTGTTGAATATGGTTAAATCTCACATTAAAAAAAAAATTGGTAGGCTCGAAGCCATTTTGGTAGGTTTTTGGTAGGAAAAAAATTTTCTAAGTGGCATCCCTGCATTACGCTACAAACGTACTCGGAACTTTGTTGTCTAAATTCGAATTTATTCAATCAGGTTTCTTTTTTTCTTGTTCTTTTCAAATGCGTCACCTCAACTTCTCTTCACTTTCTGATTGTAAAATATAACAAACCGTTTGGGAAATTTTGTATTTCCAAACTAGTTTGGAAAACCTTGAATAAAAGGGTTTGGAAAATATTGCATAATAAGCTAGTTTACTTCACTGCATATTGGGATTTTTGGTAGAAGTTATAAATACATATGTATGTAGATCTATTTCGGAGAACACCACATCCCATCAGACTTCTTTTTACTTTTAGAGCCCGTGCACAATTGACTTCTACCTCGCTTTGCTTCAGAGTTTTGTTTTGACAGTTTCGTTCAGCATATGCTTTTCAAAGGGACATGTTCGCAATTGAGGTGAAGCAAGGTATAAAGTTAGCCATGTTTCAACTTTTTTACATTTTGACAAACATCTCCCCTTGTGTGTGTGTGTGTATGTTTGTATATGTACACTTATTTTAGCGATTTCGCGCAATTTCGTGAGAAGTGAACATAGAAAAGTAAAAAATAACATTCGAATAAGCAGAAAAAAGCAAATTCCCCAAATATCTTACCAAAAAACAGGTTTATAAATTAAAGCAAAGAAGTGAAGTGGAAATCGTCAAAGTGTTAATTGTAGCAAGCATCTGGAAGTTCGCTTTGCTTTAAGGTTTTTTCTATCAAAGTTGGAGCAGACAAAGCCAATTGTGCACGGGCTCTTATTCTTGCGTCCGCATAAAACATCCTTTAATGAAAAATTTCACTAAAAAGTTAAAAATAAATAATAGCTTAAAAAAACTAAAAAACACGCTTTAATCTTAAAAATCGTACTAAAAATTGAGAAATAATTTAATTAGAAACAAAATGATGAACGAAAATATAAGTACTTAAGGAAAAGCGTGGGGGTGCTCAATAATATTTGAACATGAAAATATTCGATTCGTACAACTAGTACAAAAATATACCTAGTTGCGAAATTAAAGAGTCCGATATATGAAATCTCAAAAAAGTCAAAATAAAATTATTAGTAAAAAACACCGATTTTAAATATTTTTTGACATACTGAGCACCCCACACTTTTCCTTAAATACTTACATTTTCGTTCATCATTTTGTTTCTAATTAAATTATTTCTCAATTTTTAGTACGATTTTTAAGATTAAAGCGTGATTTTTAGTTTTTTTGAGCTATTATTTATTTTGAGTTAAATTTTGAACCTTCGAAAGTTTAAAAGTTTCTTATTCCTTTTTGGTTTAAAATTCAAACTTACACAAGTTCCAATATTTCAAAGTATATTTTGGAATAAATTTCATACTTTTTTGGTTTAAATCTTACACTTTTTCTCATTTAAACTTTTAAGGTTTAAATTTTAAACTTTCATAGGTCGTAAAATTTGGTTTCAACCAGGGTTGGGCACAGTGCATTCAATTTTGATTGCATTCAGCCTTGCATTCTCCATTCACTGATGAGTGGTAGTGAAAATTTGATTTGCATTACCATTCACTATTGAATGGTAATGCAAATGTGGCTTGCACTACCATTCTGTAGTGAATGGTAATGCAAATGTTGTTTGCACTACCATTCAGTAGTGAATGGTAATGCAAATGTGGTTTGCACTACCATACAGTAGTGAATGGTAATGCAAACGTGGCTTGCACTACCATTCAGTAGTGAATGGTAATGCAAACGTGGCTTGCACTATCATTCAGTAGTGAATGGTAATGCAAACGTGGCTTGCACTACCATTCAGTAGTGAATGCGAATGCAAATGTGGTTTGCACTACCATTCATTGCATTCCCACTACAAGTATGATTTGTGAAACCTATGATCGCAGTTTAGGCATGAAGTAGCCAATCTATTTAATAACGGGAAGGAAGTTTGTGAGATATTCTACACATGGAATTAGATTAGAAAATTGATAATTTTATATTAAAGATGAAATGTGTTTATGTTTTTTAATTAATGTTTTTGTGTAGTATGAACCTTCAGCTATCAGATCATGTGAAAAATTTTCAAATGAATTCGAAAAATAGGCGAATTTCCAATATTTTCTCAACAAATGCCATATGCAAAATACCTCTGTGAGCCACTGTATAAGTATAACTATTTTTTTACCTACGTGTTTAAAAGAAATTTATTAACAACCTTAAAACCTATTGATATACACAGGACATATTGCAATGCCCCGTTGGTTTCCAATCAGTTTTATAAGCCTTATTCTATGTGTAGAATATCCCATAAACTTCCTTCCCGTTATTAAATAGATTTGCCACTTAATACCTAAACTACGATCATAGGTTTTCACAAATCATACTTGTAGTGGGAATGCAATGATTGGTAGTGCAAACCACATTTGCATTCGCATTCACTACTGAATGGTAGTACAAGCCACGTTTGCATTACCATTCACTATTGAATGGTAGTGCAAGCCACATTTGCATTACCATTCACTACTGAATGGTAGTGCAAGCCACATTTGCATTACCATTCACTACTGAATGCTAGTGCAAGCCACATTTGCATTACCATTCACTACTGAATGGTAGTGCAAGCCACATTTGCATTACCATTCACTACTGAATGCTAGTGCAAGCCACATTTGCATTACCATTCACTATTGAATGGTAATGCACTTTGAATGGTAATGCAAAAATGCCCATCCTTGGTTTCAACAAAAAAATTTTAATTTTTGATTTGAAATTCCAACTTGCTTTTTCGAGAAATGAACAATATAAAAAGCTCATTTATAGTTATTAGACAATTTGAATGGAGAAACAAACAAACACAAAATAATTATGGAAACAGATAAAATGAAGATAGGAGAACAAGAGGATAGGAAAAAGGTACAATATGGGAAAGAATTAAGGGGATGTTGGGGGTAGAACAATATGGAAGAAAAGGAGAAAAAAAGAATAGGAAAGTAGATACAATAGGGAAAAGTATGAAGAGGATTTGAGAGCAGGCATTTTTTTTTAATTTAAACCAAAAAAAAGGTTTAAATTTTAAACTTTTGAAAGTCTTAAAATAAATTTTAATTTGGAATTAAATCGAAACCTTAAAAGTTTAAAAATCTTTTAAACTTTTCAAAGTTTAAATTTTAATAGTGTTTCGGTCGTGTCCTATATATCGACCATAAAACTTTAAAATTTATACCAAAATTTATTTGAGTGTATGTATGTGTATGTGTACACTGTACATTTTCATATATGTAACTTATTTAGTTGCCGGCAGCAGTAAACTGTTTGCCATTGTCATCAGGTAAAAGCCATAAAGAAGTATTTAATTATTCATAAGTGCTTTGCGGCATGTAGATATGTATTTATCTGTATTTGTATTTATTCAGCCTAAATCTGCCAACACGTGTATATATTTTCATTTAGAGAATGTGGACGTGTGTGTATATGTACAAAATAATTTTGTACGGCAATGCTTCCTTGCCAAAAACGCTCTTGAACACGTCTTTGATGCATTTTCGGTTTGAGAGAAACAAACAAACACAAACAAATGTCATAATTATCCCAGCATCTCAAGCATCTTCAATCTCATCCAACCTACATATTTATTAAATTTGGTTTGCTGTTCCTTTGCGATTACATTACATCTAACAAATACACTCAATTAAATTTACATACTACGAGTATTACGTACTACGAAAATCAACTGCATTTTGCGTAGAACAGTAGGTACATTTCTTTGCAACTTTTGTTATGCTCTTAGGTACTACGAATTGTCACATTATTATGTCAGTTGCATTTGGCACATTAACAACTTGAATGACCAAACAATTTCCTTCATTGGCAAAAATTTATGGCAAATAATTTTGATATTCGAAATGAAGTTGCATGCTTATTGATAGCTTTCAAAGTGTTGGTGCTTTAACATTAGCAAAATCCACACTAAACACTAGAAAGCGCTTAAAAGGGAAAATAACCAACTATAGTGATAACTTACGAATTGTTAAATCTCTACCAAAACAAACTTAATGAATTAAGAATGCAAGACTAGAATTAATTCAAGAATTTTCATATAGATAAATGTCCAACTCCAGTAAAAGAGTAAAAGCAATTGTCTTTTTTTTCAAATCCTTTAATTATTTTAAGTGAATTTTGATACAATAGAAGATATGCTTTCAATGATTAGTGATTATAATGGCAGTGGAGCGTTATTTGAGTCGTAGGTATGTGCATTAGGGTGGGGCGATTTGTATGGCGGGAAATTAATCGATACCGAGCCATCGAAAATCCGATTCCTCTCATTTTTCTGAGTACAAAACTCCTCCACGACATTTGTCTAAAATTAATTTTGATGTTCCGGAATTTGGTTTTTATGAATCAAGACGAATTTTTGAAAATAAAAATTGGGCAAAAATCGACAAAAAAATATCCAGGCCAATATGCACATCGAATTGAAACAGAATTTTATTCTGAATCCAAATCGGATGATCCGTTTTCGAGATATAGCCTGATTTCCGGTTATGGAGGCTAAATGCCCAAAATCGCATACTCTCGCGATTATCTCTTGCTGTGTACAATATATCTTAAATTTGTTTGCGAATTTTTTACAGATAAGTCAATACAATATATGAACAGTTTTATAAAATATTAATTTATCTTCCGGTATAGGAGAACTAGAATGCATTCAGCCTTATCGTGAACTTCATGTGAACAAAATGTTCCCAAAAATTACAAAGCAAAACAAAAACAAAATGTGAAAAATTGTTATTGTTTTGCTTTATATTTTTCAAGGGAAATTTTTCACATGAAGTTCAGGATAGGGCTGATTATTTTTTCCTTAGCCCAAAATCGCGGTATGGGATATCTATGTTGTAGTTATCCGATAGCGATAGTTTTCGTTGACAGCGCTTTGTGTGCAATAAGTGCTATAAATAAAAAATTTCAGAATTTTAGCTGCAAAAATTGAGGAGTTATAACCATAGTGTAAAACGTACAGTGACTTAGCTCATCGAAAATCGATTAAAAAAGTCGATATATGATCGATCTGCCATCGCAATTGAAGGGCAGACCAGCATGGCGTCAATTTTTGAAGGGCAGTTCAGCATGGCGGCCGGAGGTGGTTGTTGTAAAAATACATATATATTTCTCAAAAATTTAGGGTTGCTGCTCTCGTTTTTGTCTAATTCAGGGTTTCGTGGAGATTCTGCACCTCATAAACCCTGATGAAATCTGAGGAAGTGTTACCGTGTTTCAAAACTTTCGCAAATTTTTTTTTCCATATTATTGTATTACAATATGAACAAATATTGAAATAAATAAAGTTGCTTTTAATATCAAAACGCCACAACTCTTTAAGCTTTATTTTAGTTTATAGTAATTTTGAACATCGAACAAAATTTTTGAGTGAGTTTGTTCATGCTAAGTATTTATTTCTCAAGCTTTGCTTGAATACAAACTGTTTTTATTACCAAATTATTTTTCTAATGAATTTTATGTAATATATTTCATTTTGTAAACAATAGCTGTAAGTTCGATTGATAAAAGTAAATTTTTTGCACATATATAATTAGATTTAATTGTATTTAATAAAAATTTTAGTTATAAAAAATTAATATGATACGTTTGCTTCCACATTATGGGCCTGTGTAAATCGGTAGCAAAGTTCCTTGGAATGGAAATTTTTGACAGATGTGAGGTGAATAAAATTTAACAACCCGGCAGGGCTAGTAAAAAATTTGACAAGTAACTGAAAATTTTTGAAGTCCAACAAAGGGTTTGACATACATACATAAGTAAAAAAGAAAAACAAAATATTGCCGAATTCGCCCTGCCATTACCATAATGAATTTGCCTTGACGCAAATCAAATCAAATTAACAATATGCTTATATTTAAAAAAAAAAGGTGAAAATGGAAGCAGTAAGCCAATTTATCACAAAACATGGAAAACTGGCAAATTTTGATAACTTCGTGTATCCTTACTTTTTTGCTAACATTTCTCATTGAGAGCAAATATCACTTTACTCTCACAAACCTCGTTTATTACAAAACATGTAAAACTAGCAAATTTTGATAACTTCGTGTATCCTTACTTTTTTGCTAACATTTCTCATTGAGAGCAAATATCACTTTACTCTCACAAACCTCGTTGCTTGAGACTAGTAGCTTTTAGTTTTGACAAGGGATGACGGAAAATCGTTCCACAATACATCGTAATTGATGTTCTTTAGGCCCACTGACTTGTTTAATTTATTATATGAAAAATCTGAAAAATTTCGGCTCGTAGACTTAGGTGATTTTAATATGTTTTGACAATCGACTCATTTATCAGTATAAAATTTTTAAAGTTGTGTCAAAAGGGTGCTTCTAAAAATAATAACAATCGAACCGACATAAATTTCATTATAATTACAACCCATTATATTGATGATTGCAAAATGGACAACTTTAAATTATTTTGTGTGAAAAACCTATTTTATGCAACCCTGAGTGCATTTTTTTTCAGTGAAGATCTTCGTGAAATGTTCGTGAAAAATTTTTGAAAGATAAGTATTGTTCCAATAAATATATTATTAATTACATTATTAAATAATATTTTATCTTTATTTTCAGATAATGAGGCGATGCATCTGTGGCTGTGATATGGGAGCACCTTTCTATCCATTTCCTCCAGTGATAGATTCCAGGTAAGAATTATTTCATATACATATGTATGTATGTACATTCAAAACAATAATTAAAAGTGAAGTTAAAATTATATTTTTGCTTATCGGTTTAAACTTTATAATCGCCTAGGTGAGGCTTTCATAACCACCAAACGTGCGATATCTGCTGCGACTTCTGAGTTATGACTATATAGGAAAAGTGGACATGGTCATGGTCCCAATTAGCGATACCAACCGTCTCAGTCTGTATACCAACTTGCATTCCAAATTTCATCAAAATATTAAATTTTTTGGGCGAACAACTTTCCATGGCAGCATGTTTACCTTTAATTTCATACCAATATTTAATTAGAAAGTAACAATTTATATTTATTTATTTATATTTATATATAAAATCTTACAACTAAGGTACAATAACGTTTTTTATTGCCACTGCTTCAATTAACAATGTAGGCGCAGTTTCATATATGTAATTGCATTTAATATTAAATTAGTACAATAACACTGTTATAAAAATATTGAATCATTCCTGCTAGCATTTGGATTCTTTTGCAAGACGAATATGATTCAAGGGAACATCTATGATGTGGATTTTGTTCAACGGCTTCATCAACATCGCATGAATACGCTATACGAGCAGATCACTGCGATAAAATCCGCTTATTTTAATCTCAATCCTCAATTGGAGTATTTTCGCTAAGATCTGTAAATTTGCCTTGATATTAATCACGCAGAAGCTTAATAGCACGTTTACCATAGCCCATCTGTAAAGGAGATTGGGAAACTTAGGATTTGCTACAAACAAAGGCAAAAATGATAACGAAAATTGATAGTTTACCCTTTGATAATTGGGATGTGTCGCTATTCTAACCACTCGTACACCGGCCAACTTAGGAAACTCCTTACCGCCAAATTGTTCGGCAACATTCCTTGGTATCAGATCACCACTTGCCTTCTTACCACGACCCAGTGATTCGCTTATAGTTTTTGAAGAAATTTCACCTTCAAGTGCCACCTGTAGAACGACAAGTATTTCCGGTAGTTGATCTTTGCGTTGTATGGGTCCCAGCAAACAGAAGAGATGATGTGCCGGCGCATCACTCATCATTTGCAAATCATTTGGACTGTTTTTGTAATGTGAGGCGACGTAAATCGAAACTAAACGATGCAGAAATGATTCGGCTGCTTTGTTGTATGAAAATAAAGCATCACGATCGATATAATAGAGTTCGCAAACATCTGGCGTTGGACACCCCGAACTAATATGCGGCACTGTAGTGGCATCCAAACAAAGCAAATTGATTAACCAAGATTCGATGTCATCACCTTCACTATAACGTATGGATTCCTCTAGTTTTATCTAAAAGAAAATAACCAATAGATCAGAAACTATTTAAAAACAATTGTTTTTTTTAACAAAATAAAAAAGTACACACCGGCGGTGGAGCATTATTGTCTTTCTGCAGCTGCGACATCAATTTCAAACAGCGATCGTCCCGTACCCTCGTAACCATTTATTGTCGAAGCCATAAATATTAAATACGGACCCATCATTTTCTTTACCAAAGGTAATGGTATAGCAGCCGCTTCGTCTATCACCAACAAATCGGCCGCATTTAGTAAATGTGTATCGGAGTGTGCTATGTATTGAATAGTTTGGCGATTGGAACGTGTTATGTTTATGCGAATTATAGCCTTTTTGTAGTCGGGATTGGTGGAACGTATTATTGTATAATCGGCATGTTCTTGATAATCGAGTGCGTCGAAACCTTTTCGGTTGTTTATTATTGTTTGCCACAATATAATATGTTTGAGCGATGCCAGTAGGACAAATATGAAACCGAGTGCATTAAACTGTGCTGATGCGTAGGTAAACATCAATATACCGATTGCAATTAGACCCACAATAAAAACAAGGAATAAGCTCTGCAATTTAAAAGCGAACTTTTAATTTTTCTACATTATTCATTAAATAATACGTGTATATGTACATACGTACCTTTTTTCCAATCGCAGTATTATTGAAAATATCAATAAAAAGGCAATAGATGATTTGGTCATTGTATACAAAGATATGGACACCAATGCTGCAGTATTCACCCACATAATAATTTTAAAACTTGTAGCTGAATTGCAAATTCCAGTGCCAATCTACACACGTACACACATACATACATACGTTAATATACTATTTTTATACCCGCAGTAATTCAATGCAACTTCTGTGTTGACGCTTATGTATTGCATATACTTTAAACAAATTGGATGTTCTTATAATTTCAAATAGGAAATTTCTCTTTTAATGAATTTTACTGGCACATAAAGGAAATTATTGGCCCAATTACAATTGTAATATTAATATGTTGCTGACCATCATAAAAAATGGCTGCGTAATAAAACCCGAAGATGCTTGCATGGTTGCATATTTTAGCACATGGTTGCATTTCGATGTACTTTTTAGAAACTTTTAAAACTATTATTTTGTTTACAAAATTTTCGCAAAATAAATATAAACCTGTACACAAAACAAACTCTTATTACTAGAAATATGGTTTTATTTAATAATAGTCAATGAAAAGGTATTTTTTATGCAACTTTTTTTTTGTTAATGATACTATTTAATTCTAAATTTTGTGACACTATCGAATGCAACTCAGCCAGAAATTGGGACCCTTGATACCAAATAAGCAACTCTTAAAATCAGCTGAGCACAGCTGTTTGACCTGTTTTAAACACATCTCAGAGTCATTTCACTTGTATCCATTCACAATGGTTATAACCCAAAACGTAGACTTATGCTGTTTTGGGACTTGTTTTTTTACTTTACTCAACTCTAAAAAAAAAACTCAAGGTTACTCATACGCCATAGCGTACTATTGGAAGCAAAAAACAAATTTCAGAAGCATAAGTCTACGTTTTATGAAATAACTCTTCAATTTTTGCAGCTAAAATTTTGAAATTTTATATTCAGAGCATTTATTGTACACAAAGCGATGTCGACGAAAATCATCGGTATCGGATGACTACAACATAGAGAACCCATACCGCGATTTTGGGCTAAGGAAAAAAGAGCGCATTCTAGTTTTCCTATACAGCAAGATAAATTAATATTTTAAAATGCTGTTCATATATTGAATTGACTTATCTTTAAGAAGTTTGCAAAAAAAATTAAGATGTGTTGTGCACAACAAGAGATAATCGCGAAAATATGCAATAACCGGAAATCAGGATATATCTCGAAAACGGATCATCCGAGATTTTAGTTCCGATTTTATATCTGAATTCAGCATAAAATTCTGTTTAAATTCGATGTGCATATTGTCCTGGATATTTTTTTTGTCCATTTTTGCCCAATTTTTATTTTTAAAAATTCGTCTTGGTTCATAAAAACCAAATTCTGGAACATCAAAATTAATTTTAGACAAATGTCGTGGAGGAGTTTTCTACTCAGAAAAATGAGAGGATTTCAAATTTCGATGGCGCGATATAGGTTAGTAAATCGCCCCACCCTAATGTGCATCCATATGTAGAAAGTATAACTTTGAAATATATAAATACATACATAAGTCTCATGTACATACATATATACACAAGTACTTAGAGGTTTATATATGTAGATCCATTGATACAACTGTTGTTGCACTTCTGACAGGCGACGGATATTGCAAGCAATTAAAACACTGGAATACAATGATTGTACATTAATACATACATACATATGTATATGCGCATATACGGAATGCAGAAATGCAAAAATATCAATGTTTCTCAAAGAAGAACATAATAGCAAAATTAAAAAGGAGAAGGAGAGGGGAAACCATTATTATTTTGAACACAAACATATCTAAGTACATACATAAATGTATATATATATAAGTAGAATCGGATTTTCATACATATGCACACATATAGTTGCAATAAGGTTAAATGTATCGAGAAACTGCTCCCGATCCGAGGCTTGCTCCTCAGTGCCTTCCTTTCCTACAACTTGGGTGGAACTACAGGGCGAGGTGTTTGCTTCGGTTTTGTTCATATGCCATGCCTCTGGCTTGGCAGGCGATCACTCTACCAACTAGTCCATAGCAGTATCTTAATATGTGGGTACATACATATGTGTGTATAAAAAGAAAAAAAAACAAGTAAGGAAGCCTAAGTTCGAGTGGAATCGAACATTAGATACTCAGCTGCATGCTTTCATTGTTTGTTTGCGTTTGATGGAAACACGGTGCACTTTATATAAAGCGAGTGCTGCATATAGTGGGCGTAGCCACGCCCATTTTCAAAATCAGTCATCCAACTAAGCATATGAATATTATTTGTGCAAAATTTCATTCCTTTATGACATCTAGTTACAAAGATGTCACGTTACAAATTCCTAAAGGGTGTTCCAGAAATATCTTTGTTAAAAAGTAGGCGTGGTCATAACCGATTTCAATAAATTTTTGCGTGTCTATTAACACAAGTTATAAAAGTGTATAAACCAAGTTTCGTCACAATATCTCAATTATTTGTCGAGTTATAGGCTAAGAAATGTCGTATATCCCTTTGTCTAAAAAGAGGCGGTGCCACGCCCATTTTCCAAAATTTTTATATTTCTTGTTTCCGGTCTATTGTGGAACTCATGCCACAAAATTTCAATGAATTATCTTTATATTTGACAAAGATATCGCTTCAAATGTTTTTATTAGGCCCCTTTATAGTTTCCATATATAAAAGAGGGCGTGGTCGTCAACCGATTTCTCTAAAATTTTGAGTATGTATTACCAGACGTTACGAAAGTGTATACACCAAGTTTCGTCATTATATATCAATTATTTGTCGAGTTATGGGCTCAGAAATCTCGTATATTCCTGCTTCTAAAAAGAGGCGGTGCCACGCCCATTTTCCAAAATTTTTGTGTTTTTCGTTTTATGTCCGCAGTGGACTCCTGCCATAAAATTTCAATGATATATCTTTATATTTGACAAAGATATCGCTTAAAATGTTTTTATTAGGTCACTTTATAATACACATATATAAAAGTGGGCGTGGTCGTCAACCGATTTTGGCAATTTTTCGTCCAAACATTTGCCTAAGTAAGTATATCACGCATACCAAATTTCATCGATATATCTTTAACTGTTTCTGAGTTATGACTCATAAAATTTTCAATGTTTTCCCCTTAATAAGTGGGCGTGGCACCGCCCATTTTCCAAAATTTTTACGTTTTTTGTTTTACGTCCATAGCTGGACACAGGCGACAAAATTCCAGTGATATATCTTTTTATTTGACAGAGATATGGCTTAAAATGTTTTTATTAGGTCACTTTATAATACCCATATATAAAAGTGGGCGTGGCCGTCAACCGATTTTAACAATTTTCCTTCCAAAGATTCGCCTAAGTAAGTACATCACGCCTACCGAATTTTATCGATATATCTGCAACGGTTTCTGAGTTATGGCATATAAAACTTTCAATGTTTGACCCTTAATAAGTGGGCGTGGCACCGCCCATTTTCCAAAATTTCATCAAATTTCTTCTTAGGGGCCTGTGCTCAACACGTGGGTAAAATTTCATCACTCCAGCTCTATTAATGACTGATATACCAAATTTCCGATTTTTTCTATATAGGAAAAGTGGGCGTGGTCATGGTCCGATTTCGCCCATTTTCAATACCAACCGTCCCAGTGTCGGTACCAACTTGCATTCCAAATTTCATCAAAATATCTCAATTTTTGCGCGAGTTATCGTGCGTACGGACGGACGGACGGACGGACGGACGGACGGACATGGCTCAATCGATTTCTCTTTTCACCCTGATCATTTTGATATATATAAGTCTATATCTATCTCGATTATTTCATTCTGTTACAATCCACCGTTATGAAATCAAAACTATAATACTCTGTGTACTAGTACAGCTGAGTATAAAAATACTTCTGTTGCAACGGTAATATTACTCCAACATTTCCCTAGAGCGCAGTAATATAATCCTTTTAATTCTCATGTTGCCTTGTTTGCAGAGCTGGGTAAAATCAATTCCATTACAATTACAATTACATTCCTCAGTAATTGAAAAATGTAATCAATTCCTTTCATGAAAAGAAAAGGAATGACTTACATTTCTTCAATTCCTAAAAGAAAATACCAAAAGTATTTCATCGTTTTGAGGCTCAAGTACAAGGTGTTTTTTTTTTTTTGGAATTGAAAAAAAAAAATAACTTTGTGTAATTGTAATTGCCGCGCCATTACTTTTGAAAGGAATTGAAAATGTAATTGAAATTTTTCCAATTACATTACAAGGAATGGAAAATGTACTTTAGAATTTCCCATTCCATTCCTTAAAGGAATTGAAAAAGTAATTGAAATGCTAAATATTAATTGGTGTCTAAAAACGTATTGCGATTTATGTAAATGTAATTTGCGGGTCTTGCTCACTATTGGGATAATTTTGGGGCGATATTGGGATCATTTTGGGTTCAGCTTGGGGCCATTTTCGGGTCAATTTGGGATCAGTTTAGGGTCATATTGGGATCATGTTAGGGTCAATTTTGGATCATTTTTTTGTTATTTTGATATCATTTTGCTACTAAATTGCGATCATTTGACCCCAAAATGATCATAAATAACCACAAAAATAGAAATAGAAAGAAAATATACATAATATCGATTGAAACAAGAGCCCTAACATATTGACCCCAGATATCTCAAAAACTGAGGGACTAGTTTGCGTTCATACAGACAAACAGACGGACATAGATAAATGAACTCAGCTCATCGCCCTGATCATATCGGTATACTTATTGGTGGGTCTATCTCTTCTTCTTCTCATACATACAAACATCGGACCAAAATTATAATACCATTTCATTGCTCATGAAAGGTATAAATATATCGAAGTCCAAATGAAATCCGTGGACCTTCATTAGTTTTTCAATTACTTTTGCAATTCCTTTGAGGAATGGGAAATTCTTAAGTACATTTTCCATTCCTTATAATGTATTGGAAAAATTTCAATTACATTTGCAATTCCTTTCAAAAGTAAAGGCGCGACAATTACATTTTCACAAAGTAATTTTTTTTTTCAATTCAAAAAAAAAATACCTTGTACTTGAGCCTCAAAACGATGAAATACTTTTGGTATTTTTTTTTAGGAATTGAAATGTAATCAATTCCTTTTCTTTTGAAGAAATGAATTGATTACTTTTCCCAATTACATGTAATGGGGAATTGGGAGTAATTTAAATCCTAAAGTAATGATTACTACCCAGCTCTGCTTGTTTGTTTGTTGATAATTTTTTCTATATGCCTTCATATAAATGTTATAAACATGGTATTATACACAGTATGTAGATGTATGCGTATACATGCGTGAAAAGCATCAAAGTGAGACGAAATATGCATTGCCATTTCTTAGGGAACATAACACATAATTCTTATCCTTTTATTGGCAGAAATGAAAGATCTCGTCAGGCTATCTTGCGGAAAGAACTTACATTTGACATTTTACTAGTTCCTGCCTTCGAGAACTACACATACTTATATACATCTATTGGTATGAATAAGCAAATAAATAAAACATATACATATATAGCTCTAGGCCTGAATGGAATTATTAAAAAAATGTATATCACCACAAGTAAAAAACAATTACATTGAAATCCGATGACAACTAACAAGTCAGAAAGTAAAAGGCACCAAAAATCACAAAAACCACATTCTTTGCCTTTAAATGCCAACAACAATAATAATAAAAACAAGTAAGGAAGCCTAAGTTCGAGTGGAATCGAACATTAGATACTCAGCTGTATGCTTTCATTGTTTGTTTGCGTTTGTTCGATATAGGGTGTATTTTATATGAAACGAGTGCTGCATATACAGGGCGCAGCCACGCCCATTTTCAAAATTTGTATCAATCATCCAAATAAGCATATAAATATTATTGTTAGTGCAAAATTGCATCCCTCTATGACTTTTAGTTACAAAGACTTCACGTTACAAATTCCAAAAGGGTGTTCCAGAAATATCTTTGTTAAAAAGTAGGCGTGGTCATAAACCGATTTCAATACATTTTTGCGTGTCTATTAACACAAGTTATAAAAGTGAATAAACCAAGTTTCGTCATAATATCTCAGTTATTTGTCGAGTAATAGGCTCGTAGATTTCTTTGCATAAAAAGAGGCGGTGCCACGCCCATTTTATAAACTTTTTTTATTTTTTGTTTCCGGTCTATTGTAGAACTCATATCACAAAATTTCAATGAATTATCTTTATATTTCACAGAGATATCGCTAAAAATGATTTCATTAGGTCACTTTATAATACCCATATATAAAAGTGGGCGTGGTCGTCAACAGATTTTGGTAATTTTTCGTCCACACATTTGGCTAAGTAAATATATTACGCGTACCAAATTTCATCGATATATCTTTAACGGTTTCTGAGTTATGACATATAAAACTTTCAATGTTTGACCCTTAATAAGTGGGCGTGGCACCGCCCATTTTCAAAAATTTTTGTATTTTTTGTTTTATGTCCGTAGTTGGACTCCTGCCACAAAATTTCAGTGATAGATCTTTATATTTGACAGAGATATCGCTTAAAATGTTTTTATTAGGCCCCTTTATAGTTCCCATATATAAAAGTGGGCGTGGCCGTCAACCGATTTTGATAATTTTTCGTCAAAACATTTGCCTAAGTAAGCATATTACGCATACCAAATTTCATCGATATATCTTCAACGGTTTCTGAGTTATGACATATAAAACTTTCAATGTTTGACCCTTAATAAGTGGGCGTGGCACCGCCCATTTTCCAGAACTTCATCAAATTTCTTCATAAGGGCCTGAGCTCAATACGTGGGTAAAATTTTATCACTCTAGCTATATTAGTGGCTGAGATACCAAATATCCGATTTTTTCTATATAGGAAAAGTGGGCGTGGTCATGGTCCGATTTCGCCCATTTTCAATACCAACCGTCCCAGTCTCGATACCAACTTGCATTTCAAATTTCATCAAAATATCTCAATTTTTACGCGAGTTATCGTGCGTACGGACGGACGGACGGACGGACGGACATGGCTCAATCGATTTCTCTTTTCACCCTGATCATTTTGATATATATAAGTCCATATCTATCTCGATTATTTCATTATGTTACAATCCACCGTTATGAAATCAAAATTATAATACTCTGTGTACTAGTACAGCTGAGTATAAAAAAAAAACACCAACAAAACTAGTGCAACCAAAAACAAACTAATTACGCACTTAATAACTTTTCAATCAGTGTTCTCAATAACCTAGCAAAGCCTACATCTCCTGCTACTTACTCGTACTTGCATGCAGTGATGCCAAAATTGGGATTTTCGGACCAAATCTGGTCCGATAAATTTACTTTGGGCTGTTGGGCGGCTAAAATCAATTTTGGTCCGATTTGTAAATGAATATTTTTAGTGGAGGCAATTTCTCTGACGCTAAACATTTTATCTTTCCCGTGTAAAGTTCTTTTATTGTTATATCTAAATTCGCTTGGGACTCAACTCGCATGCCAAGTTTAATGAAACGTCAAAATCAGACAATCTGACATTTATTTTGCAAATAAAATGCTGAAACTTAACACAAATTATGTTTCACTTGAAAAGCGCCAGCGAACATACGGGTTATTCCACGAATAGGTTAGGTTGGAGTGGCTCCCATAGAGTCGCACTTAGGCCAGTGCACAGGCCCGTTGTGATACCACAAGAAGAAAACGGATTACTCCTCCTTTTTGAACCAATTTGAGAACTTAATTCAGTTCACCAGGGCCTCTTTGTAGTTCTATTTAAAAGCGAAATTCAATTCGAAAGCACATTCTTATTGCATAGAATATATGGAATAGAACTCGAAATCGAACGAATTTTCTTTCGAATTAAACTACAGAGTGAGGGCCCAGGTCCTTTATGTCGACGTCCGCGACTTTGCATAGGCTATCCAGGAAGGAAGTCCCAAGAAAGCGTCGTCTGCCGCTGTTAAGAGCCGAGCAGTGGCAGATGAGGTGTTCGATTGTCTCCTCGCCTCCAGCTTATGCAGCATCTGCGGTAGGGTGCGCCTAGCCTCTCTGCGTGTTTCCCGATGAGGCAGTGTCCTGTGAGTACCCCTACAAGGTTCGAGATGTCATCTCTCCTTAGAGTACTGATGAGATCATTTGTGAACCCATTTCTGCCAGGTTTGCCTTGATGTTCGACATACTGGCTTCGGTTGCCATCTATCACTTGCTAGTTTATAGATATGCTGTTTAAGAATTAGCTTGTTTGTGGCTAACGGCATACCTATGCGCAGGGTTGCGTGATTTTGATTTGACTGAATCACTAATCAAAAATATTTTCTGATTCTTGATTTAAAATATTTTCAAATAAAAGATAATTTTTATTTGTGATTCGTTTCAAAAAAAAATCAGAAATACCCTTTGATTCGTGATTCAAACTATTTTCAAATCAAAGATAAATTTTATTTGTGATTCGTTTCACAAAAGAATCAGAAATACCCTTTGATTCGTGATTCAAACTATTTTCAAATCAAAGATAAAATTGATTTGTGATTCATTTCTCAAAAGAATCAAAAATCTTTTTTGATTCTTGATTCAAACTTGATTTCGAATCAAGATTCTTAATAAATTTTTGATTCGAATCAAATTTTTGATTCGAATAAAATTTTTGATTCGAATAAAATTTTTGATTCGAATCAAATTTTTGATTCGAATAAAATTTTTGATTCGAATAAAATTTTTGATTCGAATCAAACTTTTGATTCGAATCAAAAATTATTTTGAATCAAAACTTTATTTCATATAAAAAATACTTTAGTACGTGATCCCACCACCCCCGCGAGTTGAAATGCAAAAAATCTAAAATTTCAACAAACGTCTGCGTTGTATGGGAGGAAATGCAAGCAGATTTTCGCAGTTGCTTTAGCCAAGCACTTGCGCATACATATGTATGTATATACTTACATACATATATATAACGAATAAATGAATGAAAGGATGAATGAATTATGGTTGGGTGTATGCATACAAAAGAATCCCTGCAAAAAAGCCGCGTACTCCATGCACGCGTGTATAGAGTACTCGCTATGGACCAACCGAGTACTCCTCAACCTGCCACATATCATATAAAAAATATGGTCCATTTAACATGGCATTATTTATTATCTAGGCCTTATTTCGCATGGCGGATAAGCATTAGGAATAAGGTGTGCTCTCAGAGAGAGAGTACTCCTTATGGCGTGATGACATCAACACAGGAAAATCAGCCTTATTTTAAGCCTTACGCCATACAAATTTGCTACCTTTATAATTTTCAGGCCTGATTTCGGAAGCCTTAAAATCTGCGGTTTTAATTCTTAAAAAGGCTTAGATTTTTTGGTGGGAATATACATACATATGTACGCGCAAATGGCTGGCTAAGGCAACTGCGAAAATCTGCTTGTATGTATGTATATCCTTCCCTACAACGTAGCTGAAAAATGTTCGTGATAAACTGTTTTCGCGAATGCTTTGTTAGTTTTCGCGATCAGTTTGTCTCACATGTGAGTGGCGCCATGCTGCACGAAACAGAAACAATTGCCGCACTCTATTGTATTCCGCCAGAATCGTCTAGACGGTTACGTGCCAATTAAGGAAGGAAGGAAGGAGAAATATTGTTTTGTTATTTTTCGCGCACAAGTGGAAAAACTGGATTTTTTTTTGATCGCTTCTTGCGAGAGAGGAGCATATTTTTTTGCATTTCTCTCTCGTGATAAAAGAACGAAAAAATATTAGTGAAAATTCTCACCTCCTGACTTCATTTCCATATAAAATACAGATGTAATCTAACACATATATTCATACTTATGTAAGATGCATGTACATATGTACTTACCAATTAATATGTAAATGTATATACATACATATGTAAATTTCTCTTATACATATCCACACATACATATCCACCCACCCAGCCAGCAAGGTACCGTACATTTAACGAACATTGCGATTTACGAGCTGTTCTCGAATAAGAAAACAATAACAAAATAAACTTTTTTCTATCATGTCAAAAAAAAAAGAAAACGAAAAATTTCAAACTCAATATTTTAAAAGTATGTATGTTTGTAAAATTTCTACATTTACGATAAAAAAAACGGACGTAAAAAGATTCATATACGAGCACTTTTTCGATACATTTACGACACTCGTAGGCACTGAACATTTTAAAGCGAAACAGTATTCGTAGGCGAATCGTAAACGGCTATCATAAACGATATTTTATTAGAGTTTTCTGCGAGAAAACATCCGTTTACGAGCTCGTTTACGATGATTTTGCTGGCTGGGTACTTATGTACTTATAATTTATATATTTTACATACATTGAATGAACCCAATAAAAGAATAAAATAACAGAATTTAAAAATAAATAATAATAATGCATTTACCCAAAATGATCTCGTACTAAAAGTATCTTTTAATTGAAATATATTTAGGATTCACTATAGGTACATACATACATATGTATATTTTAAACCCGTTCAAATTAAACGAAAGTGGTTTGTTGTATTTCTTTACGAACAGCAATTCAATCAGGGAATTTATTGGTAAAATTGATTCTTATTTACCTATACACAAAATTTCTTATGTACATACTACTTATTTACTATAATACATGTATATCTACTCTAATTCTTACTTCTATGACATAGAATCTATATAGATATGTACATATATGTATATGTTCGGCTAACTACGAACCGATGCAGATACACGAATCGGTCGCTTGGGCTATGTTAGTGGTCACTTTGAAAGTACTCCAACCTACCACAAATTGGGCATATAATCCAATGATTTTTGCAGGGCATATGTACATATAATACATATGTATGTATGCATACCCTGCAAAAATTCCGAGTACTCCATTCGCTAATCCATGGAGTGCTCGCTATGGACCAACCGCTTACTCCAGAACTTGCCACATTTCATACAAAAAATATGGTGCATTTAACATTGCATGTCATTGCAATGGAGTATATACTCCAGTCCCGCTTAACAATCATATTAATCCATGGAGTACCTACATTGGATTAATTGATGGAGTACCTAACAGTTAGCCGAAAATAACAACAAAAACCAAATGTTTATCGCGACGACGACGAATGACGTGTATACATTCAAACATATGTATGTATGTAGCTATGTATGGATACACATATCGTCTTCGTCGCGATAAAAATTTGGTTTTTGTTATGTTCGGCTAACTACGAACCGATGCAGATACACGAATCGGTCGCTTGGGCTATGTTAGTGGTCACTTTGAAAGTACTCCAACTTACCACAAATGGAGCATATAATCCAATGATTTTTGCAGGGTATGCACCCAAGTGCCTATGCACATACATACATATGTATGTATGCATGTACGTACGGCGTAGCACAAACGTAAATACGACAATCAGAAATACATATGTATATATGTACATACATATCTACATATTTGGCGTCAGCATACAATTTGGCTGTTGTTGCACTTTTGGTGCATTTTATACATTTTTGTGTTTTATGTTACCGAGAATGTACTTGAATATTTCTGATATGCTACAGTATTTTTGATTCTAAATAAATTTTTTATTCGAATCAAATTATTGATTCGAATAAAATTTTTGATTCGAATCAAATTTTTTATTCGAATAAAATTTTTGATTCGAATAAAATTTTTGATTCGAATCAAAAATTTGATTCGAATCAAAGATATTTTTTGAATCAAGAATCAAAAAAGATTTTTGATTCTTTTGAGAAATGAATCACAAATCAAATTTATCTTTGATTTGAAAATGGTTTGAATCACGAATCAAAGGGTATTTTTGATTCTTTTGAGAAAAGAATCACAAATCAAATTTATCTTTGATTTGAAAACAGTTTGAATCACCAATCAGAGGGTATTTTTGATTCTTTTGAGAAATGAATCACAAATAAAAATTATCTTTGATTTGAAAATAATTTGAATCACGAATCAAGTTGATTCTTTATTTGAAAGTTGATTTTAAATCAAAATTGATTCGAATCACGCAACGCTGCCTATGCGTTCTTTGTCAGGAAGAATCTGCTCGGTAGTGCCCTACCTAGCAAGTTCATCCGCCCTACAATTGCCATTGATATCCCTACGTCCCGGGACCTACACGAGGTGCAGACAAGTCTGTTTGGCCATATCCTTTAGAGATCGGCGACAGTCTAGTGTTAGTTCTGAATTGAATGAGTGGGAGCCAAGATTACTTAGTATGTACATATGCATTTAAAAATAAATATCTAATTCCATTTTAAGTTGACTTCTGATTTTTGGGCGTTTTTTGGCGGAATTGGGCGGTAATTTGTTCGGTAAAATTTTTTTCAGTGGCAACACTGCTTGCATGCGATAGAATCAAAAGCAAAACTTCAGTATTTGTTGGGCACTGCAAAGGAAAACAACATTAAACTCGATTTTTCACCAAGCAAGCAAAAGCTTGCCATTTTGATGGAACTTTGTAAGGTTCTGCTCATGTTCAGGTCAATATTTGGTTGACTGATGTCATCCAAATGATATTTGTTGTTGGTTACTGTAAACTTGTTGCCTGAACTTTTGCGTATACACTAAAGTGACGACACATGCTCATTCTCATTCGAGAACACACAAAGTGCGGAAAGTGGCATCTGACCAAAATTGTGTTTGTCTGGTAGCCCGAATGTTTGGGTTGCGTTTCATAGTCTACCTACATACATACATATGTAAGTGCATTGAAGCTTTGCTCCTATTGTCACTTTACCAATTTTCATTTGCCTTAGGCTTTTAGCAGTGAAGATTTTTATGGTTAGATTTGCGTAATTTTATTATTATTACTAAGAGCTATCTGTCCGGATTCGTTGAGAAAAATCCAAAAGCCGAGATATCAATGGCAGAATTAAAAAATACCGCCCTAGTTTGTATGAGAGTAACCCCTTTAGTAAGTCCACTTTTTCTTTAATTAAATTTAAAGCTCGAACTTTGAGCTTCAGCTGGAAAACTTTGAGAAATAGCTTTAACTACGAACTAAATTTTCAGGGCTAAACTCCTATAAAGGGGATAAACTCGTCGTTAAACAGCTTTTCTACTTCTATTGGCTGAATGAAATTAAACAGATTCTCTATTTATTTAGAACTAGCTGACCCGGCAGACGTTGTTCTGCTAAAATTTATGCCTAAAGAAAAGTCTTTGATTACCGTATTGCTAACCATTATCTTAGAGTCCATCTTAATGACTGCGAATAACAAAAAATTGTCTATTCTCTGAATAAAAGTTATAGTTATATTCGCCGCGACAAACCTACTTCCCCCGATCCCTATCTCTATCTCAATCCCTATCTCTATTTCGGTCTCAATTTTAATCTCAATCTCAATCTTTATCCCTATCACCATCCCTATCCCTATCCCAATCCTTATACTTATCCTTATCCTTATCCCTATCCTTATCCTTATCCTTATCCTTATCCTTATCCTTATCCTTATCCTTATCCTTATCCGTATCCTTATCCTTATCCTTATCCTTATCCTTATCCTTATCCTTATCCTTATCCTTATCCTTATCCTTATCCTTATCCTTATCCTTATCCTTTTCCTTATCCTTATCCTTATCCTTATCCTTATCCTTATCCTTATCCTTATCCTTATCCTTATCCTTATCCTTATCCTTATCCTTATCCTTATCCTTATGCTTATCCTTATCCTTATCCCTATCCCTATCCCTATCTCTATCTCTATCTCTATCTCTATCTCTATCCCTACCCTTTCCCAATCCCTATCCCTATCCCTATCTCTATCTCTATCTCTATCTCTATCTCTATCTCTATCTCTATCTCTATCTCTATCTCTATCTCTATCTCTATCTCTATCTCTATCTCTATCTCTATCTCTATCTCTATCTCTATCTCTATCTCTATCTCTATCTCTATCTCTATCTCTATCTCTATCTCTATCTCTATCTCTATCTCTATCTCTATCTCTATCTCTATCTCTATCTCTATCTCTATCTCTATCTCTATCTCTATCTCTATCTCTATCTCTATCTCTATCTCTATCTCTATCTCTATCTCTATCTCTATCTCTATCTCTATCTCTATCTCTATCTCTATCTCTATCTCTATCTCTATCTCTATCTCTATCTCTATCTCTATCTCTATCTCTATCTCTATCTCTATCTCTATCTCTATCTCTATCTCTATCTCTATCCCTATCCCTATCCCTATCCCTATCCCTATCCCCATCCCTATCCCTATCCCTATCCCTATCCTTATCCCTATCCGCATCCCTATCCCCATCCCCATCCCTATCCCTATCCCCATCCCTATCCCCATCCCTATCCCTATCCCCATCCCTATCCCCATCCCTATCCCCATCCCTATCCCCATCCCTATCCCTATCCCTATCCCCATCCCTATCCCTATCCCTATCCCTATCCCTATCCCTATCCCCATCCCTATCCCTATCCCTATCCCCATCCCTATCCCCATCCCCATCCCTATCCCTATCCTTATCCTTATCCCTATATCTATCCCCATCCCCATCCCTATCCCTATCCTTATCCTTATCCCTATATCTATCCCTATCCCTATCCTTATCCCTACCCCTATCCCTACCAATATTGCTCAGAAACTTTCCAGGGTCACTCGGTCCCACGTTTTAACCCATATCTGGGAACCCGGCCTAGGTATCGCAATGAAAAAAACTTTATGTTGAAGGCCTCTTCAACACCTTTCATTTGATACCAATATTGGTCGAAGACTTGCTGGATCGATCTGGGTCTTCATTTAGGCCTGTATTCCGAGAAGCTTCCTTTTTTTCGAAATTCTATATACCCCACTATGTGCACTAACACCACATGAATCTACTGTGAATATTTCATAAAGAACTGATGGTTACTTTGGGAGTTTATAAAGGACACACATCCACAGATGCACACATACACACCGATTTTTCCAATTTTCGGACTTTTCCGGAGGGATTTTCCAAAATTTTCTTCCGTACGAACCATCTCCTCGAGAATACGAACAACTGACAAAAAATTTTACAGAAATCGGCCCAGCCGTTCTCATCTGATGAGGTTAGTAACATTTTTTACACCATTTTTATATATATAGATAAAATCTCTATATATATATATATATATGTAAATAAGTAGATATAATAACTAAAATACATTCATATGTATATTTGACTGTTGAAAAGAATAAGAACTTTAACAATTCGATCAAGTTTTACCAACCAAAATTTTCGGCAATTATAACGCTATCTTCTTTGTAAATTTCCCCATCCGCTCTGCAACCTCTAATCTGCATACGAGTAAATTACCTCTGTCTTGCCACTACTCATAAATTAACTTATTATGGCGACTGAGAAGTGGTAGGTTGGCCTGCGCACAGAAAGTCATTTGCTATGCAGAAGAAAGTTACCCCTACACACATGCCTAGGCACACATCCCTACAAAGAATCAGCGGTGCAGGCAAGCAGAAAACCGAAGATATTCATGTGACCAAGGCCATTAAGCATGATGGATATGCTGTAAAATTGAAATGAGAAAATGTACTAAAATGCTTTGTCTGTTGTGCAACGCGGTGAGGCCACATCAACGCACAAGACAACACATAGAAAAACAGCAACAACAACAACAACAACAAAATTGTCAACGCTTCGATGATTTCTACGAACACTGAGGAGAGCCACAGTAAAATGGTTGGCATTCACGCTTGAAACGGCACGCAAACAACAACAATCGAAAAGCAAAGAAAGAGGCAAACAAACGCAGTAAAGCCGCAACGCAGATCGGATCAAAAGTAAATGTGTCTCTTCTCTCTGTTACTAACTAAGCTATTCGAGAAATTGGTGCAAAGTGATGGAAGATGGGTGGGTCAGCGCTGGAGTAACATCTCTATGAGTAGATATTAATATCAATGTGTCTGACCAGCAAAAAAATCTCGCCTTATTTAAGAATTATTACAGAAAATTTAAAGGCGTACGAAACAAGGCCTGAAAATTTTTAGGGAAGCTAAGTTGTTTGGGCAAAGGCTTAAAATAAGGCTGATTTTCCTCTGTTGATGTCATCAATAGGAATACTCTCCCTCACTGAGAGCGCACCTTATTCCTAAGGCTTATCCGCATGCAAAACAAGGCTTATTTAATGCCTTAGTAAGCCTTATAATCAGGCCATATGTGGTGTATTTATATCTTATAAATGCCTTATTAATAAGGTGTTTTTTGTTGAGCTTCATAATTAATATGTTTTGCCCAATTTAAGCATTGTGGCAATTTAATAATAAGAAATATATTCTGCTAGGGTTCAAACGTTATTGTTCATACATTTATATATGACATATGTACATATATATCAGAATGGGATAAACGTGCACACTTAACCACTAAGCACTTGATTGCATGTCAGTTGAAAATGGACTGAGGCGACAATATGCAATTTTTAGGCTCGCCACATATTATAGTTTGTTCATAAAAACTCTGTCCTTTTCCTCTCTCTTTGCGATATGTTTAAATGAAGTATTAAAACATTTGGAACAGAGAGAATGAGTGCAAGCAGCGCTGCTAGCTTTTCCAGTCTAACAACTTAGCCTCAGCTTAGGCTTATGAGTCTGTTTGCAGAGTGGGAATGTATGTACATACATATTCGTTAAGTTTTGGTTCCGATCACGACTTTTTTGTTTTTGTGCCATATTCACTCACACGGCAAGTAAGTGGCTGCCGCATTCAGAGGCTCTACCAACACTAACAATGCAACAAACTATGCAGTTTTAACATTTCATTTTGCTCGATTCCTTGATTTTTGCATATATGTATCTACCTACACATGTATAATTCCGTTGTTGGCTGCATGTATCCACTAAATTTGTATAACCAGTTGGGCTTGTAATAAAGCGTGTGAAACTTGTATTAACACAACCGATCAACCTGGAACATATTTATTCAAAGAGATGCTGGCCGAGTGGAACCCTCAGCGGGAGTCACTTTGAGGATTTTTATTCTTGAAATAAATACATTCATATAACCGCGGCCACACGCGATAACCCCCGGAACGAACCGAAATATTTGTCTTCAGTATAAATATAACTGCTTGTTCTATAAAACCTCAATGTCTTTTACTCTTAAATTAAGTACCTACAAATCAGTTGCATTACCCCACTGCAAACCACATTATTTCATTATTTTTAAATCATTGCCTAGTTTGTTACTTTCAACATATTTTCTCAGCTCTAAACCTGTAATTGTGACCGCTGTGGTGCAGTGGGTGAGTGCTCGCCTGCTATGCCAGAGGTCTCTGGTTCAAACCCCAGTCCGAGAAAACACCAAAAAAATTTTTCTTATTAGTAAAAATCCAATTATTGGGTTTTTTAAGAACAGCGGTCACCTCTCGGCAGTGGGCGGCATACCCTCCGAGTGTATTTCCGCCACGAAAAAGCTTCTCTCAAAAAATGCATTCGCCGTTCGGAGCCGGCATAAGTAATTGCATTTTAAAAGTGCACAATATAAACTTTGACCTTTAATAACTTTTGTTTTTGTTGTTTCCAAAAAAAAAAAACTTCACTTTAGTACTCAGCTTAGCCATCTTTATCAATCCTCATACTTCGTTTTTTTGATTTTATAATTTTAGAAATTTTACATTTGTACCAGATCGTGCTATTTTTTCAACTTTGTGGGGCTGGGGGCACCTCTAAACATGCGAGTACTCTGAAAAAAAACGTTGTAAATACAAAGACTTTTGCCGTTAAATGAACAACTTTCCGCAGTTGAAATGTGCCCAACAACGCTCCGTTGTTGTTTCAAAGATGCGAGCGTTTTTGATTCAAATACTTTTCGTATTTAAGTTAACAACGGAAACTGTTGAATGAAATACTTTTACATTTAAGTTAACAGTTTTTACTTTTGAATTAACAGCAAAAATTTTTAGTCCAAATGCGAGCACTGTTGATTCAAATACTGTTCGTATTTAAGCTAACAACTTTTGCTTTTGAATTAACCGCAAAAGTTTTTGGTCCAAAAACGGGCACCATTAAAGCAAATACTTACGCATTTAAGTTAATCTCAAAAAAATTGTAAACAATAGTAATTTTTTTTAATATAATAGATATTATTTTATTTAGTTTTTTTTATATAATATATGTTTACATAGTAATATTAATACTAAGGCCCGGTTTCACCAAACAAACTTTTTCCATTCAGTGATGGTCATTTGATGCATCATTTGAACAACACGATGTGTGGAAAGAGACACGGCCACAAAGGTTTGCATCACATTTTCACACCGCCAATATAAAGATTATGGAAACTTGTAGGCAGTAGTGGCACAATCCTGCACCACAAATGATATATCAAATGACTATCACTGTCTGTAGGGCTTTTTACACACGCAAACACATAAACACAACTGATTTTATTTTATTATTTCATAACACATTCTTTATATTAACTTACATTGTTTTCCGACCGCCAGATTTGTAGATTTCTGCGCAATCATCGCCGACAAGTTTTACCTCAATTGCTCGCTATCGGAAAACCGGATAATCAAACATACTTAATCTGAAAATACAAAATATATGTATGTATTTTTAAACGTACAAATGTACATATAATATTAATATATTATAATAATATATACATAAATATTATTATTGTGACTTACCTTTATTTGTAATTATATATTGCATATACATATACATATGCATGTACATACATACATATATATTTTTCCCGAAAATTTAAGTTTGAAAAAATTTTTTTCTATTTTTTATTTACATACTTCAAAATTTTTCAACAGCAAGGGAGTTTTTGAATCAAAAACGCCCGTCTTTGAATTAACTATGGAAAGTTGTTGAATCAAAAACTTTGCCGTTAAAACAAATACTTTTGCTGATGAATCAAAGACGGAGGTTCAACAGCGGAGAGTTGTTGATTTAACTACGGATATTTTTTTCAGAGTAGGTCAATAAAATTTTACAGGCTTATTACTGGGCTAGAAAGGTGCCGTTATGGCTTTGGAACAAATTGAATTTCCAAAAAAAGAATTTCACTCCACCTTAATGTGCAGTCAGTGTAACTAATGTGAGCATAAATGATTACGTCCTTTTGCCATGGCTCCTGCCACATTACAATCGTCGCACACTGGGTGATAGCGGCCAAAAATAAAATCGAAATTAAAGTATTAGCAAATCAAATTTTTTTGAAAGTGATTGACAGATATAACAATTTGTAAAAAAAAAGCTTATATAAAATTTTTTGAGTCTCGTTTTGTTTAGCCGTACAGGGTGTTCAAAACTGAGCAAAAAATAGGTCCTTTTATTTCTCAACAATTACACCTTATACAAAATGCTGTAACTCATTCAATTATTAACGTATGTAATCGAGTGATACATCATTACATAGATATTGATTTGGCCTTTTAGAAACAATAAGCCTTTTGTAACCAGCGGTAACTCTTAGATTTATATGAACTTTCAAATATTGACAAAAAAAAGTCGTAAAAAAAAAATTTTGCTCAACTTTAAACAAAAAAATAAAAAAAATAAAAAATATGACCTCCCCAATTTTTTCATATGTTTTGAAATGATATATTTTTAATCAAACTGCATTTTAATTCTTGAAATCCACCTGCGCTTTTCGCTTAAATAATCTTTTTCCCATTTGACTAAAAGTGCCTTTTTCAAAACGCAATAATTAGGCTACTTTTGACATTATGAAAAATCTTATTCTTAGGCGACTAATCGAATAGTTTGTTCACCGTGTTGTAGGCAATGGTTCACACTTTCAAATTATGAAAGAATTTTTTTATCAGCGTTATCATTATTTTTTTGCAGCCTTTTTCTTTTCGAACAGAAAAAAAAATTGTGTAAAAATTGGAAAATTTCAACATTAAATAAAAAAAAATACAAAATATGACCTCTCCAAATTTTTAATATTTGGTGCTAGTGAACGTGCTTTATAAACAGGTGAAGAAATCTTAAAAATTCGTTTGCGCTTTTTTGTTTTATGAACTTTTTTATGGAGTGAGTTTTTCTAAGTTTTCATACATTTTTCCCATACAAAATCCCCAAAAGTATGCTTCAAAAAGTATTAATAATTTTGTATGGGGAAAATTTGCCAAGTTAATGAAACTTAAACAACAATTTCTCCAATTCTAATAAAGATATCTGAAAAATTTAAACGCCATATTCAGGGGGATGGTTTATGCTTTCTAACGGTGTATTTGATTTTGAATAAAAAAATATTACACACAAGATATTAAGCAGGGAATATAGTCAAAAACGTGTTTTTTTGCCTAATTGGACATGAATATCTCAAAAACTAGAACCAATTTGAAAATTCTGACTTCAGATTCAGATTCAGCACACTGAAATCCTTTAGGAAAGTATAGTTTCATTTGTGGTATAAAAATTTTTTTAAATGTGATTTTTTTGAAGGAAAATTTTATGATGAATGCTTATAAAATGCTCAAAAGTGCATATATTTTTAATTTGAAAACCATGGAATACTTTGCGCTTTTTCCAAAATGATTACTGTATATTATTTATATTTAAAAAATGTGTGCTCTTATTAAAATTGAGCATTTTAGCTATAATAGTTAACAAAATATTGAAATTTCAAAAATACCGTTATATGGGAGGGGGGTGTATTTGTGGTCCGATTTTGTTCAAATTTTCACAGTTTACTATCTTCAATCAAGAAAGCTTAAGTTCCGAGTTTAAAGTTTCTAGCTCAATTATTACTATTTTTGGCCGCGTTTGTATGGAGGTGCCCCCACTGTGCGTCGCGATGTGTTGGTACGCCAGAACAGTTGAATCGTTAAGGCTGTGAAATCAGCATTTTCGTATAATTTATAGCGTCGCTGACAAGGTTAACTAGTTATTATATAAATCTTACTTTTAATGCAGAATATTTCCTTACCGTAAACATACAAACATTTTATACTATATCGATGTGCTAGTGCACAAACCAGATAAGTGATATTTTTGAAAAATGTTCAGGAGAGCAAATTTTGTGTTTAAATAGCAATAACTTGTTAACTGTCCCATTTTTTCAGTTATAACGATTACGAATAGTTAATTGGAGTATGTAGAATCCAAGTGTGCTAAAATTATGTTGATGGCTTCAGTACCTATACTTTTTTTTTAGTGATTAAAATTTGTTGGGCACTTAGCCGATTCGGCGCTAACTTTTTTTAATTTCAAATATTTTTGCTAGAGCTCTCTATGAAAAATGTATTTAATTTATTTCTGTTAGTACATATTTTATTGTTCATTTAAAATACTAATATAGTTATTAAATTCAAATAGTACATTTTTATGGGTTATTTACCATGCTAATATAGTTAAACTAAAAAAAAATCAATTTTCATCATTTGAAAAATTATTACTTGTCGGTAAATTGGCGAAAAAGTTTTCATAAATTGCAGGAATTACGCCCTTTGATAGTAAAAAAAATCAGGTCTCTCTTCTTTTCACTTGAAATAGGGAGGGGGCTCGAATTTTTTGGTTTTAAATTTATTGTGTTCCATTCAAAATGTGGATCTTCATTAACTCCTCTTCTCTTTCTTGTTGGCTGGTTTATTTTTATCTCCATGAACCCGTCATCCGATACACCGTATTTATATTTTATTAATAATGGATCAGATTTTTGAAATCTTAACCATTTAATTTTCAACCATTTAACTCCCTCTTTTTGTGTATTTAAAGTTGTGTTATTTAACACTTGTTGCTGCAACATACTAAAGTCGTAGAAATCATCAAAATTAAAATAAGTTGTAAAAGTCCGACCCTAAGTTTGAAGCTTATATTGAGAGGATTAAAGACAAAATTTTTATTCTTTTTTTTTTTTTTGATCCCGCGAAATACCGCCGAAATATTTTTTTATTGTAACCTTGTTATTACATATACTGGATTGCTTAAAAAAAATTAGTTAAATAATAGCTATGTTAAATATTCGTCGTGACGTAACTTCTTTGTTTATCAATTTAGTAAAATCGTTTCAAGGTAACATTGTCATGAATTTTGAAGCACTTTCATTTGACAAAACAAAGAGGATAATTCATGGACATACAAATAATTTAGCTGGCCCAACTATGTGAAAACGACTTCAGGGCTCAATAGGACATTAGAAGGAAGTCTATAGCTTCAAAATACGAAACTAATGACGTATCAATTTTAAAAATGGAAAATGTTAAATAACAAAATTACAAGAAAAAACAATTTCGGCGGTATTTCGCGGTAACAAAAAAAAAATTTTTTTTGTGTCCCTTAACCCTCTCAACATAAGCTTCAAATTTAGGGGCGGACTTTTACAACTTATTTTTTCCACCCTATCTAATATACATACATACATACATACATAGGTACATATAAATATATAGATATAGATTAGCCATTAAAACACAACTATTTGTGTAAATATCACTATATAAGTCTATAATAAAGGATACCGAACATAAATTTTTATTTTGTGGCACTTGGAATTTCTGTGCACAAGAAAAATTATGTTTATAGAAAATTTAAATTTCTAAGCTCGTTTATCCGGTTTGTGCACAACAAATATTTCATTTTCAAAGCACTTAACTGATTATGCCATTGCATATCTCCGCCATTATTGATAATTTGCTTACAAAAATTACACACGAGGTAGGTATATTGTTGATGATTCCAAAAATGCAATTAACTCAGTTTCGCCAAAACCTGCACTTATCCGGTTTGTGCACTAGCCCATTGGTATTGAAAACAAAAAAAAAAAAAAAATACTTAGTTTGAGTGCAATTAAACTTCGCTTCTAATTTGCATTAGCTGCTCATTTTATGCACTTATAATTTATGTTTAGGTAATATATAAACGCGTAGGTCAACCATTTGCCACTCCATTTAAACACATTTAAAAATCTAAAACGCCCTAAAGCTAAAAAACCCAAAGACTTGGTATTTCAATAGGGCAAGAGAACTTGAATCGAGTTTGTTTTTTAATTCTTAGTTTCGTTTCCTAGTACTAAGCTAGCCATAATCGAATTTCTAGAAGTTTTTAAGAACGAGATAGATCCTGCACATTGAAGTAAACGACTCAAATTCACAGTTGAAAAACCTTAGCACTAAGCAAAAAGATGTTTGGACTAAGTTTCAGTTGCTGTCAGAAATCTTACGTGCCAACTATGTAAGGCCCTGCTAGGCCTCATTGGCATTTCACCTCAACCCACCGACCTTCTCTGCCACGATAAACTCAGTGTGATTGTTTCTTATTGTAACTAAACATAGAATACCTACACCATCTTGTGCCAACATAGTGGACAAAACTAATGGAAATAGTTGCCACTTAACCCATATCGTCCTAATGTTCGATAAATCGAACAGCAAATTTCAACATTTCCTATTATTTTTTCTGATCTGTTTTTCAGAACCTAAACCCAAAATTTTGATGTAGTTTAATACTGTGGAATATTTTCTATAATTGAAAATAAATATTTAATTTTAAGCCCCCAGCTTTCTCTGAACGGGGCGTTTAAGAAAAACCCTTAATTTTAATATGATTTTGAAATTGCCAAAATATATAAAAAATACCAATATTAAATAAAATTTAGTATACACCTCATTTGGAAAGAAAATAAAATTCAAGTTTTAATTTGAATTTTATTTGCAAAGTCAATAAAACGAACAACTCTTATATTTAAAGTTAGCTGTTCGATTTATCGAACGCTGGGCGTTGCTCAGTGGTTTTTTTTCTGAGGAGTATAGGCACTGTACGTGCAAACGGTATTGGTGGTGCATAATTAAAATCTGGAAGAAAACTGGAAAAATGCAATAATGACTTCTGTTCTGATACCCGGAACAGTATTTTGATTTGTCGTTGGCAGGATAATAGCGGGGTTGCACTTGCCAGCTATTTCGAGCAGATCCTGCCAATGGTGTCTGTGAAAGAATGGATGAAACAGAAAACCAACAATGAAGGGAAAACTCTTAAGCCCGGCCGTTATGTGAACTATAACCAGCCCCAGCTAATGAAGAATTACAATATAGGGATTGGCGCAGTAGATCTGAACGACAATGAAGCACAGAATTATTATATCGCAATGCGAACCAAAGAGTGGTATTGGCCTTTATGGATTTCGACTTTAAATTCAGCTATCGTCAACGAATGGAAGCTTGACTGTTTCATTCGCCGTTATTTAAAATAAATATTCTCCCCCAACAAGATTTTATGGTGGATATTGCACATTCTCTGTTAATGACAGCGGATGACGAATACAAGGACTCTGAGGATATGGAGTTCGCGGAAGGCGAAAAAAGGGACGTAATGATTGGCCGGATTTTCAAAAGATGCTCATCCGAGAAATCTGCAGCGAAACAAGGGACAATATCTCGTAGTCAAAATCGAAAATAATAAGAAATGGAGATATAAATTGTAAGACAAACCAAGTTCCTTCTTGTGCAAGAGATGCCATTTTTCACTTAATACCCATTATTTTGAGTCATAAGTATCATTTAAAAAACCAAGAGTAAATTAATTTTGACTTAAATATCTTATTTTTCTGTTTCACTTATCTAAAAATAAGATACGAATAAAAAAGGAACATACGTTTTCTTTTGTTCGCAGGAAGAAAACCCCAAAAAAATGTATACAGATAGGCCGAGCGTTCGATTTATCGAACACATGATATCTCAAAAACTAAAATTTTAATAATTTTTTTGATAACAGATTTGAATTCGCTTAGGACGATATGGGTTAAAGGAGTTGTGAAAATCATTAGCTGTAGCAATGCTGGCCAAAGACTGCTTGAGGGACAATGTTTATGCTGTTGTTGTTGTTGCTTTTCCTTCATTCCTTCACAATTCTCCTGTCACCGCTGTAACAAGTGCTTAGCAAGTACGCATTAGCAAACTTTCTTCTCTTTATTGCATTTATCGATGCGACACTAAGTTGTTGTTTGTGGTTTTGCTATTGTCGGTCGCGACGCGGCTTCATTGCGTTGCTGCCGGCCATGCCGATCTTACTTACTTACCCAGCTTGTTTGTTAAATGGAATTTTTAATGATTGCCAAATAGTTCTTTGGTAGGAGTTGCTTTTAGCTATCGGCTCACACTGTTCCAGCGGGAAAATGCATACAAGAAAAATGGATTACGATTAGAAAAGTTGGAGTTCAAGCTTATGACTTGAAAAGTGGGATGAGGGCGTTGTGAAGTTCAACTTTATTTTACAAAAGATACTAAGTTAAATAAGGGTACAGCCAGACGACGCAGGAATTTACTTTCAGAAAGTGTAATCTTTAGCAGTTAGTAAATTGAATTTCATAGCTCATGGGCATAGTTTGTTATGGCATAGGTGTTAGAGCTTAGATACATATCCAACAAGTATTCATTGTATTGTTAGAGAATAAATCAAGGAACAGAGGGCGTGTAATGGTAAATCTCAAACAAAAAGAAAACATAATTCTCAAATCAATAAATTCGAAATCTTATGTGACTCTAATGATAATTTGCAATTATTTCATAGACATTGAGATTTGAAGAATCCATTATCCACATTGGTACAACTTGAGAACTCAGGCTTAGTCAAGAATAAGTCGAGGATATTGAGAGTTACCTGCGTGCATTTTTTCTTTCTTTCAAAAGAGAAAAAAACCAAGACGCAGCCTTTTGCTGCCAAGCAGTTCCTACAGGTGCGTATCCCAGTTGAAAAAGGTAATGTATGGTCATCTATAAATGGATATAAAAGCCATAGGATCTGTACATTCCAGAATGCATGATTTTTTTCATTGTGATGTCCTAGGGAAGTCATGCATCCACTTTTTCCTGCCAAGGTAAGGCAAAAAGGAATGTTTGGATGAGAGTCACTCTTGCCGTGATCTCAGTGTCGGTTTACTTTCTCACTTAAAAATAAAAAAAATTACTTTTTTTTGCATTTTTCTCTTCATTCTCTCTCCATCCGATTTCCAACTAGAAATATGTAACTTCACTACAGCTTGTTCTCCTCTGCTTCTCTCATTGTCGCACCATCTTCCCCTTCACTGCTTCACCCATGTGGGACATTCAACATTATATTGATCTTTAGTGCCGCTTTTATGCGTCCGTTTGTTAAAATAGACTCTGTGAATTGTTGTCGTCATTGTAAAAAAGCAAAACTAGAGAAACCCTGATTCTCCTAATTGTTTTTTTTTTTTTTTGCTAGATTCAATGTTATAGCTGAGAGCCGATGACTGACCTCTTCGCTTACCTTGGGTTGCATTCTGGAATGTATCCGATATTCTATAAGTTGGAAGGTATAGCTGAGAGCCGATGACTGACCTCTTCGCCTTACCTTGGGTAGCATTCTAGAGTGTATCCGATTTCCTATAAGTTGGCAGCCACACAACACAGAGTTTAGATGAAATCATAGTTTTTTTGGAATACATACTATAATGTAAATTTTTCGTACATCTTTTCATGCGTCCGCAAGGTAATGCATGACCACCTTTCCAACTGGGATGTTGCCAACACCACCATTTCAGTGCGCAGTGCGCACCAAATTAAAGCTAAACTGCCTCCAAGGCTACAAATTTTCTCGATGAACTATGGTTGATTTATTTGGATAGCAAAAGATAAAACGATGTATTTCAAAGCAGTCGCTGTGCGGTTGTCTTGCTGCGCTGGTAAGACAGTGCGTATGAGTAACCACTCTTGATTACCCTCGCAAAAAACTACGCCTTTCTAATATTATTAGGCGCATTTCTGTCGTACCCAAGCATGAAAAGAATACTCGCTTATTGAAAATGGTTAACTAAACAAGTTCAGTGTAGATACAAACACTTTACAAAATAGAATCTTTGTTTTTTCTGTTATACCATATATTTAATTTCTTCTTATTCTTGGTACCGATGGCAGTAAATTAATTATTCAGTAGATTATAGAGAAAGAATTCCAAGCAAAACATGAACTAAGTTTGGCTTGGTAGTCTGTTATCACTGCAATGCAGAATCAAGGACAGTCATGAAACAATAGAATTCGAGAAAAATTTGATTTTTGCTGTATTGTAGAAAATAAAAAAAAAAAAAAACAGTAATAAAACAAGAATTAAAACCATAAAATTAAGACAATGCAATTTATTGTTGTGGAAGTAATGCAATGAGCAAAAGCAAAACATAACCAATAAAAAAGCAATAAAAAACTGCAATTGATTGAAAAAATACGCAAAAAATAAAAAAAAATTACATTGTACCATTGATTGAAAAAGCATACTCAAAAAAAAAATGCAAAAACTCAATTAAAACTGAAAAAAGTTGCACCTTCCCTTAAAAAATAGAATAAAGTGGTATGGAAAACAGGAAGTATCAAGAGCCTACCGTTGCCACAAAATCCAGCACAATCCCTGCAAAGTTATGGCATGATCGTTTTAAAAAGGAAGAAAAGCAAAAGCACAAAAATGTAGTTAGGCGTCTAGAATTATCTACTATTGATAAAATAGGTTGCATTGCCGCAGAGGTTGGTCGTAGCAAATGAAAAAAAAAAATTAAAAATTTGAATACCATCAACAAAGCAATAGATGTGGTGGTGCTCGAACTCTGAACAACTACGGCAAACTTAACTCATTTACTTGCGCCGCTTCATTACGCCAAAAGCCATTAACTACTACAATAACAATAAAATAAATGGAAAATAGGAAATCGAATAAGTTGGTAGCCAACAAATGGTCAACTCGACAAATCGACAAATGCAACAATCTTTCACCATTTCCTAGACATAACAATGCAACAACAAAATCAGAAGCACATATTTTATGGCGCTAGACTTACCTACAACAAAGACAAGTAAGGAAGCCTAAGTTCGAGTGGAATCGAACATTAGATACTCAGCTGTATGTTTTCATTGTTTGTTTGCGTTTGATGGAAACAAGGCGTATTATATATAAAGCGAGTGCCGCATAAAGTGGGCGTAGCCACGCCCATTTTCAACATTTTTATCAGTCATCCAACTAAGCATATGAATATTATCCTTTGTGCAAAATTTCATTCCTTTTTGACTTCTAGTTACAAAGATGTCACGTTACAAATTCCCAAAGGGTGTTCCAGAAATATCTTTGTTAAAAAGTAGGCGTGGTCATAAACCAATTTGAATAAATTTTTGCATGTCTATTAACACAAGTTATAAAAGTGTATAAACCAAGTTTCGTCATAATATCTCAATTATTTGTCGAGTTATAGGCTAAGAAATCTCGTATATTCCTTTGTCTAAAAAGAGGCGGTGCCACGCCCATCTTCCAAAATTTTTATATTTTTTGTTTCCGGTCTATTGTGGAACTCATGCCACAAAATTTCTATGAATTATCTCTATATTTGACAAAGATATCGCTTAAAATGTTTTTATAAGGCCACTTTATAGTTCCCATGTATAAAAGTGGGCGTGGTCGTCAACCCGATTTCGCTAAAATTTTCAACATGTATTACCACAAGTAATAAAAGTGTACACACCAAGTTTCCTCATTATATATAAATTATTTGTCGAGTTATGGGCTCAGAAATCTCGTATATTCCTGTTTATAAAAAGAGGCGGTGCCACGCCCATTTTCCAAAATTTTTGTGTTTTTCGTTTTATGTCCGTAGTTGGACTTCTGCTATAAAATTTCTATGGCATATCTATATATTTGACAGAGATATCGCTTAAAATGTTTTTATTAGGCCACTTTATAATACACATATATAAAAGTGGGCGTAGCCGTCAACCGATTTTGGAAATTTTTCGTCCAAACATTTGCCTAAGTAAGTATATCACGCGTACCGAATTTCATCGATATATCTTCTACGGTTTCTGAGTTATGAATCATAAAACTTTCAATGTTTACCCTTAATAAGTGGGCGTGGCACCGCCCATTTTCCAAAATTTTTGTGGTTTTTGTTTTCTGTCCGTAGTTAGACTCCTACTACAAAACTTCAGTGATATATCTTTATATTTGACAGAGATATGGCTTAAAATGTTTTTATTAGGTCACTTTGTAATATACATATATAAAAGTGGGCGTGGCCGTCAACCGATTTTAACTATTTTCAGTCCAAACGTTTGCCTAAGTAAGTAAATCACGCTTACCAAATTTCATCGATATATCTTCAATGGTTTCTGAGTTGTGACATATAAAACTTTCCATGTTTGACCCTTAATAAGTGGGCGTGGCACCGCCCATTTTCCAAAATTTCATCAAGTTTCTTCCTAGGGCCCTGAGCTCAACACGTGAGTAAAATTTCATCGCTCCAGCTATATTAGTGACTGAGATACCAAATTTCCTATTTTTTCTATATAGGAAAAGTGGGCGTGGTCATGGTCCGATTTCGCCCATTTTCAATACCAACCGTCCCAGTCTCGATACCAACTTGCATTTCAAATTTCATCAAAATATCTCAATTTTTGAGCGAGTTAGAGTGTTTACAGACGGACGGACAGACGGACGGACAGACGGACGGACGGACGGACAGACGGACGGACGGACATAGCTCAATCGATTTCTCTTTTCACCCTGATCATTTTGATATATATAAGTCTATATCTATCTCGATTATTTCATTCTGTTACAATCCACCGTTATGTGATTAAAACTATAATACTCTGTGTACTAGTACAGCTGAGTATAACAACAGTGATCGGTATATAGCCAACCTATGTAAATGCATGAGGTGTTTAAGGTGAGTTTTATTGTGGCGGTGAGGTAAGGATGTGGAATAAGGTTGCAGTATTTTACCGGTTCAAGCCTCAATTATGGACGCCTAATTGCATTTGCACAAAGAAAAACGACGACCTCAATTGCGGGGAGATATCATTGCGGCAAGGTGGGGTTTTATGCGAAGGACTTTTCGTAATGGAATCATCAGCGTTTAATTTGTATGTATTGTATGGTATGTGGCCGCTGTGGTGCAGTGGGTAGAGTGCTCGCCTGCTATGCCAGAGGTCTCGGGTTCAAAACACGATCCGAGCAAAACATCAAAAAAAAAAAATTTTCTAATTAGTAAAAATCCAATTATTGGGTTTTTTAAGAGCAGCGGTCACCTCTCGGCAGTGGACGGCATACCCTCCGAGAGTATTTCTGCCACGAAAAAGCTTCTCACAAAAAAATGCATTCGCCGTTCGGAGCCGGCATAAAACTGTAGGTCCACCCAATTAGTAGGAAAAACAAAAAGGAGCATACCTCGAATTGGGAGAGAAGCTCGGCCATAAAACTCGTCAGAGTTATAATAGCGCCATTGTATTATTATTATATTATTGTAGGTATGGATGGATGTATGTATGCATATTCACACACCATTACACAAATGCCAAAGTGCTGAGTATTGAGTATTTTATCGATTTGCATTTTGTTGTATTTGTACTTGTGTAGTAGGCATCGATTAAGAAGTGCTGTGAAAACAGGATTACGCCAGTGAACCGTGGAAATAAGCACGCACGCACGTATATACATTCATATCCATCCACACAAACCATTCTATCTATTGTTATACCATGGTAAGTGCTATCTGTGCTAGTCCATGCCATGACGTCGTTTTATTGTTATCCCGAGTGCTGGGCAAACAATGCTGCTATTGAGCGACTGACCGGTTTGATGGAGAGAACGAAGTGTTTATCGTTTGATCAGATGGCATTTGCATGAGTGCTGCAGCAGCAGGTGTTTGAGTGATGCGTTGGATAAGTATGTGGATATAAAGCACTTAGTAATTGGTATTAGTAATGGAAAAAAAAATCTTAATAACAAACATACTTATAGATATGTATAACAGTATGTTTGCAAAACTGCCAGAAAGCTTTCTGCGCCCGAGCAGGAAAGTATTCAATGGTAGGTACACAACATCGTTTCGAAAGAATACAACATTAAAAACGCATTCCAAATAAAAGAAAATTTAAAAGAAATCTCCATCAAAGACGACGAAATACTAATATCACTTGACGTAGTTTCACTCTTCACTAATATACCAATCCAACTTGCGATTCGGACAATAATGCAAAAATGGCCCACACTGGAAAAACACACGACATTGACAAGGAAACAATTTCAATCCAGCTTAGAATTCTGTCTACGAGATAATAATTACTTTATATATGATGACACAGTATACCAGCAGGTATATGGAATGCCTATGGGAAACCCACTATCCCCAACTGTAGCGGATATAATACTTGACAAAATTCTTGACGACAGTATACAGGAACTAAAAACGAAAGGCATACAAATAAAATACATAAAAAAATATATAGATGACATCTTTGCAATTATAAAGAAAACGAACGTGGAGGGCATAATGAAGACATTTAATGAGCAACATACAAAAATTAAATTTACGTGTGAAGAAGAAGAAAACCAATCATTACCCTTCCTAGACATAAAAATACACCGAAACAATAATATAATAAAAACTAACTGGTACGCAAAATCTATGGCCTCGTCGAGAATTATCAATTTTCATTCCAATCATCCATTTACTCAAAAGAAGAATACAGCAATAAACATAATAAAGAAAATATTTACACTTAGCGACCAAGAATTCATAAAAGAAAACAAGAGGAAAATTAAAAATATGTTGTATAAAAATGGATACCCCGACGCTCTCACAGAAAGATGGATAAACACAACAATAAATACATTAGCACGCCCAAACAATAATAAAGAAAGAGATAACAACAATAAAATATATACAAGCATAGCCAAGAATTATCTAAAGAAGGATATCGCAGTAGATAAGCTGATTGGAATTGTATATGTATACTAAATGGTATTCCGCCAATCGTGGCGAAGAAAGTTCTTGTAGAATGTCAAACAAAACGGATTGGAAAAAATTTTTCTATGTGATTTGACATATATAAAGAAACAAGTAACACATGAAAACGGAAGTAATATAACCTCTATTTGGATAAACCTTGAGCATAGCATATTTGCCGGGACTAACAGACAAAAAATCACTGGACAAAATTATTACAAACAACAAAATGAACTATGCATATAGACCACTCCAAACAACTAACACAATATTCTCAAAAACGAAAGACAAAATAAATAAGGAACAACAACATAATGTGGTTTATCAAATCAACTGTACGGGAAAAGAGAACGAGCACTGCAACAAAATATACATCGGCACAACAAAAAGGGCATTGGGAGTCAGAATCAACGAGCACAAAACAGACGCGAAAAATAAGAAAATGACAACTGCACTAGCCCAGCACCTGACAAACAACAACCACACGGCGGACTTCCATAGAGCCGCTTTCGTCACTTGTGATATCCTATTGATTTTCGTTTTTCTTTTTTGAACACTTTTTGAAATACTTGAGAGTACTAGATTGGATAAATTAAACAGCGCTCTGGCTTAACTTTTGAAAACTTTTGTAGAACACTAGCCCTCCTAATGTCATGTTCAGACACAAATCTAATTGAAAATTAAGAGCCTTTGTTCAATTTTCAAGCCTGATGATTCTCAATTTACCATACAAAAATTTACTAAGTTAATGCTTCATTAGAAATTAATGAGTTCTTACTGAAGAACAATTCTGCATGCAACCCGGTTAAAAAGGTTGTTTCATAAGCAATATGAAATGTTATTATCAGAGAAATGTCGTTAGCGTCAGGGTCCACTACAAGTTGGTTCGTCAGATCAGCTGAATTTTTGTTCTTCATCAGCTATCAAATTTGTCTTTATTTCTGCTTATTCTATACATGCATTCGTGTTTACGATTGGTAAAAGTTGTGAGCTGAATGTCAAATTATTTCGTCCTCCTTGCAGTTTTGACATTTAGGTCACAAGAGTTTGATATTCAGCTCACGGCGTGCATGTGTGTATATATGTATCTTGAGCCGAACTGTTAAATGGGCCAAGTAAATTAAATATGTCTGAATACCAAATCTAGAGATACTCAATCAAGCCCAATTGACTTAATTAAATTTTTATACCTGAACATGATATAAGGCATGCAATGTACAAGGGAGCATATTTTGTTCCATGTTTAGGATAGTCCAACAGCACGCTCAGCCATCAGCCATTTCCTAGTGGGGAGTTTTAGATCGAGTATCCCTGTATGGCCGCTGTAGTTCAGTGGGTGGAGTGCTCGCCTGCTATGCCAGAGGTCTCGGGTCCAAACCCCAGTCCGAGCAAACACCAAACAAATTTTTATAATTAGTAAAAATCCAATTATTGGGTTTTTTTTAATAGCAGCGGTCACCTCTCGGCAGTGGACGGCATACCCTCCGAGTGTATTTCTGCCATGAAAAAGCTTCTCACAAAAAATGCATTCACCGTTCGAAGCCGCCATAAAAACTGTGGGTCCACGCAATTAGTAGAAAAAAAAAAAAAGGAGCACAACTTGAATTTGGAGAAAAGCTCGGCCATAAAACTCGTCAGAGTTATAATAGCGCCATTGTATTATTATTATCGCTAAACTCGTATTGGTTGGTCTTACATTTTACATTTCTACCAATTTCTTCGCAGTCTACGCTTCTTTCTTCCACAAATAACATACATTTACCTCTTTTAATTTAAAATCTATAGTATACTCTTAAATTTTTCTACGCACGTTTATATTCTAAAGAGTCTATATCAATTTTATTCAAATTTAATCAGAACTTCTGCCTGCCGTTTTTTCGTATTAGTTGGGTACGACATTCTTATATATCCTCTTTATGCTCTAGAACCTGGACAACCTGAGAATATAATCAATTATGGGCGCAGAACAGTTATTGCTATTTCTGCCCATTACCATCATTTTTATTGTAATTTCATTGTAATTACTGTTATTGTCCTAGCTGCTATTTCAACAGATCACTATTGTGTCATTCTATGAGATTTTACTGTAGATTTTGCTATACATGTATGCTTCCAGCTGCTTTCTTCGCCCAGCGACCAACGCGTTTCTGCTGGTTAATTTCCTTTAGCTCCCCAACTTGTGCTAATCCCTCCCGTCTATGCCGCCCATCCGTACATACAGAACAACAGAAACAACCGATGCTGAAATTGAGTTTCACTGTGCTGGCCGCCAGAGGTTTTTTTTTTGCTTTTTGCCGATGTGCATCTTGCTTTTATTTTTATTTTTATTTTTATTTTTATTTTTTTATTATTTCTTGCCGTTATTATTTTAATTGTCTTTAACGGCTGCTATTCTCTTGCTGTTCTTTATTGTTTTAATGTATGTATGTTTTAATGGCTGTTTTGTTCATTTCGCTATATCGGTAACTGTTGAAGTGGCGTATGAAAGTTGTGCGTATGAAAGAAAAAAGAACATTGTTTGCACACACTGTTTTTTCCGCATTCCTATATGGTATTTTACACCTTTCGACTTAGCGGGAATGGCGCTGTCACAGACACGTACACCTACACATACGCATGTGATGTACAAGCACCCCAACAAACCCCTGCAAAAAATGCGATTAATCCGGGACGTGTCCGGGCTCAATCGTAAGGGAGAACGCCACTAATACAATTTTACATCCCTTTGTATGGAGCGAATTGATCGCATTTGTTTGAGCATGTCCTATGAAGAGACTAATTGTTCAACATGTATACCCGAACGGGTACCAATGTAGATTAATCGCTTTCATCCCGAACGTGTACAAATGTAGATCAATCGCTTTCATACCGAACGGGTACAAATGTAGATTAGTCGCTTTCATACCGAACGGGTACCAATGTAGATTAATCACTAACATACCGAACGGGTACAAATGTAGATCAATCGCTTATCATCCCGAACGGGTACAAATGTAGATTAATCGCTTTCATTCCCAACGGGTACAAATGTAGATTTTTCCAAGTTGTTAGCCAAGGCAATTTTTAATAACAATCTTTAAAAAATTTTAAATGTTCATGCATATTTAAATAAAGATAATGTTTTACTTTTGTAAAAAAATCTCAAAATAAATTTAAAAAGATTGTAAGTTTTGAGTATGCATTATATGAGCGTAATGTAAAGAATTTTTTTCATAGGATATTTTAGACAACATTTTGTTAAAATTATTGTTCATTATTGTTATTAAAAGAGAGGGTGTTCAATTCGTTTTACCGGTTGTTCTACAATTTTTTAAATACATTGCATATTTTTGTAAAATTTCTACATTTAAGGAATCTAGATTTGTACCCGTTCGGAATGAAAGCGGTTAATCTACATTTATACCCGTTCGGGATGAAAGCGATTAATCTATATGTATACCCGTTCGGGATGAAAGCGATTAATGAACATTTATACCCGTTAGGGAACAATTGGTCTACAATTAGTCTACATTTATACCCGTACGGGAACAATTGGGGACTAATTGTGGACCAATTGTTCGCGAAAGAGATCAATCCGGGACAAATATCTTTCGGGATTAATCGCACATTTTTTTACAGGGACATTATGGTAAGCTGATGTATTGTGGAATGCTTTTCCGTCATCCCTTGTCAAGTTGGGGTTGGAAACAAACCGATTTCGGCTAATATGCGCCATATTCAGTGTCCTTTTTCGTTGACGGAAAATCGTTCCATAATAGGTACATCATAAATACTCCTACCCTGTCGGAAAAGAAAGCAACCAAAAAGGCTTACTTTGAGACGTTTTGTAAATGTCAAAGTATGTGTTTTGCCTGCATTTGAACGCTTACAAAACGCATATTTTTATATGATATTGTCTGCTGGGCAGGGTTGCGTGATTTTGATTTGACTGAATCACTAATCAAAAATATTTTCTGATTCTTGATTTAAAATATTTTCAAATAAAAGATAATTTTTATTTGTGATTCGTTTAAAAAAAAAAATCAGAAATACCCTTTGATTCGCGATTCAAACTATTTTCAAATCAAAGATAAATTTTATTTGTGATTCGTTTCACAAAAGAATCAGAAATACCCTTTGATTCGTGATTCAAACTATTTTCAAATCAAAGATAAAATTGATTTGTGATTCATTTCTCAAAAGAATCAAAAATCTTTTTTGATTCTTGATTCAAACTTGATTTCGAATCAAGATTCTTAATAAATTTTTGATTCGAATCAAATTTTTGATTCGAATAAAATTTTTGATTCGAATAAAATTTTTGATTCGAATCAAATTTTTGATTCGAATAAAATTTTTGATTCGAATCAAACTTTTGATTCGAATCAAAAATTATTTTGAATCAAAACTTTATTTCATATAAAAAATACTTTAGTACGTGATCCCACCACCCCCGCGAGTTGAAATGCAAAAAATCTAAAATTTCAACAAACGTCTGCGTTGTATGGGAGGAAATGCAAGCAGATTTTCGCAGTTGCTTTAGCCAAGCACTTGCGCATACATATGTATGTATATACTTACATACATATATATAACGAATAAATGAATGAAAGGATGAATGAATTATGGTTGGGTGTATGCATACAAAAGAATCCCTGCAAAAAAGTCGAGTACTCCATGCACGCGTGTATAGAGTACTCGCTATGGACCAACCGAGTACTCCTCAACCTGCCACATATCATATAAAAAATATGGTCCATTTAACATGGCATTATTTATTATCTAGGCCTTATTTCGCATGGCGGATAAGCATTAGAATAAGGTGTGCTCTCAGAGAGAGAGTACTCCTTATGGCGTGATGACATCAACACAGGAAAATCAGCCTTATTTTAAGCCTTACGCCATACAAATTTGCTACCTTTATAATTTTCAGGCCTGATTTCGGAAGCCTTAAAATCTGCGGTTTTAATTCTTAAAAAGGCTTAGATTTTTTGGTGGGAATATACATACATATGTACGCGCAAATGGCTGGCTAAGGCAACTGCGAAAATCTGCTTGTATGTATGTATATCCTTCCCTACAACGTAGCTGAAAAATGTTCGTGATAAACTGTTTTCGCGAATGCTTTGTTAGTTTTCGCGATCAGTTTGTCTCACATGTGAGTGGCGCCATGCTGCACGAAACAGAAACAATTGCCGCACTCTATTGTATTCCGCCAGAATCGTCTAGACGGTTACGTGCCAATTAAGGAAGGAAGGAAGGAGAAATATTGTTTTGTTATTTTTCGCGCACAAGTGGAAAAACTGGATTTTTTTTTGATCGCTTCTTGCGAGAGAGGAGCATATTTTTTTGCATTTCTCTCTCGTGATAAAAGAACGAAAAAATATTAGTGAAAATTCTCACCTCCTGACTTCATTTCCATATAAAATACAGATGTAATCTAACACATATATACATACTTATGTAAGATGCATGTACATATGTACTTACCAATTAATATGTAAATGTATATACATACATATGTAAATTTCTCTTATACATATCCACACATACATATCCACCCACCCAGCCAGCAAGGTACCGTACATTTAACGAACATTGCGATTTACGAGCTGTTCTCGAATAAGAAAACAATAACAAAATAAACTTTTTTCTATCATGTCAAAAAAAAAAAGAAAACGAAAAATTTCAAACTCAATATTTTAAAAGTATGTATGTTTGTAAAATTTCTACATTTACGATAAAAAAAACGGACGTAAAAAGATTCATATACGAGCGCTTTTTCGATACATTTACGACACTCGTAGGCACTGAACATTTTAAAGCGAAACAGTATTCGTAGGCGAATCGTAAACGGCTATCATAAACGATATTTTATTAGAGTTTTCTGCGAGAAAACATCCGTTTACGAGCTCGTTTACGATGATTTTGCTGGCTGGGTACTTATGTACTTATAATTTATATATTTTACATACATTGAATGAACCCAATAAAAGAATAAAATAACAATTTAAAAATAAATAATAATAATGCATTTACCCAAAATGATCTCGTACTAAAAGTATCTTTTAATTGAAATATATTTAGGATTCACTATAGGTACATACATACATATGTATATTTTAAACCCGTTCAAATTAAACGAAAGTGGTTTGTTGTATTTCTTTACGAACAGCAATTCAATCAGGGAATTTATTGGTAAAATTGATTCTTATTTACCTATACACAAAATTTCTTATGTACATACTACTTATTTACTATAATACATGTATATCTACTCTAATTCTTACTTCTATGACATAGAATCTATGTAGATATGTACATATATGTATATGTTCGGCTAACTACGAACCGATGCAGATACACGAATCGGTCGCTTGGGCTATGTTAGTGGTCACTTTGAAAGTACTCCAACTTACCACAAATGGAGCATATAATCCAATGATTTTTGCAGGGTATGCACCCAAGTGCCTATGCACATACATACATATGTATGTATGCATGTACGTACGGCGTAGCACAAACGTAAATACGACAATCAGAAATACATATGTATATATGTACATACATATCTACATATTTGGCGTCAGCATACAATTTGGCTGTTGTTGCACTTTTGGTGCATTTTATACATTTTTGTGTTTTAAGTTACCGAGAATGTACTTGAATATTTCTGATATGCTACAGTATTTTTGATTCTAAATAAATTTTTGATTCGAATCAAATTATTGATTCGAATAAAATTTTTGATTCGAATCAAATTTTTGATTCGAATAAAATTTTTGATTCGAATAAAATTTTTGATTCGAATCAAAAATTTGATTCGAATCAAAGATATTTTTTGAATCAAGAATCAAAAAAGATTTTTGATTCTTTTGAGAAATGAATCACAAATCAAATTTATCTTTGATTTGAAAATGGTTTGAATCACGAATCAAAGGGTATTTTTGATTCTTTTGAGAAAAGAATCACAAATCAAATTTATCTTTGATTTGAAAACAGTTTGAATCACCAATCAGAGGGTATTTTTGATTCTTTTGAGAAATGAATCACAAATAAAAATTATCTTTGATTTGAAAATAATTTGAATCACGAATCAAGTTGATTCTTTATTTGAAAGTTGATTTTAAATAAAAATTGATTCGAATCACGCAACGCTGCTGCTGGGACGTCACTTCATGTGGCCAGTTTTGTACTGCTATGCTGCTCATACTCAGGTTCCTGGTTCATTGCATACGTTTTTTGCACGGAAATTGAATTGCGTATAAAAATACATGCATCTCTCTGAGCCAAAACACCAGTGCAATTTCAAGTACAAAATTTCGCTCTAAATGTTTATACACATTCAGCACAATATTTTCACTTAAAGCGCTCTTAAAGCTCAAACAAGAATGAATTACGGAATTCTTTAGTTTCTCTCCATCCATGTTTGTTATGTTATCTGTCTCATTTAGGTAGTCACCCCATTTGCCTTCTTTTGATATCACATTTTGTTGTTTACATTCATTCTTTTTGCTCAGCTCATCAACTTTTTTTATGAGCGTTATTTTCTTTAATCTGCATTTTTAATTTTTTGTTTAGCTCGGATTTTGTGTACTTTTTTACTTTCCTCTTTTTCTTGCTTTTTCTTCAGTTGCTTAGTTGCTTTGGGTATGTGTATCAACCAGAGGCGGGCGCTTCATACAAGCTGAGAAGCCCGGCTTGCGTACATATTTTCGTTCATTTCATTTTACAAATTTCTTTAAAATCTGGTTATTTTACGTTTTAAATGCGTTTACTATTTAAGTTGTCAATAATATAGCCCTCACTGTACATCCGGTGCCTAAAAGTATGCTAAGAAAATAGCGCAAATACACCACCAATCCAGCTCACAATGTGTATTTTGTTTGTACAGCCAATCACAACACAGTGAGCATGCTTTAACGTTTCAACACATTAGCTTTTACGTGGCTTTCAAAACAGAATAACATAGCTTGTTTTCTCGCTTTCTCTAAGGAGAAATCAATTGCTTATTTTCATACTTAAATTGAAAAAAAACTAGCAAAATACTTTTTTATTTTTCACATGAAATTTGTTTTGGGATGAGAAGCTGGCTTCGGCATTCAACAGTACTCACAGTCATATGCATATTTGATATTTTCGTTTGCATGTACATACTTATGTACATAATTTCTTACATGTACATGTACATGCAAACAAATATCAAATACCAGATTATAAAAGCGTTGATTGTGATTTTTGGCGACTATTGGCACAATATCAAGATAATTTTAAAAAGCGACGGAAATCAAAATCAAATAAAATCAAACATTTCACGACTTTTGGTAATTGGACCTCAGTTCTTCAAACACTAAAGAACACATTTTTTAGATATTAGATAATAAGCAAATACACTTGCTACTGCTGAAATTTCCGTCAGTATAAGGAAATTAAAAATACCTCTGCGCTTTTGTGTGAGATTTCCCTATAAGTTTAGAGTCATCAATCAAAACGTGGACCCGGATGACCCTCGAATGTTTCTGAGCTATATTGGTAGCAATTGGTCTTGATGAGGACTCCAACATACATAGAACTCTTTTAACTGTGATGCCTTGGCCGGGTCTCCAGATATGGGTCATAACGTGAACCCAGATTGCCCTCGAATGTTTCTGTGAGATATTGGCATCAAATGATGAAGACTTCGAGATAGAACTATTTTAATTGTAAGGGCTAGGCCGGGCCCCCAGATATGGGCCAAGACGTATTTAAAAATAATGTAAATACGAACATTTTTATTTTAAAGATGTTTATTGTAAAATATTGTAAAAAAGCAAAATCAAGAAAAACATTTCAAATTTAAAAATGTTAATTTTTATTTTAAGCACTATGAAAATTTTAACCAAAAAATTCCGTTTTATTCCATTAATTTTCATTTTTAATTTAAACATGCTCCTTTTTCAATCCTAAATACATTTTAATTTTTAATTTTCATTTTTAATTTATAAATTTCCATTTTTAAAATAAAAATGACCTGGTTTCAAACGTTCATCATAAAAATAAAAATTTTATTTTTGATTCATTTTCTCTGAGTGTACAAACAAAAAAATGTGCATCAAGAAAACAAAAATAAAAAATACATATGAAGACAAAAAAAAAAAATAAACGAGAAAAAACAAACTTCAAATACGCGAATTGTTCAAATGCCCGTACAAACATAGGGTAATAAGCAAGCAAACGAGTGTTTGAGCATTTGAAAAGCATTTATTCGGGCTACTCGAAAATGTTAAAAACAAAAATCGAGAGCTCTAGATCAAAGTCAATGACGGAACGCAATCAGACTTTTAGATAATACAGCAAAGAAAATTACGTAAATGGCTAATGTTTATGCTTCACACATACATGGGCTTGCCCAGACAATTTATGCTAGGTCCGCCACTGGTATCAACCTCTTAATTTTCGCTGTTATTTCTTTATTTCAGCTGTAATGTTGATGCTTTTGCAGAAATTTCAAAGTCTGTCAACTTTTCATGTCATTTGACCCTGCTGCTGAGGCTGTATGACACTTGCATTCCCTTTTTCAATTTTTCAAAATGTTGCAGCATGCAAAATCCTTGTTTTACTCCGGTTGCAATTTAGATTATCCGAGTTTTTGTTTGCATTTATGCTTTTTGTTTGTGCTTACAAGAATCTAGAAACATGTACATATGAATGTAGATACTAATTACAAATGTGGGTGCGTTTATTAATTTTTAGTAACGATTTTCTTCTAGTAATTTTATATTTTTTGTTGACAAGCTTTTTCATGGCAGAAATATACTTGAATATGCCGGGTATGCCCGCCACTACCGATGTCCAGTTTTTGATTTTAATTATTTGGAAAATGAATTAAATTAAACTTCTTGGCGTTGTTCCTGGTTCGAGTTGAACCCGCGACCCCTGTTATGGCAGGCGAGCATTATACCTAAGCATCTTTACAGAAACCAATTAGGAAATTGAAAAATGTGATGTGTTTTATGCTGGTGTTAGATTGGAAATCCAATGGGATATAAAGATTATTATTATTATTATTTTTTAATTTTTTTAATTAAGGTATGTACTATAAATAATTTCGCTGAAAAGTACGCGATATATTAAAAAACTTTCAAACTATTTAAATAAAATAGCTGCCAAACTTGTATGCAATACATACATACAAATATGCATGTATATACTAGGAAGGGGCGATTTGTATGGAGGTCGAGCTCGTGCAATGGAAATTGGGATTACTTCATTCAACTCTAAGAAAACTCAAGGTTACTCATACGCCAAGGGGTATTACTGGAAGCAAAAAAAAAAATTTACAAGCTGCATAGATCTTCATTTTGGGAACTAACTCTTCCATTTGTACAGATAAAATTCTGAAATTTTGTGTTTGGAGCATTTATTCTACACAAAGTGCTGTCAGCGAAGATATCGAATGACTATAAAATACTGGAAGATAAATTATAATTTTAAAATACTTTTACTATATTAAAATAACTATTTTTTTTTCTTTTTTGTTGTTCTCTTTTCCGACAGGGTAGGATTGCGGTGTATTTTGGAACGAATTTCCTTCATCCCGTGTCAAGTTTGATTTGGCTATAAACCGGTTTCATTATCGGATCAAAATACCGAAGATGGCACATAGCCGAAACCGGTTTATAACCAAATCAAACTTGACAAGGGATGACGGATATTCGTTGCACAATACATCAAAATAACTCATCTTTAAGTAATTTTCAACTAAATAAATTATACAAAGCAAGAGATAAATACGAATATGTATATACAATTTTGAACATTCAGCCTCAAAAACCGTAAAGCAAGTTTTTTTCCCGAAAGCGACTCATCTAATTTTAATTCTGATATCATATTCCATATTGAGCATCAAATTTTGGTTGAAAATTATTATTTTTTTCGATGCTATAAAACTCCAGGGCTAGATTGTGTCCTTGGGAAAAATTATTAACTTTACTTTCATCCCAGGACTTCCAGGATCAATAACCTGGGCTCTATTAATTTTACTGATTTTTTTTTTAAAAAACACCAGCTATAAAATAAAAATATGGCGTTTTATTTTTTAAGGACAGCGATAAAATAAAAATTTGGTGTTTTATTTTTTAGCTCCATCGATAAAACTAAAACCTGGAGTTTTATTTTTTAACTCCAAAATAAAACTCCAGGGCCAATAACTAGCGAACCCTTAACCGAATTGCATAAATTTGGTATCAGATGAAAGGTAATTTTAATTCTAATAATTATCCAGGTTTTTGTTTTATCGATGGAGCTAAAAAATAAAACTCAAAGTATTTATTTTATCGCTGGTGCTAAAAAATAAAACACCAAATTTTTATTTTATCGCTGCCTTTAAAAAATAAAACTCCAAGTTGATTGATTATTTTTGTCCAAATAAAATATTCCTCCAAATATAAATTTTGTCTTTGGTGTTTTATTATAAAAGGAATTAAAACTCCCGGTCCCTGATTTAATGTGCGTGTTGGCCTGATTAATTTTTTGGCGATTTTTGTTCCTTTTTCATTTTCAAAAGTGCGTTCTGGTCTATAAAAGTCAAATTCCGGAACATAAAAATTTATTTTAGACGAATGTAACGGGAGGGTTTTCTACTCAGAAAAATGAGAGGAATCCCAATTTCGATGGCCAGATATAGGTTAGTAAATTCGTCCCGGCCTAATATACATACACAGGGCCGCCGAGAGAAAATCCGGGCCCGGGGTCAAAATAACTAAGGGCCCCATACTAAATGAACAAATTCTCAAAATCAAAATTCAATGAATATATAGTTACGAACTTTAATTTATCTATACATGGCCGCTGTGGTGCAGTGGGTAGAGTGCTCGCCTGCTATGCCAGGCTTCTGTTTTAGCCACTCAAAAAAAAAAAAAATGGACGTGTTTTTGTAGCGTCCGGAACGCAGTTTAAGTGGCTAAAACTGAGGCATTAAACTAAATTTCTGTCGCTAACATACTTTAGTCATTAGCTGTGGCCTAAATCTTTCCTTTTATCATAAAACGATACAATATTTCGCGATATTTCTGCCTCAAAAGTTCAAAAAATCGTGCGAACATACCGTCCGAAACGCCCAGGATATACCCATATCGCTGTATAAGAATTTGCATCATACCGAATTTTTCTGTTGCAACAGAAAACGAATTCAAATTTATGCTGCAAAGTCGACGCCAAAAACCAACAATTCCTTAAGTGGGGTGCAGACACTTTAAGAGATTTATAAAATTTGTTGAAATTTAAAATGATTGCTATCTACGAAAGGTGATTAAAGGTGTTGTTCGTTTATTTTCTGTAAGAAAAAACTTGGATATCATTTTGAGATTCCCGGGCCCTCTAAAGCCCGGGCCCGGGGCAATTGACCCCCTCAGCCCCCCCTCTCGTCGGGCCTGTACATACATATACTATATCGCAAGCTGACAACATTTAATAAGCAACAATAAAATGCAATATTATGTTGGCGCTCCTAACTTTGTAAAAAAAAAAAACAAAAACAAAATAAAAATAATACCGCTGTTGCAACACCAAAACATACATACCTACATACTTACATACATACCAGAGATCAGCATGCGATACATTTTTTGTGATTTAGAGTATACTCATAAAAAATTCGGTGGGAGTATGACCGCAACCGCAAAATATGCGATCATAATAAACACCGTACCGCATTTTCTTCATCAATTCCGGTGTGCGGTAGTATGGATATCACAACACCGCAAACACCGCATATCGTAAACACCGTATACCGCAAACACCGCATATCGCAAACACCGCATACCGCAAACACCGCATTTCCCAAATAGAGATATTTACAATGTTGCCAGTGCGATTTTTTGTTTTTAATTTTTACCGTCCTATGGATTTCTGATGAAAAATACGACTGATTACAATTTGATTTTAACCAAAGAATATCTATACAGGAAAACTCTCAGGATTGGTTTTTTTTAATTTTTTCATTGAAAGGGCCACTTAAAATTTAGAGTTTGTTTACATTCAAAATAATTTGACTAATGAATTTCAAGATAAAAATATGTCCTCTTTACATGAAATAGAGTTTTTTCCTAAAATCCTTGAATCACATTTATGGCTTCTTAGTAATACACATAAGTTTTGTTTACACATTTTTGTTTGTCTGTGACATAATTCTTCATTTTCCAACGAGGAATTCATTTAATTTTCACAATCGACAAAATTGGCTACGATACATTGATTGAAACCGAAGTTTTTGTCATTTTATTGGAGCAACAACAATACACATGTTTATTTTTATACATTTTATTATGCGCCCGTCGGAATGAATACTTTTCCGTCAATCTAGCAATTCGTTTAACTGAGAAACATAGTTGAATTAGATGTCTTTTTTACGGCAAAGCTGAAGTACTGAATGTGTCGATCGTCATTTAAAAACATTTAATTCAACTATGTTGTCAATTAAACGGATTGCTAGATTGACGGAAAATTATTCATTCTGATGGGCGCATAATAAAATGTATAAAAATAAACATGTGTATTGTTGTTGCTCCAATAAAATGACAATATAGTCGTATTGGATTTCAAAAATGAATTTTTGATTATTTCAATATTGAAAAATATTTTATTATTCAAAAAACTGCCACAAAAAACAAAGCACATAAAAATAAAAAAAAATACTTGAGAATAAATTTGCTGTATATCTATGTATTTATGTACAAATGAATTTTCAATTGCCTATACCTTTGCAGTGTGTGAAAAATTTCCGGCAACACTGAGTAGTATACAAATAAACAAATGCGGTGATTGCGGTGTTTGCGGTATACGGTGTTTGCGTTATGCGGTGTTTGCGGTATGCGGTGTAAATAACACTTAATACCGCAATATCATTTAGGTTTCCAATTAATGCGGTGGCGGTGAATTTTTTTTTTTGGTACTTATTTTTGAGCCACTTAAAAAATAAATATTTTTGCGGTGCTTTAGAAAATGCGGTGCACCGCTGCTGATCTCTGATACATACCAACAACTACAGTTAGTTATTCATGTCTCTAGTTTCTAATGAGTTTTCATGTTGCCAACATTGCCCCAAGGAACTTCTCTACTACCGTGTGTGTGTATGTGTGTCACCACCCTCATATTCTATCATTTTTTAAACAACTTTTACTATGCCGCTTTTTTTAATATTGCTTCTTAATTTTGTTTTCGCCTATTTTTTTAGTAATTATTTCATATTTCACTACTTAACATTTTTTATTTGCTGCTTTTATTATTTATGTTATGGAGCTTTTTCACTGATGATGTCTCCTAGTATCATTTTGAACGATGCGACGATAGTAAACAGGGTGTTCGAATAACCACGAATATTGATGATGCAGATGACGATGGTTCCTTATGTTGTTTCTTAGATCATCTTTCCAGATAATTTCGATTAGTTTTATTGATTGGAAATTTTTACAAACCACAAATTTTGCTTTCGACGAATGCAAAGAATGCAAAAACTCGGAATCTGGTAAGGCCATTTTCGGACTTATAACAAACTATCAGTCACTTGGCCTCTCCGTCTGAATTCTTCGGAACGAGTTTTGAATCAAATCAATTGACATAAGAAGGGATTTTCGTACAAAATCGATTAAGAACTAAAAAATTCACATCACAGAAAGCAGTATAAAAAAACCCGCGTGTAGCATAGTACACATGATAGAAGTTAACTTCTTACATCTTGTTCAATATTTCAAATAATTGTGTTTTCAATTTATATTGGCTCGAAAGCAACAAGTAACAAGTTTCATATACATATCATATGAGAAGCGAATTTGCAAATACATCCCTGAAAAAATGCGATTAAACCGGGACGTGTCCGGGATAAATCGGAAGGGAGAATGCGACTAATACAATTTTACACTTTATATGGAGCGAATTGATCGCATTTGTTCGAGAATGTCCTATGAAGAGACTAATTGTTCAACTTGTATACCCGAACGGATACAAATGTAGATCAATCTCTTTTATCTCGAACGGGTACAAATGTAGATTAATCGCTTTCATCCAAAGTTGTAAGCCAAGGCTATTTTTTATGAAAATGTCTAAAAATTATAAATTGTTATATATATTAGAAGTGTTTATTCGATTAGATTTCATCTTGTAGTGAAATCTTTTAAAAAAATTAAGTATTTTCTCCAAATATTTAAAGTTTTGAGAATGCATTATGCGAGTGTAAAAGATATGTGAGGAATTTTTCAAAGTTGTTAGCCAAGGCTATTTTTTATAACAATCTTTAAAAATTATAAATGTTCATGCCTATTTAAATAAAGATTATACAATAAGTTTTACTTTTGTAAAAAAATCTATTCAATAAATTAAAATTTTTTAAATAGTCAGTTTTCAGTGTATAATCGTAATTGATTTTTCAATGGATATTTTTGGTAAAATTTTGTCAAAATTATTATTCATCATTGTTATTAAAAGAAAGCGCGTTCAATTAGTTTTAGCTATTGTGTTTTTAATACATACATTGAATATTTTGTAAACTTTCTACATACCTATAATCAATCTAGATTTATACCCGTTCGGGAACAATTGGTCCACAATTAGTCTACATTTATACCCGTTTGCGAACAATCGGGGACTAATTGTGGACCGATTGTTCCCGAAAGAAATCAATCCGGGACAAATCTATGTATATCGGGATTAATCGTACATTTTTTTGCAGGGATATTGCAATGAAAACTATCGCATGTACATACATGTGTTTGTGCGTATTTGTTTGTACAAATTCTATTTATAGAAAAGTCAATGCTTGTTCTTGTTATTAGATTTTGTTTATCGGCAAGCTCATGCGATTGGTTTTTATATTGGTTGTTTGGTCGTTTTTATTTTAATAATTAACTAGTATCTATGTAACCCCCGATATTCGGGTGGCACTTTTATTTAATAAAAAATTATAAAGAAAATTATTTAATAAAAAAGAAAAAAAAGAAACAAAAAATTGGCTCGACCTGGACTTGAACCACCTTCACTTAAATTGGAAGCCTACCATCTTACAGCTGAGATACTGCGCTAGTCACGCGAGCTGTATCAAACGGTGTACTTTAATTTCTGCTTGTGTTATTAACATTCTCACCACGCTTATTTCACCACAGCGCTGTTATGTACTTACACGTATATGTACATACGTGAGTGAGTTGTAATTGTTAGTTCAGTTTAAGTGCAGCATTTGACGTACCCAACGCAGGTGGTGTGATGGCGCAGAGGTAGAGTGTCAGGTCTGGAAGCGAGGGGTTGTAGGTTCTCGAACCACGCGATATCAAGGTTGATTTTTTTTTAAATTAAAAATCAGCTAAAATGGCTGCTATTTCCGGGGCCAACTTCCGTTGCATCAAATTTAAAATTTCACTCTCCATAAAAACTCTGTATCGCCGCCTGAGAAGTTAACTTCAAATAAAAATAGGTAAAAAAAACTTTTTAAGTTAAACGGTTTTATGTTATACATACATTGCAATGTTTAAGATAAATGTACTAAAAACCAAAAAATAATAAAATATATACAGTCGTGGGAATTATAAACATTTGCATAGACTAAAATAAAACCGGGGGGCACGTCAATTGTCTACAAATTATCGACTTAATGTGCGATAGAAGAATCGTTTAATTCGTCGTTAGGCAGTTGGCCCGCAGACGGTGAGGAAATTACTTAATATTTTCTTGCTCATGGAAATTCCAATAGTTATACACTCCATGTTAATAAAAGAGATGTTTCAACTAGTTTGTCGTTGGACATTCACACGAGGAATCGTTTCACTGCTCGTAGTTTGTCTTTAATCGACAAAACATATGATAAAAGTACTACTCGCCCACCACTATGAAACCCTAAAACTCGTTTATAATCGAGCTTGCTAGCTTTTTTCCACATTCTAGCCCTACTTATCACACGTCCATCGTTGTCGGTTGAACAACTGCCTAATTATAGTGTAACATTACAAAACAAACATTTTAATCAACGATTGTAGACAATTGACGTGCCCCACGGTTTTATTTTAGTCTAATCTATGCAAATGTTTATAATTCCCACGACTGTATCTATTTTATTATTTTTTGGTTTTTAGTACATTTATCTTAAACATTGCAAAGTATGTATAACATAAAACCGTTTAACTTAAAAAGTTTTTTTACCTATTTTTATTTTCTAGTTTTTAGTTTTTATTTCGCATTCTGTTTAATCCATTTAGTGCTTCATTATTGCAAGGTTTCTTGCCCGTTAGTTTATTGCAGTCCAACGCCTCTGCAAAGTTCTTACTCTACTAAGAGCCACGTAGGCTTGACCTTCTTCAAACAGTTTCGCACCTAAAATTTTCAGTTTTAATTACCCCGATCTCAGCTCCACCTAGCGGAATTTTCTTTTAAGAAAATATTTCTTTTCAAGGTAGTAATACATGTTCGAATTTTAGCCAAATCGGACCATAAATGCAATTTTTGTAAATATAGCGACCCACGCGCCACCTATCGGAAGTTCTTTTCAGGACAATAGTTCCTTTCAAGGTAGTAATACATGTTCCGAATTTCAGCCAAATCGGACCATAAATGCGATTTTTGTAAATATAGCGACCCATGCGCCACCTAGCGGAATTTTTTTTTTAAGAAAATATTTCTTTTCGAGGTAGTAATACATGTTCCGAATTTCAGCCAAATCGGACCATAAATGCGATTTTTGTAAATATAGCGACCCACGCGCCACCTATCGGAATTTTTTTTCCATAATATTGCATTGTCATCGGGGTTATACATGCGTACAAAATTTCAGATTAATCGGTTGACAGGAAGAGGGTGAAATTTGCATTACTAAATTTGACCCAAGAATAAATAATAAATAAAACAAACGGGGTGAGCTAAATAAAACCGTTTAAAAATAGGCACATTAGAGCTCAACTATTTCTTTTCCTCTAACTGAGAAAATTATTAAGTTATTCAAATATTTAATAGAAATTTGGTACATATGTATGTATGTATGTACTTTTGTATGACAAGCTCTTGATTTTAGTTGTGATATAATGACACCAACGCACCCTGTATATACAAATTTGCATATTATATATGTATTTGCGCCTTTAAATAGGCAACAAGCAACAGTTGCAAAAGCGCTGCGGTTCAGTTCGGTGTACACAAGCTTTGTTTGTCTATATTGTATGTTTGCGCATTTTCCCCCTCATAGCATTTGTGTATGAATTTTTCATGTCTCATTATTTTTCATATTTTGTGTTCTGTGTGTGTCCAATATTGAATTTTTCTAGCCCCACTTCATACGAGTATGCCAACCAATCCAATGCAAACTAAACAGAGCAGCGCAACGGATGCTGGTGTTTCTTTTTTTCTTTTCTGCAGAGTGAAATGAGGCAATGCCAAAGTGCGGTTTAATGCCAGGAAATGCGAAATTTTAATAAATCACAAGCTTTCATTTTGATTTTTTTTCTTGCCAACGTTGAGCGACGCGTCGCAGCGTCCCTTTGTTGGCAAAATAAGGCCTGCCTCTTATCTGCTGCATACATCGCCTGCTGATTCCTGATGATTTTACTGCAACCCTTTTAGATTGCACTCATAATATCGCAAATCTGAGTACTTGGGCTGGCGACTGGTCAAGTGGGATAAAAAAGTGTAGATAGTAGATAGAAAGAAAATATGTTGTAGACATATTTACAAACGTTTGTCTGTATGCATTCAAGTGCAATTTCTTGTGTAAGAAATGTTTGTAAGCTCATTGAAAAAGGTTTTTTTTTAAAAATGATTAAATGGAAAATTGTATTTGAAAAATAACCGAAAATTTTCGATGGCTAGGTGAGGTTTGATAAATATCCGGTTTTTTTAAGGTTTGATAAATATCCTGTTTTTTTTTAAGGTCTCCCCCGTTTATTTATGAACCTTTCCAGAGTGAGCAGTTATTTTGATTCATCTACCTTATGAAGTGGGTTTTGTCGAAGGCTGATGTAACGCTCAGTCTGCCCAAGGTCAAGTAGAAGTCCTACAAACTTCCACTGAATAAAAAATACAGTATTTATGTGTTAAGAATCTTAACTTAAGATCGAACACACACACACGGCTTGCGATGCTGAGAGGGCAGCAGCTTTCTGTCACGAGAGAGTGAGAAGGCGGAGGAGAGAAAGAGCGGAGGAGGCGTTGGATAGTTAAGTATTCCCTACGCTCGCAGCAGCGCCACTGCAGCATTGAATGGACGAGCTGGGTCGCTGGTCATGGTCGCATAAATGTTGATTTTCTTTTAGAAATTTTTGCTCGCGCATTAAAAAAAAGTGTGTGTTTGTGTGTGTAACTCCCCTATTTCGGCTGAAGAATTATTTAATTTCCATTTTTATTGCAATTTTCATTGGAAATAAATGTATATGAAAAATAACAAATCGACTTGCAAAAGCACATTTTTTTCTTGATCACACAAAGGCACGTAAAATTACAACAATATCCCTTTTAGCACAAATTACAGTACACCTTTTTTCTTGTGTGATATTCAATGCGCCGTGTGAGCGGGGGAGAGTAATGGTTCGAGGTCTCGAAATGGCTTTTCACAGTTCGATTTTCATAAAAACGGTATGAATTGAAATTAGGTATGCTGGCGGCGTTCATTATTGAATCGAACCGAAGCCATGTAGCGATTTTTTATTGTCTCTTTTTTAAGATTTTTGTATTCACAAAGTGCTTGGGGTCAATCTACGTCCAAAATTATTATTGATCGCCTTACATAAGTAGGGAGGGTGGGTAATTGAATAATTTTCACACGAACGCACAGGCAGTGAGCATAGTTTTTTTTTTTTATTTAAGCAAATATAAACCAAAAAACAAACATGTTAGGTAAGCCTTTTTTCTTTTGTCAAATATGCAATTTTTTAGCTCAGTAGTAAATATATGACCATAAAATCGTTAGTAACTTTTTTAGTTTCGAAAAAAAAATAAAAGTCACAAAATACATATGAAAAATATTGACCGTATATTTTTCGGGGAAAATCGATTTTTTGCCTAAAATGCGTAAAATTTGACCCGAAGACCTTATTAAGGTTAAATCTCCTTCGGTACTCGCCCTAGCCACGTGTAGCCACGCCCATTTCAAAAATTTGTATCATTCATTCGACTAAGCGTATAGTGTTTTCGTCAGGCAAAAATGTAAAGTTTTTTTTTAGCATCCAATATATTTTGCCAACTGTATAAATAAAATACATCTAACAATTTTGTGGTTTGTTTAAAGTAATTAGTAATTAATACTTTTTGGTTGCTTATTTTTCCGACAGGGTAGGAATATGATGTATTGTGGAACGATCTTCCGTCTTTACTTATTTACTTACGAAATATACAGAAAACCCACAGCAACAGATACAGTAATACACAATAAATCTAGCCAACCTCAACAACACAAAAACGCCGCTTTCAGACATTTATTAACACAACTTGAACGGACCCCGTTAGAAAAAGAAGCTTACAACAAGGAACTCAGCACAATATACACAATCGCAGAGAACAACGGATATCAAAAAAGTTTGGTGAAGAAAATACAGAAAAACATAATTTCAAGCAAATCGGAAAACAAAGAAAGGTAGAGAAGATATGGGCAGTCTTATCATATACCGGAGGAACATCTTACAAGTTGGCTAAAGTTTTCCAAAAATATAACATTAATGCAGCATTTAAAACGAGGAACAGCATGGGAAAACTTCTACGAAACAACATTAACAAGGAAGACCCCTTTGACAAACAAGACGTATACAAATTGACTTGCGAATGCCAAAATAGCTATATAGGACAAACAGGACGGCAAATCAAGATAAGATATCGAGAACACGTAAGAGATTACAATAAGAAAATAAGGAAATCATCAACGACAGTGGAATCAAATTTCGCCAACCACATGGCAGAAAACAAATGTACACCCATGTAAATAGGAAAAACAGCTAAAATTCTCCACATACAACATAAGGGGAAACGACTTAACGTATTAGAAAATATGGAGATATACAAACAGAAGACATTTGTAGGTAAAATAATAAATGAACAAATAAACACCGCATCAGATACATTATTTGAACCGCTTAAGCTATTATACCGAAAAGAGGACAGAAAACCTAAAACCGACATAAACAAAACAACACACAAGAGGACAATAATGGGCTTTTACCTACCTGTTTAATGAGGATACAATAATGAAAAGATGACAGAAAAATAGATTTGCATACCTAAACGCACAGACTCGCACGCACGCACGCATGCACGTCGCCCGAACGCACGAATGCACGAACACATCACATGAACACGAAGTACGTGACCAAACGATGGAAGTTAGTTACTATAAGTATATATTAGCCGAAACCGGTTTGTCTCCAAACCAAACTTGACAAGGGATGACGGAAGATCGTTCCACAATACATCATAATTAGTAATTAATAATGACTTAATAAACATGGTGGGCATGTACGGATTGCTCTCAGTAGCGCATCCATTTATTGTAGTGCATCAATAAATATCTGTAAATGATTTTCTTTTGAGGCGTACGAAATTAGTTGGTCTTGCCGTCAGGGCTAGAACGAGTGGGTTGGGGTGAGCTAATAATCTCATTTTGTATGATGCAGCATATTTTCTGATTTTTTGAGCGATAGTAGGTATCTTTAGGTCACGATGCAGTTGGTCGTTCGTGACGTAGTGGCGCGCATTTACAACCATTCTAATGGTTTTCGATTGGAATCTTTGCAGAATATCTATATTTGAGTTTGCTGCGGTTCCCCACAGCTGTATGCCATAGGCCCAAATGGGTTTTAAGATAGCTGAGTAAAGCAGAAGTTTGTTGTCGATTGATAATTGGGAGTTTCGATTCATGAGCCAATAAAGATTCCTCAGTTTTATACCAAGAATATGTGGGTTCTCCATGTTAGTTTTCTGTCGAGGTGCATACCAAGGTACTTTGTTACGTCACTTTGCGGTATATCAATGCCATTGAGTTTTACGGGTGGGCAAGTGTTACGTCTAGTGGTAAACGTCACTTGGACAGATTTTGATTCATTTTTCTTTATCCGCCAGTCTTTCAGCTAATGGGTAATTTTATTTAAACTTCTTTGAAGCTTGAGTGAGGCCACGTTAGGGTTGAGGTATGCAGCCAGTACGGCAGTATCATCGGCAAAAGTGCCGATAGTGACTCCTTCTGTTATTGGGAGGTCATATGTATGTGTAAGGTAGTTAAGTTTAAAGTGTTAGTTGAGTGCGCACCATAATCCCGAATTTTTAAACTCCAGACAGGACATAATCCAGACAATTTTAAAAATCCAGAAACTACAAAATCCAAACAGTTTAAATCCAGCGTTAACATAAACCAGAGAGGACAAAATCCCAATAAATCATAATCCAGACAACAAAAAATTCAGACAGATCATAATCCCGACAAGCCGAAATCCAGACAGGGCCATCACTCTGTAGTTCTGTTTGAAATCGGGGTGCGCACCGTAATCCCGAATTTTTAAAATCCAGACAGGACATAATCCAGACAATTTTAAAAATCCAGAAACTACAAAATCCAGACAGTTTAAAATCCAGACAGGACAAAATCCCGACAAATCATAATCCAGACAAAAAAAAATCCAGACAGATCATAATCCCGACAAGCCAAAATCCAGACAGGGCTATCACTCTGTAGCTCTATTTGAAAGCGAAATTCAATTCGAAAGCACAAGCGTAAAAATAATATCAGGAGGAAGAAAAAGAAGATGAGGAAGAAGAAGTAGAATAAAAATAAGAAGAAGAAGAAGAATGAGGATGATGACGATGATGAAGAAGAATAAAAATAAGAAGAAGAAGAAGAATAAAAATAAGAAAAAGAAGAAGAAGAATGAGGATGATGATGATGACGATGATGAAGAAGAATAAAAATAAGAAGAAGAAGAAGAATAAAAATAAGAAAAAGAAAAAGAAGAATGACGACGATGATGATGATGAAGAAGAAGAATAAAAATAAGAAGAAGAATGAGGATAATGACGGTGATGATGATGATGATGAAGAAGAATAAAAAGAAGAAGAAGAAGAAGAATGATGATGATGATGATGATGAAGAAGAATAAAAAGAAGAAGAAGAAGAATGAGGATGATGACGGTGATGATGATGATGATGATGAAGAAGAATAAATATAAGAAGAAGAATGAAGATGATGATGATGATGATGATGAAGAATAAAAAGAAGAAGAAGAAGAAGAATGATGATGATGACGGTGATGATGATGATGATAATGATGATGAAGAATAAAAATAAGAAGAAGAAGAAGAAGAAAATGAAGAAGATGAAAGAAACAACAACCAGATCCTTACCAACACCAACAACAACAACAACAATAAAATCAAAAACAATAACACTGTTATGATGCTTATTAAACGTGAAAAAATCCCGACAAATATAAAAATAGTTTAAAAAAAATCGCGCGATTTTTTTTAAACTATTTTTATATTTGTCGGGATTTTTGTCGGGATTTTTTTGTCTGGATTGTGTAGTGTCTGGATTATGATTAGTCTGGATTTGGTCGTGTCTGGATTTTGATTGGTCTGGATTTGGTCGTGTCTGGATTTTGATTGGTCGGGATTTGGTCGAATCTGGATTGTGTATTTCTGGATTATGTGTTTCTGGATTTTGTTTTTCGGGATTTCGTTACACACCCTTGAAATCGAAATTCAATTCGAAAGCACAATCGTAAAAATAATATCAGGAGGAAGAAAAAGAACATGAGGAAGAAGTTGAGGAAGAAGAAGTAGCAGAAAAAGGAGAATAAGAAGAATAAATATAAGGGGTGCGCACCGTAATCCCGAATTTTTAAAATCCAGACAGGACATAATCCAGACAATTTTAAAAATCCAGAAACTAGAAAATCCAGACAGTTTAAAATACAGAGAGGACAAAATCCCGACAAATCATAATCCAGACAAGATAAAATCCAGACAGATCATAATCCCGACGAGCCAAAATCCAGACAGGGCCATCACTCTGTAGCTCTATTTGACAGCGAAATTCAATTCGAAAGCACAAGCGTAAAAATAATATCAGGAGCAAGAAAAAGAAGATGAGGAAGAAGTAGCAGAAAAAGTAGAATAAAAATAAGAAGAAGAATGCGGATGATGACGATGATGAAGAAGAATAAAAATAAGAAGAAGAAGAATAAAAATAAGAAGAAGAAGAATGAGGATGATGACGATGATGATGATGATGAAGAAGAATAAAAATAAGAAGAACAAGTAAGGAAGCCTAAGTTCGAGTGGAATCGAATATTAGATACTCAGCTGTATGCTTTCATTGTTTGTTTGCGTTTGATGGAAACACGGTGTACTTAATATAAAGCGAGTGATGCATAAAGTAGGCGTAGCCACGCCCATTTTCAACATTTTTATCAGTCATCCAACTAGGCATATGAATATTATTCTTTGTGCAAAATTTCATTCCTTTATGACTTCCAGTTACAAAGATGTCACGTTACAAATTCCCAAAGGGTGTTCCAGAAATATCTTTGTTAAAAAATAGGCGTGGTCATAACCGATTTCAATAAATTTTTGCGTGTCTATTAACACAAGTTATAAAAGTGTATAAACCAAGTTTCGTTATAATATCTCAATTATTTGTCGAGTTATAGGCTAAGAAATCTCGTATATTCCTTTGTCTAAAAAGAGGCGGTGCCACGCCCATTTTCCAAAATTTTTATATTTTTTTTCCAGTCTATTGTGGAACTCATGCCACAAAATTTCAACGATATATCTTTATATTTGACAGAGATATTCCATAAAATGTTTTTATTAGGTCACTTTATAAGACCCATATATAAAAGTGGGTGTGGTCGTCAACCGATTTTGGCAGTTTTTCGTCCAAACATTTTCCAAAGTAAGTATATCACGCATACCAAATTTCATCGATATATATTCAACGGTTTCTGAGTTATGACTCATAAAACTTTCAATGTTTGCCCTTAATAAGTGGGCGTGGCACCGCCCATTTTCCAAAATTTTTGTGTTTTTCATTTTACGTCCGCAGTTGGACTCATGAGACAAAATTTCTGTGATACATCTTTATATTTGACAGAGATATGGCTTAAAATATTTTTATTAGGTCACTTTGTAATATACATATATAAAAGTGGGCGTGGCCGTCAACCGATTTTAACTATTTTCCGTCCAAACATTTGCTGAGTAAGTAGATCACGCGTACCAAATTTTATCGATATATCTTCAATGGTATCTGAGTTATGACATATAAAACTTTCAATGTTTGACCCTTAATAAGTGGGCGTGGCACAGCCCATTATCCAAAATTTCATCAAATTTCTTCATAGGGGCCTGAGCTCAACACGTGGGTAAAATTTCATCGCTCCAACTATATTAGTGACTGAGCTACTAAATTTCCGATTTTTTCTATATAGGAAAAGTGGGCGTGGTCATGGTCCGATTTCGCCCATTTTCAATACCAACCGTCCCAGTCTCGATACCAACCTGCATTCCAAATTTTATCGAAATATCTCAATTTTTGCACGAGTTAGAGTGTTTACAGACGGACGGACAGACGGACGGACAGACGACGGACGGACATGGCTCAATCGATTTCTCTTTTCACCCTGATCATTTCGATATATATAAGTCTATATCTATCTCGATTATTTCATTCTGTTACAATCCACCGTTATGTGATTAAAACTATAATACTCTGTGTACTAGTACAGCTTAGTATAAAAAGAATGAGTATGATGAAGAAGAATAAAAATAAGAAGAATAATAAAAATAAGAAGAAGAAGTTTGAGGATGATGACGATGTTGATGTTGATGTTGATGATGAAGAAGAAGAAGAAGAAGATGACGAAAGAAACAACCAGATCCTTACCAACACCAACAACAACAACAACAATAAAATCAACAAGTAAGGAAGCCTAAGTTCGATTGGAATCGAACATTAGATACTCAGCTGTATGCTTTCATAGTTTGTTTACGTTTGATGGAAACACGGTGTATTTTATATAATGGGAGTGCTAGATAAAGTGGGCGTAGCCACGCCCATTTTCAAAATTTTTATCAGCCATCCAACTAGGCATATGAATATTATTCTTTGTGCAAAATTTCATTCTTTTATGACTTCTAGTTACAAAGATGTCAGGTTACAAATCTCCAAAGGGTGTTCCAGAACTATCTTTATTAAAAAGTAGGCGTGGTCCTAAACCGAATTCAATAATTTTTTGCGTGTCTATTAACACAAGTTTAAAAAGTGTATAAACCAAGTTTCTTCATAATATCTCAATTATTTGTCGAGTTTTGGGCTCCGAAATCTCGTATATTCCTTTTTTTCAATATGCATTTCGACTAAATTCGTTTTGCCGATACCGTTGATACCCTCAGCGAATACATCTTCGAAGTCTTTTAAAACGTTATTTATTTGTTCGCGTTGGCAGCAATTATCTATATTATCCGTTAGCTTATCAACGTCGGTTATTTTTGGTGCGTTTTGCGTTACGACCCGCTGGGTTAGAAAGGTTGACTGATCGTTATTAATTTCTTATTTGACCGACGAACTGGTTATTATATCTTGACCGATAAGAAAATCTGTTTACAACATAATGTCGTCTACCACGTAAAATACTGCACTTAGTGATATGCTGTCTATTTCAACCATTAGCGTGCCCTTTTCACGACTGACATTAATACCGCCGCCAAACCCTTTTAACTGTATTTGGCACTTGTCGCACACAAGAGTCAATCTTTCGACGACTGATTTACGCACCATGCTGCACTGACTACCGGTGTCTATAAATGCTTTAAATGTCACGTCTTTAACGCATATATATTTAGTGAAGCATTCATCGAGGGTTGATGCTTCTAATCGACGCACCTCGTGTTTACCGCAGTTTTGAGGTTCGCTTCGTGGGTGGACTTTATTACAATCAACACATCTAGGGCGGCGTTGAGGTTTACGGCATTTGCTCGAGATGTGGCCGGCTTCTTTGCAATTGAAGCAGGTTACAGCAGATTTCGCGTTACTACTAGTCGGCTGATCTTGTTTGCTAGTGGATAAATTTTTCGGCTGGGTATCGTTAAATTTACCGCGGTTTTGTAAATAATTTTCGATTGTTTCACGCATTTCTTTCACGGTCTGAAATTTTGTTGCAGCGATTGCGATTTGCAAGTCTCGATGTCGTAATCCTGCGCGAATGTAGTTAATTATTGCGGACTCACTTAAGCCATACTGTTTACCGAGAGCGTACATTCGAAAGCAATAGTCGTTCATCCGCTCACTGGTTTTCCGAACATTATCACTCATCGTGCGATGAATTTGTGCTTCGTCAAGGTGGACACCGAATTCTGCCACCAAATCATTCGAAAATTCAGTGCACGTTGTGTGTACGCGTGGCAACGAGTCAAGCCACATACGTGCCGCACCGCGTAGCCTGCTGTATACAGCCAGCAAAACACACTTTTCGTCGAACTGGTATGCACGGACAACACTGCTCACGCGGTCTGTAAACTGTTCTACGGTTAACGACTGAGGATTCGTTGGGTCGAACTCGGGAATAGTCTCGCTTATCTCTTTAACCGTTTGACTTCGCCCGTTCGGAGCACTAATGTTCGACATTGTTGGCGTTTCGACAATGCGATGGTTTTCATTATTGTTGTTCCCGGCAGACGTATTTTGTGCAACAACAATAAAATATTATCTATTGCGCCGCGGAGCTCATTAACCTTCGTTTGTAAATTCTCGTTAGCATTAACCGTTTGTACGATGGGCAACTGAATTTCGTCAGTACCCGTATGATCGCTTAAGCGTTGCATAAGCTCCGCACGAGTGCCCGAAGTCGGCAGACCGTATTGGTGCAGCACTGATTTCAGTTGTTCGATTCGCATCTCTGAAATTTTTACCATCGTGGCCTCGTCAGTCGACATTTCCGTATCTAGTTGGGATCGCAATTTCATTCGTATGTTTTTATTTATTTAATTTTTTTTATATATATTCCGTTTCGCTATGATATTTACGTTTTACAACATGATCGCAAAATTCGCTTTCATGTTTTGTTTTGATATTCGTTTTTACTCAATGCAGTTTTATTAGTTTATCGTTCGAGTCGCCAATTTCGTTTTTGTATTGGTTTCTGTCTTTGCTCGTTAGTTAGCATTTAATTCGTTTGTCGTTGGTTCGCTGAGTTTCATTTGTTCTCCCGCTCTCGTTTTCTCCAGTTCTTTTTCGCGTACTTATACTCGCAATTCTTCGTTTGTATATATGTGAACGATTTACGTCGATAAAGGGGAAAACACTCAATTACTTCTCCACGCTTTAGTTTTTTCAAGTCTCCACTGAAAATTTAACGGAGTTCGTATAGCTGTGAATTTCTCCACCTAACGGATAGCACTTATGCCTCAGACACACATGTGGTAGAAATATTATAATATTATATATGATATATGATATTTATCAATACTATGATTTGGCTTTACTATGAAAATTTTCAATTAAACTACAATATGAGAGTGACACATATGTGGTATAGATCGCAATATTTCTACTATACTACGATGTGTGTGTCTAGCATTATCGAATGTTCATGACTTTTGGGTTAGACCACGATGTACCCATTTATCACGAGTTTTAGGTTATGCTTTTTTCCTTTGATTTTAGGTATGTAGATATAATTTAATTTCTTTGCAAAGCACAAGAAAACTGTCTACACAACACTAAATTTCGATTTACGTTTTCGCAGTTACGTTTTTAGACAAATTCAACCGTTTTGAGTAGATATTATCATTTTTTCCGACGCGCTTGTTTTGCCACTCGCACTCTACTCAGGGCCGCGGAGAGGGCGGGGGCAGCCAGGGCAATCGCCCTGGGGCCCGGAAAGTTTTTGGGGGCCCGGAAAGGCAAAGCAGTATTGACAGTACTCGAACTAGGATTTCATAGATACATACATAGGTACACTCAAAAAAAAATTTCTCTCGATCAAAGACATAATTTTCCTTATTTTGAACACGCGTCCCAATACAAAATTTTCTTTGTTTTGTGTAAATTTTCTCAAAAATGTGGAAAAAACATAAAAAAACATTCAAACAAATTCGTTGCCATGGGGATTTGTATGGGAATTTAATTTCTCAAAATTAAAGAAATCAAGTCTTCAAAACAAGGAAAGTTGGGAATGGAATGGCGCTTAATGAATTTTTCATTATTTTAATGCAAGGGTCTCCACTGCCTAAGCGCTTCCGCGCTTTTTGTTTTTGTGCCGCGCTTAAGCATAGGCAAGCGCGCCGAAAATCACCGCGACCGCGCATTCTATCCTCTCGCCTACAAACGAAGTTTAATACTACACCCATTAGGAACAGCAGCGCAAAATTACTATTAATTCATGTAAAATTACATATAAAGGAATAATTTTGGAATCTTTTTTGTATCAAACAATTTTTTCACTATCAGACCTGGAAGACAAATTATGGTGTTAGTTTCTTTTATTATATTGAACACTTTTAAAAGTATTTAATGAAACCTGAATTTTCAAAGCAATCAATTCCGACGGGGTTTGTGTACACGCCATTTTTGGCTTCCATTTTTCTTTTTTATTTTCTGCAGAAGCGGGCTACAGCGAGTCGCCGCCCACACACTGAGACAAATCGTTGTGAATTAAGATTTGATACGGAATTCAATAGTGTGATATGTATGTACTTATGTAGATTTTTTTTTAACACATTTTTATTAGCTTCACCTGTATGCATTTGAGTTATTTCTTTGTGCCTAAAAATACGCAACATATTTTCTAATGAGATTAATTCAATCAGATGGCGCTGTTTCAGCTATAAAACTTATAGCATAAAATTTATAGTATAAAATTTATAGTATAAATTAAACTTTAACTATTAAAGCGTGTGCTAATAATGAAAAATATAAAAACGCACAACACCAGCACCATCTGCAGAAGAAATCGTTAGAATATAAAAAACTAAAGAATGCGCTGCTATGATAAAAATCGAAGGATAAATTGAGTAATTTTTTTCTGAACATTTTCGATTTCAATAATAACATAGGACAGAAATATCTAAAGCACAAAATTGAAGAATTAATAATACTTAGCTTAAAAAACATGCTTTAATGTTAAAATTGCACTAAAAATTCAGAAATAATTTAATATAGAAAAATGCTGAACGAAAAATATAAGCATTTAAGGTAAAAAAATATAAGCATTTGAGTACTCATCGTGGCAGCGCTAGCGCACTTTTACATTACTTTGTTTCAAGTTTCGCTGGTGGCTTGTCGCTATTGCTTCCACTTTTATTTTCCATTGTTTTGCAATACCTGGCGAAAACAAGTTCAACCTTGCCTGCGCACGGACAGAAGAAGAAAAATAATAATAACACCTAATATGGAATTTAATAGTGATCGGGATGATGATATTTTGTTTTCTAAAAATTTCAAAGGTGAACCACAATGTATGGTTTGCTTTGCCATTATTAGTCGCGTTCGCCCTTATGATTTAAAAAGGCATTACATGTCTTGTCATGCTGATTTTATCACAGAAAATTTGGTGGGAGAATCGCGACGAAGTCTTGTGAACAGCGTTAGAAAATCGTTTTTTGAGCACGATGCGAGAAAAATATTGACGTATATTGAAAGTAATGAAGAAGACGTGAATTTACAGCTCATTAGTACTCAAAACTTTTCCGCCAATGCCTCCGTAAAAGCTTCATATATTGCAAGTTTAAGCATTGCAAAAAATTTTAAATCATTCGCCGAGGGAGCCTTTATTAAAAAAGTTTGCAAGGAAATGTTAAATTGTTTCGGAGATAAAGGCGAATTATTGGCAGAGACAATAGATACAGTTTCTCTGTCTGCAACATCCGTAACACGCCGAGTTGAAAGTTTAGACTCTTTTTTAGATACAATTCTAAATGAAAAATTGAATTCTTGTATCTATTTTTCCATTGCTTTGGATGAAACTTGCGACATTTCCGATATAAGCCAGCTAATATTAGCAGTGAGAATGGTTGATGCAAATTTTAATATCTCCGAGGAGATTTTTGCATTAATTCCGTTATTAAAAAATACACGAGGAGTTGACATTTTTAATTCAATTAAAGAACGGTTAGATTTAAGCGCGTACACTGAAAAGTTAAGTTCAGTATGTACAGATGGTGCACCCGCAATGGTTGGGAAAGAGAAAGGCTTTGTTGGCCAGCTCTTGAAAAATGGCATAAGGGTCCCATCATTTCATTGCATAATACACCAGGAGTCGTTGTGTTCAAAATGGTCTGGTAGTGCTCATACGATGAATGTAGTCGTAAAAATCGTCAACAGAATCAGAGGTGGACACAACTCATTGACACATAGAAAATTTAAAAATTTTTTAGAAGAAATTGGAAAGGAATATGGTGATTTAGTAATGTATACTGAAGTCAGATGGCTCAGTAGAGGAAAGTGCCTGGAACGATTTTTCGAGCTAAGGAAGGATATTGTTACGTTTATAGATACCGAAGTGCAAGGCTTTGATGATATTTTAATAGAAATTAAAACACTAGAATTTAATATAAATTTGACTTTTTTGACAGATTTAACAAAACATTTGAATAATTTAAATATTTCAATGCAAGGAAATAAAAAATCGATATTTGAAATGGTTAGCATAATTGAAGGCTTTATAAAAAAAATAGAAGTTTTTATTGCTGATTTAAATATTACAAAACTTTGTCACTTTCCTTTCTTAAAGTCAGTACTAAGTGAATTTGATATTTTAACTTTTGATTTCTCCCTGTTTATAACGTATTTCGCTGATTTAAAAAATAATTTTTCTAACAGATTCCAAGACTTTGAAGTTATCAAAAAAATGCTACCAATTTTTTTTATACCAATGACATGCAATATAAATGAGCAGAAGCCAGAATTACAAATGGAGCTATGCGACTTACAATGCGACCCTGAACTAAAATTCTTGGATTTAAAGGGCATTGATTTTTGGAAAGTTATAAGCAACGACAAATATCCAATACTGCGCCAAGAAATTTGAAAATTTTATTCAATGTTTGGTAGTACTTATATTTGTGAAAGCGCCTTTTCGTATCTTAAGCAAATAAAAACAAATCACAGAAATAGATTAACAAATAAGCATTTAGAAGCGCTTCTTAAATTATCTACCACAAAAATCGAGATAGATATCGGCAAATTAATTGAGAACTCTTCAAAATAGGTATCTCATTTTTCTCCGTTTCCTTTATCTCCTTTTTTATTGTTCTTCATATTCACATTCTCCTAATTTTCTTCCGACAACAGTCTATTTTTGTTTTTTATGTTGCACTATTACCAGTCCCTGAATTATGTGAAATTTATTCTTTTTTTTTTCAAGACCAAAAAAAAATTAAAAAAAAAACTTAAAAAAAATTAAAAAAAAAATTAAAAAATCTAAAAAAAAAAATTAAAAATTATATAAAACATTTGAAAAAATACCCAGAAATAAATTTATTCTCTTTAAAATTAAAAAAAATATCAATTTATAAATTTTCGAAATTTTTCGGGTGTACTTTTAAAAATGGAGGAAGTGGGCGGCCGCAATTTTTTTGCTCTTACTGTCGGCCATGATTTTTATTTCAATGTACCGTTGCTCGCGCGTCCATAAGGGCTTTGTGGAGATCTCTGTTTTAATGTATGAATTTTTTCAAAACAAGTATATGAAACCATGGTAACGCATGTAACAACAATATTTTATAAACCTTTTAACATGTTTTAAGGAAAATTTACTCAAAACAAAGAAAGTAGTGTTCAAAATAGGTAAACAATTTTTTTGACCCCTCCATATATTTTTTTCTCTCAGTGTAATTTGCTGCTACAAAAAATTGCTTTAAAATTGAAGTGTTTAAATTAATCAAATCACCAAACTAAAATTATAAGCATCCAATCAAATATTTACCTTGTTTATACATGGGAAATTCCTAGAAAAGTGAATTGAAATTGAGGAAAATCGACTTTGATTTAGAGTCTCCAAAGTACCGCGATTGGTAAGGTGGTGAACCAAGCTTCTCAGAAATATTTACTTTTTAAATTAAAAATGTTGGTAACCCTGTTTAAATTGATTTCAAAGAGTTAGAGCGCTTTCACATTACTCGGTGTGGTATCGGATCGACATTTTTGGTTTTTACCGAAAGTATACCGAAACCGCTGGCCGCTGTGGTGCAGTGGGTAGAGTGCTCGCCTGCTATGCCAGAGGTCTCGGGTTCAAACCACGGTCCGAGCCAAACAAATTTTTCTAATTAGTAAAAATCCAATTATTGGGTTTTTTAAGAGCAGCGGTCACCTCTCGGCAGTGGGCGGCATACCCTCCGAGAGTATTTCTGCCATGAAAAAGCTTCTCACAAAAAATGCATTCGCCGTTCGGAGCCGGCATAAAACTGCAGGTCCACCCAATTAGTAGGAAAAACAAAAAGGAGCACACCTCGAATTGGGAGAGAAGCTCGGCCATAAAACTCGTCAGATTTATAATAGCGCCATTGTATTATTATTATATTATATTATACCGAAACCTTACCGGTCAGTAAAATTTGAGGAATTACTGCATACATTTTTGCGGCGTAATAAAAGAAGAAGAACAAAGTCAGTAAAAAACTCGTTTCGGCTATAAATGTAGCAAGTTATAATGTCTTCGTCTTCGCTAGAAGACATCATTGTTATTATTGGGTGATTTGTTGAAGTTGAAAATTTTGTTTTGCAAATTTCGATGTTTGTTTTCCTATTTTCTGCCGATAACGCACCGAAAGTATTCCCACAAGTGTGAAAAACGCGTTGCTGGGAAACGTTTCGGTAAGCTGGAAATACCGAGCAAAAAATGTCGATCCGATGTCGTACCGAGTAATGTGAAAAGGCCCTTAAGATATAAAAAAATTTTAAAAATTTTTAAAAACAGTACCATTTTCTATCTACTATTATTTCCATGATGTTAACATTTCATTTATGTATGTAGGTATATTAGTGCTCTAGTAAATCTTATTGTATATGAAATAAAACTGACAATGTGAATTGAAAAATTTTTGTATGTTATTTTTTTACTAGATTGAGTTTATTTTTTAGGGGGGCCCATAAACGCGAACTGTCCCAGGGGCCCGGCTCGGCTCTCTGCGGGCCTGACTCTACTTTATGCCGGTCGTCCCTACTTCTGAACTGAAAAGGATGGTTCGAATGGTATTTTAGGCTTTAGTCAGAGATGAACAAAATATATTTAATGACTTTAAACTTAGACAACAATTAAGTAGTTAGAGTATTTGAAATTTATATCGACAAAATACGATGTAGTGCGAGTGGCCGCTTGATTAGATAAATACTGGCTTGATCTCTCTCGTTGCTTTGTGCTCATCGTCATCAGGGTTGTTGGATGCTTCTATATAATACGAGTGCAGGGCTGCTTATAAATGTGAGGCGTTATACGTGGCACCGCCCCTTTTTAGTTGGATGATTGTTAAAAATTTTGAAAATGGGCGAGGCTACGCCCACTTTATGCGACGCTCGCTTTATATAAAATACACCCTATATCGAACAAATGCAAACAAACAATGAAATCATACAGCTGAGTATCTAATGTTCGATTCCACTCGAACTTATTCTTCCTTACTTGTTTTATCTCGAGCTTTGATTTTCCTTTTACTCCCCGCAGCATGTAATTTGTATTATCCTGTTTCGTTTTCTTTCCTGTTCTTTTCTTTTCTTTTCTTTTCTTTTCTTTTCTTTTCTTTTCTTTTCTTTTCTTTTCTTTTCTTTTCTTTTCTTTTCTTTTCTTTTCTTTTCTTTTCTTTTCTTTTCTTTTCTTTTCTTTTTTTTTTTTTTTTCTTTTCTTTTCTTTTCTTTTCTTTTCTTTTCTTTTCTTTTCTTTTCTTTTCTTTTCTTACTCTTTGGTCAAGTATTACTTTGTTACCTCGAATTCGAGACGAATTCGCTTCTCTGATTAAATTATCGCGGCAATACTTCGCTACTATAGATCGGCGAATCCGAATTCCCAGGCCAGTCACCTCTCATTAGCGATTTGCGCATTTTTATATTCTCGGATCGTTAGCGTTTCGAGATTTAGGATGATTGGCGAATACATTCTAGAAAATCTTCTTCTGCGAATCAGCCTCGAATTCCCCACAATATCATCCAAGCTTTTGAGTTTCTTTAGTAGAGTTAAATGATAAATTAAAGCCCAACAGGAAATTTCTTCGTGTAAAGCAAGATTTAACAAAATTAATAAACTCGCTACAAGTCCGAAAAATGACCGTTTGCGGAAAGTTGCTGTAATTGACGTATGTATGTACGTCTTTTATTTTGGACATACTGAATGAATATTAATAAGAAAAAAGAGGAAAATGAAAAAGTAGTAAGATAAAACCAAAACCATCTTATCTCAAACCACTTGCGATTCATATTAATCGCAGCAAATTAAGAACTCAACTGAGATAAAGAAGAAGATGAGTTGGTAAGAAGTACCTACGTACTGCATGTGTGGAGTGGCCGGATACTCAACGCATCAAATGACTGTGAAAAGAAAGGCTCATGTGCTTAAATATATAAATGAAAGGTGGATAGGTATATCCATTTTGGTATAAGGAGATCAACAGAAACTTGCGAGGGCTACATATAATTAACATAATTGTTTTTGTTTGATTTGTCATTTGTTTGCATATTTACTGATTTACTGATCTTACAAATGAATCAGTAAATATGCATACATATAATTAAGTTCATACGGACGAATTAGCCGTATTAAATAACGAAGAACGAAACACGTCAACAAAGCCTTAGAAGTTGCAAAACCAAAGCATTTTTATAATTTTTGGGAATCTCTTTGCATAAGTATTATATCAATTCCTGCAAGGATATTTTTGTCATTATAGACTATTCAGAAAAATAAATTTGCCTAAGCAGATACCGTTACTGCTAATTTACATCCGCTAAAGGATTCAGAAAAATAAATTTGCCTAAGCAGATATAATAATAATAATACTATGGCGCTATTATAACTCTGACGAGTTTTATGGCCGAGCTTCTCTCCAAATTCGAGGTGTGCTCCTTTTTGTCTTTACTACTAATTGGGTGGACCTACAGTTTTATGCCGGCTCCGAACGGCGAATGCATTTTTTATGAGAAGCTTTTTCATGGCATAAATACACTCGGAGGGTATGCCGTCCACTGCCGAGAGGTGACCGCTGCTTTTAAAAAAGCCAATAATTGGATTTTTTACTAATTAGAAAAATTTTTTAGGTGTTTACTCGGACTGGGGTTTGAACCCGAGACCTCTGGCAAAGCAGGCGAGCACTCTACCCACTGCACCACAGCGGCTTAAGCAGATACCGTTCAGAACACATCAGTTATATATCTGTGGACATTTGGAAAGGCAACCTAAGTCTAAATTCGCAATTTTACAGGAGAGCAAAAAACAGTTTTGCAAGTGCACAGAGTCTTTCCATCATATAGAAGTAAGAGCGTGGCATGATAAAACAATCTTCTGTTGTTAATTTTAAATTGAACTTTTATTTCCAGGCGTAACGGTTTTTATTTAAATGGATTTCAGATAAAATAGTAAGTGCTTTTTCCAAATTGTTTTTTGAAAAAAAAAACACCAACTTATCTCAATTTAGGTTCTTTTTTCAAATTGATTTTCATCAAAATTTTATAGAATTTTAGCCTCCTAATTGGAATTAAGTTCAAAGCAACGCAAACTTATTAACGATATATCTGTGGACATTTGAAAGAACAACCTAGTCGACCTAAGTGCATTTTCAGATTTTTTTTATCATAAAGATACATTTTAAAATACGCTTCTTTCTGTCTAATCGGTGTTATGATATCATTTCGGGTTCAGGAGATATGATGAATCGAAAATCATCTTAAATCCATATTTTTCACATATGCATTTGCAAAAGCCACTTAACTTAAGATAAGATAGAAGTGATAAGAAAAATTGCAAGAATTCCTCTTGAAAAAAGAACCTAATTTCATTTAGGTGGCATATTTTTTTCAATATGCTTTTGAAAAACCAACCTAATTACCAACTTAAGTCGATTTTCTATCGTATTTCAGTTTGCCAAATGAACTTAATTCCAATTAGGAGGCTAAAATTCTATAAAATTTTGATGAAAATCAATTTGAAAAAAGAACCTAAATTGAGATAAGTTAGTATTTTTTTTTTTTCAAAAAACAATTTGGAAAAAGCACTTGTTTTATTTGAAATCCATTTAAACAAAAACCGTAACGCCAAGAAATAAAAATTCAATTTAAAATGAACAACAGAAGATTGTTTTATCATGCCACGCTCTTACTTCTATGAAAATATATGATGGAAAGGCTCTGTGCACTTGCAAAACTGTTTTTGGCTCTCCTGTAAAATTGCGAATTTAGACTTAGGTTGTTTTTCCAAATGTCCACAGATATGTACAAGCGAGTAGTTACATCGCATATATTGCCACTTATGAATTGAAATGTCCGCTCATGAAGTGTGTGCTGTGAGTGAATTCGCGATTAAATATTCTGGTCGTATGCAAAAATACTTAGCATGCAATTAAGGCTGGTCAAGTAAACATTAGTAAATTATATGGCTAGCATAACGTTTGCGTTTTGTATTTTGTACACAATCCACTTCATGTGCTTGTCATTTAATCCAGCTGGTTACTTCGCGTTAACGAGACATCAAGCAAAGCATAGCCTTTAGTTGGCTCTTGCCTGGAACAAACACCAAGTTCCAAGGACGATGGCTTTCGTAGACACCCTCTAGCTTCTTTTTATAAAGTGCCATCCATCATACCAGAACTCCGTACTACAACGGACGTAAAGAGTCAGTGTGTTAGTTGAGTTGACAGGCCCCAGGTTTTGCCACGTTAAGCCTCCACGTCAGCTTGCTGTCCAATATGACCCCCAGATATCTCGTTAATGGTTCATGGTTAGCGCATGATTGTCAAGTCTGGGAGGAGTCCGCTGCGGTACCTTATATTTTTTTTCGTAAAAAGCACAAGGTTCTTTTTGTATGGTTACATACATTAAGGAATAAAGTTTTGCAGCCCAAAAATTTGCCTTTTTTACCCTGTTTGTGTGTTGAATTAAAAAAAAACGCCTAATTGGAATTATTTTCGATGATGAAAGAAAATGCAACATCTTTTGGTGGAATCAAACTCACCATAAGTTAAAATTATTGATTTATGATCATTTATATCAATAGCTAGTACCCACTTTTCGCTTAACTCGCCCCACTGTGCATCAGATGAAGAAGTTGATGAATGTTTTTATGCTTCTTTTTGTACATGTGTACGTGTGTTTGCAGTGAGCAGACTAATAAGCATAACGGCGACTGTTGCTTGTTGTGCGCTTAACGAGTGCAACAACAGCCACAACGACAACAAAATATATGTGTGTATGTACATATATCCTCCAATAAACACAATAAAAAATCTTTTCATGTTACTGCTTTTATCTCTTTTGAACTTCGCAGACATTAATATTAGCATTACACATTCATATATGCAAGTATGATGTACATAAATATCTGTGTGTATGCATATTTTCATATGCTTTCCACTCCACTCTATTTCAGCTCAATGAAAATGTTACTACTCACTGCATGCGCTACAAAATAAGACAACAACAACAGCAACAGTCGCTATAAGGATTTAGCTGTGGATGTGCTGCGCGTGTTGCTGTGTAAAATGTGAAAAGATTTTTCGATTTTTTTTTGTTTGATTTCGCAAGCAGAATAGCGTACAATCAGGCGCATGCACCGGACCACTTCTGCTCTACCACTCCGTGCACTTCACTGCGTCGCTCTGTTCACTCACTTCACATTCAATTCCAAACTCAGGGGCCATGTCTTTTCGGTATAACATTATTAGTGCATTTGCTAGTTGATTTTGAAGAGCAACAAGCAAGCAATGTTTATTGTGGTGGGAGTGGCGGTTAGCCAGCGGTCGAGTAGTTATTAAGTATGAGATAAAAGGAGCAGTGGAAAGGAGAACACTGTGCAACAGATCAAGCCTTTTAAGACGTTAGCTTTTACATCTTCAATTTAATAGTGAGTCTGGAATAGATACTTTTCAAAACCACTAAAGTCATGTTTCCACAAATTTCATTTGGATTTTCGAGTACTATACTCAATCGCTTATTTCATCAATTTCTGCACAGCCAATCGAAATTGTCTACTCTAAAAAAAAATCTATCTAATGTTGCATAGTGTTTTATTAAAATACCAAATTGAATTCTGTGCCGTTGGGAACGAACCAACGAAATAAGAACAGCAAAAATGCCAACATTCAGAACGTGTTTCTGAATGGAAATCTGTGGCTCGAGCTCTACAATATGAAATTAAATTTTAAAGCATACTTTTAGGCGAATACACTTGTATGTATGAATAAGGTGTATATTCATCTGTATGCACTCTTTTTTGCAACAATTCGTATACATTTTTTTATTTAATTAAGATGGACAGCAATTGCGGTTTGACTGTAATCTGGCAACGAAAACGTGCATATAATTCATTTCATATCGGTGGTGGGCCTTTGGGCTCTGTTGATTGCTTGTTGCAGCTGGATAATTTGCAATTCTGGTTGTGCAACACTTGGGTGGTGGTAGATATAGCGAAATTTGTATATTTTTGTGTACATTCTTTTTTCAAAGTGTTTTGATATTTTACTTTCCATTTTATAAAGAAATATGTATGTATGAAACTATTTCATGAACCTTTTAATGTGATCTTTGGAAATTTTTTGTTTTTGTTTTTTTTTTTTTTGTAGCAAATCAAAGTACTCCCCGAAAGCATTGCACATAGGTAGATTTTCAAGTTTTATGCGGCCAAAATTGAATTTTGTGAAGTTGTTATAATTACAGAAAAAAACATACCAACGTATTGCAAATAGACCGGGGAACAATAATTCATCGCTTTTTTCCCGACCCTATACTCTGCACTTGCTCCCAGATGGTCGAAACTTAGCATATCTAAAGTTAATTTTTTAGTTTTTTTTTACATATTTTTTTAAGTGCTAGTTTCATCGTGAATATTTATTATTTAAAGCATTTCATTTAAGTAATCGTGATGGATCATAAATCTTCAAGTAATTATTAACACTTTTCAATAATATCCTTGATTTCCAATAATTCTAAGTTTATAGTTTTAAGTTTTTAAAGTTGGGATATTTTAGAAAAAAATTTCACTCTTTTTTGTGTTGAAAATTGATTTTGTTATGTTGCTCTGTCAGACTCAGTCAAATTAACCCTCGGACATGATCCCTAGTACAATTAGTATTTTTCCTGCTAAAAATTACGTCGCACAAAGCCGCACTTCACTACTAGATACAGGGTTTTTCATATGTACCTACAATAATTTTCTTTTTTGTGTTTTATATTTGATCTTAACCCTAGAACCATAACGATATTTCATACTACGTTATTACTAATGTACGTAAATTTTACGTAGTGATTAGAATCCGCATAATACAACTCTCATTGTTCTCCATTTTGCAGCAAAAGTTGATTACACTACTTTACAAATGGTTAATTTGAATAAAATACCAAGAAATACCTGATCTCAAAACTTTTTTTTACATTTTTTATGGTTATACATATGATGATGTGTAATTTTGTGTTTTTTTGGGTATCACTTCATTCAAAAGTATTTTTCGCTAAAGTTACAAGAGCGATAACCACAAGCAGTACCTCGTTCGAAAGGAAATTAAAATACGCTTCCAATGACGTACAACTTGTAGCGGTTGAACAAAACCTCGCTGAACGATAGCTGGTCAAAAATTTTTTAATTTCTTGCGATTTTTTTTTAAATTTTTTTACTAATTTTTGTTCCAGGTCCAGAGATATAGGTCAAAACGTGGATCCGGATGACCCCGGAATTTTTTTGAGCAATATTGATATAAAAAGAAAGGCTTTGAGCAGGGATTTTACATGGAGCTGTACTCATTATGATTCCTAGGTCGGGTCCCCAGATATGGGTCAAAATGTGGACCCGGATGACCCCGGAACGTTTCTGAGCAGTAATAATATAATATACTGTCGTGTTATACAAAAATTACATGAGAATATTACACTTTCATATTAAATACCATATCCTATTTTTTCGCTTATTACTAACTATACGTAAATTTTACGTACACGATTTTTTCGCTTATTACTAACTATACGTAAATTTTACGTATAGGGATTTGCGCCAATCGCTCTCACACCTTCAAATGACAACATTTGTTGTACTTTTATATTCGTGTATACGTAAAAATATATGCTGCAAGCACTGCCGGAGTTAGGTACCGTTACAGTATGTTATACTTGTGCAATCACAATTTGAAAATTCTATATACGTAAAATTTACGTACATTATGGTTCTAGGGTTAAAGTTTATATTTCTAACGCATATCTTGGTTAATGTAGGTTATGCTCGAAAGTAACCGAGATATTTATCAGCGATTATTGTTAACTTCTTAGGCAGTATTTTTAGTATTTCCAATTTTTCAAAGTCAAGGAAATACTTATCATAAAAAGGGGCTAAGAATTCTAAAGCTACATTTTTTTATAAGATTTTTCAGTATGCAATTTTGCAGCTCATTCAATTTTAATATAATAAAATGCAACATTAAACTTTTTGAAAATTTTCATTGGCTTTTCGGAAATTTTAATTGGAACGGTCTCACGTACATATAAGGCAAACACCCTACAGAAAAAAATTTCTAAAATCGACGGAATTTTTAACAGCATTGAGAATTGCACTTTTTACACTAAAATTGGTTGGCTACATAACAGTAAACTCAGAAATCTCCTTAAAATCTTCTATAAATTCTGGCCTCGCTTTGAAATTTTTAGTCCACTTTTAGAAATTTCTACGATTTTTCGGATTTTTTCCATACGCTTAGAAATCCTACTTCGATTTTTATTGAAAAATTGTCTATATTTTTAAACGAAAATAAGAAAATAAAATTTTCGGCAGAACTCTTTGAAATAAATTAAAAAACTCTGATGTATGATTTTTTTTTGAGTTACTGTATATATTTTTCAATAAAATCGACTTTAAACGCAAATTATTAAAATTTTGCATTAAACAAGCGATTTGGAATAGATGTAGACAATAAAATATTTTTGGCCGCATAAAACTTGAAAATCTACCTATGTGCATTGTTGAATGTAAGGGAATTGCCAGACCTTTTCAGGGCGTTAATCAGGCACGCTCGGGTACTTGTTCCTTCTGCACTAGACTGACTATTGTAAGGGCGACGTTTTTGGCCGTTTTTCACGAACCCTTAAACTCCGTTGAAAATTCGTCTCCAGAACAGCAGTAATAGGAATAAAAGAGAAAAGGTAAGATGTTGAAGGAACATGAAAATAAAGATAATGAGTGTGAAGGTGAAGGTTAAGGAGGAAAAAGCTCTTAATAACCCTTTTTTAACCGTTTTTGTACATTTTGCTCTTCTCGAAGACGGAACCAGCAAAAATCGCTCACCATTCAATATCCTTGGTATCGCAATTCTATTTCTTTTGTTTCTTAGTGAAAATGCTCACCGTTGTAAAAGTCCGTACTTAGATTTGACTCTTACATACATACAAATGTTGAAAGGGTTTCGGGTAAAAACATTTTTTTTTGATCCCGCGAAATACCGCGGAAAATTTTTTTCATTGTAACTTCTTTATTTGACATCGCATTTCTTAAATTGAAATGTCATTAGGTTAGAATTGGGAAGCTCTATATATCGCTCGATTGTCCTTTTGAGCTATGAAGTCGTTTTCACATATTTTTCATTATGAAAAGAGCTCTATGTAGCAGCCCTGGTCAACACCTTTCATTTTATATCAGTATTGCTCAGCAGTATTCCGGGGTCATCCGAGTCCACGTATTAACACACATCTGGAGACCCGAACCAGGAATAATGAGTTCATACCTATGTAAAACTCAAGCTCAACACTCCTACATTTGATACCAATATCGCTGGGACATATTCCGTGGTTCTTCGTCCACGTTTTTACACATATCTGGGGACTTAACCTAGGAATCATAATAGGTACGGCTCGATATAAAAGTCCTCCTCAACATCTTTCATTTGATACCAATACCAGTGAAAAATATCCCGGTGTCATGCGGGTCTACGTTTTGACCCAAATCTGGGGACCCAGTCAGGTGACTTTACCTCTCTTAGACTTCCATTCCCTTTCCCTCTACTTTATTTTTTTCCTTTCTCTTTCATCTCCGTTTCCTTTTTCTTTTCCTTTTCATTTTCCTTTTAATTTCCCTTGCCCCTCCTTTTCTCTTCCCTCCTATTCGTTCCCCCTTTTCCTTTCCCAATCTCTCTCTCTCCCCTTCCCTCTCCCATTCCATTTTCGTTTATTTTCGTTATTTTAAATAATACCGGGGACAGACATCTGGAATTTTTTCGTAGCAATTTCATAATACCATATATCTGTCACCAAATATTATAATATTCTTCAAAATACTACACGAGCATCTTATACCGGGGACAGACATCTGGTATTTGCATTTTGTTAATACCGGGGACAGACATCTGGTATTTGCATTTTGGTAAATTTATTGTGGTATTTAAAATACTACCATAATGACAGACAGTAACTTGTTATTTCAGTTCTGATAAAGCAAGGATGGGCATTTCTCAACTACCACTCATTTTAAACTACCACTCAAATTGAGTGGTAATTAAATCCTGATTTTAACTACCACTCAATTTGAGTGGTAGTTGAAAATGAGTGGTAGTTGAAAAATGCCCATCCTTGCTTTATCAGAACTGAAATAACAAGTTACTGTCTGTCATTATGGTAGTATTTTAAATACCACAATAAATTTACCAAAATGCAAATGCCAGATGTCTGTACCCGGTATAACTTAACATAATCCAGATAGTAAATATGATCATATGTATGTATGCATATGAAATGCCGCTATTTGATTTACGTTTCCAGGAGAATTGAAATCTCGTCCATGATTCACAAAAAAGCCAACTTGATTCATCACCAGCAAAGTAAACGCAGTTTCTTACGTTAGAGAATTTGTCAAGAATATACTAGATATCTTATGTAATTCTCTAATTATTCTGTAATTAGAAAACTATAATTCAGGGACTGTAACGGTTATGAGTTAAATCCAAAAAGTTTATTTTTAATCATTATTTGCTGAGTTTTATTTTTCGACCAGAAAATAAACGTTATTTTTTTAGTTTTATTTTTCTCTCAGAAAATAAAAGTTATTTTTTGAGTTTTATTTTTCGATCAGAAAATAAAAGTTATTTTCTGAGTTTTATTTTTTTGCTCAGAGAATAAAAGTTTTTCAATTTCATTTTGGCTGCAATTCTAGATTTTCTGAGGGAAAAATAAAAATCAAGAAATAACTCTTATTTTCTGAGCAGAAAATAAAACTCCGAAAATAATGATTAAAAATCTATTTTTTTATAAAAATCGAAAAAATAAAAGTTAATGCACCTAGAGGTAGTCTGTGTTACGGTGATTACATCTGTGTACTTCTTTTGCGTTTAGCATTTCTCCTTCAGTATGATTTTTTAGTCAAAATTAAAAAAATAACGATTATTTGCAATCCCTGCTATAATTCGGTTGTATTAGAAAAATAAGCAATCTCATTAGAATCTCATTAGACGAATTCACGATGTTCTCATCCAAGTTATTCGATTGTGTTTATAAGGTCGATCTTGCTATTGTTGGAAAAGTTTCCTATTGCTCTTTGTTTAGAGGGTACAGTTCATGCGTTGTTTGAACAGACTTTCGATCACTCTCTATTAATCCGAGTTTTTCCAAAAATTTTCCATCAGAATTTTAAGATGGTCTTATTCGTTATCATTTATAGCTGTGATCTGATAGTTTTGATGTATAAGTTTGAGATGGCCCTTTGTACCAGCAAACTTGTAAACATTTGGCCATTCTCAGTTTTAGTACTCAACGATTTAATCGCCATCTTAACTGCTCCATCAAATTGCAATGAAGCCAAGAAAGGCTAAAAAAGCAACATATACTGTACGTAACTAAAAACCACATATTTTCTTCTTTCACTCCATAAAAGTTAAACAGACGGCACATTAAGTCAGCCCAGCCAACAAAGTGGCATATTAATTTGGAAATATTAAGAAACACTTGAGCGTAAATATGTGCCGGTAGGTAAATACTCAACGGCTTACAAGTTGGGAATGGTTGAGGGCATGATGGCAACAGTGGGATTACGTTTACTGCGAATCCTTTCATTTGCTTTCCTGCGTTTGTTTCGTTCTACTTAATCTTTATTGCGTTTGTCTTTCTTTTTGCTCTTACATACATTTGGGGTTTGTTCTCTTCATTGCAATTGTGTGCGTCACTTACAGTCACCTGAAGGAATTTAGTTGTTGTTCTTATTGCTGCGTGTCATCTTAAAGTATGTACTCGAATAGTTGCAAGTAGAGCAATTATTCAACTCCTTGTGACAGTTTGCGTCAATTGTTTTGTCATAAGCGTTGTTATGCGATTTGAAGGAGTTAAAGAAGAGTTTTTTTTTAGAGAATAAAAAGAGGAGTTTTAGATAGGATAGACAATTTCATGACCAGCAATTCTGTGCCGAGCCGCGATATTTCATTCCATTCTTCTAGTTTAGGCAATATAAAACGTACATGATTTCTGATTTTCGTTTGTTGTTGGGAGCCAAACGGAGTCACAGTGTTGTAAATGGCAGTCAAAAAGAGCCAAACCAGTCAGTAGCTGGCCATGCTGTGTTTTGTATGCCGTATAACAAATAGACAAAACTTTTCGCCACTCTAGCGCACAATAGATTTCAACTGTCTCTGAAATTTATGTACATATGTATGTATGTTGATATGAGTTTAATGAAAATTTCTTTCAACCATGATTTTGTGCTTGTACGAATGTGTTGTGCTTTGTCCACAGCTATGTATTCACAGCTTCATTGGTCGGCGTTAGAAGTGTTGATCAATTGTATGCCTCCAAGTGTTAATAATTTATAATTTTTCATTTTCATTTGTAATCATTTGGGCAAGTTTGATGATGAGACTTTTCTTCGAAAAATAGAAAAAAGGAAATGCCAGACAAATTAATTTCTGTGAAAGTATTTTGTAGATGGTTTCGTTTACGTGCAGATCAACACTGAAAGTTCAAATTGGCTGATTTAATTTGTGTGCAGCACTTACCAACATACTATTTATGTAAGTACATACATAAATACATATGGTCAATTTTCTGACTGCTAACGTTACATTCGCATGGAGTTTTTATTTAGTTTATACGAAATAATAACAAAAATGTTAGAAACGTCCAAGGTTCTGTTTGGTTTAATTTCTGCGAACTTGCTGAGACAATCATCCCAATTTTAATTCATGTTATATAACAAGCATGTCACAAGGTCATGGCATACCGCTTTACCAAAATCTTTAGGATTTTTTAACGTAAGGCACTGCCTACGTTACACGTGCGAAAACTGAGTATCTCTACACTGAGAGAAAAATCAACCAAAAGTTGGTTAATAGTACTAATTTCACACTTGAAATGAAATCAATGTGAATTTTGTTTAATATTACCATTACCATGGTTGATATATTAGACAGTGCTTTTGGTTATATCAACCATGATATTTGTTGATATAACAAAATGTTAGTTGAAATTTTCAACCAATTTTTTGTTACTATTAAACAATTTGTTGGTAATATTAACCATGATATTGTTTGATTTTTTTGACCATGTTTTTGGTCATATTAACCATGATATTTGTTAATATAACAAAATGTTAGTTGAAATTTTCAACCAATTTTTTGGTACTATTAAACAATTTGTTGGTAATATTAACCAACACCTGTTTAAATAAAATAAAAAAATATGTATGTACATATGTGCATATATTGGATGTATATATGCACATACATACCATATTTAAAACCCTTGAATTTATTCAGTTGGGGGGGCGCATGATTGCGGCTCCGAGGTTGGAGTGCCAACCTCATTTTCATTGTGAAAATCCCTGACTATGAGTTGCTAATTCAAACTATATAGCGCGAACAATGCATAAGACGGCTGAGAGTTACAGAAGCTTTTCACAGCCGCATGCGAAACCACGAACGAAAGCTATACAGCATAACTTGCGTAAACTGAAATCTTCAACCAATTTTTTGTTACTATTAAACAATTTGTTGGTAATATTAACTATGATATTGTTTGATTTTTTTGACCATGTTTGTGGTCATATTAACCATGATATTTGTTGATATAACAAAATGTTAGTTGAAATCTTCAACCAATTTTTTGTTAGTATTAAACAATTTGTTGGTAATATTAACCAACACATGTTTAAATAAAATAAAAATATGTATGTACAGTTGAAGGGTTTGAGGCGCAATTTGCTTTTGTTCATAAACGAAAATTTTTCAAGCGGCGCTCATCACAACATCAAAAAAACTCTCTCGCTCTCTGCAATTCGGGTCCAGCCATTCAACTTCGTCAAGCACAAACGGTGTTGAAGGCGATGGTCACAACAGAGCCGAAGCCATAAAGCTTCGTAAATGTTTTTATGTTTTTTTAGATATGAATAAACCAATATTTTGGTTAATATTACAAATATACACGTTGGGGTAACCAACTTTTTGTTTGATATTGATTTCAACCAAAATATTGGTTAATGGTACAATGAAAATGTGAATATTACATTTTTTCCTTTTGACATGAATAAATCAACCAATAAAATATTAACCATGAAGTTGGTTGAAAAAACCATTGTACTTTTTTCTCTGTGTACATATAATAAAATTGTAACCGTTGATCTCTGTACATTGCAGACATACAGAAAATAAAAAAAGGAGCCAGAGAGATCCAAATTAACTGTTTTTAAAATTTCTGTCGGTCTGACTGTCTGTCTATCCTTATGTTTGTGCGCGGGTCACTAAAAATTGGAATGATGGAATTGAATGAAACTAGTCAGAGTTAAAATAGCGCCATTGTATTATCATTATTATTATAGATGTCTACTTTAAGATTTAAGATATCCCTTATTTCTATAGCTCAACTAGTTTTGGAGTTATCTACCAATATGTGGACCAAGGGTGATCCAAAATTTGTTAGTACAAATAAAAGGTGCTGATGAGTGCTGCAATAAGTAATTTTATTAAATTCAATATCTCCATTGGTTTCGGAGATATCTCCCTATCCCTACCTCTCCAAGTTTTGATATCCTACGGAAAACACTTCCAGAGATATTCAGCATGAAAGATTAAGTTTGTATGGGTTGTGCCACGCCCCTTTTCCAATAGCACTCATTTTTTCATCCAGAAAATGATTATTGAAAGTTTCATTCATTTCTATACAGTCGTTTTTGTGTGACGCGGGTGTTATGGTAAAAAAACACATTTTGGTCACATATTTCCCACATTGTGGTCAATAACTCGGGAACTGGATGAGATATCCAAATGAAAGTTGTCCTAAATTTTAAGTTAGGCGTTAGGTGATAGAATGGTGAAAGTTTCATGCAATTATATTCAGTAGTTTTTGCCTGATGCGCGCACAATCATACAGACGGACAGACAGACAGATGAACTTCTAAAGATTGTAGATTTGGGTTCCGCTGGTCCAATAATGACCTCTCCTATCAGTTTTTCTTGAATATCTTCAATGTACAGACATCGACCTGTTACAATTTTATTATATCTATATATACAAAAATGATTTGGTTTTTAATTGTAACGCTAAAACTTGAAAACGGCTGAACCAAATCAAATACTTCCTTAGGGGGGTTTGTTTGTTGTAACCCCGCAAAGGTTTAGTCGAAGAGAAAATTAAAAAATATTAGGGGGGCGTGGCACCTCCCATAGAATCTTAATTTTTAAAGCTGATTATCTCTAAAAGAGTTGAAGGTAGGGAGCTGAAATTTGGTATAGAGGTAGGTGATATCAAAAACCTTCTCACGCAGAAAAGTGGGGGTTATCAGAAAAAAGGGCGTAGCACCTCCCATACAAACTTAATGTTTCATGCTGAATATCTCTAAAATTGTTTAAGGTAGGGACTTAGAAATTGGTGTGGAGATAAACGATAACAATTCCATATTAACGCAAAATAATGGGAGTTATACGAAAAGGGGGCGTGGCACCTCCCATACAAACTTAGCGTTGGAAGCTGAATATATCAGAAAGAATAAATGGCAGGATCCTGAAAATTGCTATAGAGCTAAATGACATTAAAACCACTATCCCGCATAAAAGTGGGGGTTATCGAAAAAGGGGGCGTGGCACCTCCCATACACCCTTAATTTTTTAAGCTGAATATCTCTAAAAGGATTTAAGGCAGGGATCTGGACATTGGTACTGAGTTATATGATATCAAGAGAATTTTTGCGCATAAAAGTGTAGGTTATCGGAAAAGGGGGCGTGGCACCTGCCAATTAATCTTAATTTTTCAAGCTGATTATCTCTAAGGGAGTTCAAGGTAGGGAGCTGAAAATTGGTAGAGAGCTAAATGATATCAAAGCCATTCCCACGCATAAAAGTGGAGGTTATCAGAAAAGGGGGCGTGGCACCTCCCATACAAACTTAATTTTTCAAGCTGAATATCTATAAAAGCGTTTAAGGTGGGAACCTGAAAATTGATCAGGAGATTAACGATATCAATAGCATGCTTATGAAAAAAACAGTTGTTTTGGGAAAAGGGGGCGTAGCACCCCCCATGCCATCTTAATTTTTAAGGCTAAATATCCCTTAAAGCGTTCATGGCGAGCTTGCTTACGATATAACTCACTTGCAGCAACAAGTACAAACAAATTTTCCACTGTTGAATGAACAGCAAAGCAGTGCATACAATCAACTAATAAACGCTGTAGATAATGGAAATGGTGACATATTTTTTCTCGATGCGCCCGTGGTATTGCATTAGCTCTTGCATCTACCGGAATTGCTGCAACACTGTTGGAAGGTGGAAGAACGGCACATTCAGCATTAAAGCTTCCATTAAACTTGCAAATACACGAAAGTCCTGTTTACAATATTTCAAAGCAATCAGCAATGACACAAGTTTTCAAAAACTGTAAATTGATCATATGGGATGAGTGCACAATGGCCCACAAACGATCATTAGAAGCACTCGACCGAACATTGAGAGATTTGCACAATAATGATCGTTGCTTTGGAGGAGTGAAGATATTGCTGGCGGGCGACTTCAGACAAACACTACCCGTGATTCCAAAATCAACAGCGGCGGTTGAGATAAACGCAAGTCTGAAGTCATCGCATTTGTGGAGGTTTGTTAAAACCATTTCATTGACCATCAATATGCGAGTTTTGCTGCAACACGATAGCAATGCAGACGCTATTTCAAAAGAGCTGCTGCGAATCGGCAATGGACAAGTTCCGATAGATCCTTGCAGTGGATTAATATCGATTCCAACTGCGATTTACAAATTCGCTTCAAGTAAGGATGAACTAATTAGCAGTGTATATCCAAATATCGCTCAAAATTATGGTAACTACGAATGGTTGGCCGCACGCGCAATTTTAGCAGCAAAAAATATTGATGTCAACGACTTGAATTGGACGATTCAAAATCAAATTCCGGGAGATCTGCGTTCTTATAAATCTATTGATCGCGTTGAAAATGAAGACGAAGTAGTAAATTACCCGGTGGAGTTATTAAATTCTATGGATTTGCCTGCAATGCCTCCTCATCATTTGCGTCTCAGAGTTGGGTCTGTTGTTATTATGCCACGCAATCTTCATGCTCCCAAACTGTGCAATGGTACACGACTGATTGTTACAAAGCTAATGGACAATTTAATAGTGGCAAGCAAGGCCCGTTCAAAGGAGAGGAATTCTTACTTCCCCGGATTCCCTTATCTTCAACAGATTTGCCCTTCCAATTCAAACGTATGCAGTTCCCAATGAAACTTGCATTTGCGATGACAATTAACAAGTCACAAGGACGGTCGTTGGAAGTATGCGGCATAAACCTAGAAATACCATGCTTTTCACATGGTCAGCTCTATATGGCGTGTTCCCGTGTTGGAAAACCGTCCTCGCTATTTATTTAAGCTCCGGGACAGAAAATTAAAAATGTTGTATATCGTGCAGCCTTAAACTGAATACTAAAATTATATATTTTTGAAGTTGTATACACAATGAAGTAGTGAAAAATCGTTCATTTTCTATTAAAAATAATACCGGTGTAATTTTTGAAATGAAATTAATAAAAAAAAATCTATTTTGGGCAGAACGAAGTTTGCCGGGTCAGCTAGTATATTATATAGATAAAAAATCACTGCTAACGTTACATATTATTTAAGCTAACAATGTCTTCAAATCTTTGGAAGTTTAACTTTTTTTAATTGGAACGTGAGATATACGTATAGTATTAAGAAAATATATAAACAAATTAAATTAAAACGTATTTTAACATGCCTTAAAAAAACTTTTTTGGTTTTGCACTGCTAACGTTACATAAGATTTTTGCGGCACATTTACTTTTCACATAACTCCTAGTTGGAACATAACTTTTTTAAAAACTTTACGTGTTATGATATTATAACTAATTTTCTAATAGATAAAACTTGAACGGCTAAATTTAGTCGCAACAAACATGTTATATTTAACTTTTTGTTTACTGAATTACTTCCGACCATATTTTTTTTTAATCACAACGTTTTATAAAAAGAGCGAAAGGTTTAATTTAAAACGACTAAAATTGAATGCCACTGTTTTCAACAGCTACTATAATATGTCATGAACCCCGCAAGACCCCAGTGCTTGCAATATTTGACAAAAAAAAAACTACTTGGTTGACTTTCCCAGAAAATCGGCCATATGTATGTATGCCTTCGTCCATATATATTACCCCATTCTACTATGCGCTTTTTAATTAAGCAAAACTTTAATTTTACTTGGTTTCATAAAAAGTTCAGGTGATATATGTAATTGCTTTCTACGTCAACGGCATTTGTGTTGACTTTTATATTAGATATTTTGGTATTGATTGCGGTGTAGGACATACAAATACATATAATTATGTACATACTCAGAAAACATTTTCGGAGCCCTCATAATTTAGGAGTCCGATATGACTACGAAATATGTGTGAAACATGAGCCTCAGAATTTTTAAATTGCGATATGAATCCGAAATAGATATGTATGTGTAAAATATAAACTTAAGATTTTTTTTGCTTTTAAAAATCATAATTGTAATTCATAGATGCTGCTTCGAAAAAGGGTAAGTATCAAAGTATCACGTTAGTTCAATATAATGCTTAATGTCCAACTGTATGATGGCTATGAATTGAATTTCAGGTTCGAATCCGGAGAATGAAGAATAGAAAGCACACTAAAACAAGCAGTGAAAATTGGCATTAAATATTCTAAATTTGCATTTAAAACTCCTGGAAATGTTTGTAAGTACTTAGCAATTATTTAGCGCTCTAAACTGAAGATCACCCTCAGGTGCGTCGCCAAATCGAGTTGTAGTTAATCATTTTCCTAATCATTTTTTTCCTGCTCTTAAAATTGCCAATTCGCTTAGAGTTTGTTGCGCGGCTATTGTACACCTCTGCTAGCCAAGACCAACATTTAAATCTCGGTGACCACTTTTCGCCCTTAAACTGTTTTAGTTAAAATGTGCCACTTAAGTTGCACTTCCGTTAGAAGTGTTTAACTTGGCACTTAAGGTCACTTTTCCACATACATACATATATACACACTCCCAGCTGTCCAATCCGCTTAATTTACACTCGAAAACGTAAACGAACTAGACGTTTATTTGTACAATGAACAACAAAAATTTCTATGAACAAAAACTAGCACAAGGCTTGCCCAACCAAGGCCATGCACAATTCAATTAAATTGCGGGCAAGAAAAGCGGATCTGATTTGTGTGTTGAAAGTGCGAACGTCTTTTAATGGCCATTTGTTAACGCAAATAGAATTAAGTGCCATTCAATAATTAAAAGAAACGAAAAGAAGAAAAAATAAAAGTAGAAATGTTTACAAAGCTTTCTTGCAAAGCTTTCTTCTTTCTGGTTGCAGCGAAAAAGTAATAACTATACAACAACACGAATATGTGAAAATTTTAAGATCATCAGTTGGATACATCGGTTAGTCCAGTGCAATTAAGTATCTAAGGAAAAAGTGTGTATAAACGTTGACCAGAAAGTCAGTCAACTGACACAATAAGAAGGAAATTAAAAAAAGTGATTAAGTAACTGAGTGGTGGCTTTTCTCTGCAGTGGTCGCTAGACTATCCAAGTGCTCTAGGTCGAACCAATTGGAAGAAAACTATTAAAGATATCGCCTTGATGTGGGAGAGGATACGAGTATCTGCCTAAACCGCGTTATGGTTATATTCGCATCAGATTATTATCTCTTTTATTAGATGCTTTTTATTACTTGTGGCCTTTTACGTACCTTCTATAAATACCGTCTGGGACACGTGCCTAGAATTGAGCACCTGACGTCTAGTTCTATGACTTTAGCCCAGAAAAGGTCATTAGAAGGAAATACATAGCTTCGCGAGCATCTCAAACACCAAATTTATTGTATGCGTCGATGGAACTCGGCGTTAGGAACTCAAGGTAATCGGTTTTGGCCCAAGCGGTTATGAAAGTTTCACTTAGGAGTTTATGGAGTTTAAACGATATAGTTTATCGTCGCTCCGGAAGAAGAAAGACGCATGTCAGTAATTTGTGTACGAAAAAAAGCGCATTAAAAATATGTCGGGGAAGAAAGACGCTTTACAAAACAAGTCGACGAAGATAGACGCATTAAAAAATATTTCGACACACAGAAACGCATTATAAAATATTTCGACGAAGAAAGACGCATTAGCATTATTAACTGCGAAGAAAGACGCATTAGCATTAATATTGACAAAGAAAAATAAAAAATCGAATACGTCTTTCTTTCCTAAAAAATATTTAAATGCGTCTTTCTTTATAGTAAAAAAAATAAAACGTCTTTCTTCGTTATCAAAAAAAATAAAGGGTCTTTCTTTCGAAAAATATTTTTAATGCGTCTTTCTTTGAAAGAGAAAAAGTTTGCGTCTTTCTTCCTCAACAAAACAGTTTGCGTCTTTTTTCTTCTATAGCGACGATATCGAATATCAAAGGAAAAAAAAATTTATTTTCCTAACAAAACAAAAAAAAACATCAAAAACACACCTTAACGAGCTTTCAACCGCCCCCCAGCCAACAGCCAATCAAGTAAATCTCCGCGCATATTCACTATTGTTTCAGCATCATTTACTCAACAAGTTAATCTCAACAGATTGACTGTCTTGACCGCTGGCTGTTCAACTTTACTCGCGGATAATCAACTTCGCTACACAAATACACAGCAAATAGCATTTGACCTCCCACTTTTTTTTTGCAATTTTTGTATGCTTCTCAAATAGATTAGCTTGTGTGCAATTTAATTTATTATGCTTTAATTATTTGTATACCATGTTTGTACCCACGGTTGTGAAATTGTTCGAAGCGTATCCATAAAAGTGTTTGCAGTGATTAGTAGCAAAATGAATTCAAGAAGAGTAAATCCGATACTTGCAGACTTGCATATTCTATCCATAACTTTATCACTAACAATTGTTTTAAAAAGCATTTACATAACTCTTTTCGAATAATTTTGGGTTACAAGTTTTACTTCACCAAAATTATAATATTCCACTGTGCATAGAGAGATATATTTTCCTTTTAATTAAGTACACAATAAACTTCAGTGAATATTATTTACTTGGAAAAAAAGGCCCATTTGCATTGTAAAAAGTAAAAATTGGGTATAAATTGCTCACTTTTAACCACACTAAATCTCCTTGAATAAGTTTTTTTTATTAAATGTTTATTCTACTCTTATTAACAATCCTTCTGTTACTCCAACGATTATTGTTATCCTTTCATTGCCCAACAAATAATTGCCAATTGAGTTTATTTAACGAGGAGAAGCGCCAAAGAATAAAGTGAGTAGTAAACAAGTAAGGAAGCCTAAGTTCGAGTGCAATCGAACATTAGATACTCAGCTGTATGCTTTCATTGTTTGTTTGCGTTTGTTCGATATAGGGTGTATTTTATATGAAACGAGTGCTGCATAAACAGGGCGCAGCCACGCCCATTTTCAAAATTTATATCAATCATCCAAATAAGCATACAAATATTATTGTTAGTGCAAAATTTCATCCCTCTATGACTTTTAGTTACAAAGACTTCACGTTACAAATTCCAAAAGGGTGTTCCAGAAATATCTTTGTTAAAAAGTAGGCGTGGTCATAAACCGATTTCAATACATTTTTGCGTGTCTATTAACACATGTTATAAAAGTGTATAAACCAAGTTTCGTCATAATATCTCAATTATTTGTCGAGTTAAAGGCTAAGAAATCTCATATATCCCTTTGTCTAAAAAGAGGCGGTGCCACGCCCATTTTCCAAACTTTTTTATTTTTTGTTTCCGGTCTATTGTAAAACTCATGTCACAAAATTTCAATGAATTATCTTTATATTTCACATAGATATCGCTTAAAATGGTTTTATTAGGTCACTTTATAATACACATATATAAAAGTGGGCGCGGTCGTCAACCGATTTTGGTAATTTTTCGTCCACACATTTGGCTAAGTAAATATATCACGCGTACCAGATTTCATCGATATATCTTTAACGGTTTCTGAGTTATGGCTTATTAAACTTTCAATATTCGCTCCTTAATAAGTGGGCGTGGCACCGCCCATTTTCCAAAATTTTTGTAGTTTTTGTTTTATGTCCATAGTTGGACTCCTGCCACAAAATCTCAGTGATTGATCTTTATATTTGACAGAGATATCGCTTAAAATGTTTTTATTAGGCCCCCTTATATTTCCTATATATAAAAGTGGGCGTGGCCGTCAACCGATTTTGATAATTTTTCGCCAAAACATTTGACTAAGTAATTATATTACGCGTACCGAATTTCATCGATATATCTTCAACGGTTTCTGAGTTATGACTCATAAAACTTTCAATGTCTGCCCCTTAATAAGTGGGCGTGGCACCGCCCATATTCCAAAATTTTTGTGTTTTTTGTTTTATGTCCATAGTTGGACTCATGCGACAAAATTTCAATGATAGATCTTTATATTTGACAGAGATATCGCTTAAAATGGTTTTATTAGGTCACTTTATAATACACATATATAAAAGTGGGCGTGGCCGTAAACCGATTTTGATAATTTTTCGTCAAAACATTTGTCTATGTAAGCAAATTACGCGTACCAAATTTCATCGATATATCTTCAACGGTTTCTGAGTTATGACATATAAAACTTTCAATGTTTGACCCTTAATAAGTGGGCGTGGCACCGCCCATTTTCCAAAACTTCATCAAATTTCTTCATAAGGGCCCGAGCTCAATACGTGGGTAAAATTTTAAAACTCTAGCTATATTAGTGGCTGAGATACCAAATTTCCGATTTTTTCTATATAGGAAAAGTGGGCGTGGTCATGGTCCGATTTCGCCCATTTTCAATACCAACCGTCCCAGTCTCGATACCAACTTGCGTTCCAAATTTCATCAAAATATCTCAATTTTTGCGCGAGTTAGAGTGTTTACAGACGGACGGACGGACGGACGGACAGACGGACGGACGGACGGACGGACGGACGGACGGACGGACGGACGGACATGGCTCAATCGATTTCTCTTTTCACCCTGATCATTTTGATATATATAAGTCTATATCTATCTCGATTATTTCATTCTGTTACAATCCACCGTTATGTGATTAAAACTATAATACTCTGTGTACTAGTACAGCTGAGTATAAAAAGGGTGAAAGATAAAAATGTAAGAAGTTGCTGAAAATGTGAGAGAAATTGAAAATATGTATTTTGCAGAAACTTTCTTTTTCTTATTTTTTGTTTTTTTTTTTCGCATTTCGTTCAACTTCACTTTACTTGACAGAGAAAAAAGTTTGAAAGAAAAAGAAATGAAATGGTTCAGATAAGTTTCGCTGATTAAATTGCAACTTTTCCTGTTTGCTGTGGCAGTGAGACATACTAGAAAAAAATTATAATTTTTCTAGCGCTCTCATCACTACATAGAATGTTTTCTATAAACTCTGGATAACTGGACATTTAGAGGCTCCACACAAGGTAGGCGGACTGTGGCGGAAGGCGCTACAGTTTTAAATAAATAAGAAAGATTGCTCTTGCTGTTCAGCTATTTGGTCCAGGGATTGCGAATAATCGTAATTTTTTAAATTTTGACTAAAAAAATCATACTGAAGGAGAAATGATAAACGCAAAAGAAGAGCACAGATGTAATCACCGTAACGCAGACTACCTCTAGGTGCATTAACTTTAATTTTTTCGATTTTTTATAAAAAAAAAATTGATTTTTAATCATTATTTTCTGAGTTTTATTTTTCGCTCAGCAAATAAAAGTTTTGTTTTGAGTTTTATTTTTCCCTCAGAAAATAAAAGTTATTTATTTATTTATTTATTTATTTTATTTATCTAACAAACACACAACCATAAGTTATTTTGACAGTGTTTGAGCTTAAATCTAATGAACTTATATGTATGTATAGCATACATTGTATACACTATATTATGAAAAAGAGGACATTTTTTAAGTGATCTGGCATGGCAGTACCATAGGCAGTGAAGAAGTGGGGATGGAAGTATAGAGAACGAGAAATTAAGAAGAATAGTGAGATGTACCCATAAAAATGTTTGCATATTAGAAATTATTTACTGAGTTTTATCTTTTTGCTAAAAGAAAAAATATCAACTAATATGTTCTATGTGTATCGAAGCAAAACTATTTCGGTTTTTAATCGGAGATATGCTCTTCTTTATTTGCCCGTACATATTCTGTGCTCCAAAATATTCTCATTGTCCTATAATCACTTCCATATTTTCTTGTATACCAAAAATAGTAAACAATTTCTTGAAAATAAAAATAGCCAAACACATGTGAAAGTTAGCAAGAAACCAACAGCGAAAAATTTTGGTAATTACCAAGTTCGGCAACCGTGCTATAAGTGCTATAAATAGAATTTGAACAAACAAAAACACAAAACCAGTTCTTGCTTTGCATACGTATGTATGTATGTACATGTGGTTGTTTTCATTATTTTTGCAAATACAACAACAACAAAACAGAAAGCTTGTTACTTATTGACTTGCAGCGTAAGTAAATTGAAATCCATAGAGGATATTTCGAAGAAAGGTAACTTAAAAGCCCCAATGAAGCATGGAACATAATGTTGAATGTCCCACTATATGACGCTGTTGGGCTGAATTTCATATTGATGTCATGTTTTGAATCCGGAGGAGAATAGAAAAAATAGAGGAGAGAACACAATAAAAGTAAAGTGAATGTTTGAAAAATATAATTAGGTGATTCACAAAGTGTCATAAAGTCTTATGTCATATTAAAATATTGTACGGAAATAGTTATAAAAGACTTTTCCGAAGCCCTGTGAAGAAGTAAAAAAAAAAGATGATCAAATACGACGACCCAAAAACATATCGTGCAGAGTTGTATTTATTTAGTACACATATATCATAGAATGCAACCACAAAATATTATGACTTATGACGATATGACGCAATATGACAGGTTGTGAATCCCCTAAATAATTTTGGTTAAACGTTGCAACTTTTAGGATGGGATGAAGTTACATACATACATACATACAGGTGAAACTAATAAAAGCGTGTTAAAAAATTATGTTTAAAAAAATATCATTAAAAGACATTCTAAAAATATTAATCAATAAACATTAATTCATTTTTAGCGTATGTAATAAATTTGTGCGATAAGATTCATACAATTACCATTTCTAATATCTAATAACCGCAATGAACCTCGAGATGTACATAAATCAAAACCAGTTCCGTAGCAACGGTAGGGGTTTTGGGGAGAAAGCCACCTACTTTAAGGGTGTTACTGTTATTAACATGTTAATTACAGAAAAGTGGTGCCACAAATGTCAATATGCTGCACATTTTTGGGCTTTTTCTGCAAATTAACTAAATTAGAATTGCAAACGGCTTGAAAATAATTTTCTTGATTTGTATGGCGTTAAAAAATTGAATAGTTTCAACCGAAACGACCGCAACATTTCGCTTATCTTTAATACTAACATTCTATGCGTCATTCCTCCAGATGGTGCTGGTTTTAGTTGTTCATATTTTTCATCCAGATGTGGCCAGTAAGGATTTTTCAATTTTAGTCCGCTTATTTTTAGTTGTTTTTTTTTTTTAATACGGTCCTGAAAGGCGTTCCGAAGACGGTGCCTTGTATGTGGGACGTCTTTCGGCACATCTTAGAAACCATTGTGCCGTTAGGGCTGTGACCCCCAGCAAAAAAATTTACTTAATACGCCACTGCCCTTGAATGTCATTGAGAGGTACATGGTTATTGTAGATATTTTGAAGTGCAACTGTACTAGTAATTTCTAATCGTTCGCATGAAGGTGAAAGCATTAAATCTTTATGAATGATTTACAAAGTTCTTGAAGTTTTATATAACCCAATAATATTTGTTTTTTAAACGTATCTCGTCATTAAATTTTTATAGATAGATGTTTTACGGTTTTGATTTCTTAAAGAATTGCCCCATATTAATATTTCCATTCCCGTCCTCCTTTTTCTAAATGTAATTGCTTTGCTTTAGTTAACAGAAATGCTGAAAGAGCCTAAGAATATAACAGCTTCTATTGGGCTGTCGCATATAGGAAAAGGTGCTAGATGAGTATCATGGGGCGTCTGTCAACTTGCCGGACATATGATGAGTAACTTGGGGTTAATTCTCGCTCTGCATGAGTAGAGTAGTTGAGCCAAGTTGTCACGGAATGCGCTAGTAACTCCAACTCTGCTCCTACAATAGGTGCTACCGATTATCTGTTTAAATAATAGACCAGAAAAGGTGGCGCGCACGAGCTAATGAGACTCTCTAACAATTTTGCCGTACTGTGGTTTAATTTAAACCGTTTTGATCTGCTGGTGGCGCACTCTCACCATCTCTACTTTTACTATAGAGAGGGGTATTACCTTTCTGCGGGGACACTTTACTGCTTCGTAATGATTTTCCTCCAGCAAAAGGCATGATTTAAATTTTATATTTTTTAATTCTTTACGCTCACGAAACAGAAAATGTTTGCTGAAATAGGCGCTTAACACACAGGCACGGCTGACAGACGAATTTTATAGTTAACCGGCAGCGCAACAAAAACACGTATATTCAATCAAGGAGCACTTAGTAAATTCATGACAAAGAAAAATATTTTTCATTTACATTCATCACGATAATGGTTATTTAAAATTTGAATTTGAAATAATCCATTTTAAAAGTTAATATTTTTCTTATCAGATAGGTAATTATTACGGTAATTGATTAGTTAGATAAACCGAGACCTCCACTTTTACAGAGACACATTATCTCATTGGTCCAAAGGTACTACAAACCATCAATACATTCCTTCCTGAATTGCCTTTAGGCAACATAGCAACTTCTATGACTATGCCGCATGACTACCGCACGGCGATGGCCGCCTTCGCATGAATGACTTTGTATAGTAAAACAAGAAGACTAAGTTCGAGTGGAATCGAACGTTAGATACTCAGCTGTATGCATTCATTTTTCGTTAGCGTGTGATGAAAACACGGTGTAAATTATATAAAGCGAGTGCCGCATAAAGTGCGCGTAACCACGCCCATTTTCAAAATTTTTATCAATAATCCAACTAAGCATATAAATATTATTGTTAGTGCAAAATTCCATTCCTTTATGACTTCTAGTTACAAAGATGTCACGTTAAAAATGCCCAAGGGGCGGTGCCGTTTTGCAAAACTTTATGTTTTATGTTTCCGGTCTATTATGGTACTCATGCCACAAAATTTCAATGAATTATCTTTATATTTGACAGAGATATCGCTTAAAATGTTTTCATTAGGTCATTTTATAATACCCATAGATAAAAGTGGGCGTGGTCGTCAACCGATTTTTTGGCAATTTTTCGTCCAAACATTTGCCTAAGTAAGTAAATCACGCCTACCAAATTTTATCGATATATCTGCAACGGTTTCTGAGTTATGACATATCAAACTTTCGATGTTTGACCCTTAATAAGTGGGCCCATTTTCCAAAATTTCACCATATTTCTCCATCAGGGTCCGAGCCCATTATGTGGGTAAAATTTTATCACTCTAGCTATATTAGTGGCTGAGATACAAAATTTCCGATTTTTACTATATAGGGGAGGTGGGCGTGGTCATGGTCCGATTTCGCCCATTTTCAATACCAACCGTCCTAGTCTCGATACCAACTTTCATTCCAAATTTCATCAAAATATCTAAATTTTTGCGCGAGTTAGAGTGTTTACAGACGGACAGACGGACGGACATGGCTCAATCGATTTCTCTTTTCACCCTGATCATTTTGATATATATAAGTCAATATCTATCTCGATTATTTTATGGTGTTACAATCCACTGTTATGTGATTAAAACTATAATACTCTGTGTACTAGTACAGCTGAGTATAAAAAAGCAACGAAGTGAAAATTGTTCGTAAGCGTCGGGCTTCCATTCCAAACTGCATGCTTTTTTCATTTGGTCGTTATAATGCACTTGTTAGTTATTCGACATAAATGGTAACATTATTGTTGTGCTGAATATACAGCTGCCTACCATCTAACTTTGTTATGTACTTCATTCGTAGAAAACTTACAGTTTCGGTTCATTATTCTTAACTCCTACTTTAGTCAGTGGAGAAATTATCTGTGCTCAATTTGTACGTAACTCTTAACATACTTTAGGAGTACCAGCGATGTACCTAACAACAGTAAGTACCCTGGCATGAATAACAGGGACCCATAATAATCATTATTCGTTATATTTTCAGTGCAAAAAATCAAATACTTGCAAACATCGTAGAAGAGTATTGAGTATGAATGTGTGCATGTCTAAAAGAGCACTATCCGAATCCACTATGATTGAAAAATTTTAAGCGATATCCATAAAAATCAAAAATAATCATTATTTTTTGAGTTTTATTTTTTTGATCAAACATAAAACTTATTCCTTGAGTGATATACATATTTATCGCTCAGAAATAAAAATTATTCTTTGAGTTTTATTTTTTTGCTTCGGTCGAGAAACTCAAATTTTCTCTGAAGTGCTCTGGAACATAATTACTAAAAAATTCCCATCGATATAACGTCGTTCCGGAAGAAGAAAGACACATGTCAGTAATTTGTCGACGAAAAAAGGCGCATTAAAAATATGTCGGGGAGGAAAGACGCCTTACAAAACATGTCGACGAAGATAGACGCATTAAAAAATATTTCGACGAACAGAGACGCATTAGCATTATTAACTGCGAAGAAAGACGCATTAGCATTAATATTGACAAAGAAAAATAAAAAATCGAATACGTCTTTCTTTCCTAAAAATATTTAAATGCGTCTTTCTTTATAGTAAAAAAAAAAATAAAGCGTCTTTCTTCGTTATCAAAAAAATAAAGAGTCTTTCTTTCGAAAAATAGTTTTAATGCGTCTTTCTTTGAAAGAAAAAAAGTTTGCGTCTTTTTTCCTCAACAAAACAGTTTGCGTCTTTTTTCTTCTATAGCGACGATAACTTCGTGAATGAGTGATGTTTTTGATCGAAAAAAAATAAAAAACACACAGTAATGATTATTTCTGAAAGATTAAATATCGCTCAAGAAATAAGTGTTATTTCTTATCAAAAAAAAAAAATAAAACTCAAAAAGTAATGATTATTTTTGATGAAATATAAAAAAACTCAACATATAATGATTAAATAGCGATTTTTATTATAAAACTCATAATGATTACGGTCCCTGATGAATAACAATCGTATCACTTTACAAATGACATAGTGGGATGTAGTTAACACTACTATCTAATCTCGCTCTTACTTAATATTTAACTTTGATTTTTAGTTTTTTTTTATTAAATTTCTATTTATAGTGTTCGAAAAATTTCAGTATTATCGTTTTCTTTAAATCTTGTTTAAAAAAGCCTTGGGTGGCGTGCTAGTTCAATGCAGTGAATTTGAAAAAGTTGACACCTGTAATGGAATAAACAAAAATAAATTATAAGCATATGTTTTTAAATATATTTTTTTATCTAATCAGCACAAGAAAGCATTTAAAACCACTATCAGCTGTAACGCTTCCATTATATTTATTTACCATTTGGATTTATACGCGTAGCAAATTTATCCCAACGATTGTATACACCCCGTTTATCCGCGGTATTGAAGAGATTCTGCAAAAAACGAGGAAAACATGACATTTTTAGTGTCAGAAGTGCATTGATATGTTTCACAAATATTAAAAAAAAAATACGTCAACTACTTACAACAATATCATAGCCTCCTGGACTGCGTAATCCCAACTGGTCTAAGGCAATATTGATGGGATATGCGGCACCATCGGCGCGTCGACTTACAAATGCTACAGCATATGAATATTCACTGAAGGAAGATAAATGTTTATACATACATACATACATATATTTATAAGCATGTGTGAGATAACAAAATTATAGAAAACTTATGCTTACCCTGCTGAGTTTCTTGGCGAAATTGGACGTGCCCAAACTTCAATGAATTTTTTCATGGTCACACGTCGACCCTGAATGCCTAGCGGGTCCTGATTAACAGCGATTATGTCACTATAGTGGAGAAGAGGAATTCGTAAATATATGTTTAAATTAAGCATTTCTTAACTTCTTCATTTAAACTAACCGATTTGTCAAAATCGCTTTGATTTCTGGACGCACCACAGCCAAGTCATTGGACATAATTAACGGCGCTGCCAAAATGGACCAAACAGCCATTTGTAATTTGCTTTGGTCATAGCTCAGACCATAATTGCCAAGAATAAGCTGATTGAAAGTTGAAAGATATTTTAATTGAAAATGCGTAATTGGTTGTAGTTATAAAGAAAATGTAAGCGCACCATATCTGGATCATTCCAGTGCCCCGGTCCGCCATGTGGTTGTATTTGTTCCTGATTATTCGCGAAATAATCCATAATGTGTGTAACCGACTCAAACGAATCGTCGATATCATCATAGTTGCGCCACAAATTGCAATGTTTTTTGAGTGCCTCATAGTCAGGCTGTAATTGAGTTTGAAAACAGAAAAAATATTTTGTACGTATTTAGAAATAGTGTCTCACAGTCACAATTGGCTTCTGTTCATTATCGTCTTACAATTGTGCCCTCAGGTTCTAGATAGGCAGGCCAACTGCATGAATACACCATCGGGCGACCAGTTTGATTCAATAGACGTCCAAACTCTGGATAACCATAATCCATCATTGCAGTATCGACATAACAACCATCCAACTTAACATAATCCACACCCCAATCGGCGAAGGTTTGTGCATCTAAGGCCATATGATCGATGACACCGGGATAACCGCCGCATGTCTGTGTGCCATAATCTTCATACAAACCGAATTTCAAGTCTTTGCCGTGTATCTGGTTGAGTTTGTGAAGTGATTAATTTTATTGTTATAAGTGCCTGCATAGTTATTTCTTTGTTGAACAAAATCAAATTTTACTCACATAGTCTGACAAATGTTTTAGTCCATGTGGAAAACGTTTTTTATCTGCTAATAATTTATTTGTAAAATTATCACGTTCCTTTTCCAACCAACAATCATCGATAATCACATATTCATAGCCGGCAGCTGCATAGCCTTCGGACACCATCAAATCAGCGGTGCGTTTGAAAAGGTTCTCACTGCAAATTGTTCAAAAATTCATATAATAAAAAATTATAAAATTAACTAAAAAATTAAAAAAACAATTTTGGTAAATAGAACGAAGTAAACAGAAACTGGAATTTTGTTTAATAAAAAATTAAGTATTTAATATACCAAAAAAAAAACTTTTACCAGCACTGAATTTTAATTAATATAGAATAGAAGTTTTTACCTTATACACTCATTTGGATATTTTTCACAATCGGTACTCTGAAAAAAATACCCGTAGTTAAACCAACAACTTTCCGCTGTTGAATCTCCGTCTTTGATTCAACAGCAAAAGTATTTGTTTTTACAGCAAAATTTTTGATCCAACAATTTATTCAAAAACGGGCGTTGTTGTTTCAAAAACTTGCTTGCCTTTAAACAATTTTTTGTGAGAAAATATTTTTTTGTGAGAAAACCAACAAAAAAAAAAAAATGATGGAGAGAAGATGAAGAGAAAAATCCAAAAAAAAGTTTATTTTTAGCAACAATTTTCTCCCCGTTGTTGATTTAAAGGCAAAAGTATTTGACCCAACAGTTTCCACTGTAAACAAAACTAATGAGAACAAATTTTTTTAAATTTTGTTTTTACAATGATTCAAATAATTCATGGATTCCTTTTTAGGAAATGGAAGTATAAATAGGTTACTACAATTCAATATAATGTTGAATGTTCCAGTATGTGATGATTGGATATAATTTCAGGTTGATGTCATGGTTTGAATCCGGAGGAGAATATAAAATAAAGAAGAAAAATCAGAATAAGAAATAAAGATAGCAACCAGTGAATGATAAGAAGGAGAGAAGAATAGGAGAACAAGCGGAGGCTACATATTTGCAGTTGGGACCCGAGCGGAGAGAAGATGAAGAGTAAAATGCAAACAAAAATTAATTTTTAGGTGAAAATTTTTTCCAACAATCTCCGTTATTGACTTAAATCAACAACGCTCGCACCTTTGAAACAACAACGGAGCGTTGTTGGGCACATTTCAACTGCGGAAAGTAGTTGATTTAACAGCGAAAGTCTTTAGATTTACAACGTTTTTTTTTTCAGAGTAATACAACGAAACCGCTCCCAGTGCATCCAGCCCATTGGCGGTGTCCGTGCTAAGCCATTTTCCAATGCTTGGCTAGCTTGGTATGCTATCAACAGTATGCAAAAAGTGCGTAAGAACATCTTAATTGCTGTTTTTTTTTTTTTTTGTTTTTGTATACTCGTAGTATTAAATTTTCTCTAAATTTTTATTTTATTAAATTTTTCGATTTTAGATTCCTTAGAAATGGTTTTATTTTATTTATTTATTTTTTTTTTTTTGAAGATCCTGCCCTCTTCTTATTACAACGCGGCGTTTATTTACACTTTGGTATATCTATAATAATATTCTTGTTCTTTAGTAGTCGGCGTACGATTCTTATTTACTCCTTTCAATGCGTTGTGGGCTATTTTTATATGTTTTTGAGCGGCTAGATAAGCAGTGTTTTTTTTTAGCGTTTTTAGCGTTTTTCTTCTTCTTTTTTGTGCTTTTTTATTCAATAATTTAGCAATGTGGTTATTTTCTGTGTTTTGTAACTTTTATTTATGTATCGTGATTGTAGTTCTGGTTTGTGGTTGTGGCAGAGCAACCTTATTACCACCCGGCATTTTGCTCTATTTCTAATATCAAATAAAAAGCAAAAATCGTGGTCGGCTATCTACATATGTATAAATAACGATCACCGTATACAACAACAATAAATACGAGTACTTACTTGAAGTTTATTCACGTGTGCTTATTATATTATAGCGTTGAACTTAATGCGTACAATAAATGTGACGACAAGTCTTCTTATCAGTTAAAATTAACAATTCGCTAGTTTAGAGTGCAAACTGTGTAAGTCCATTTTTATGAAAAAGTGTTTTTAATTGTAGAAAGCTAGAAAAATCAAATACGCACCACGCTAAACAAGTCTGTGATACTTGTCATATTTCTACTCGTTGTTATTCAGTGATACGCAAATTGTGTAAGTCCAAAAAGCGAAGAAAATTATGTAAGTACAAAATGTTTATATGAACAGAAATTTTTTTTTCATTTTGAAATTTTTTTATTTTTTGTTTTTTGTCTCTCCTACAAAGTTTGAAAAAAGGACTTACACAATTTGCACCCTAAGCCATGATACAAACAAACAAGGTAGTTCCATTACACCTTGACGTTGTCATTTTTGATTATAATATGGATTACACTAAAAATAAAATTTCGTAAAAAAACTACGAAAGACTTTCGTAGTCTAGAGTTTCGTAAAATGTACGAAAGTTTCGTATATATTACGAAAGAATTTTTCTCAACAAAATTAATTTTACGAATCTTTCGTAAATATTACGAAAGGGCTTTCGTAAACCATTTTCTAATATTTTTTTCGTATATATTACGAAATATTTCGTAAATATTACGAAACACTTTCGTAAATTTTCTTAAAATTGTCTTTACGAATAATTTCGTATATTGTACGAAAGTTTTCGTAACATTATCAAAGGATTCAAAGATTTACGAAATACATTCGTAATATATACGAAATAATTTCGTAATATTATCAAAGGTGTAAATGATTTACGAAATACTTTCGTAATATATACGAAATACTTTCGTAAAACAGTATTTTACCGTACGATTCTTCTTTCATTGTAATAATATATCAAAAATTATTTTAAGTAGTAAGTGCGTAATGAAATAATGTATAAAAGAATAATGCATTGTATATAAAAAGACAATATTGATATATAAAATAAACTGTGATATTTTCCAACTTGATTAAACTTAAGGGTAAGTACATTAGTTGCATTTACTTTTTCCTTTTTTTTGGTCCTATCTATTTTCCTAAATAAATACTTAATAAAATAATATAAAAAGATATTTCTACACTCAGAGAAAAAAATTTTAAAAACATGTGAAAACGTACTTAAAATTGGCAAAAACGTATTTAAAAGTGATGTAGATACGACCATTTTTATTTTAAAAATGTTCATTGTAAAATCAAGAAAAAACATTTAAATTTAAAAATGTTTATTTTAATTCAAGCCCTATGAGATTTTGAACCTAAAAGTTACGCTTTTATTCCCTTCATTTTAATTTTTAATTTAAAAATAATTCTATTTAATCCAAAATAAATTTTTATTTCAAAACTTTCATTTTAAATTTACAAATTTTCATTTTTAAAATAAAAAACGATCTGGTTTAAAACGTGCATTATAAAAATAAATTTTTTTTTATTTTTTTTCTCCGAGTGTAGCTGCTTGAATTTTAAGGTTTTAAGTAGTTTCCCTTTATCTTTATCTTTATCTTTATCTTTATCTTTATCTTTATCTTTATCTTTATCTTTATCTTTATCTTTATCTTTATCTTTATCTTTATCTTTATCTTTATCTTTATCTTTATCTTTATCTTTATCTTTATCTTTATCTTTATCTTTATCTTAGTCTTAATTTTTAATTTTTATTTTTCTTTTTCTTTCTTTTTCGCAGGGTTATCTATTTAAGTGGATCGGAACGACATCCACATTTGCAAATTGCGATTTCCAAAGTTTCCTATGTTTGTCAGACGTATAATCAACATGTACCTCTTATTTTATTAGGGCACAGCCAGACGACGCAAGAAATTACTTTCGGAAAGTGAAAAATTCAAATTGTTGTATTTGTTGCCTTTCTGAAAGTAATTTCTTGCATGGTCTGGCTGTGCCCTTAGTTACTAAAATTAATATAAATATAAATGCAAAATATTAAATTAATAAAGAACCTTTAAATTGATTGAATAAATTTATTTTAGTGGATATTTAAAACTAAAATGAAATTATCTAAACTTATTTCTTATGCATATACAAAACATTTTTATCTTAGCATTGTTTAATTGATATACATATTTCGAAAAAGTTTTCAAATTTCGTTGAAATATACATCATATATACATATATATGTATATGTATGTAATAATTAGGGTTTTTTTAGCTTTAAGCTAAAAAATAATTTGGTCAATTGTACAAAAATTCGATAGCTCTAACAGCCTTCGTAAATGTACGAAAGCGGTTTCGTAATATTTACGAAATCTTTCGTTGCTCAAAAGTACGAAAGTATTTCGTAAATAGTACGAAAGCCTTCGTAAATATACGAAAGTATTTCGTAAATACTACGAAAGTATTTCGTAAATATACGAAAGTATTTCTATTAACAAATATATTTACTATTTTTTATGAAAATTTTAATGGCTTTTCATTTACTTGTTAATAAAAATTCCTCTACTTCTGTATTTCTCCCAAGCCTTTTAATTAAAAACACTGAAATTTCACTTTTTTTTTATAATATTTGATATTTTATTTAGTATGAGCAAATTAATTTATAGTATACATATTTAAAAAAAAAACGGAATTCTACCGGTATTAAAACCAGGGACTTGTAACAAAGCTCGTAACGAAACGAAACTTGCGTTTCTGGCCTTTCTGTTCCAAAAAAACATTAAACGATAGAAACTAAATTCGAAACCAAATGACTTTTGTTACAAAGGAGTTTTGTTTCTGTTTCTGTTACAAGGAACAAAATTAATTTAGTTTCATTTTTTTATGGTGCTGGTGTTGTGCGTTTTTATATTTTTCATTATTAGCGCACGCTTTAATAGTTAAAGTTTAATTTATACATAGGTACTATAAATTTTATACTAAAAGTTTTATAGCTAAAACAGCGCCATCTGATTGAATTAATCTCATTAGAAAATATGTTGCGTATTTTTAGGCACAAAGAAATAACTCATATGCATACAGGTGAAGCTAATAAAAATGTGTTAAAAAATCTACATAAGTACATACATATCACACTATTGAATTCCATATCAACTCTTAATTTATAACAATTTGTCTCAGTGTGTAGGCGGCGACTCGCTGTAGCTCGCTTCTGCAGAAAATAAAAAAGAACAAGTAAGGAAGCCTAAGTAGCCACGCCCATTTCCTAAATTTTTATCAGTCATCCAACTAAGCATATGAATATTATTCTTTGTACAAAATTTCATCCCTTTATGACTTTTAGTTACAAAGATGTCACGTTACAAATTCCCAAAGGGTGTTCCAGAAATATCTTTGCTAAAAAGTAGGCGTGGTCATACACCGATTTCAATAAATTTTTGCGTGTCTTTTAACACAAGTTATAAAAGTGTATAAACCAAGTTTCGTCATAATATCTCAATTATTTGTCGAGTTATAGGCTAAGAAATCTCGTATATTCCTTTGTCTAAAAAGAGGCGGTGCCACGCCCATTTTCCAAAATTTGCCTATTTTTTGTTTCCGGTCTATTGTGGAACTCTTGCCACAAAATTTCAATGAATTATCTTTATATTTGACAAAGATATCGCTTAAAATGTTTTTATTAGGCCACTTTATGATACCCATATATAAAAGTGGGCGTGGTCGTCAACCGATTTCGCTAAAATTTTGAACATGTATTACGACAAGTAGTGAAAGTGTATACACCAAGTTTCGTCATAATATATCGATTATTTGTCGAGTTATGGGCTCAAAAATCTCGTATATTCTTGCTTCTAAAAGGAGGCGATGCAACGCCCATTTTCCAAAATTTTTGTATTTTTTGTTTTGTGTCCATAGTTGGACACCTTCCATAAAATTTCAATGATATATCTTTATATTTGACAGAGATATCGCTTAAAATGTTTTTATTAGGTCACTTTATAATACCCATATATAAAAGTGGGCGTGGTCGTCAACCGATTTTGGCAATTTTTCGTCCAAACATTTGCCTAAGTAAGTATATCACGCCTACCAAATTTCATCGATATATCTTCAACGGTTTCTGAGTTATGACTCATAAAACTTTCAATGTTTGCCCCTTAATAAGTGGGCGTGGCACCGCCCATTTTCCAAAATTTCACCATATTTCTTCATAAGGGCCTGAGCTCAATACGTGTGTGAAATTTTATCACTCTAGCTCTATTAGTGACTGAGATACAAAATTAGCGATTTTTACTATATAGGGGAGGTGGGCGTGGTCATGGTCCGATTTCGCCCATTTTCAATACCATCCGTTCCTGTCTTGATACCAACTTACATTTCAAATTTCATCAAAATATCTCAATTTTTGCGCGAGTTATCGTGCGCACAGACGGACAGACGGACAGACGGACGGACATGGCTCAATCGATTTCTCTTTTCACCCTGATCATTTTGATATATATAAGTCTATATCTATCTCGATTATTTCATTCTGTTACAATCCACCGTTAGGAAATCAAAACTATAATACTCTGTGTACTAGTACAGCTGAGTATAAAAATGGAAGCCAAAAATGGCGTGTACACAAACCCCGTCGGAATTGATTGCTTTGAAAATTCAGGTTTCATTAAATACTTTTAAAAGTGTTCAATATAATAAAATAAACTAACACCATAATTTGTCTTCCAGGTCTGATAGTGAAAAAATTGTTTGATACAAAAAAAATTCCAAATTTATTCCTTTATAAGTAATTTCACATGAATTAATAGTAATTTTGCGCCGCTGTTCCTAATGGGTATAGCATTAAACTTCGTTTGTGGGCGAGAGGATAGAATGCGCGGTCGCGGTGATTTTCGGCGCGCTTGCCTATGCTTAAGCGCGGCACAAAAACAAAAAGCGCGATAGCTGTGAAGACCCTTCATCAAAAGCAGAGATCTCCACAAAGCCCTTATGGACGCGCGAGCAACGGTACATTGAAATAAAAATCATGGCCGACAGTAAGAGCAAAAAAATTGCGGCCGCCCACTTCCTCCATTTTTAAAAGTACACCCGAAAAATTTCGAAAATTTATAAATTGATATTTTTTTTAATTTTAAAGAGAATAAATTTATTTCTGGGTATTTTTTCAAATGTTTTATATAATTTTTAATTTTTTTTTTTAGATTTTTTAATTTTTTTTTTAATTTTTTTTAAGTTTTTTTTTTAATTTTTTTTTGGTCTTGAAAAAAAAAAGAATAAATTTCACATAATTCAGGGACTGGTAATAGTGCAACATAAAAAACAAAAATAGACTGTTGTCGGAAGAAAATTAGGAGAATGTGAATATGAAGAACAATAAAAAAGGAGATAAAGGAAACGGAGAAAAATGAGATACCTATTTTGAAGAGTTCTCAATTAATTTGCCGATATCTATCTCGATTTTTGTGGTAGATAATTTAAGAAGCGCTTCTAAATGCTTATTTGTTAATCTATTTCTGTGATTTGTTTTTATTTGCTTAAGATACGAAAAGGCGCTTTCACAAATATAAGTACTACCAAACATTGAATAAAATTTTCAAATTTCTTGGCGCAGTATTGGATATTTGTCGTTGCTTATAACTTTCCAAAAATCAATGCCCTTTAAATCCAAGAATTTTAGTTCAGGGTCGCATTGTAAGTCGCATAGCTCCATTTGTAATTCTGGCTTCTGCTCATTTATATTGCATGTCATTGGTATAAAAAAAATTGGTAGCATTTTTTTGATAACTTCAAAGTCTTGGAATCTGTTAGAAAAATTATTTTTTAAATCAGCGAAATACGTTATAAACAGGGAGAAATCAAAAGTTAAAATATCAAATTCACTTAGTACTGACTTTAAGAAAGGAAAGTGACAAAGTTTTGTAATATTTAAATCAGCAATAAAAACTTCTATTTTTTTTATAAAGCCTTCAATTATGCTAACCATTTCAAATATCGATTTTTTATTTCCTTGCATTGAAATATTTAAATTATTCAAATGTTTTGTTAAATCTGTCAAAAAAGTCAAATTTATATTAAATTCTAGTGTTTTAATTTCTATTAAAATATCATCAAAGCCTTGCACTTCGGTATCTATAAACGTAACAATATCCTTCCTTAGCTCGAAAAATCGTTCCAGGCACTTTCCTCTACTGAGCCATCTGACTTCAGTATACATTACTAAATCACCATATTCCTTTCCAATTTCTTCTAAAAAATTTTTAAATTTTCTATGTGTCAATGAGTTGTGTCCACCTCTGATTCTGTTGACGATTTTTACGACTACATTCATCGTATGAGCACTACCAGACCATTTTGAACACAACGACTCCTGGTGTATTATGCAATGAAATGATGGGACCCTTATGCCATTTTTCAAGAGCTGGCCAACAAAGCCTTTCTCTTTCCCAACCATTGCGGGTGCACCATCTGTACATACTGAACTTAACTTTTCAGTGTACGCGCTTAAATCTAACCGTTCTTTAATTGAATTAAAAATGTCAACTCCTCGTGTATTTTTTAATAACGGAATTAATGCAAAAATCTCCTCGGAGATATTAAAATTTGCATCAACCATTCTCACTGCTAATATTAGCTGGCTTATATCGGAAATGTCGCAAGTTTCATCCAAAGCAATGGAAAAATAGATACAAGAATTCAATTTTTCATTTAGAATTGTATCTAAAAAAGAGTCTAAACTTTCAACTCGGCGTGTTACGGATGTTGCAGACAGAGAAACTGTATCTATTGTCTCTGCCAATAATTCGCCTTTATCTCCGAAACAATTTAACATTTCCTTGCAAACTTTTTTAATAAAGGCTCCCTCGGCGAATGATTTAAAATTTTTTGCAATGCTTAAACTTGCAATATATGAAGCTTTTACGGAGGCATTGGCGGAAAAGTTTTGAGTACTAATGAGCTGTAAATTCACGTCTTCTTCATTACTTTCAATATACGTCAATATTTTTCTCGCATCGTGCTCAAAAAACGATTTTCTAACGCTGTTCACAAGACTTCGTCGCGATTCTCCCACCAAATTTTCTGTGATAAAATCAGCATGACAAGACATGTAATGCCTTTTTAAATCATAAGGGCGAACGCGACTAATAATGGCAAAGCAAACCATACATTGTGGTTCACCTTTGAAATTTTTAGAAAACAAAATATCATCATCCCGATCACTATTAAATTCCATATTAGGTGTTATTATTATTTTTCTTCTTCTGTCCGTGCGCAGGCAAGGTTGAACTTGTTTTCGCCAGGTATTGCAAAACAATGGAAAATAAAAGTGGAAGCAATAGCGACAAGCCACCAGCGAAACTTGAAACAAAGTAATGTAAAAGTGCGCTAGCGCTGCCACGATGAGTACTCAAATGCTTATATTTTTTTACCTTAAATGCTTATATTTTTCGTTCAGCATTTTTCTATATTAAATTATTTCTGAATTTTTAGTGCAATTTTAACATTAAAGCATGTTTTTTAAGCTAAGTATTATTAATTCTTCAATTTTGTGCTTTAGATATTTCTGTCCTATGTTATTATTGAAATCGAAAATGTTCAGAAAAAAATTACTCAATTTATCCTTCGATTTTTATCATAGCAGCGCATTCTTTAGTTTTTTATATTCTAACGATTTCTTCTGCAGATGGTGCTGGTGTTGTGCGTTTTTATATTTTTCATTATTAGCACACGCTTTAATAGTTAAAGTTTAATTTATACTATAAATTTTATACTATAAATTTTATGCTATAAGTTTTATAGCTGAAACAGCGCCATCTGATTGAATTAATCTCATTAGAAAATATGTTGCGTATTTTTAGGCACAAAGAAATAACTCAAATGCATACAGGTGAAGCTAATAAAAATGTGTTAAAAAAAAATCTACATAAGTACATACATATCACACTATTGAATTCCGTATCAAATCTTAATTCACAACGATTTGTCTCAGTGTGTGGGCGGCGACTCGCTGTAGCCCGCTTCTGCAGAAAATAAAAAAGAAAAATGGAAGCCAAAAATGGCGTGTACACAAACCCCGTCGGAATTGATTGCTTTGAAAATTCAGGTTTCATTAAATACTTTTAAAAGTGTTCAATATAATAAAAGAAACTAACACCATAATTTGTCTTCCAGGTCTGATAGTGAAAAAATTGTTTGATACAAAAAAGATTCCAAAATTATTCCTTTATATGTAATTTTACATGAATTAATAGTAATTTTGCGCTGCTGTTCCTAATGGGTGTAGTATTAAACTTCGTTTGTAGGCGAGAGGATAGAATGCGCGGTCGCGGTGATTTTCGGCGCGCTTGCCTATGCTTAAGCGCGGCACAAAAACAAAAAGCGCGGAAGCGCTTAGGCAGTGGAGACCCTTGATCAAAAGCAAAACAACCCAACGAGACGGACTGGAGAACAACCCAACGGTGCCATCATTAAATTAACCTAACGGTACCAACAGACAAACAACCAAAAGGCCTACTATTGGTCGTATGTGCAATAGCAATGGCCAGCGCAACAACAACTATTATGCGCGTGGATAAATATGGTAGATCAGAAATGCTCCAATCAGGAGACATTGCGTTCAAGAGGAACGGTAAACAATCCGACGGCATAGTATTTAAGGCATACCAATTAGCGTAGGAGTTTCAGTTTAATTTTAAGTTCTTTCGAGTTAATATGAAATAAAGCTAAAATTAAAATTAATTGTTTATTTTTAAGTGATCGGTAAGTGTTCCGCGAACAAGCAATACGACTTGCTTAACTTGTACACTTGGATATATGTATGTAAAAGCCTATTCAGATTGGCATGATTTAAGGGTTATTTAGGCAAAAATCGTTGTTTCGGCGTTGATTACTCTTAAATAACGTTGTTTCGCCATACAAAAATGACAGCCGAAATATGTATACATCTGCGCTAAAATAAAAGTACGGCTATTAAATTTGTTCGCGACGGTTTCTTAGATATATTCTCATTGTATATTACATAAGCGATTCTTTAATTATAAAAAAATTAATTTGGTGGCAGTATTTTATTAACGATATTTTCATTTAAACCACGTAAAAAATTTTATTTGGCGCAGGAACAGCGTAACTGAAACACGACTAAATGAAATGACTCAAAAACGTGTGTGAACGCACGTGATTTCGGGAAGTAATTTCGGCTAATCAACGTAATTTCAAATGCAATCTGAATAGGCTTTAAGTATGCGGCATGCCTGTTATTAATTTTTTCGGCATACTATTGACTTTATTGTTGTTCATATGGTTTGCAACAACAACAAAAACAACAAATTTAAGCGACACAAAGCTGACGGCTGGACTACCAATCGAAACGACCGAAGTTCGATCCTCGCTTGAGGCCGCTGGAAGAAGTCTGATGAGGGGATGTGGTGGTCTCCGAAATGGATCCATAACTTTTACTAAACAAATTTTTTTAATTTTTCTTAATTATAAACTGGCCAATAGCTCATATAAAATTCACATAAAATAATTATTAGAATTAAAACGGCCATGTAAAAACAAATGTATTAACACAATCGTTTAATATGTTTGATTGAAGAACATAGCACTTTACATCAGCATTTCCAGCGGTTTGCAAGTGAAAATTGTTTAGAAAAAGAAAATTAAAAAAATTACGCTAAAAATAAATGTGCAGCTTAAGCTATAAACATTAAACGCATAATTACGCAAAAATATGTTAAGTAAAAACAAAAAGAGAAAAAAAATACACACAAAAACTGATTTAATCCGCTTAACAGCAGTGGTAAAGATAATTGAGCCATACCATCGTGGGCTATAACACACAAGCACGCAAAAAAAAGCCCAAAACGAAGGGATTAGTAACCATTTTAAAAGCGCAAACAAGCAAAAAATACTCATAAAATGGCTATTAAAAGTTGTAGCGCCTAAAAGCATGCAAGCATGTAGGAGGAATAACGTTTCGCATTTTAGACGAAAATCAAAGAGGATCACTTTCAAGGTTTATTTATAGCAGGCATACTTCCATAAACATATGTATATTATACATGCATAAATACACGTGTAGTTGTGCTTACGGCAGCTCTTGTTTGCAATTTGATGGACAGCGTGAACGTGTATGGATATAATTTCTTGTAACATGCATCAACATTTCTACTTAGCACCGTGTGTAAGATATACTTAGGGCCGGTTTCACCATCTCCGGTTAATTTAATCGCTGGTTAGTTTGACGTAAATTGTATGGCGAGCTGTCAAATAAATTGCTTAACCGGGCAAAAATCTCTGGTTAAGTGCTTAACCGGAGATGGTGAAACCGGCCGTTAGACTCCTTTTGCTAATAACTAATAAAAGAGGTATAAATACTTTACTTTGTTAGTAAATTGTCCTACAGTGCAACCGTGTCATAAGTGGCTACTTCTGCAACACATAAATATTGATTATTATGACAATGTCATGATCACAATTCTTTTTTAAATTTATTTATACAGTTCATTTTTCACTTTTTCCTTTACCGTTGTTTTATTTAGCTTTACGGCAGCACTTAGCGGCGGCTGATTGCCTGAAATTGTCTATGCTAAATTACGATGTTGTAAAAGTGTGAAAATAAACTACTTTATTGACTTTCTTTTATGTATGTTTATGCACAACTTTATGGGTGAAAAGTGCTACGAGCTAGACTTAAAGTTAGCACGAGTATTTGTAGTTATCAACAAAATCGTCAATTGAGCGAATTTGTATTTGGTAAAGTGTCGCTAAAATGCCATAAGCAGTAAAAGGCAGACTAATAAAGCTAATTACGCTTATAAGTTATTGCCAACAGCCATAAACATTATTTTATGCATAGATAATTTTGTACATAAAAATTATGTATGAGTACTTGGCTAAATTGGTTAATTTGTGATAAAGATATCGTTATATGACCTAAACTTGCCAATTTGCTCTACATATGTAAAGACTGCTAGATCGAGAGTTAATCATCAGAACATTCGCTTTGTTAATTTTACTCTATCAAAAACAACAACAAAAATATTTTAAAGTAGATTTTTCTTTTTTATTAATTCAATACTCCTTCCCAGAGAAGAAACACAGAGCAACAAAGAACTTTCGGTTGACCTACATATGTATGTGCATACATATGTACGATGCAGTAGTCCCCTATTGAATTGCTAAATTTCACAGCATTCACTTATTGACAAGCACCATTTTCCAATCAAAATCACCTTCCAGCCGTTTGTTCACAAAGAAATTTTCAGCACTGCAAACCGGAGGCATGAAAACGAATAGCATTTGCTTTTCAATAAAATATCTATTTTTGTACTGCCAAGCGCGCTCCAGCCTTTTGTGCAACGAGTGCAACGAAATTCAATACTCAAAAGCAAAAGCAACATTTTTTTAGAAATGTATAAATGCTTAGGGAAATTTCTATATATTGAGCGCGTGCATGGTACATGACCGTCTGTGTGTGTTAAATGAACTCACATCAAGGCCACCGTTAACAAGTTTTAACATTTTGGGGTTCAATTCCCCTATAAAACTTAAGAAATTGGTGTGGAGAGACAGTGTTCTGCAAGAAGCTTAGCCTAACGCACTTCTTTCAAGGCAAATACTTTGTTTTTGAGCATTTATATATTGCAATTTTTTCTTTTTAGTCAGTCGGGTTAGTTTATTCTTAGGTTCTTTCTATCTTCTGCTTCTTCTTAATTTATTCTAGGTTAGATTTCCGTGCTGACATTATTTTTAACGTTAATGCTGATCCCCAATAGAAGAAGTTCTTAACGGTTTCGAATTTGTAGCTGTCAACAGTGACGTGCCTGCCCAGACGAGCTGTTTCTTTGTGTGACGACAGGAGGTCCTCTTTATTCCTTTTGGAGAATGCAGAACATACAGCGCGAGTGTTAGTGCAGAAGATGTCTTTTTGACTTTATCCTAGTAATACAGCATATTTTCTAACAACCCCCTCCGAAAAAAAGAGTAGCTGGTTGCCGGAGCTCACATACATTTGGACATACATACATATATAGCAAACATACAATTGCATTTTCATATCCTTTACGTACATATTATGTACATATGTAAGTACATATAAACTGAAATTGAAACGGTATGATTTTCCATTGAGTCATTGATATGTACCGATTTATGTACCGATTTTTTCACACACATCGACCTGTGACTGCCGTTTGTGTGAGCATATGCAACTTGAGTATTGCATGTTGCACCATAGATGAGTAGATTATATCGACGCTTCCAAACAATACTGTACTAAGTCTGAAAACTGTGTTTTGCAGGAGAAGCTCTCAAAGTTTAAACTCGATATGAAACTTCAGTTGTATGTTAAGTACATATCGCACGTTTTATGTAATAGGAATTTAACTCAAAAAAATTTTTTTTTGGGAAAACGCAAATAAATTTTTATAATTTCAAATAGTTTCCTTCTACGGCTAACTACAAAATCACTTTTATTTCCGCCATTTTTATCTTTTTGAGTATTTTATAAGACTATACTAAAAGGCACTACCCAGTTATTGAAATATTTGGCAAAATCCCAGAAATCGAAAATTTCGAGTTAAATCCCTGTTGCATAAAACGGGCGATATATTTTCGCTTATAACTTCTGTTTGGATCAATACCAAAACTCGGCAGTATCAAAATTAGGGTGCGCTTTATATAAAACCGTAAGAAAAAATTGCTACGCTGTTTTTCATGGCAAGCTCTCAAAGTTTTTATTCTGTAAAAATCTCGAGTTGTATTATATGTACACTTTTGCTTATAACTTTTGATTGGATTGTCCGATTGATACCATCTGACCACACATGGGCGTAGTTAACTAATCCGTGTCACCACTACGCCATTAACTACCACTACCGTCGCGATAGTGGGGCTTGAAAATTTTCAAAACAACTAACGTGAGTGGAAGTTGAAACTTTTTCCACTACCACTAAAATTATTAGTGGTAGTGGATAGGGCTTCAAATCCCAGCTTAGTGGGATTGGGGATTGAAAAATTTCCACTAATTTTCAATTAGTGACTGAAAACTTGTCCCCACCAAATCACGAAATAGTGGAAAAATCATTGATTCCACTATATGTGTAGAATCACTAAGTTTGTATATCGAAATACATATACATACTTACATACATGTGAATAGTTCATTTTTGCTCTGAGAAGAAATATGTCTCATTTTGCTCGTATATCTATGCATGTACATATGTATGTATGTGAGCATTTCCTGGGCGGTGCGGACGTTACGTTCGCACGATTTTTTGAATTTTTGAGGCAGAAATAACGCGAGTACCGAATACCTCATACCTTTCATGAGTGGGGAAATGTAAAGTTACCTATGTATGTACATAGCCGGATTAAGTTTAATTTATAATTTTAATTCTGTGGGTTATTTATGGAAAGATTTATTAGAAAAATTAATGTCTTGGCTATTTAAATGGAGGAGTTATACACCAAAATGTCCATATCTGAACAATCGGTTGTAGGGGAGCTATAGGTTATAGTGGTCCGATCTTAACAATTTTCGGTAATCCCGTTTGGGCCTATATGGGTACAAATACTTCAAAAGTTCACGCCGTTAGCTGTTAAAATGGAGGAGTTATACACCAAAATGTGTTTATCTGAACAATCGGTTGTAGGGGAGCTATAGGTTATAGTGGTCCGATCTTAACAATTTTCGGCAATCCCGACGGACAGACGGACACGGCTTAATCGACTCAGCTCGTGATTCTGATCATATCGGTATATATTTTGGTGGGTCCCCCACGCTTCCTTCTGGTACTTTCGACAAAAATTTTTTGGCACTAAGTTATACCATTTCATTCTCATGAAAGGTATAAAAAGAGAGATAAAGAGAGATAAATTGCAGAGAAAAGTCAATGGAACCGATTGCAAATACCATAGATTTTTTGCAGGGGGAAAAATTTATGTACTTTGGGTTTTTCATTGCTGCTCTTGTATCGTTAAAAATAAAATTAACGAAATTTCAAGAGGGTTTTGAATTACGAGACTTGACATCAGTTTGCACCGAACTTATAACATGCCTACAAAAAAGATTACAAATATTTTTTGAAGGTAGTATGTTGTCGATTTAAAAGATAAAAAATAAATAGTAATTAATAAAATTATTTTAAGGAAATGAGGAAGCAAATTTGGCCATCATAGCGGCAATATCGTGCCCAGGTGTAAAGTTGCGTTTCTTGCAAGTTCTGCAGCGAACGGCACCACACCTAACTACGGATTTCGCAAAAAAATTATTCATTGAATATGCTGCTCAGTTTTTTGTGAAAAGTGACAGCCAAAATTCAGATACAGAAAAATCCTCAGAACCAACTGATACATAAATTTTTGGAGATCGACGATGCAAATAGTAAGACTATTTCCTTAAATTGAAATATAATTTAACCTTTTTTACAGTAGCAGCCCCTTAAATTATTGAACAGGATGAGGTCCGAAGGCAGCTTGATATGTATTTGCTTGATCCAAATAAGTCACTCAAGAGTCTAGAGAGCTATGGTATTGTGCGGAATTATACTATATATGTATATGTTTATGTATTTCGTGCACGATAAACACACATACATATGTATGTATATTTGCCCTGCAAAAATTCCGAGTACTCCATTCGCTAATCCATGGAGTGCTCGCTATGGACCAGCCGATTACTCCATAACTTGCCACATTTCATACAAAAAATATGGTCCATTTAACATTGCATGTCATTGCAATGGAGTATATACTCCAGTCCCGCATAAAAATCAAATTAATCCATGGAGTACCTACATTGGATTAATTGATGGAGTACCCAACAGTTAGCCGAACATAACAACAAAAACTAAATGTTTATCGCGACGGCGCCGAATGACGCGTGTTCGGCTAACTACGAGCCGATGCAGATACATGAATCGGTCGTTTGGGCTATGTTAATGATCACTTTGAAAGTACTCCAACCTACCACAAATGGAGCATATAATCCAATGATTTTTGCAAGGTAGGCGTCTATGAACGTATGACTAAATAAATGTGTACATATGTATGTAAAAATATTTACATTCCCGGAAAATATTTTATTGAAGATAACAATTTTATTAGTGTTACTAACAGACATGCATATGTTAATATGGTTTAGTGGAAATAATTTACTCCCACTCAATTTGATTTCAACTACCACTCATTTCCAGAAGATTGAGTTAAAAAAATTTCCACTACCACGAAATCGCTTTTTTTTTAGTTGAAAAATTTTCCATTACCACTAAACGCTGTTAGTGGTAGTGGACAAAAAATTAATCCCACTACACGTAGTGGTAGTTGAAAAATTTTAAAATCCACTAATGCCATATTAGTGGTACTTGACAGTTAGTTAACTACGCCCATGTATGCATCTGACAGCATCCAAATTAAGACACCTTCTACTTGAAAAACGGGAAAATATACTCATGCCTATTACGGTATCCGTCGGATGCCACTCCCGCGAATGCCATCCGATTCGCACTCCCCTCGCTGGTCAAATTTCACGCTATTACCATAACCGTCGGATTACTGCTTTATCGATTCACCCTGCCTATCGTGTCAAAAGCTTTTTAACATTATACTACAATGTCAGTTGTGATTTATTTGTATTTGGAAAAAATAAAATTGAATAAATAGAAGAAAAATTTAACTTTTTTTGCAAATCTATTTGCGTTTTCAATAATTTAATTTGGTTACTTCTTTTAAGAACTCTTTGTTGTATTTGCGGACTTGAAGCAGCTCTCATTTATTGCGCAGTACTCGCTAAATTTTGTATTTATGCATTTGGTCTCGAATTATTAACGGATGGTTCGCAATTAACGCTTATGTTTTGATCATCGCGGTACAGAGCCTACCAAAATGTCTTTTCCAGTGAACTTCCACGCTTTGCCCTCCACCATTAACTTGCATTTGGAAGCGGTTATTTGTTAGCTTATTCTTAATACAGGATTTGGATTCAGACGAAGTGATTTTGATGGTGGTGTCAAAGCATTCAAATCCGTGCTTAATGTTGACCAAAACTCAGAGGCTCTTGCTCTGGAGACTGCTTGCTCATGTTTTTTCCGATGTTTTCGTTAAGCTTCTTTCGCTCAACCAAAAAAGAAAACTGCCCACGGTTTTTGGTACGAATTCTGTTTAAAAATAAAATTAACTCATATATTTTTACTTAAAATAAACGAATTTCATTGTAATTTAATGAAATTTACTACGCAATGAAAATGCAATTTTTTAAATTTCTTTGGAATCCGCACCAATTTTATGACGAATCGAAATCAAAACAAATTACAGCTACTGCGTTTCGATTACGGTTATAGGAATGCGGTGAATCCTCGAACTGCTTTATCAACATGTTTTTTATTCCCGGACTGCATTGCCGATCGGTTATGAGAATACCAAATTTTATCAAAACGATTGGCATTCCCTGCGAAAGGCATCCGCCGGATACCGTAATAGGCATGACTACGTCGACTTAGTACAGTATTGTTTGGAAGCGTCGATGGGAGTGCCACATAATCCCCAACGCACAAAATCCTCAAAAAAAAAAATCCCCAAAATCAAAATCCTTAAAATCAAAATCCCCAAACACGAAATCCCCACATTTTTTCGGGGATAGCGTCACAAAATCCCCAAAAGATTACTAAATAAACAACATTGAAGATCATATTTAAAGAACCGCATGCCGAGTCTTATCTGAGCTCTGATACGTAAATGTATACATACATATAAAATATGTATATCCCTGCAAAAATTCGGAGTACTCAATTCGCTAATCCATGGCGTGCTCGCTATTGACCAACCGAGTACTCCGTAGCTTGCCACATTTCATATAAAAATTCGGTCGGCTTCGATATAATGCGCTCTACGGGGTATCTAAGAGATTTCATATTTTATAAAAAATATGTTCATCTAAATAAATGAAATGAATAAATAAAGGCGAAGGCCGCCTACGCTGAAGGGTGTACTACGCAGAACTACGGTTACGACACACGTCCGGACTTGGACGGGTTATTTTTTATAAGCGCGGTCGAAGGCCGCCAGTGCAAAAAGGTTTTCTACTCAAAAGTACTGTGGATTGCTCTATACGTTTTACTCCAGAAAGAGAATTCTGCCGGCTGAGGGTTACTTTTTTAAAGCGCGGCCAAAGGCCGTCAATGCAAAAAGCTTTTCTACTCGCGCGAATTTTACACATCATTAATTATATTATTTCGATATTTTTTTTCGACATTTTAACTTTTCGATATTTTTTTTCGTCATTTCGTGCAAAACCCTATGTAAATATGTAATCATAAGTTATTGAGATGAATTTATTAATAAACATTTGTGAAATCATCACGTATACAATTTCCTATGAGTTGCAGTTTGAGAAATAATGTCCAATGTAGAATTCTCATATTCTGTGTGAAATAAATTAAAATTAGGTTAGATATCGCCGCGATTGGGGATTTTGTGTTTTAGGATTTTGATTTTAAGGATTTTGATTTTGGGGATTTTGATTTTGGGGATTTTGATTTGGGGATTTTGATTTTGGGGATAATGTGGTAAACCCAGCGTCGATATTGAATTATTATAAAATAAAGATACTTAGTAATTATAATATTAAAGCTCGACAAAGTACAACTCAGTCGAAGTTTAGGACTTGACTTGGCGAGACTATCCTGTGAACAAGCGCGGCTAGAAAGCTATTGAATTTACAACATCTATGTACATATATGTAGAATGAAACTCGAATTCGGGAAGAATGAGATCGGATATTTTTAGGAACATTTTTGAGATTTTTTAGACTGTTTCTTCGTAAACCTCGAACTAAATCTACCTTTTACGATTAGAATCCTTTCATATGCCCCTGCGTGGAACGAGTTTTTGATCATTTAGAGCTCTAAAAGAGCTAATTTTCGTGGTAATGATCCTCTTTTTGGTTAGGCGTCCATTGCTTGCCAAAAGAAGGAAACAGCAACAATAGAGACAGGGTCGAAAGCAGAGATTCGTTATTAAACCTCAACCAATTCACTAACGGACTAGGAAATTTCTCATACCAGAGAAAGCTTTGAATATACGAATTTAATCGAACGAAAATAGAAATGCCAACACAAATGCCACACTTTTTAAGTGCACTGATATTTGCAGATTTATTTATCAGAATGAATGTCACTCGAACATAGAAAACATAAAATCTCACAGGCTTCTGTATATTTTGTTATGTTGTCTGACATACCTACATACATACTTATCTGATTATCATCCCTGTAAGAAACGGCTGAAACCTGCAAAAACACTTCCAGACATTTGATCAATCATCTGTGTTACACTAGTGATGTATATCAGCATTTCCTAACATTTGATCAATCATCTGTAGAACACTGCTGGTGTACATTTTTCTCCAAATTTTTCGTAGTAAAAAGAATTCTACAAGCGTTGAGTAGATTATAATTTTCTTAAAAAATAATTAAATATCTTTTATTTTTACCGGTATAAGGATTCAAAGTTATTGAGCGGTATTTCAGAAATTTCCTTATCGCGGAACAAATACGTTTTGACCAAAGATATTGAAATTTCGGAGAAGTGAAAATGTGAAAGTGCTGTATTAAGTGCCAGTGGTTTTCCATGAAAACCCTAGATATATAATATGCATATATGTAGATATATAATTGAAATAAATTTGTTGTTTTGCTTTTACGAAAAAAATAATCTTTTATTTCACATCAGGTAGAATTTTTTTTATATCAGACCGGATTCATTTACCCATCAGGAGTGTTTGCTCAGCCTTGATTCCTATATATCGTCGCCTGAGAAAACGAATGTCGTATGTAGCAAAACATAGTTTCGAGAAAATCGATTTTGAAGTTTAAATTGGAAATTCTCAAAAACTGTACAACAGATTTTTCTGTTATTTGGACGAACTGTAGAGAGTATTATATATTTTGACTTGCAATTTGCAAAAGTTGGATATCTTTAAAATTATGGGAGATAAACGACTTTTCATTCAGTATGCTTTTGTCGTATGTGACGTCTGAGCACCAATACCTGTTTATGATAGCACATACGACAAAAATTCTTCTCTTTTTTCAAACCGGAATGGTTATGAGGCTCACATTTTTTGAGATATCGACTTGAAATTTGGCAGTCGCATATATTTTGATGATACTTTCATCATTTGTCGTAATCCACCACATCGGACTAATATCAGATATAGCTCCCATACAACTGATTGTTCAGATATAGCTGTTTTCGGGTATAACTTCTTTATTTGAAGAGATAAGGTTATGAAACTTTGAAGTCGTTGTACCCATATGGACCTAATAAATGTCACTAAAATTTGTTAAGATCGGACCACTATAGCATATAGATCCCATACAACTGATTGTTCAGATATGGACATTTTGGGGTATAACTTCGCCATGTAAAGAGATAAGGGCATGAAACTTTGAAGTATTTGCACCCACATGGACATAATAATAGTCACCGAAATTTGTCAAGATCGGACCACTATAACATATAGCTCCCATACAACTGATTGTTCAGATATGGACATTTTGGGATATAACTTCTCCATGTAAAGAGATAAGGGCATGAAACTTTGAGGTATTTGTACCCATATGGACCTAATAAATGTCACCGAAATTTGTCAAGATCGGACCACTATAGAATATAGCTCCCATACAGCCGATTGTTCAGATATAGCTGTTTTCGGGTATAACTTCCATATTTAAGGATCAAATTATACTTAACTTTGCAGTAATTGGTATTATACTACAATAAAATATGTCAGTGAACATCATTCAGATCGGATCACTATAACCTATAGCTCCGATACAATATTTTGGTTTATTCTCAGTAGCTCAGCGGCACATACGACATTTGCTTAAAATAAACAAACACGAATTTATATGGAAATTTGTCGTATGTGTGTTACATACGACAAAAGCTTACCCAAATGGTAGTAATTTTGTAACATACGACAAATGCATACTAAATAACTCAAAAACTAAAAGAGATAGAAAAAAAATGGATTGGAAAAATTAAAAGATTAGGTCCGATTTAGTTAATTTGCATCAAAAACTAGAAATCGTCGATTTTCACATACGACATTCGTTTTCTCAGGCGATGATATAGCAGCGCTGGTGTTATTTACATCAAGCAGGACCAATTTTTACATCAGTCTTTATTTCTACATTCGCTCATGTCTGATTAAGAGTTATATCAGGTCTGATATTATTTACATCAGGGCGGACACGACTTTCCCTCAGCCCTGTAATATTTCATTCGATCAGGCCTGATTAACAATTATACCAGGACTGATTTTATTTACATCACACTGGCTTTATATTTATATCAGAGCTGACCACACACGTACACCAATGTTTACATCAGATTTTTCATGTCTCCCGTAGAAAACTGATGGAAATTTTGTTCTAGGCACTGATTGAAATATTCATCATAAGTATCGGCTAAATGATTGATCATTTGATCGGATGGTTTCTTGCAGGGATATTACTGCAGTAGAGTGAAATTTTAGCAGTTTTGACACATGTTCAAAAAGAGAGCACCAAATTTCAATCGGAAGTGCGTGGGTATTGTCTATGCACGAATGTACATTAGATGGTATCGCAACGAATACAGTTCGCCGTAAGCCCCACCTCCACGTTCAACATTCCGAGGAATGTTTTTCGGTTCCTGTGGTCTTTTAGGTTCATTTTACAAAGATTTTTGCTGAGGGGACCCCCAGTGAAATTTTATGGCGAATAATTTTCTAGAACATTTAACCCTTTAGTGACCTTAAAACTACTTTTTTTCCTGAATTCCTAAAAAAAAGGGACAAGATAACCAATTTTTGGCGGTGCTAGAGGCTTAAAATGTTCTAGAGAATTATTTGCCATAAAATTTCAGTATGGGTCTTCTAAGAAAAAATCATTGCAAAATGAACCTAGAAGACCACCGGAAGCGAAAAACGTTGGGCGCGTACGGTGGACTTTTCTTTTTGGCCCCTATAAGGCGAGACATCCTAATGTACATCCATACAGCATGATTGATATTTGATGCTGCAAAAACTCAATCTTATTTATCAACTACTAACTTAAAAAAATCGATAGTATCGGGCAGTAGGTACCATAAAAGGGATGTATAGACAATTTCAGGTCATCAAGCGAGGCAATTTTTTTGCAATGTTTATCAGCCACCCTGTATTCACCTAGATGCATATGTTTATATAACTTTTATAGTTGTATTGAACTCTCAGACAGGTAGTCTAAACCAGATGCTAAACGGGCGCTGTTTTACTTCCATATGAAAATATGTTATGTATGGAGTTGTCATGTTGTCGTGAATGCAAATGTCACCAAGCGCTTATAAGCATCAGCAATGCACGGAGATATTAATATTAGGGTTGTGCTTTAAAAAATTAAATCAATTATTTTATGTGAATTTAAATGAGCTATTGGCATTTTTTTTAATGAAGAAAAATTGAAAAAAAAATTTGGTAGAAGTTATGGATCCATTTCGGAGACCACCACATATGGATCCATAACTTCTACCAAAAAAATTTTTTCAATTTTTCTTCATTAAAAAAATGGCCAATAGCTCATTTAAATTCACATAAAATAATTATTAGAATTAAAACGGCGATATAAATACAAACTTAAATCAATTATTTTTTGCACCTCTCAATCGGTAATACGAAAATATCACATGCTTACCTATAAATGTTACTTCTGATTAGAGAGGGCTAAGGCGATTAGCACAGGGGGGAGAGTCCTCTTTTCGCTTTAAAGAATATCAAAAATTTGTAATTAAATTTTTTTTTGCCTATTTAATGCACAAAAATGTATGTGTTATTTTGTTATACGAATCCTTTGTATATTATACATTGTTTCATTATCCAAACGACGATATGTATGTAGTTGAAGATATCACATAAGAATATTGCAGCTAATTGGATATTTGGAGATTTCATGCGGTAATCTGAATTTTGATCCTTGTGCGCCAAGTTTTAACCATCACGGCTATATGTAGTAGTATCGACGTAGGAGATTCGGTTCACCAAATCTAACAAAATCTAATTTAAACTCCCAACAATTAAAAATTGAATTTAACAAATTTCGTGCTAAGCACTAAAAAAAAACTCTTTCAAAATCTCGCTACATTTACGAACCACACTAATGAATTCATGTATGTATGCAAACGTTTTTTTTTTACTTTCTAAAATGCATGTACCTACATTTCTCCATTTCAAAATGTGCAAATGTTGCTGTTGCTGTTCGTTGAAATTACTGATCACTTTTTCATCTACGCACTTTGCTTTTCGCAAAACTGATGACGCAAATTAATATGCAACATTGTCGGTTGTTTTGAAATATGTATTTGCAATACGTTATGTATTGCAACAACTACAAAGCAAACTAAAACAATTGTCGTTAACATGAATTTTAATTCAAATGTGACAAAAGTGCATTGCAGTGGGTTTCAATTACAAGAAAACAAAAAAAATTTTTCTACAATAGAATGGACGGAAAATTATTTGCACAAATGGATATGTCTGCCAGAACTACTAAGTGCAATGGGATTTGAAATTTGATGTAAGTATTTGGTATTGTTCCAAAATTGTTTAAATGAATAATGTAGAAAATTTAGTACATTCTTGAAAAGAGGAAATGAAAAATTTTACCATCAAACGACTAAAAACAGAAAAAAATGTGCAGTCAGGATATTTCGCTTATAATTGGCAATTTTGGGAAGAAGGTGTTGGACATCAGTAGCAGTTAAATTTACTGGAATTTTTTTATTATATATTTTTGAAATTTGGTATTAGAAAAGTTCACAAAACCATAAAAAAATTCGTAAACACACACGTTCCAAAGCGGTTTTACTTTCTTTGAATTTTTGATTTAAATTTAAGAAATAACTGCGGTTGTTATTTCCTATTTGTGTTTGCGCCACTTACGAAAAAGTGTCGCACGTTTTGTCAACTGACAGCGGCGGTATAACTTCGAACCGCAGTCAACAAATGGCTACTACGTGTGATATGTGGCTTGCCACATAATTGAGGCAAGTGGCATGTGTTCTAGTCGCGAGACCTTTGTAGTTGAGCTTAAAATAAAATTACATGTTTTGAGTCTACTGCTTAATTTTTTTTTTTTTCTTCAAGTAAAAGTTATCTGTGGGAGTGTGACTTACATGCGCTAGTAATTAACTTCTAAACCCATTAATCCCTACCAAAAATCACTATAAGTGACTTGTCTCAAATCAGTGACGAAGACAAACAACACCCGATGAGCACCATTCGCCTATATATATATATATTATTTCTAATTGGTGTTTTATAAATATCCCTTTTTCTGCTCACATAATTTACCAAAATTAATAAGTAAGGCACCGTTTTAAAGGTATTAATTAGCTATGCATGCGAAACGGTGTTTTATTGGGCGTGGTACTTTTTTTAAATAGTATTTTGCAAAAATAAAATGTTTAAATTTAAACTAAAAGATTTGCGCCTAAAACTATGCCTTCAGAATTATTTTATTCTATCAATTCAAATCTCAAATGCAGATGTCGCTCCATTTTAACAATCGTGTATATTTTAAAACACTTTTATAAGCTTCAGCTGTAGGTTTGTATGTAAACATTATATTATTTTAGGCGAACACGTATGTATTCATGCCAGGCGCGGATCCAGGATTTCGGCAAGGGGGGGGTTTTGAAAATTTCTTTTTTTGGAAGATGTTTTTTAAGGGCAGACGCTGCACATAAGTAGATTTTACGAATTTATGCGGCCAAAATTGAAAATTTTAAAATTGGTGCAAATACAAAATCCAAAATCGCTCTGCGTTTATAATAGACCGGGCGATAAAAAACCGTTCTTCTCGGCTTTTATAGACAACGGGGGTGTCTCTGCCGCTAGTCGAAACTTATTATTCTCCCACTTTTTCGATTTTTTATTTTTTACGTATTTTAAGTAACCCATTTTTAAACGTCAATATTTTCAGTTTTAAGAGAGTTATCAAAGTAAACATCATGGATTCGAGTTCTTCAGGTAAATATCATTATTTATTGAAGAAATCGTCAACCTAGCATAATAAAAGACCCACCATTTTGAAGCTTTTAAGCATATTGGCCTTTCTTGAAAAAATATTGTTAATTTTTTAATTCAAAAGCATTTTAGTTATATTATCGCCTCCCGTCAATTTCTCTACGGAAAAATGCAAAGCCAGAAATTATCAACAATGGGTCGTATTAATAAAAACGAAGCAAATACTTTTACTCAAGATTTTAGAAATTTGACATCAATTTGTATGAACCAAATTTCAAAATTTGAGTAAAAGGTCTCAAATTTTAAGTAAAAGCAAATGCTCAGCTTTTATTAATATGACCGAGTGGATTAAAAATTGGCCTATTTGGAAAATTACCTGCTTTCGTATTTTTAGTATTTCCAATTTTTCAAAGTCAAGGAAATACTTATCATAAAAAGGGGCTAGGAATCCTAAAGCTACATTTTTTAGAAGAGTTTTGAGTATGCAATTTTGCAGCTCATTCAATTTTAATATAATAATATGCAACATTCAACTTTTTGAAAATTTTCATTGGCTTTTCGGAAATTTTAATTGGAACGGTCTCACCCTACACCCCACAGAAAAAAACTTATAAAATCGACGGAATTTTTCACAGCATTGAGAATTTAATTTTTTACACTAAAATTGGTTGGCTACATAACAGTACACTTAGAAATCTCCTCAAAATCTTCTATAAATTATGGCCTTGCTTTGAAATTTTTAATCCACTTTCAGAAATTTCTACGATTTTTCAGATTTTTTCCATAAGCTCAGAAATCCTGCTTAAAACAATTTTTATTGGAAAATTTTCTATATTTTTAAATTAAAATAAAAAAGTAAAATTTTCGACAGAACTCTTTGAAATAAATTTAAAAACTTTGGCGTATGATTTTTTTTTTTGAGTCACTCTATATATTTTTCAATAAAATCGACTTTTAACTCAAATTATTAAAAATTTTGCATTAAACAAGCAATTTGGAATAGATGTAGACGATAAAATATTTTTGGCCGCATAAAACTTGAAAATCTAGCTATGTGCGCCGGTGAAAATATGGACTAATACCACCTACTATTATTATTCTATATACTAGTTGCGCCATTTCCCGCACCTTAAAAAGACCAAATTCAAAACACTCCAAATTAACAATATTTATGTCATCACATAAAGTGCAGGAGATTTCAATTGAAGTTCTAGATAACATGTATAACGTATGTATGAATATTTTTGCATTGGTACGTGCGAATGAGTATCGTATGGTATTGGTGGCAAATTGATCATCAATTTCACTTACCCTTGCATTTAAAGCCAAAATAAATAAGAATATATGTATGTAGTACTTTTTGGTTATATTTATATTTTTAATAGAATTTTTACTTTATTGAAGTTCTTGTGTTTATATACTCAAATTTTTAAAAGATTAATTTAAACAAGTATTGCGAAATGCCTCTGAAAAAGGCAATTTCTCCAACGATTCAGACATTTCTAACCAAATTAATTCTGCACAATCCCGATAAAAGTAGGGATAAGAAAGAAAAGAAAATAAATTTGCGATTTGGCAATTTGCGAATAGCATTTGACAAATTTGATTTTATGCGCGTGCGTCCAAAGGTACCTACATGAACTTTTTTCGCATGTAGGTACATATTTTGGATGTTATGTGGTTCAAACATTGCTTTTGGAATTATAGAGTTTTCCTTGATCAGTTTGGGAAATTTGGGCGCAGAATCTATAAAGGCATTAATTTGGGATCTATGATAAACCACAAGGGGGGGGTTTGAACCCCCAAACCCCCCCCCCCGTGGATCCGCCACTGATTCATGCCTACGCTGAATGGGGGCTTTTCAGTATAGGATATGCTCTACGTAGTACATACAATGGGTCATATTAATAAAAGCCAAGCATTTGCTTTTGCTTAAGATTGCAGACCTCTTACTCAAATTTTGAAATTTGGTTCACACAAATTAATGTCAAATTTTCAAAATCTTGAGTAAAAGCATTTGCTTGGTTTTTATTAATACGGCCCAATATATGTATGTATACTTTTGATCACATAACGGTTGTACGTAAGACCATAAAATAATTGAGATAGATATGGACTTACATAAATCAAAACGATCAGGATGAAAAAAAAAAATAATTGATTGAACCATGTCCGTCCGACCGACCGTACACACTCTAACTTGCGCAAAAATAGAAATATTTTAATGAAATTTTGTACACAGATTCTAATGGGAATAGAGAAGGTTGGGCTTAAAATGAGGCATATGTATGTATTTCGAAAAACACGTAAAACATGATAATTCAGTCACTAATAAAGCCCGAGTGATGAGATTTCATCCATGCGAAGACCGTAATTATGCCGTTATAAGGAAATATGCTGAAATTGGGCCAAGAGGGGCAAATTTTCAAATATTTATAAGTCAAAACTCAGGAATCGTAGCAGATAAATCGATTAAGTTTGGTGCACGTGATTTGCTTGCCAAGGCAAACGTTTGGAAAAAAAAATGTTACCAAGTCGGCAGGGACTACGCCCACCTTTATATAATACACACATATATATATATATAGGTATAATAAAAACATTTTATGCGATATCTTTGTCAAACATAAAGGCAATTCTACGTTTCATTGAAAGTTCCATTAGTTCAACTGTAGATATAAAACCAAATAAATATAAGTTTTTAAAAGAGGCATGACAGCACAAACCATATCCACTGGCACCACATATGTTATATTATTTTTTGCGCAAGATGCGCACGTGTCCAGCTAGTCTACTAAAATTGAGAGTCAACTTTTTTGTAGCTGGACAAGGGAAATTAATAGCCTCAGGCGAAGCGAACGCAGACTAAATATAACATTGAAAAGGCAACAGGAGGCACATGATACTGTGCAAAAAAGGGAATCAAGCACTGGTAGTTTGTGTAAGCTCAATGCAAAGTAAAGCTGAAACCACTTAGAAGACGAAGAGGCGCGACAACGACGATCGTTTGGCAACAAAATATTGCTATTCAAAGTTTTTAAAGCGACAATGACAGAGTCTCGACGCTGCCATATTCATTTTTTTAAGCTTATTGACTCTTATTACGTTAAATAAAATTCTAATTTGTAAGCTTCTCATAGCTAAAAGATTCTTAGCCAACTATACCATTGCAGATTACTCAAGTAAAGGTTCACGATGTACATACATTTTCTCTTTATAAATAATTGCAAGTATATTTTTTAGATACCAGAAAGTACTTCATCTCTAAATTTTCAAAGCACTCTCTTGCTATTTCACCTTCGCCATTCGAGTTCATTGACCAAATTTTCCTTACTGAATCAATTTACGGAATTTCTGCGAAATTCCTGTTCGTGCCGCAGTTAGCGAAGGCCAAAACTATAATTGCTTTTTGCCAATGTTTGTATAGCGAATGGCAAAATTTACGTAAATGCCTGTGGTGGTAATCTAATTTTAAATATCAGTTACAAACTACTTGCGTCAGGCAAATTTACATACAATAAATACCTTTGGTTTATATGTTGAAGGGACGAGCGTAGCTTGCATACTTACCAACATCTGTATGTATATTTAAATTGCCCCGATTAGTTACCCACAGCTCCCATTACAGTTAAATATAAAACAGCTCTGCCACATGCCTCGTTATACCCACCTTATGTGGCACGCTTTTGGCCATGTCGCAGAATGGTTATGCCGCGGTGAATGCTACATTTCGCTTGCCGTTACACTTCCACAGGCGAGTTGTCGTTAGCTATGCAAATAATCAATGGAAAATGTGCAAACAAATGAATCTGCCGCAATAGCATATAATTTGCAACTATAATTGCCACGAAATAAGCACGAAAGTTGTTGCTAGACGCAGGTTGGCAAATCGATAGCGACGAAGAAACTCGCAACAAGGCATAGTTTATGCCACATACGCGGTGGGCTAATAAATCTTTGCTCGCGTTATGGCAACTACTTTAAAAGCAAAACAACTATTATAAAGCTAACGAGGAAAATGAAAACTACTATGTGTTGGCATACATATGTATTTGGACATAAGGGTTTACTTAAATGCATACACGTTTCACATAGGTAGATTTTCAAGTTTTATGCGGCCAAAAATATTTTATTGTCTACATCTATTCTAAATTGCTTTTTTAATACAAAATTTTAATAATTTGTGTTAAAAGTCGATTTTATTGAAAAATATATACAGTGACTCCAAAAAAAATAATACGCCAGAGTTTTTAAATTTATTTCAAAGAGTTCTGTCGAAAATATTACTTTCTTATTTTTGTTTAAAAATATAGACAATTTTTCAATAAAAATCGCTTTAAGCAGGATTTCCAAGCTTATGAAAAAAAACCGAAAAATCGTAGAAATTTCTAAAAGTGGATTAAAAATTTCAAAGCGCGGCCAGAATTTATAGAATATTTTTATGAGATTTTCAAGCGTATTTTTATGTAGCCAACCAATTTTAGTGTAAAAAATTAAATTCTCAATGCTGTGAAAAATTCCGTCGATTTTATAAGTTTTTTTCTGTAGCGTGTATATGTACGTGATGTATGTGAGACCGTTCCAATTAAAATTTCCGAAAAGCCAATGAAAATTTTCAAAAAGTTGAATGTTGCATATTATTATATTAAAATTGAATGAGCTGCAAAATTGCATACTCAAAAATCTTCTAGAAAAATGTAGCTTTAGAATTCTTAGCCACTTTTTATACTCAGCTGTACTAGTACACACACAGTAAAAAATGATAGTTTAATTCTAATATCATTTGGTACTTGATTTAATCATTCTTGGAATTAAATTTGAACTTTAATGCTAAAAAGTCTTATTTTTAAACTATGAGAAGTTTTACAGTTTTATATATTCCAAAATAGTTTCAAAATAAAGCCTTGAAAATTATTAAAATTCTCTCTAAGGAAGTTTAATAATTTATGGTTTAAAAAAAAATCCTGAAAAGTATAAAAAACTTTCTCTTTCTCAATGTATATTACCATTAATGCTTTTTTGGTTTGAAATCAAAACCAAAAAATATTAAAACAAATTTTCATAAAAAAAGTCAAAATAAATACATATTTGTACATAAACAAAATGTTTCTAAAAGTTCCCTACGTGATCCAAGTAAGAAAATGTCCAAATCGGATGCTGATCCCAAAGCAGTAATCTATCTAACAGATGATGCAGATACCATAGTAATACATAATAATATAATAATATCTGATGTTCATTACAATCCGGAAACACGTCAAGGTGTAAGCAATATAAAAGCAATACATTCGCTACTCACGGGCAAAAGTATGCAACAGATTTGTGAGGATGCCAACGTTATCGATACCGGCATATATAAAATGCTTGTCGCAGAGGAGATAGTCGAACATTTACGTCCCATACGCAATAAAATCCAACAACAGCTGTTGCGACGTAATGAGTTAGTTTATTTTCTTGAGATGGGCGCAGAGAAGGTGCGTGAAACGGCTGCGTCAACGATGGCGGTAGTTGGACAAAAAATTGGTTTGGGTGCACATACGCATATGCCATAGATGCAGCAGGCGTGTAAGGTGGAGGATCAGGACCAAGGTGCTATGAAAGCTTTGACGTCAGTGACAGCTAAAAAGCCAAAGACTGAGTTGAAAAAGATGGTGGGTGATATTAAAGTGCCAGTGGTGCCCAAACAGATGCTGAGCGTCGAAAAGAAACAGCAAATACAAGTGGAAATTCAAACAAATGTAGATATGGAACAACCATTGAAATTGGATGTTAAGCCTGTGGTGGCAGCAACGACGGCGGCCAATAATAAGACCGAAACAACAAAAACGATAAATGAAACGGCATTCAGTTCAGAGACGCCAGCTAAGACGGATGCTTCGACGACGCCACCGACGATGACACCGACGATGACACCAACAATGCGTGGGCCCGACAAAGAGACAAAAATAGATGATAAACAAAATAGTTTAAGATTTAGATAAAGGCTTTCTGTATAAGCCAAATAATTTGTTGACTAAGAAGCTGCTTTACTCCCATTTTATTTGTATATATGTATGAGTGCGTGTATGGCTAGTGTTTATTAAAATTTTTAGTATTTAAAATATATATGAGCTATTATTAATCCAAAAAAGGATAAAATTTATTCCAAGTTGCGGATAGATCTTATACTATTCCAGCTATTTTTATTACCAAAAATATTATAAAAATAATCAAAATTTGGTTTTTATTTAATTCCATAAAAGTATAGAATTTATTCCAATTTTTGTATTGATCTTATACCATTTCAACTTCTTTTAATACCAGAAATATGCTAAAAATAATCAAAATTTGGTTTTGATTTAATTCTAAGAAATTATTAATTTGACACCAAGGATAATTTCTGTCTCTCAATATTCTCTTCTTTTTTAAAACCAGAATGGTTTTAATTTAAAGCTTTTTGGCATTGTTATATACAAATACCAAAATGGTATTATAATTAAACTAAAATTTTTACTGTGCAGAGTATTATAGTTTTAATCACATAACGGTGGATTGTAACAGAATGAAATAATCGAGATAGATATAGACTTATATATATCAAAATGATCAGGGTGAAAAGAGAAATCGATTGAGCCATGTCCGTCCGTCTGTCCGTCTGTCCGTCCGTCCGCCTATAAACACTCTAACTCGCGCAGAAATTGAAATATTTTGATGAAATTTGAAATGCAAGTTGGTATCGACACTGGGACGGTATTGAAAATGGGCGAAATCGGACCATGACCACGCCCACTTTTCCTATATAGAAAAAATCGGAAATTTGGTATCTCAGTCACTAATATAGCTGGAGCGATGAAATTTTACCCACGTGTTGAGCTCAGGCTCCTAGGAAGAAATTTTATGAAATTTTGGAAAATGGGCGGTGCCACGCCCACTTATTAAGGGTCAAACCTTGAGAGTTTTATATGTCATAACTCAGAAACCATTGAAGATATATCGACAAAATTTGGTACGCGTGATATACTTACTTAGGCAAATGTTTGGACGAAAAACTGTCAAAATCGGTTGACGTCCACGCCCACTTTTATATATGGGTATTATAAAGTGACCTAATAAAAACATTTTAAGCGATATCTCTGTCAAATATAAAGATATGGCATTGGAATTTTAGCCCAGGAGTCCACCTGCGGACATACAACGAAAAACACAAAAATTTTGGAAAATGGGCGTGGCACCGCCTCTTTTTAGAAGCTGGAATATACGAGATTTTTGAGCCCATAACTCGACAAATAATTGAAATATAATGACGAAACTTGGTGTGTACACTTTTATTACTTGTGTTAATAGACACTCAAAAATTTGTTGAAATCGGTTTATGACCACGCCTACTTTTTAACAAAGATATTTCTGGAACACCCTTTAGGAATTTGTAACGTGACATCTTTGTAACTAGAAGTCATAAAGGAATGAAATTTTGCACAAAGAATAATATTCATATGCTTAGTTGGATGACTGATAAAAATTTTTAAAATGGGCGCGGCTACGCCCACTTTATGCAGCACTTGCTTTATATAAAGTACCTACACCGTGTTACCATCAAACGCAAACAAACAATGAAAGCATACAGCTGAGTATCTAATGTTCGATTCCACTCGAACTTAGGCTTCCTTACTTGTTATGATAAGTATTTCCTTGACTTTGAAAAATTGGAAATACTAAAAATACTGCCTAAAAAGTTAACAATAATTGGTGATAAATATCTCAGTTACTTTCGAGCATCACCTATATTAACCGAGATATACGTTAGAAATATAAACATTAAAATCAAATTTAAAACACAAAAAGAAAATTATTGTAGGTACATATGAAAAACCCTGTATCTAGTAGTGAAGTGCGGCTTTGTGCGACGTAATTTTTTGCCGAGGGTTAATTTGACTGAATCTGGCAGAGTAACATAACAAAATCAATTTTGAACACAAAAAAGAGTGAAAATTTTTTTTAAATATCCCAAATTTAAAAGCTTAAAACTATAAACTTAGAATTATTGGAAATCAAGGATATTATTGAAAAGTGTTAATAATTACTTGAAGATTTAGGATCCATCACGATAACTTAAATGAAATGCTTTAAATAATAAATATTGACGTTGAAACTAACACTTAAAAATATTTAAAAAAAATTAAAATATTAACTTTGGATATGCTAAGTTTCGACCATTTGGGAGCAAGTGCAGAGTATGGGGTCGGGAAAAAAGCGATGAATTATTATTCCCCAGTCTATTTCCAATGTGTGGGTATATTTTCTTCTGTAATTGTAACAACCCAATAAACACAACGGATTTGCCTCGAATTCGAGACGAGTTCGCTTCTCTGATTATATTATCGCAGTGATAGTTCGCGACGATAGATCGGCGAATACGAATTCCCAGGTGAGTCACCTCTCATTAGCGATTCGCGCATTTTTATGTTCTCGGATCGTTGGCAATTCGAGATTTGGGATCATTGGCGAATACAATCTAGAAAATCTTATTCTGCGAATCCGCCACGATATCATCCGAACTTTTAAATTTTTCGAGTGGAGTTTTAAAAGTAAATTAAAGCCCAACAGGGAATTTCTTCGTGTAAAGCAAGATCCAACAAAATTAATAAATTCTATTGCGATAATTGATTTTTCTCGAGTCCATCTCGAACTCGATACGAATCCGCAAAATAACATTCACCTCCGCGAATTCATTTCGAGTTTGCCACGATACCATCCTCGCTTTTGTATTTATTGGGAACTTCACAAAATTTAATCATGGCCGCATAAAACATGAAAATCTACTTATGTGAAAACGTTGCCGATATTGGTACCACTAATATTAACTATGGAATAATATGTTAGCCGGAACAATGAGCAGAAATGAGGAAAAAATACGGAAGATGCCCTTCACTGCAAGCTCACTTCGAAGCATACCAATTACCGATCGCCAATTTCAACTATCAATCAAATCTATGCTAATTAGGAGTATATCGCAACTTGTGCATCACAAAGCCATGTGATGGAATGTGCATTGCTGGCGAACGTTTATTATTGTGTTTATTATGTTATTGTGTGGCACTTCCGAAGATTTGCCTTACTACATAGTTAGTTTCTAATTAACTTCAATGAAGTGGAAATGCAGAGCAATGGGCATTGAACTAAGTGCCAACCTCTTGGAGGCGCCACAAAGAGACTCTCTTTTTGTAAAACAAGCGTACAAGGAATATTTTATTTTGTATGCAAAGTAGCATCACTTCCCTAAGAGTCCATCGAACGCCGCACTTAAGGTTCAAAAGATAGGTCATTTTGCTATTGCTATTTGTTACAGAAGAAAAACAACAGTAATAACAAGTAAGGAAGCCTAAGTTCCAGTGGAATCGAACATTAGATACTCAGCTGTATGTTTTCATTGTTTGTTTGCGTTTGATGGATTTTACATAAAGCGAGTGCTGCATAAAGTGGGCGTAGCCACGCCCATTTTCAAAATTTTTATCAGTCATCCAACTAAGCATATGAATATTATTCTTTGTGCAAAATTTCTTTCTTTATGACTTCCAGTTACAAAGATGTCACGTTACAAATTTGCAAAGCGTGTTCCAGAAATATCTTTGCTAAAAAGTAGGCGTGATCATAAGCCGATTTGAATAAATTTTTGCATGTCTATTAACACAAGTTATAAAAGTGTATAAACCAAGTTTCGTCGTAATATCTCAATTATTTGTCGAGTTATGGGCTCAGAAATCTCGTATATTCCTGCTTCTAAAAAGAGGCGGTGCCACGCCCATTTTCCAAAATTTGTGTGTTTTTCTTCTTATGTCCATAGTTGGACTCCTGCCGTAAAATTTTAATGATATATCTTTATATTTGACAGAGATATAGCTTAAAATTTTTTTATTGGGCCACTTTATAATACCCATATATAAAAGTGGGCGTGGTCGTCAACCGATTTTGGCAATTTTTAGTGCAAACATTTGCCTAAGTAAGTATATTACGCACACCAAATTTCATCGATATATCTTCAACGGTTTCTGAGTTATGACTCATAAAACTTTCAATGTTTGCCCCTTAATAAATGGGCGTGGCACCGCCCATTTTTCAAAATTTTTATGTTTTCTGTTTTATGTCCGTAGTTTGACTCACAAAATTTCAGTGATAGATCTTTATATTTGACAGAGATATCGCTTAAAATGTTTTTATTAGGCCCCTTTATAGTTCCCATATATAAAAGTGGGCGTGGCCGTCAACCGATTTTGACATTTATCTAAGTAAGCAAATAACCCATACCAAATTTCATCGATATATCTTCAACGGTTTCTGAGTTATGACATATAAAACTTTCAAGGTTTGACCCTTAATAAGTGGGCGTGGCACCGCCCATTTTCCAAAATTTCATTAAATTTCGTCTTAGGGGCCTGAGCTCAACACGTGGGTCAAATTTCATCACTCTAGCTTTAATAGTGACTGAGATACCAAATTTCCGATATTTTCTATATAGGAAAAGTGGGCGTGGTCATGGTCCGATTTCGCCCATTTTCAATACCAACTGTGCCAGTCTCGATACCAACCTGCATTCCAAATTTCATCAAAATATCTCAATTTTTGCGCGAGTTAGAGTGCGTACGGACGGACGGACGGACATGGCTCAATCGATTTCTCTTTTCACCCTGATCATTTTGATATATATAAGTCCATATCTATCTCGATTATTTCATTCTGTTACAATCCACCGTTATGAAATCAAAACTATAATACTCTGTGTACTAGTACAGCTGAGTATAAAAACAATAATCAATGCATACAAACCGACACACAAGGTTTTCTCAAGCAACAAATCGGGTCGACTAATTGCCAAATATGGATGAAGCCTAGGGTTGCCAGACGTACTGATTTGATCAGTACAATACTGATTTTTCGTGCCCCGTACTGATGGTTTTAAAAACCTTAAGAAATACTGATTTTTTGGATTTTGTACTGATTTTTAGCCGACACTAAAAAATTCATTTTTATCACCCTGCGACAATACTCGACGAGCAACGTGTAACTGTTGTGCACTCCGACGAGTGAGATAATTTTCGGACTCTCACATCGATCAAATTTGCTGGGTGAAACAAGCACCCAGTACGCCAAGGTTTCGGGGTAATAATGTGTTATGTTGTGCATGTAAGCGTAACCACCTCTCACCGGTGACGAAAATGTGTCCGAATTTCATAAGTGTTTTGCTCGTAAGCATAACCACGGAATAACCATGAAACAATTAGGAAGGAGGAAGCAGCGCGAACGTTAAATGTCATAGAAACTTGGTTCACAGTTTTTTTTTTTTTTTTTTTGAAGGCAATGTACTGATTTTTTCGGGAAAGGCATCTGGCAACCCTAATGAAGCCCAACCAGACCAGACCAAGCTAAAGTGTTCGGCTGAAGCAACAGCAACAAAAACAACAAACTTCTGTCTCTATGTGCCTACGCTTGTCAACAGCAAAGGCTCTGTCACTGCCCAACCATAGTTGGTCATTGCCACAATAACCGGGCGAATAAAGAATTGCGGAAAGCTTCAATTAGAGGCACGCGCCAAAGTGTATGGCAAAGCAGCCATAGCCACAGCATTTAATGGCCATAACAACAGTCGGCACTAACGACAGACGGCAGGCAGCAGTGACTACGAGTAATAAGGTGCGCACATTTTGGATAGTGAGCTTTTTGTATTTCTTTTTCTATTTTTTGTTGGCACAATTCTACTTTAGATAAATTAGCAGTGCGGAGAGAGCATTCGAACACGAATGGAGGAAAATGAGCTATAAATTCCAATGAGCGCGCGAGCACATGTAGCAGGTACGGGTATTTTTTGTATGTGGAAGGTATTTTCCTAGATAAAACTCTACTTAAACTAGATAATTTTATCTACTTCTGAATTAGGCTCGTGGTGTAAACAAATCTAAAGAAAAGTGTAGAAATATATAGAAGCTACCGAGAGAGAAAGCCAACGGAGCAGCTTTGGAGCCCCTGCACAGTTATTTATCTCCCTAAAGCAATGAAACAGGCAGATAATTGAGTGCAGCAGATAACAGAATCCAATAATATTTAACTAAGCAGCGCGTTGAATAGTATTCGTAAAAACTGCTGGCAACAAAATAAGTACAACGTATTTTTATAGAAATTGATATAAGTAAATCCCAGAAAATTTAATTTGGCAGCCACCTCTTACAATTCCTCAACTTTTTGATCACTTATTTTTAAAAGTGAATTCAGTTTAATATATCTTTTAATTAATACGAGGACATGAAATAGAAATAAACCTAAAACCACTTTTCACAATTACGCTTTTATTGTAAAGATATTTTAAAATGCTGGTCGCAAGAGATGCGATCAATTTGTTGACCCTGGCTTGTTTTCTTCTTAAGTATTTAATACGACTCCCTTTTGTTTCTATTACTGCCTGGATTTGCTAAAGTTCTACAAGAATTTCTACTAAAAAGCATTTTGATAATTTTGCCATAGATCCGCGAGATTAGACCAGTCACTGGGAGAATTTGAAATGATACGTTCAATCTCAGTACATACATGATGGATGGGGTCGGGGTCTGGTGATTGAGGAGGCCAGTCAAGTATTTCAAAGCACTGATCTTGGAATAAAACTTTAACAACCTAGAAAGTGCTTTCAATATCCTTGTCTTGCTGCTAAACAATGACCGGCAAGAGATGGTCCCACATTTCAAAGGCTATCCTGCAAAGTCTTTTTGAAAAATATCAACATATTGGTTTGCATCCATTGCTTCACAAACTCTAATTCACTTTCCAATCCTTTCCATGCTCGTAAATATCCTTCAACGAGTTGAAAGATGTAATTTCTTTACCAGAAATCCCCTTCTGTGGGAACTCTTGCTTGCAAAAGCAAATGGTATATAGGGAAATATCTGCACTTGAAGTTAAGAAAGACTTGTGAATTCACTGCTCGTCCGAAATAAGACAAAGCCAGATGTTGATCTTCTAATTGGCGCATTTAAACAATTATTTATTCTCTCAATTGTTTACATCCTCGAAGTTGGCTGGGTGGCAATTATGCACAAGCAGTTCGAGATTTTAGTACGATTGAAAAACTTTACTTTTCGTATTTTATATCCAGTCTTTTTTCCGGCTTCAAAGTCAGCCGCCTTGAGACGCACGAAAAAAAAAAAAACAAAATCAGAAAAAGACTTGAGAGCGACTGGAATTTCTAACAGTTTTGTACAGTACTCAGCTGGTCGCTCACGAGAAGAGTTAAGCAAAAATTAACGCAAAGAGAAATTTTCTTGTCAGTTTTCTGTGGTGGGTGGCAGCTTTACGAAATACCCAACACGTTCCACAGGCAAACTGCTTTCGATATCCTACCATTTTCTCTCGACGAATTTAGGGAGCGCGTACTTGCGTTTGTGTTAACTTATTCGTACTTTGCGAAGGCGAATTCTCTAAGTTTTCAGTTATCAGAAACAGAAAATGAGCGAATGTACCGTTGCTCACTTACCGGCTTGTGTACGAGTATTTATGTGCGTGCGGCCGGTAGTCTGTTTATACTTTTTTACAGTTTGAACGAATTTATATAATTTGGATGCATTTCCATCGATGATTGCTGCCGATTACACTGCTCTACAGCCAAAAAATACTCTGAACGCAACCATCCTTTCTATATGTAAAATCGGTCGCTGATTCCGAAAATCGGGTTCATTTTTAATTCTATGGGAAGGTTTTTGAGATATCGGCAATTTACCGTTATTTGGCCAATGTGTCCACTTAATCCTGTATATCTCTTTAACACAGTGAGTTATATTCCTTAGGGTGACACCAAACGAAAGAAAATTAAATTTCCTTTTCACGGCTCCTATAACATTTTTCTCTAACTCTTATAGTTTCTGAAATATTGACGATTAAATTTTATTGACTTTGTCAGGCAATATCTTTAAAACCAATACTTTTACCTTCGGTTTTACTCCTTTTCATGAAGCTCTATTCTATTACCAAAAAAATAAGCTATCAACGATGAAAATCCATTGTAAAATGGAAAAGTTATAGGCGATCAAGTAAATACAGCCAGGTCGCGCAATGCCTCTGCACGCGTACATTCTATGCATATTGTACCAATACCTACACATCTGCAGTAGCAGCACATTGGCAGCGCAGTAGATACAAGCCCATTTACGGGTATAACATGCATAAAATATACCCGTGTAGAGGCATTGTGCGACTTGGCTGTATTTACTTGATCGCCTATAACTTTTCCATTTTACCATGGATTTTCTTCGTTGATAGCTTATTTTTTTGCTAATGGAATGGAGCTTCACGTAAAAGATTAAAACCGAAGGTGAAGACATTGGTTTTAAAGATATTGTCTGACAAAGTCAATTTTTTCTTCAAAAAATCGTAAAAAATCGAAAAAATTAAAATTTAATCGTCAATATTTCAGAAACTATAAGAGTTAGAGAAAAATGTTATAGGAGCCATGAAAAGGAAATTTAATTTTTCTTTCGTTTGGTGTCACCCTAAGGAATATAACTCACTGTGTTAAAGAGTTATACTGGATTAAGTGTACCCATTGGCCAAATAACGGTAAATTTCCGATATCTCAAAAACCTTCCCATAGAATTAAAAATGAACCCGATTTTCGGAATCAGCGACCGATTTTACATATAGATAGGATAGTCACGTCCAAAGTACAGACAAAAAATTTCATTTTGTGATCCAGTGTTATTGCTATCACGAACTAGACAACAATGTGGCCGGCTTTCTTACGCTTTTTCGATGCTGTCAAATGGTATTAGGATGTTGCACGAACGCTCCCTTCTCTAGGTAGAAGGCGACAATTGGCCAAGCTTATCAGTTTGTCGCATTTATTGCTGCGATGCGGTTGTCGCTCACGGCTAAAACTGTGGCTTGTTGGTTAGCGAGCTTTGCGGAATATTGAAGTGCTAAATACGTAATTTTAGGAGAATACCTAAACATGAGTTGGCTTGTTGGTAGAGAAAAATGGAAAAGTGTTAGAAAATTTCACAAAACTATGTATGTTGAAAACAAATCGAATTTATTTAGTGGTAAATTGTTTATCAAAAATTGAAAACGGAAATAAAATATTAAATAATGGCAACAGAGTGTTTCACACTCTTCTGTATACTTCCGATCCCTACATCAGTAGCATTAGGAAATCGTTTAATAGAAATGTGCAGGAACTTGATGAAGACATACTGCTGCTACTGAATGTTAACTAATTTATAATTTATGTTGCTAATTTATAGTTCATTTTTCGTTTGTATGAGAGTGCCTGTTATCTATACTAATTATATAAAATTGATTGTATGGAAAATGACTTGACTTGACTTGCCTTGATTTGACTTGACTTGACTTGTATTTGCTAGTATATTGTATATAAATGCACTGTCTTTAAATATTATTCTTACATTTAAAGTAAAATGTATAAAAAAACTGAATTCAACATTTATCTTTTTAATTTTTATTTATTTTTGTTGTTGTATACGATTTCTTTTCATGGACAAGAAGCACCACGTTTTGCTTTATATATATGCGAAAAGTTGAAAACTCTATCTACATTAACAAAAAAGTTATAGATTTTTAATCCGAAACTCCTCATTATTTTCCACTGTGCAGCGGCAGCAAAAATGGATAACTTCATAGGCATGTTTGTATGCGCAAATAACTTTCTTTTTATACCTTTAGCTGTTATCTAATACCAGATATCCAGGAAGGTATACGATAGCATTACCAAAAGCTTTCGTATGTTTTATGGTTGAGACTCCGCATAATTGCACTTTGTTGCACGATTTCTTGCACAAAGCAATATAATTTTTTTTTTTCACTATCTCGACCTCAATTATTTCTCATTACATATTAAACATTAATCAACTTAATTAGCAAATTATATGCTATTTCTAGAGGAAACACAAGACACCTTCGACTGCTATTTACCGAGCGGCTTAACATAGGCTTTCAATAAATCTGCAGTAGATGTGGACAATTCCTTTAAATATTCAGGTACTGAATTATATTTTCATCAATTGTTGAAGTATTTATGGTTTATAACTTGCATATGTACATATATACATATCTATGTATTTATATGCAACTATTTCGATTTTACCACTATATGTACCTAGAAAACTCTTCTTCTTTCAGGTAACGCACAAACCTGCATATTCACCTTACAGCAAAATCTTTCAATTTGTCATGTGAATAATTGAAATACATGAAAATCAGTAATTGCACTAAGCAAAGTTAATTTTGAGGAAAATCCAATGACAATCTAATGCAATTGCCTTAAGGTCTCATTCACATTCATAATGCATTAGCAATTAGTGCAAGTATGTACTTACATATATGTATACAATGTATCTACTCGACCATATGTAAGTATATATGTATGTATCTACGTAGATATAGTTAATCAGGTGGTAAATAATACACTATAACACTAGGTATTTAGAATTGATGTTTAATTTAATTTACTTAGATATACAAGAGAATAGCTATGGCTGCTTGATACGCTTGAAACAAAGCAGATATCTTGGAAGTTATCAGAATATGCGTTATTGAATAGAAATTTACAATATATGTATTTTTACTGATAGTTTCTAAAAATTGTGTTCTCTAAATATTTTCCTTACCTCACTTTCATGATACAATACATATTTTTAATACAAAAGCTTTGTCCAAAGTCAACATCAGAAATGATCTGAGAAGCTGATGATTTTGAAAAAGTTATTGTGAAGTTACCACTAGGTTGCATCATTTGCTGTCCAAGGGCGGCTCCAAATTCGACTTGTCCACTGATGGTGATCTTGCTGATAAAGCGTAAAGTTAGTAAGGCGGAGCTTGTTTGTATATCTTTCTCGCTTGTTTCCCCCATGACCCCTTAAAAATTACCTCATTATGTACTTAGTTCAGAAATAATTATATAAACACTATTTTAGTTATAAGTGCTGCTCTGCGGGGCTCTTCTTTATTCTGGGCGATTAACGTTTATTTTGTTGGATGACTGAAATTTTATATGTAGTTTTTACTTATTCATAGATGTTAAACCATTAACTATTGACCAAATTCTCTGTCTGATAGATAACCTTCCAATCAAATATGATCACTATCTAAATATTTTGACATATCTAAATTTATGAATGTTCGTTAAGAGCAGAGCTGGAAAAAACCAAGTACCAGTACAATTACCATTACCAGCACTCAGTAATTGAAAAGCCCAATTACCAAGTATAAGTATATTATACTGGTACTTGATACTCAGTACGTACATTTTTCAATTCTTTTGCAATTCTTTTCCAATTACTTTCAATTCTTTTTCAGTTGATTTTCAATTACTTTCAATTCTTTTTCAGTTGTTTTTTCAATTCTGTAATTTTTTTTATTTCATTGTAAATATAAGATAACAGTTTAATAACAATAAAATATTAAAACGAGTGCATAGATTTGCAAATTTTTCGCATGCAACTCCATTAACATGATGAGTTAGCTTTCATTAGTACTAAATTTTCAAAAGAAATATCAGTTAAGGAATTCCGCCTTGGATTATTTATAATTATGGCTAATGAAAACATTCGCTCAACTGAAGCTGATGAAGCTAGTGGTGTGTTTGTTCGTATTGCCACGTCCAAGATTATGGGATATTTTTTTAAACTTGGTAATTACATCTCAGAATCTCGTATATATTCAAAAAAAATTTCAGCAATATTATTTGATGAAGTAAAGTAAGGAAGTGGTTCACTTTGGCTAGTTTTCATATCTATATCACGAAAGTCAGAGAAATCGGTGTCTTCGCATTGGGGAACAGAGTCTTGATAGCCGCATATGTGTATAATTTCGCTAATAATTATTTTTTTTCAAACTTGGTTTAAAAAAAAACGCTTTTGTAACAATATACGGACTGTATAAGCTTTCGAAATGTACCCATAACATGTACAATACAACATAATATGTACATATGTACTAAGGGAGAAAATTTTAAATTAAAAAAAATTACCACATTAAAAAAACCCACCCTAATGTACGTATGTATATTTAATAAAGAGTTCTTATAAGGGAATTTTCCTTCTTTTAGTGGTTGTAATATTTAGTATCCGATGTATCTTATGAAGAAGATAGAATAAAATACAATAGTTAAGATAAATTCACTGATTAAACCCCATGTAATTGAAAAGAATTGGTGGTAATTGGTGGTAATTGAAAGTAATTGGTGAAAGAATTGAAAAATTTGTACTTAATTACCAATTACCAGTATAAAGTAATTGTACTTGATACTTGAATTTTTTAATTATCAAGTAATGGTACTTGGACCAAGTACAAATACCAAGTATATTCAGTACTTCACAGCTCTGGTTAAGAGTAACGAGACTTTATATGTAAAAAAAAACATATATAGTCTACACTAAAAATAAAATTTCGTAAAATAACTACGAAAGACTTTCGTAGTCTAGAGATTCGTAATATGTACGAAAGTTTCGTATATATTACGAAAGCATTTTTCTCAACAAAATCTAATTTTACGAATCTTTCGTAAATATTACGAAATGGCTTTCGTAAACCATTTTCTAATATTTTTTTCGTATATATTACGAAATATTTCGTAAATATTACGAAACACTTTCGTAAATTTTCTTAAAATTATCTTTACGAATAATTTCGTATATTGTACGAAAGTTTTCGTAACATTATCAAAGGATTAACAGATTTACGAAATACTTTCGTAATATATACCAAATACTTTCGTAACACTATCAAAGGTTTAAACGATTTACGAAATACTTTCGTAATATATACGAAATACTTTCGTACAATAATATTTTACTGTACAAGTCTTCTTTCATTGTAAAGTGTTGAGTCGGTGCAATAATATCAAAAATTATTTTAAGTAGTAAGTGCGTAATGAAATAATGCGTAAAAGAATAATGCATTGTATATAAAAAGACAATATTGATTTACAAAATAAACTGTGATATTTTCCAACTTAACTAAACTTAAAGGTGAGTACAGTAGTTGCATTTACTTTTTCCTTTTTTCGGTCTTATGTATTTTCCTAAATAAATACTCAATAAAATAATATAAAGAGACATTTCTACACTCAGAGAAAAAATTTTAAAAACATATGAAAATGGGCTTAAAATTTGCAAAAACGTATTTAAAAGTGATGTAGATACGACCATTTTTATTTTAAAAAGGTTCATTGTAAAATTGTAAAATCAAGAAAAAACATTTTAATTTAAAAATGTTTATTTTTAATTCAAGCCCTATGAGATTTTGAACCTGAAACTTGCGCTTTTATTCCCTTCATTTTAATTTTCAATTTAAAAATTATTCTATTTAATCCAAAATACATTTTTATTTCAAAAGCTTCATTTTAAATTTACAAATTTTCATTTTTAAAATAAAAACGATCTGGTTTAAAACGTACATTAAAAAAAATAAAATTTTTTTTTACCGAGTGTAGCTGCTTCAATTTTAAGGTTTTAAGTAGTTTCCCTTTATCTTTATCTTTATCTTTATCTTTATCTTTATTTTTATCTTTATCTGTATCTTTATCTTTATCTTTATCTTTATCGTTATCTTTATCTTTATCTTTATCTTTATCTTTATCTTAGTCTTAATATTAGTCTTAATTTTTAATTTTTATTTTTCTTTGTTTTTTCATTTTCTTTTTTTTTCTTTTTCTTTTCCTTTTTCTATTTCTTTTTTTTTCTTACTTTTTCACAGGGATATCTGTTTAAGTGGATCGGAACGATGTCCACATTTGCAAATTGCGATTTCCAAAGTTTCCTATGTTTGTAAGAACACGTATAGGCAATAAGTACCTCTTATTTTATTAGTTACTAAAATTAATATTATTATAAATGTAAAATATTAAAATAAATAAAAAACTTTTAAATGAATTGAATAAATTAATTTCAGTAGATATGTATTTAAAACCAAAATGAAATTATCTAAACTTATTTCTTATGCATATATAAAACATCTTTCTCTTAGCATTATTTTATTGATATACATATTTTGAAAAAGTTTTCAAATTTCGTTGAAATATACATCATATGTACATAAATATATGTATGTAATAATTAAGGTATTTTTAATTTAAACTAAACAATAATTTGGTCAATTGTACAACAATTTGACAGCTCTAAGAGCCTTCGTAAATATACGAAAGCGGTTTCGTAATATTTACGAAATCTTTCGTTGCTCAAAAGTACGAAAGTATTTCGTAAATAATACAAAAGCCTTTGTAAATACTACGAAAGTATTTCGTAAATAGTACGAAAGCCTTCGTAAATATACGAAAGTATTTCGTAAATACTACGAAAGTATTTCGTAAATAGTACGAAATAGTTTTCGTACTATTTACGAAACCATTCGTTGCTCAATTTTACGAAAGAATTTCGTAATATGTACGAAAGATTTCGTAATATTTACGAAATATTATTTTGAGTGTATGGTTAGCTATATGCAGCTAAGTAAACAACAGGTAGGCGCTACATCTGTTAAATGTGTGTGTGGTATTTCTCATTTACTCACATGAGTCAAAATACCGGGGTCTGATATAAATTTAGAGATTTTTGGCGATTTCATTTACCGATATTGATTTCTAGACTTCGGGTACTGATCTACATTATCGAAGTTTAGATTTGAAAAAGTCACTCATTTTGCGAACATTTCACGAACCAAGCATAATGTTTATTGGGTATCCGTATTAAAAACCACAAATTATGGGTTACAAGCTTTTGAATAGCAAACAACAAATTCAAAAAAAAAATATATAAAAAAAAGATAACCATCCAAGCTCAATTAATTACAGCATCTATGAATGTAAATATTTGCCACACAGACTTATTGATTCTTGTATCTGACAAATTAATTATGAAGCATTTTAATAAAACTCGCAAGCAAACAACACGAAAAAAACAACAACAACAAACTTGGAACAGGATTGATTTCAATTATGTAATGTGTACGAGTGCAATGTAAGAGCGCAGTGACACAAGTAACGAGCGCTGCCAGCGACTAGGGGGAATTTTGTGGTTGCTAACGGTAAATGTTGTTGTCATTATGGTTAATATTTGCCAATTTGCAATATTGCAAAATTAGTACAACAATTTGTATGCAATTAATTATTAAAATTTTTTCTAAAGCAAACAAATAAAAACATTGCATAGCTTTGGGCGCTGGCGCTAATCATAAATTAATAACGTCATTTTTTACACGCTTTTATTAGCTTCACCTGTATGTATGTATGTATGTATGTATGTATATATGTATGTATGTATGTATGTATGTATGTATGTAACTTCATCCCATCCTAAAAGTTGTAACATTAAACCAGGGCTGTCCAAATGCGATTCACTACCACAATCAAGCAACGACCGAAAAATGAGTGTGTGTTGGTGCGCCTACCGTATGCCAAAGTGAAAAATTACTAAAAATAACACTGGATCACAAAATGAAATTTTTTGTCTGTACTTTGGACGTGACCATCCTATCTATATGTAAAATCGGTCGCTGATTCCGAAAATCGGGCCCATTTTTAATTCTATGGGAAGGTTTTTGAGATATCGGCAATTTACCGTTATTTGGCCACTGGCTCCACTTAATCCTGTATACCTTTTTAACGCAGTGAGCTATCTTCCTTGGAGTGACACTCAACGAAAGAAAACTAAATTTCCTTTTCATCGCTGCTATAACATTTTTCTGTAACTCTTATAGTTTCTGAAATATTGACGATTCAATTTGAATTTTTTCGATTTTTTACGATTTTTTGAAGAAAAAATTGAATTTGTCAGGCAATATCTTTTAAACCAATGTCTTCACCTTCGGTTTTACTCCTTTACGTGAAGCTCCATTCTATTGGGAAAAAGATAAGCTATCAACGAAGAAAATCCATGGTAAAATAGAAAAGTTATAGGCGATCAAGTAAATACATCCAAGTCGCGCAATGCCTCTGCACGGGTATATTCTATGCATGTTATACCAATACCTACACATCTGCAGTAGCAGCACATTGGCAGCGCAGTAGATAAAAGCCCATTTACGGGTATAACATGCATAGAATATACCCGTGCAGAGGCATTGCGCGACTTGGATGTATTTACTTGATCGCCTATAACTTTTCTATTTTACCATGGATTTTCTTCGTTGATAGCTTATCTTTTTCCCAATAGAATGGAGCTTCACGTAAAGGAGTAAAACCGAAGGTGAAGACATTGGTTTAAAAGATATTGCCTGACAAAGTCAATTTTTTCTTCAAAAAATCGTAAAAAATTTAAAAAATTCAAATTGAATCGTCAATATTTCAGAAACTATAAGAGTTACAGAAAAATGTTGTAGCAGCGATGAAAAGGAAATTTAATTTTCTTTCGTTGAGTGTCACTCCAAGGAAGATAGCTCACTGCGTTAAAGAGGTATACAGGATTAAGTGGAGCCATTGGCCAAATAACGGTAAATTGCCGATATCTCAAAAACCTTCCCATAGAATTAAAAATGAGCCCGATTTTCGGAATCAGCGACCGATTTTACATATAAATAGGATGGTCGCGTTCAGAGTATTTTTTGGCTGTAGAGCAGTGTAATCAGTCTGCTTGCAGATGTTGAGCGAGCAGGGTCACGTGCGCATGCTTTGCGAAATTATGAAACAACACACATATTTACATTTGTGTACACACGTTATATGCAAAATCTTCGTACTTTTGTTTGTTGTTTGGCATCTGTAATTAGAACAAACGAATTTCAACCGAAGATCAGCTAGCGACCACTTGCTGTCACGCCAGTCGAAGGCAACTTAATTATTTTTGGTAATCGACGATCGCCTAGTCCCATCGTAAGCGTTCGTTTTACGCTCTTTATTTGTCTGTAGTAGTGACAATCGGTGTGTATACGTACACAAGTGCTTACTCTCATTGCTGATATGAGTCGCATTTGGACAGCTATGCATTAAACTAAATTTATTATATCTTTCAAACATTCACTTTTAGTGTGTTCTTTCTATTATTTCTATTTTCCTCCGGATTCGAAACATGACATCAACAGCCCAACGGCATCATATAGTAGGACATTCAACATTATACTTCATGCTTCATTGCGGCTTTTAAGTTACCTTTCCTCAAAATAGCCTCTATGAATTTGAATTCACTCCCGTATATAAGCCAATAAGTAACAAGCTTTCAGGGTACGGAAAAACTCACTCACGAACGCTCAAAAATACATTCTTCTCAAATCACAAACAAATGTTCAAAGAAAGACGTATAACCAGTCATGCCGTTTTGATACAATCGTATCAAATGTGATACTTTTTTAAGCCCAAGATACGTAGATACTTTTTATTTTGACGTAGAACAAATTTGATACCTTTTTAATCAGCATCAAATAATTTTGATACGATTTAATCAAAATCAAAGAATATTAACCTCCTCTTTTTCATTTTTAAGATTTTCTAAAAATTTTAACAACCTGTGTTTGCCGCGAAAAATATGTATTGTGAAAGTCTTGAAAATACCAAAAATGGGCAACATATTATCAAACTGTACAGTAGACATCACTGCCCATGGCAGGCATGAACAAAGAGCGTTATGTTTTATATTAACCATTATTTTAATAGCCTTTATGATTTTCTTGAATTAAATTGAATTCGAAAAATCTAAAATGATACCTAACTATTCATTATCTTTATATTTTTTATTGGAAAATGTAATAAAAAAACGATGTCACGTTAAAACACGAAAGCAGCTTATTTTATTAATTTTAATTTTTTTCAAAAATTTTCAGTGATACGAAAAAAAAAAAATGCCGTATCAATTTGTTATACTTGTTAAAAGCACGAAAACAGCTTTTTTGATTAATTTAAGTTTTTTTTCCAAAAAATTTTCGGTGATACGAAAAAAACCATGAAAGTATCAATTTTTGATACCTAATTTTTTGAGGCTGTGGCAACACTGCGTATAACCACTCAAATAGCGAGCGAACTAACGCACAACAGCCAGCGATCGCTCATAGCGATGGCGATAAACTCAATGCATAAATTCACTCAAAAAAAATGAAGCTTGTAGCTTTCTGTTTTGGGTTTGTTTTATTTGCAATGAAATCAGCCGCATGTACATACATACGTATGCAAAGCAAGAACTGGTTTTGTTTGTAATTCATTTAATAGTAAGTGCTGAATCAACGAAAAAGAACCCTAATTCTATAATAGCATTTCACGTTTGGAAAGCAATTTTTATACAATGTTTTGTAAACGTGAGGTGAAAAAAATTTCTCTAAAAATAAAAAATAAAATAAAAATAAAAAAAAAAAATGCGCCACTCGGGACTCGAACCTGAGCTCCTTGGTCCGTAGGCAGCATACCTCACCATTAGGCTACAATCGTATTCGGAACTTTTTTGTCTAAATTCGAATTTATTCAATCAGGTTTCTTTTTTTTTTGTTCTTTTCAAATGCTTCACCTCAACTTCTCTTCACTTTCTGATTGTAAAATATAACAAAACGTTTGGGAAATTTTGTATTTCCAAACTAGTTTGGAAAACCTTGAATAAAAGGGTTTGGAAAATATTGCATAATAAGCTAGTTTACTTCACTGCATATTGGGATTTTTGGTAGAAGTTATAAATACATATGTATGTAGATCTATTTCGGAGAACACCACATCCCATCAGACTTCTTTTTACTTTTATTCTTGCGTCCGCATAAAACATCCTTTAATGAAAAATTTCACTAAAAAGTTAAAAATAAATACATAATAGCTTAAAAAAACTAAAAAACACGCTTTAATCTTAAAAATCGTACTAAAAATTGAGAAATAATTTAATTAGAAACAAAATGATGAACGAAAATATAAGTATTTAAGGAAAAGCGTGGGGGTGCTCAATAATAATTGAACATGAAAATATTCGATTCGTACAACTAGTACAAAAATATACCTAGTTGCGAAATTAAAGAGTACGATATATGAAATCTCAAAAAAGTCAAAATAAAATTATTAGTAAAAAAACACCGATTTTAAATATTTTTTGACATACTGAGCACCCCACGCTTTTCCTTAAATACTTATATTTTCGTAGTTCTGAGTTTGTATAGAAAATTTACAACACAAAAACGCATATTTACATATATACATATAAGAGCTTAGTACATATGTATTTAATTTATTCATTTTAATTTATTGCAACCTTGAACTATTTTCTTGTATAATGACGCACAAAGTACTTGCAATAAGTACATGAATGCCGTATATATGTACTTATGTTAACTGCCTACGCATATGTAGTTACTACATACCAGTGGCGGCCTAGCATAAATTGGGTGGGAAAGCCTTTGTATGAAGCATAGCCATTAGTCATTTATGTAATTTTCCTTGCCATATTATCTGAAAGTCTGATTGCGTTCGGCCATTGAGTTTGATTAAATTCGGTTTGCATATTTGGTTTTTTGTTTATTTTCATATCGTATGAAACTGAATGTATTGAAATAAATCAAGAAAATGAAAATGATGAACAATAATTAAGTTCTGATATGCAATGGATAATATGAAAATATGTATTGTATATGACCTTTGTTATTTTAGTTTTACCTACTTTTGGTCAGCACATCGACAAGCCTGGCTCATTCGAAAGGAAATTCAAGTTCTTCACCATCAGAACGTGAATAGAAAGCAGAGCCGAAGTTATTATTCGAATCGTTTGTGTACAATTCCACTGAATTGATTGATGACGTCAAACTTATAGAAAAATCGCTCAATCTGTTACGGAACGCAGACCTATTTTTAGTTTACTTATACCGACGGCAATTTCAGCAGTAGAAAGTGGATTTTCTTACTACAGCACTGAAGTGGAATTAGCAAAAGTCATGAAATATTTGATTTTCGTCATAGCAAACACACTTCAAGCGTAAAATAGCCAGATTTTAAAGAAATTCGTAAAATGAAATGAACGAAAATATTTAGGCAAACCGGGCTTTTCGACATGTATGGAGCGTCCGCCACTGCTGCATGCATGCATATTTGATGCCAGGGGTGTATCAGAGAACTTTCCCTACATATTAAGTTATTACCAATCTTTTCATATTTAATATGATCGATTATTTGCCAAAAGATTGATATTCGTACAAGCAAAAGCGTAGATGAAAGCAAAATATTGATATAAGAGAAGGCTGGCCAACTCGCAGTGGTTACTTGATGGACGATTTAATAATTTCAGGATTTTGAAACTAATTGGAAAATTGGCATTCATACCGCTTTCTTTTGAAACAATCTTGGAAACAGTTCAGCGAATATGAACCCAGCAGCTTTGCTGGCTAGGTTAGAAGGAATTCCAGTCGACCACCGTAATTGATAGCGTAAGAAAAGGAAAGGAGCAAAGAGAATGACTTTCCTTTCATTGGCGTTTCTAATTTGCTTTTTTTTTAAATAAAAAAAAAATCCGCTAATGAATGAATGTTACCTACATACATACATATGTATCTGGTAAAGTGGCTTCAACGCCAACCTCTTATTGAATTTATATTCAAAATATATCAATTTGTCATACATAAGTTAAATTAATAAAGAAAAAAAAAAATTGTTTAGGCTATAAAACATACATACATATGTATGTAACTCTTGCAAAATACAATCAAGCTTTTAAGCACATATTCACGCCTATATTTGCTCAAGTGCATGTACCTACCTACAAAAATATTGAAAAGCCACTTCGCGCTTTTTTACGTCTCTCTAACGTAGGGAAAGGTGTTGGTTTGCCGCTAGGGCTGTCTAGCAACTGTGCTATCTATGTGCTACATATGTCAAAGAGAATGTGAAAAATGCTCTTAGTTCTTTTCATTTATGTACATATGTACATCGTCAAATTTTTCACATTTTTAATTTCTGCGCTTTTGCAAATGTTGACTTTCAAGTGCACTGAACATACATACATACATACATATGTACGAGTATGTAGAGGCATTGGGAAGCATCGTGTTGCCACTAACTAGTGTTATACACCTAAATATTTGATGTTGCATGCAACATACTCCACGCCAGCGCTGCAGTGCATTGTCAAGTAGGAAAGCAGAAAAGTAAGCGATGAAAAGAAAATAATAAAACTTACAAAAATGTGGGATTGTTTGGTTTTATTGTGGTATGCGATATCATCACTGTCACTCTAAATACCCAATTAACACAACGGATTCGCCTTGAATTCGAGACGAGTTCGCTTCTCTGATTATATTATTGCGCGCGATACTTCGCGACGATAGATCAGCGAATCCGAATTCCTTGGCGAGTCACTTCTTATTAGCGATTCGCGCATTTTTATATTCTCGGATCGTTGGCGTTTCGAGATTTAGGCTCATTGGCGAATACATTCTAGAAAATCTTTATCTGCGAATCCGCCTCGAATTCGCCATAATATCATCCGAGCTTTCGACTTTCTTGAATAGAGTTTTAAATAGCAAATTAAAGCTTAACAGGGAGTTTCTTCGTGTAAAGCAAGATTTAACAGAATTAATAAATGCTATTACGATAATTGAATTTTCTCGAGCACATCTCGAAATCGATACAAGTCCGAAAAATTACATTTACCTTTACGAATTCATTTCGAATTCGCCACGATATCATCCTCGCTTTTGTGTTTATTGGGTACTTGTACTCTTTTATGTTTTCGAATCTGCTTTTTTTGCTAGTGTAATGAAAGGAGAAATATTTAAACCTTAAAAGTATAGAGACAAGCTTTCAATAGAGTAGTTGAATTAGTTAAAAGTGCAAAGCTTTTGCTTTGGTAGAAAACACCTGAATAACTTTTGTTGCAAACAGATAAACGAAATACATAGTTAATTTCGTAAATAGTGTTTTTCTGCTATCGTCCTTGAAAACGAAATGAAATGAAGCTTTTATTGAAATTATGCACATTTCAGTGCTATTCACAATAGCTTAATTATGCACATTTAAGTGCTGTTCACAATAGCTTCATTCTTTTACTTTGCAGTACTGCTGCTCAGGACGACAAAGTGCTAAGCGCTTTCAATTCTACTCGCTTAGCCAACTCAACTAGCTTGGTTGTTGTTGTTGCTTTCCATGTCATTACACATTGCCCGAAATACAAGGAAATCGTTCCGCGCATTTTCTGCCATCATGTGTGGCTGGTCTTATAGAAGAGACAGTTCTTTTATCAACCCTCTAGGAACTTACGAGAATATTGGCGCCATATTATTATTATCTTGAACTGATATGTAAAATGGAACAAACCTAAAAATTTTACTAAACTTTTTTTTTATTTAACTTAACGAGTGACTATCGCTTTAATATCAATTAAATAAAGCAATTTCTGAACGAAACACAAAACCTAACTTATTTTCAACATTAATTTAAAATTTACTTCCAAAAAAGTAGCTATAAAACACGCCAGCAGAAGTTTCCACTTGCCAACTTTGGATAAAAACAAAAAAGGAGAAATACAGTAAATTTAACTTAAAAACTTTTCCAGTTTAATGCGTTAATAGGCGACAAAATACTCGCAAAACTTCAGCCAGCAACAGGCAAACATACATATGTATGTATATACGCACAGATAGACTTTCATGTGTACATTCGAAAGGATTGCACAAGGATTTGCTGGCAGGATTAAATTTAAATACGTATTTCGCACCCACACTCGCATGAAAAAAAACCATTTAAAATGGGTAAAAACTGCATATATTCGTTTCCAAAAAAATATGGTTCTTACGTTTGCAAACAAAACTGGTGTACATGCATACATACATATGTGTTTCAATGAGCGTTTGTGCATCAAGAGTAAACAAAACCACAAAAAATCGAAAAATAAAGCGAAAATTATGCACAATAGTGCACTTATTGTTATGTATGTACGTATGTCAAGTCACAAAGCGTTGTTAACAACAAACATAAAACATAATTTTTTCATAGTTTTGAACAAAAGCAAAATATATAATGCATATGTATGAAAAATGCAAACACTGCCAAGTGCGCAATGAAATGACTCTTCCAAACAAGCATAGGACAGGGCACAATAAAAAAAGTAAATAGTACCTAGATATGTATGTATGTATAAGTATATTTTTTCCAAAACCTTTAAATGAAAATTAAGTGATTTTCCCATGTACATACATACATAAAATAAATATTTTCAGAGTCTGCGTCCTTGCAGAATCATGCAATGACGTTCTTTTATAACACAAGAAAGTCAATTGAGGCCCCATTCTGAATATTAGCGGCATTATTGTAATCGTGATTCTGGAACATGCAGTAGCGATGGAAAAGTAAATGTAACTGGTATCACCCTGGTCGAAAATTCGACCAATTAAATTGAGAGCGGAAAGATTTGAGAGTGGAAAGACCATATTTCTTATATAATATTTCTATAATAAAATATGTATAAAATAAAACATAGGCCCGGTTTCACCAACGTGACTAAAGCTAAAACTAAGTTTTGACTTAGTTTAGCCCAGATTTGAGGCTAACTTACTTTTGGGTTTCACCAAATAGTCTAAGAAAATAGCTTTGTAACCAACCTTTTATGGCGAATACTGGGTTTTCTGGTTGTTTTGGTTGCTGTATTTGCTCATTTTTTTGTCATATTCGCTCTGTTGGTAGTTGAATTTGCTAAAGCGACTCAAATTCTTAGTTTAGTTTTAGTCAAGGCAAAAGCTGACTAACTTGTGACTTAGCTTAGTTGCATGGTGAAACTGAAAACGTAAAAAAATCGGCTTAACTAAGTTGAGACCGGTTGGTGAAACCGGGCCATATAGTTACTGGTACTGGTTGTCACAGGAGACATAGTGAAATTTTATTTCTCATAATTTTCTAGAATATTCTAAACCTCTAGCGACCTTTAAAATTCCATTTTCCGGGCTCTTCTTTCTCTTTCCAGTTTCCTTCTTTTTTCTCTTTCTATTCCATTTTGCGTTTCCTTTTTACTTTCCGTACACTGTCCTCTTACCTTTTCCCTTTCTTTCCTCTTCCTTCGCCATTTCCGTTCCTTTCACTTTCCCCTTCTTTTATTTTCCTTTCCCTTCCTTTCCATTCCTTTACTTTCCTTCACTTGCCTTTCCTTTCTTTTCTTTTCCTATCCTATCCTCTCCTCTCCTCTCCTTTCCTTTCTTTCTTTCCTATAGTGAACCGGTTTGGAAAAATTAAATTTTATGGCAAACCCTTTCAGATGACGTTTCAAATATAAAAATCAAGCAAATTACACCGGAATTTTAAATTGTTTTACAAGTGGCAACCCTTTTTCTAAAAATGATAATAAATTACCAATTTTCAGGTTAAGCCCTCTCATATAACACCTCAAACTTAAATATCAAACAAACTGGAGTATAAAAGAGAATTTTTTAACAGATGGCAACCCTTTTTTAAAAATTATAATAAATTACTCATTTCATACAAACCTCTTTCAAATGACAACTCAAATAAAAAAATCAAACAAACTATAATGTAAAAATAAATTCTTGAACAGGTGGCAACCCTTTTGTAGGAGTTATATTAAATTACTCATTTTAAAGTAAAGCGCTTTTATATGACACATTAAATTTAAAAATCAAACAAACTGTAGAATTTAATTGAATTTTTTAAAAGGTGGCAACCCTTTTTAAAAAGGTTAAACCTTCCTGCACATCTACAGCACAAACCCTTTCATTTGACACCACATTTTCCAAAATCGGTATAACGGTGTATAAGTTATGGTGCGTACAAAAAATCGCTTAGCGTAATATATATAAAGATATATGTTGAGTACGTGGCAGGAGTAAGAAATGACGGACAGACAGACAAACGGACAGCTAATAATCCTGATAGTATCACTATATGTATATGTATGTATTTTGGTAGGTCTGTCACACCGTCTTCTGATATTTTCAAGAACCATGGAATAACTGACGATTTTATTAACTTTATGAATATAGGTATGATGGGTATAGTTTGCGGCTATAGAAATTTCATATTTTTCACAAAGGCGCTGCCGAATACAAATTGAGATAATGTGTTCGATAGCAGAACTATGTATGTGTCTTAATATACATATATTTCTTAGCCGTAAATTTTCATTTATGAGAAAACATGTATGTATATGCGAGTAAGGAAAATTCAAATACAAGTCCACAAGAAACAGAACCCACGAAACGGGCTAGGAATGCTATAAAATTGTATTGTTTTTAATAGTACTCTGAATGGAAAAACAACTGTCTGCAAAGAAGAAGTTGAATATGCTAATAATAAAATATTTACTGGATTGCCACAAATATACATACATATGTATATACAAAAAGCACATACATATTATGTACATTACTACTTACGTTCTTATACAAATTGGAGCAGTCGCAATAAATCAGAGCACTTGCATAACTTAAATAACTTATGACGTTAGAACTATTTTTATACTAACTAGCTATGTTTGTATGTACCCAAGCATCCTACTTCCAATTCCCACTAACTCATGTCGGCGATCCGTGTCGCAGTCGCAATGTCAAAGCTCAGACCGCTGTAGTTAGTGAAAAAAACAAGAAAGCATATGTATATTTTATGACCGAGTAGTCATTCTGTCTCGTTGTAGTCTCACGTGCGTCGGTGGCGGCAGACGGAAGTAGTTGTGGGCATTCAGGTATCCAAATCAAGGGCAAAATTTTCTGCTAAAGAAAGCTTTTCAAGAACAACAAGTAAGGAAGCCTAAGTTCGAGTGGAATCGAACATTAGATACTCAGCTGTATGCTTTCACTGTTCGTTTGCGTTTTATGGAAACACGGTGTATTTTATATAAAGCGAGTTCCGCATAAAGTGGGCGTAGCCACAACCATTTTCAAAATTGGCATCAATAATCCAACTAAGCATATAAATTTTATTGTTAGTGCAAAATTTCATTATTTTATGACTTCTAGCTACAAAGATATCACGTTACAAATTCCAAAAGGGTGTTCCAGAAATATCTTTGTTAAAAAGTAGGCGTGGTCATAACATGTATTACTACTAGAGATAAAAGTGTATACACCAAATTCCGTAATAATATATCAATTATTTATGGGCTCCGAAATTTCGTAGATTCCTTTGTCTAAAAAGGGGCGGTGCCGCGCCCATTTTCCAAAAATTTTCTGCTTTTTGCTTCCGGTCTATTGTGGAACTCATGCCACAAAATTTCAATGAATTATATTTATATTTGACAAAGATATCGCTTAAAATGTTTTTATTAGGCTCCTGGGAAATATACCATATATAAAATTAGGTGTGGTCATCCACTAAGCTCATTACGGAGGTGAAATTTTATCACTCCAGCTATATTAGTCGCTGAGAAATCAAATTTCCGATTTTGACTATATAGGGATAGTGGACGTGGCCATGGTCCGATTTCGCCCATTTTCAATAACAACCGTCCCGGTCTGGATACCAACTTGCATTCCAAATTTCATCAAAATATTTCAAGTTTTGCGCAAGTGAGAGCGTTTACAGACAGACGGACAGACGGACGGACATGGCTCAATCAATTTCTCTTTTCACCCTTATCATTTTGATATATATATATATATGTACATATATAAGTCCATATCTATCTCGATTATTTCGTTCTGTTATAATCCTCTCTTATGAAATCAAAATTATAATACTCCGTGTACTAGTACAGCTGAATACCCCGCTAACATATTTGCCAGACAATTTCTGATTCAGACATTTCTGAAAATATTCTGAGTAAAAATTTGAGTATTTGGACAAGTCTTTCCGATTTCTTAGGTATTTCTATCAGAAATGTCTGGGAAATTAATTTTTTTCTCATCCGGCAAATCTTATAGATATCGGACCGATTTCGTGCAGATATGTCAAAATATTTTAAATTGTTTTTCTTCAAGAAAATTTGTATTTGTCGTCAGTTCACGATTGAAGCAAAAAAATTTGTGAATGAACAATGACAATTGGTGTGTAAGAAAATAAAGAAAATTGGGAATAAAATTTTCCTCATACATATGCATGTAGGTTTTCTCAATTTCCAGAAAATGGCACAAAAACTCAATTACTCAAACAATTTAAATCCGAACAGGATACGAACGGCGAATCATGGCCAAACGATGCTGTCCTTTATCAACCCTACGAAGAATTATCCGAACAAGCCAGTTGCTTAGAAAATGTGTTTTCTTTTCTTTTGTTTCATCAATTACGTAAAATTTTGTTGCACTTTGTTTTCGGCACTATTTTGGGTTGCACAATTTTCTGTCCAAATTTGACACAATTCTAATTTTCCATCACTGGATGTACTCATTCAATTCGATACCGCGGTTGACGTAATCGATGCCAAAAAATATCGTTGCAAAGTAATCGAGTAAAAAGTATCGGTATCAAATGCAAAAACTATCGATATGGTATCATATCGAACAGTGACGTGGCTGCCAAGGCGCGCTGTTTCTTTGTGTGATGATAGGAGGTACTTCGTCTTGTCCTCGTTGACTGCCAAACCCATTTTCTTAGTCTCTTTATCCAGCTTGGAGAAGGCACGGCGCGCGAGTTAGTGCCAATGATGTCCATATCGTGGGCGTACGCCAGCAGTTGCAGACTATGGTGTTATAAGCAACAACCAACCACTCCAACCGATAAGCAGTTTTAAATTATCGCAAACCAAACATCTATGTATGTATCGGTTAGTGATGAGCGAAACTACGAGTTTTCGATATCAGATATTTCAGTGATTGCTATTTTTAAATCTCTGTGATTTTAAACTGCTACTGCGATCAGTATTGCCAGGACTTTTCCAGAGTTCCAGCTAGATTCTCAAAATGAAAGCTAGGAAAATTTAAAGCTGAAAAAAGAAGCTAAAAAAAATTACGAAATTACCCAGTAGAACTTGGAGCGCGATCTCCCCAAGCGATAGCAGAAGGGTACTCTATTTGATATCCTCTCCGAGCAATATCAATTTTTTTTTTTTCAATTTTGTTTAATTTTGTTTGTGTTTATTATTTCTCTTCCTAGCACATACACAGTGTTGCCACGACAGAAATTTTTTTTTTAACAAAATCCAAAAAAAGTTTAACAATTCTCGAAAAAGTTTAACATATTTTTTTTTTCCAAATGAGGATGTATATTGCACCTTAAATCATAAAATGACACAATTCAAAATTTTTAAAATCGGGGGTTTTCAACTAGAGATTACAACTTTGTTTTTCGCTTCAAATACATACATATGTATGTATGTACATATGTACAAAGCTGAACTCTAAGGGTGAGAACAGAACCGAAAAGACACAGTTTCTTATGAAATCAATTATTTTAAAGATTATGCGGCGCGACGTCGCCAACGACAAAATTACGTCGTCGTCAACTGACCGATTTCTAATATTGGTGACCAAAAAAGAGTCTAAAGCAGGCCTGCGCAACGTTCTCGTATTTAAAGTACAAAATACAAAACATCTACAAATTTTTTATATGCACTGAGAAAATTTTTGCTCATTTAAATTTTGTTTATAATAATTTATTGTTATGAGCATCTATGATGTATGTGATACTACCATTTGATAATAAATTCGACTTTCGCTGTCGTAACGTCATGTCACTACGATTTAATTCTGCTTTCACCCCCAAACCAAGGCCGTAGCCAGGATTTCATTTTGGGGGGGATTAACTAAAAAAAAAAACATTTCAAATTCAAATTACATACATATCTGCCCCGTTTGCTATGCTATGTGCATGAATAATTAGGTTTCGCTTATTACCCATATTTAATTGTTATTGCAAAATCCAATTAATTTCACCAAATTTATCTGTCAAATAAAATTTTCGTTAGCTGATTTTCAGTGCAACCAGCTACCCTGTCAAAGCTTCAGAGGGTAAAAAGTGTGAGTTTTTTACACCACTGAAGTGTACATTTTTAGGAAACGAAAACAGGGTAGCAAGTGAAAAACTTATGTAGTTTTTTTACACTAAATTACCACTAGATCCACTAGCCTAATAAAACCACTAAAAAAAGAAGACATATTCTGTTTGACGTTTTACCTTCATTTTGCAAACGAAAACGGAAAATTGAAGAGTGTAACAAAAATGCGCATTTTTTTGATGAAACGAAATCACCATTAATTTCAATGGTAAAATTTTAAATTAAGCTCTTACCCAATTAAGTTAATTATAAGTTTATGATTTTGTTAAACAATTTCTTAGACATGCCAAAAGCAAAACCGCAGTTATCTATATCTTCTGGAAACAGGCGCCGTTTAGAGAACTCACGGTTGCGTGGAATGTAGAGGAGACATGTGGCGATTCATACGAAATCAGCATTTAACTACAGACCGGATCTAAACTATATGGAACATTCTTCCCTTTTCATGGGTCGTATGAGTGAAATTTGCGTTTTTTTGTAAGTCCCAAGGGCAAACATTTAGCTATATTGGGGTAGACCTTCGCAACGAGGTGTTTTCTCACGGTCAAATGTATGTCGCTCTGTCGCGAACTGGTTCACCACAAAACCAGAGTTTTCTTATACCTGGAAATGGCAACAAAGCAAAGAATGTTGTGTTCACGGAAGTTTTTAATTAATGAACAAGATGTACCTTATTTTATGAACTAATTTGCCTACTAATGTACACAGAGCCAAATAATCCTCATAAAAATAAGAAGATTGTCTCTTTGAACAGCTTCGTGGCCCAAAAAGAGGACAGAAGTCAGAGACGAAGATATTTCCATAGAGATTTCTTCTTATTTTTGGGAGGTAAATCTTTTTAATTTTATTTAAAAGTATACCTTCTTACAATAAATAGAAAATTTCTTACTCAATTTTTCGAAGATATTTCCATAGAGATTTCTTCTTATTTTTGGGAGGTAAATCTTTTTAATTTTATTTAAAAGTATACCTTCTTACAATAAATAAAAAACTTTCTACTCAACTTTTCTTTACGCATTATTGTTGTCGACTGTGAACCGCTAACTCAGTTTACATATGTATGTATATAAGACTAACTTTATAATAAATTTAATTAGATAACCTAATAAAAATAAGAAGAACGCCCTCTTTATTAATTCAAGGAGATATCCACATATATATTCGAAGATTTCTTCTTGATTTTATTAAAAAGACTATCCCGTTAAAAGTAAGTAGGGATTCTTCTTAATGAAAAACTATAGAGATATCTTCTTACTTTTGTTCTATTTTATTAGGTGGTTTTCGCTCTGTGTAGGTACCAAACGTTGTTTGAATTATTATAACTGAGTTTTTTGTTGTTAATAAATGTATTATTTATAACGTTGTTTAATTTTAAAGTGTTTGCATTTCAGCTAAAGGAGGGTGGTATATTACATTCCTTGCAGAAAACAAGCACAAAATATGAATGTGTAACCCATTTTTACACTCTACGCAAAGCTAAACATCAGTATATTTAATTTTTGCGGTGCAACGAAGTAAGCCGGGTACTTTCTAGTACATACATAGATACAAATAATAATTGAGACTAACTTTTTACATGATTTATATGCTTCTAAAAACTACAATTAAGCATATTTATCTATATATATATAAAAATCAAGCCCATTTCTTTGTCGCCGGCTTTCGCCCAAACGCGTGGAGGGATTTTGACCAAATTTACACACCAGCTTAGTACCTTGCCCTAGATGGTTTATATACATATTTTTTTCAAATCCGGAAGTCGGTTCCCGATATATAGGTCAAAAGGTCAAAACGTGGACCTAGCTTTCCCCTGAATATTTTTTGGACGATATTGGTATCAAACGAAAGGTATTGAGCAGAGAATTTACGTAGAATAGTACTAATTGTGATTCCTAGGTCGGGTCTCCAGATATGGGTCAAAACGTGGATCCGGATGACCCTCGAATGTTTCTGAGCGATATTGGTATCAAATGAAAGGTGTTAAGCACAGAATTTACATAGAATGGTACTCATTGTGATTCCTAGGTCGGGTCTCCAGATATGGGTCAAAACGTGGACCCGGATGACCCTCGAATGTTTCTGAGCGATATTGGTATCAAATGAAAGGTGTTGAGCACAGAATTTACATAGAATAGTACTCATTGTGATTCCTAGATCGGGTCTCCAGATATGTGTCAAAACGTGGACCGGGTGACCCTCGAATGTTTCTGAGCGATATTGTTATCAAATGAAGTCTTGATGAGGACTTCAGCACAGAACTATTATAATTGTAATGCCTAGCCCGGGTCTCCAGATATAGGTCACAACATGGACCCGGATGACCCTCGGATGTTTTTGAGCGATATTGGTATCAAATGAAAGGTCTTGATGAGGACTTAAACATAGAACGATTTTATTTGTGATGCCTAGGACGGGTCCCCAAATATGGGTCAAAACGTGGACCTGGATGACCCCGGAAAACTTCTCAGTGATATTGGTATAAAATGAAGGGTTTTGAGCAGGGATTTTACATAGAAATGAACTCATTACGATCCCTAGCTCGGGTCCCAAGGTGTGGGTCTACATACGGACCCGGATAACACCGGGATATTTCTCAGGGATATTGGTACCAAATGAAAAATGCTAAGCAGGGCCTTTACACAGATATGAACTGATTATGATTCCTAGGTCTGTTCCCTAAATGTGGATCAAAACGTGGACCGGGATGGCCCCGGAAATTTTCTGACCGATATTGGTGTCAACTAAAAGGCAGGGCTTTTACATAGAGATGAACTCATTATGATTACTAGGTCAGGTCCCCAGATGTGGGTCAAAATGTGGATCCGGATGGCCCCGGATAAATTCTCAGCGATATTGTTATTTAATCACGGCGCATGACGATTCCTAGGTGGGATCCCAAGATATGGGTCAATATGTGGACCCGGATAACACCGGGATATATCTTAGGGATATTGGTACCAAATGAAAGGTGTTGAGCGGACTCTCATGTAGAGCCGTACCCATTACGATTTCTTGGTCAAGTCTCCAGATACCGTATCCATTATGGTTCCTAGGTCAAGTTCCCAGATGTGGGTCATTAAGTGGACCCGGATGAGCCCGGGATGATTCTGAGCAATACTGATATAAAATGAAAGGTGTTGACCGGGTCTGCTATATAGAGATATTTTCATAGTGATTCTTAGTCCCGATACCCAATTATGGGTAAAAGAGACGATTCGGACGCCACGGAATGTTTTTAAGCAATGATGGTATCAACTGAGAATTGGAATGCAGGGTATGTTATGCTAAACCCAGTTCCCTAGGAAAAGGGGAAGAGTAATGAGACTGGGAAAGGCGAAGGCAAAGGAACGGAAAAGGAGAGGGAGAATATAATAAAAATGGAATGAAGAGGATGGGGAGAGAGACAGTAAGACAGGGAATTAGAGAAGGAATAAGAGGGGGGAATAAAAAGGAGAAAGGCATAAAAGGAGAGGTAAGAGAGAGCGGTAGAGAAAGGAAAGCGGAAATGTGATGGAAAAGGAAACGGAAATGAAAGGAAAGATAAATGGAAAGGGAAGGAGAAAGAGAAAAGTAGAGGGAAAGGCAGTTGGAGACTAACACGAAGAAAAATAGGATAAGAACATGAAGAGGGCAAACTATTGAAAATATCAATATTTTCCTTCACTTTTTTAAACTTATCTGAATTGTGCTGAGCTCTGCAGCCCAGGATAATTTCGGTTTCTAGATACTTCCAACATATTTTAAAGTGTGTCATTTTTCGTTTCAAGTACCTATAATTGAAAGTGGGCCAAAGCAAAGCTTGGCCGGGTACAGCTAGTATTATATAAAAAAATTTAATCGCATTAATTTCGGGGGGGGGGGGGGGGGGGGGTTGATCCCTGCCATCCCCCCCCCCCCTAGATACGGCCTTGCCCCAAACTGTGCCAACTCATATTGCATAGCTGCGAATGAGTGTCAACAGGAATTTATCGATAACTTGGGTATACAATCAGACAGTACTTTTTCTATTGATCGAATTAGGAAACTGAATGAGCTTCAAGATTTTGAAGCAAATACATTTTCATCCTGGAATGAAAAAGTTTAACAAAACGAGAAAAAACTTAACATTTTAACACGCACGAAAACATTTAGCAATTTTGCTTAATTTTAAGCAAAACGGCAACGCTGCACATACAATGTTAAAAGCGAGTATACAAAATTGTATGCTTATACACGAAGTATAGGGAGTAAGAGATTATTTATTGACAAGTACTCCTAGATTAATAAAACAATGATCCCAAGTCCTACTGCGTATTTTAATGCTTTATTAATAGGTGATTTCCCGTGGCAGTTATCCAGACAAAAAAATTGCAAGCAACTGCAACAACAATTTTTTGATCCTGATGTTTATCTGGTTAAAAAAAAATCTATTCCAATCTATACGGACCCAAAATGGATCCAGATAAACATCAGGATCACAAAATTGTGTTTCCATTTGCATGCAAAATTTGTATGCGGATCTGGATCACAGTCAGAGGAGCTCGCCTAATGTGTTTTCAAAACACACATAAATTGAAGGTCAATTTAACAGGTCGGTTCAAGATACATACACACAAGGATGGGCATTTTTGCATTACCATTCAAAGTGCATTACCATTCAATAGTGAATGGTAGTGCAAAATTGGTTTGCATTACCATTCAGTAGTGAATGGTAATGCAATTGTGATTTGCACTACCATTCAATAGTGAATGCGAATGCAAAGGTGAATGCATTCCCATTCATTGCATTCCCACTGCAAATGTATGTATGTATGTAATGTTATGTATATTCAAATAATGGTAACTATGATGGCTGTATGTATGTATATGAGCAGTGAGCAGCGTTAATTTTTTGGGGAGTGTTAGCAAATAAAAAAGCTAAAAAAAAAGCCAAAGCTAAATCAGAATTTTTGCAGCTAAAAGATAAGAAAAAAGCTAGGATGGCAACGCTGACTGCGATCAAGATTCATTTTGCGTTTTCTGAGCGACATTGGATACATAACCTGTCAACATTTTTTGTGGCAAAAATTATAGAAGCAACAGCGCAAGGCAAATTCATTATGGTAATGGCAGGGCGAATTCGGCAATATTCGCCTCGATTCGCTATTAGTTTGTCCATCAGAATGTCAAACTCCAAGTCAAATTTTTCTTAGTTTGACACTCTTCTGTATTCTTCTGTACACGGCGAGTTAAAAACGAGAAGAAGAAGAAGAAGTCAGCTGCTCACTTACCATTACCATATGAATGAATTTGCCTTGCAACAACGTATTCCGCTGTAATTTCGCTGTTGCCAACATTTTTCAAAGACAATTTCAAATTCAATAATCTTTTTATACTCAGCTGTACTAGTACACAGAGTATTATAGTTTTAAACACATAACGGTGGATTGTAACAGAATGAAATAATCGAGATAGATATAGACTTATATATATCAAAATGATCAGGGTGAAAAGAGAAATCGATTGAGCCATGTCCGTCCGTCCGTCCGTCCGTCCGTCCGTCTGTCCGTCCGTCTGTAAACACTCTAACTCGTGCAAAAATTGAGATATTTCGATGAAATTTGAAATACAAGTTGGTATCGAGACTGGGACGGTTGGTATTGAAAATGGGTGAAATCGGACCATGACCACGCCCACTTTTCCTATATAGAAAAAATCGGAAATTTGGTATCTCAGTCACTAATATAGCTAGAGCGATGAAATTTTACCCACGTGTTGAGCTCAGGCCCCTAGGAAGAAATTTGATGAAATCTTGGAAAATGGGCGGTGCCACGCCCACTTATTAAGGGTCAAACCTTGAAAGTTTTTTATGTCATAACTCAGAAACCATTGAAGATATAGCGATGAAATTTGGTACGCGTGATGTACTTACTTAGCAAACGTTTGGACGGAAAACAGTTAAAATCGGTTGACGGCCACGCCCACTTTTATATATGTGTATTGTAAAGTGACCTAATAAAGCATTTTAAGCGATATATCTGTCAATTATAAAGATATATCACTGAAATTTTGCGGCAGGAGTCCAACTACGGACAAAAAACAAAAAACACAAAAATTTTAGAAAATGGGCGGTGCCACGCCCACTTATTAAGGGGCAAACATTGAAAGTTTTATAAGTCATAACTCAGAAACCGTTAAAGATATATTGATGAAATTCGGCACGCTTGATATACTTACTTAGGCAAATGTTTGGACGAAAATTTCCAAAATCGGTTGACGGCCACGCCCACTTTTATATATGGGTATTATAAAGTGACCTAATAAAAACATTTTAAGCGATATCTTTGTCAAATATAGAGATAATTCATAGAAATTTTTGTGGAAAGAGTTCCACAATAGACCGGAAACAAAAAATACACAAATTTTGAAAAATGGGCGTGGCACCGCCTCTTTTTAGACAAAGGAATATACGAGATTTCTGAGCCCATAACTCGACAAACAATTGAGATATTATAACGAAACGTGGTTTATACACTTTTATAACTTGTGTTAATAGACACGCAAAAATTTATTGAAATCGGTTTATGACCACGCCTACTTTTTAACAAAGATATTTCTGGAACACCCTTTGGGAATTTGTAACGTGACATCTTTGTAACTAGAAGTCGTAAAGGAATGAAATGTTGCACAAAGAATAATATTCATATGCTTAGTTGGATGACTGATAAAAATATTGAAAATGGGCGGGGCTACGCCCACTTTATGCAGCACTAGCTTTATATAAAATACGCCGTGTTTCCATCAAACGCAAACAAACAATGAAAGCATACAGATGAGTATCTAATGTTCGAATCCACTCGAACTTAGACTTCCTTACTTGTTTCTTATACTTCTTTATACGCATTTATAATGCTCAAAAGTGTAAACAAAAAAAATATTTATCTCGAGCCTGCTGTTGTGATTGCAAATGGGTAAACTGCTTTTTTGCTATTTCGATAGGAGTTTCGAATAAGTAGTGAACTGCTATTTTGAAAAGGTGAAAAAATCACCGTTTGCGATATATCGCTCATCACTCCCGCGGGGTGGTGAAAAGAAAACAATAATATTTACGTATGTTTCTACATGGCCGTTTTTTCTAATAATTATTTTATGTGAATTTTATATGAGCTATTGGCCAGTTTTTAATTAAAGAAAATTGAAAAAAAAAAAATTTGGTAGAAGTTATGGATCGATTTCGGAGAGGAAGTCTGATGAGGGGATGTGGTGGTCTCCGAAATAAAAAAAAATTAAATTTAAATTTATTTGTTAACTCTATTTAATAATTTAATTTATTATTTTTCTAAAACACAATTAATGGAGTTTCGAACATTTTGATCACCAAAATTTACAAATTTGTACCTTTTATTTCTTTCTGATACGAGCATGCCAAAGAGTTTGCCTTCCACAACTACGAGTCCATCCATCATTTCTTTATTACCCGTTTGTAGGTCTGTTCCAGTCAAGAAATTCTTGTTTACATCGTTAATCACATTCACATCAATTGGATCAGTAGTAAAGTGAAAAATTCCTTGTAATCTTGCGTTTTTATACCAACTGGCCACCTTCATTTTGGCGTCCTTCGGCGGATTACCATTGATGAGGGATATTGCTCCAACTGCTTCGGTAAATGTAAAAGGTGTGCTCAATTTAAGAATTGCAACATTATTAATATATTCTCTCCATTCAACTCCGCTACGTTGTTCACATGGTTCGGGGCTCACAGATTTCGGTTCCACGGGCTCAACACCGGCTATCACAGTCAAGTTATTTATATCGTATTTCATAGCTCTTGCAATCACATAATTTTGAGAAATTAATGCGCCAGCCGTGATAAATTTGTCACCAAAAGATATTGCCACTAGATAGGGTTCATCCACACAATTACTGAATTTCGGTATGGCTAATACAAAGATCGATATAAGCGATAAGATAATACGTGAATCCATTTTAAAACTTTCTTCAATGTTTATGAAGTATTAGAAAGTAATCTGCAGCGATTACCTTTATATACTGAATTTCGGCAACAATTTCGAAACAATTGAACAAATAAGTGACTAATTAACTGAGAATAACAGTTTTTTTCGCGCGAAAAAAGAAACTATAGGCAAATGTGTCGGTTTTTTTAAATTCACCTAAATTTCCGAGAATTGTTTTGCTGAAAATTTCGCGACAAAACTATTATAAATGTATGTATGTGTTTAAAACAATTGAACAAATATAAGCTAAATAGAAGAATTTGCAGCAATTAGCAATTCGCTGTTTTTAAATTTTAACCCTTAATTTATCGCGCTAAGAAAATCACACAATCAGTTGCGTGTGGTCTCTGGTGGCTCCGAAAAAAAAATCAGGGAAAGAAGTATAAGAAATAAATAAAACCAAGAGGAGTTTTCAAGGAGGTACTAAGCATTTTAAAAAACAAAGACAAATTTTTGCCAAAGCTGTTATCGAAATATGAAAAAGAAAAAAAAAACAGTTACTTCGAATTATTACTTGATTCTTGCGTTTTGCATAGGTATGCCACAGTGTTGTTGGCTAATAAATTTGCAACACTTGTGGCATTTTAGCTGCCATTTATTTCTCAATCTTTCTGGGGCGCGATGAATAGCTGTCGGGATCAATTCTCTATGGATGTTTGGTCTAAGATATTCTTCTGCAAAAATTATTTTATTATTCACTTAGAGAGAGCACAGTGCTCATAATTTTTGCTGATCTTTTGCAAGTTTTCTCACTATTTTTTTTGTTTTTTTTTTAATATTATATCAACTTTAAAAGGTCATACTCAGGGCATGAAGAATGCGTTGATGTTTATGTGATGAAAAATACAGCAATCTTAGATATCTTAGATATTTTATGTGGGTTCCACAATGACCTTCCCGCGGGGGTCAGCCCCCTTTTACCCCCTCTTACTTTTCATATATAAAATGTATATCAAATTAAAGGGAATCAAAATACTTATCGAATGGTATAAAAATATTCGAAATCGGTTCAGTAGTTTTTAAGTAATTGCAATTTAAACAAGTAAGGAAGCCTAAGTTCGAGTGGAATCGAACATTAGATACTCAGCTGTATGCTTTCATTGTTTGTTTGCGTTTGATGAAAACACGGTGTATATTATATAAAGTTAGTGCTGCATAAAGTGGGCGTAGCCACGCCCATTTTCAATATTTTTATCAGTCATCCAACTAAGCATATGAATATTATTCTTTGTGCAACATTTCATTCCTTTACGACTTCAAAGTTACAAAGATGTCACGTTACAAATTCCCAAAGGGTGTTCCAGAAATATCTTTGTTAAAAAGTAGGCGTGGTCATAAACCGATAACAATAAATTTTTGCGTGTCTATTAACACAAGTTGTAAAAGTGTATAAACCAAGTTTCGTCATAATATCTCAATTATTTGCCGAGTTATAGGCTAAGAAATCTCGTAGATTCCTTTGTCTAAAAAGAGGCGGTGCCACGCCCGAGGTGGAGTGAAATCATATGGAGATTTTTTGTTTGTTCTTTTTTTGAACGTACCAGCAATGAAAAGTTGCCTTTATACGAGTTAATGAACCCCACAAAATTTTATCGCGATAGGATGACGTTTTGAACTGCCCCCAGCCCCGCAAAGTTGAAAGCAATAAGCACGATCTGGTACAAATATGAAATTTTGAAAATTATAAAATCAAAAAACTAAGTATGAGGATTGATAAAGATGGCTAAGCTGAGTATTAAAGTGAATTTTTTTTTTTTGGAAACAACAACAACAAAAGTTATTAAAGGTCAAAGTTTATATTATGCATTTTTTAAATTGCAATTACTTAAAAAATACTGAACCGATTTCGAATATTTTTATACCATTCGGTATTTATACCATAGGTATTTTGATTCCCTTTAATTTGATATAAATTTTATATATGAAAAGTAAGGGGGGTAAAAGGGGGGTTGACCCCCGCAGGGGGTATTATGGAACCCACATAAAAAGTATATCAAATTAAAGGGAATCAACATACCTATCGAATGGTATAAAAATATTCGAAATCGGTTAAGTAGTTTTTAAGTAATCGCAATTTAAAAATGCACAATATAAACTTTGACCTTTAATAACTTTTGTTGTTGTTGTTTCCAAAAAAAATAAATTCACTTTAATACTCAGCTTAACCATCCTTATCAATCCCCATACTTCGTTTTTTTATTTTATAATTTTCAAAGTTTCATATTTGTACCAGATCATGCTATTTTTTCAACTTTGTGGGGCTGGGGGCACCTCTAAACATGCGAGTAGGCCAATAAAATTTTACAGGCTTATTACTGGGCTAGAAAGGTGCCGTTCTGGCTTTGGGACAAATTGAATTTCCAAAAAAAATGTTTCACTTCACTGTGTAATATATGTATATTAGTAAATCTATTTAGTATTTCAACTTTGTTGAATGCTTACATGTAAATTTATTAACTTGTAGATTTACTATCATTGCTCAAACAAACATTGTTCAATACTTAAGAACTTCCCTGACAATCTCAATATTTCCTGGGCTTTAATAGATATGAAATATTAACATTTGTGTATGAATACATATAGGAAGGCAGGGATGGGCGTTTTTGAATGAATTTTTATTGAAATAAAAAATAAATTTTTATTCTTCATTCAGATAATTTTGAGTAATGAATAAATATTTATTCTTCATCCAAAATAATTTGAATAACGAATAAAATTTTCTTCTTCAGCTTTGAATAATGAATAAATTTTTATTCGCGTCATTCAATTATTCTAGCTAGTCACACAAGTGAATTTTTTCTTTTAAAGTGATTTTTCGAACCGAATATTTTCCCGAATATTTTTCAAAATATTTTACCGAATACTTTTCCGAACATTTTTCTGAATACTTTCCCGAATCCGAAATCGGGCCCAAACACTTGACCGAATATTTTTCCGAATATTTCTCCGAATACTTTGCCTAATCCGAAAGCGAAGCCGAACACTTTCCCGAATATTTTCGGAATACTTTGACGAATATATTTCCGAATTCGGGAATGAAGTGGAAAAAATATTCGGTTAAGTATTTAGGTCCGGTTTGGGAGTCGGCAAAGTATTCGCCAAGGTGGATATTCGGTCAAGTATTCGGATCCGGGTTCGGCCTCGAGAAAGGATTCGGCAAAGTATTCGGAGAAATATTCGGAAAAATATTCGGTCAAGTATTTGGGTTCGATTTCGGATTCGGGAAAGTATTCGAAAAATTACTTTAAAAAAAACATTCACTTGTGTGACTAGCAAGAATAATTGAATAACGTGAATAAAAATTTATTCATTATTAAAAATTATTCGAATGAACAATAAAAATCTATTATAAAAATTGAATTAAAAATAAAAAAAAAAATTTCGTGCTAAGCACTAAAAACTCTTTCAAAAATCTATTCCTTATTCAAAGTTATTCAGCTGAAGAATAAAACTTTATTCGTTATTCAAATTATTTTGGATGAAGAATAAAAATTTATTCATTATTAAAAATTTTCTGAATGAAGAATAGGTAAAAATGTATTCTTATTTTTTTGAATTATTTCATTTTTAATACTGCCCATCCCTGTGGGAAGGCTTAGTCACGTTAGCTTATCCCTTACATATATAACCAAATAGAGAAAATCATGCATTGTTGAACGATTTTCCGTCATTCCTTATCAAGTATAGTCTGTAGAGAAAACTTTCTTTAAATTTTTAGGACATATGTATGCCAAGGCAAAATTTTTGTGAGAAGCTTTTGCATAGCAGAAGTGGTGTTGATCAGTACCAAGAGCTTCGTTAGGATTGGGATTTTTTAAGTTTATTTTTCAGAAGATAATACACACAATGGAATTGATTTACACTTTCAACCGACATAATACAATATAGCAATAGAAATATGAAAGACACTCTTATCGTCGGAAACACCATCATTAATTATACTTGCCTCACACTATAATGGATGAATTCATTATTAATGCCATCAGAGACGCCAAACAGACAGTAGCCCTGGTAATGCGAACTAAGCCTTGGCATTGTTATAACAACTTCTGCAACAACAAATAAAACTCTTCTTCTTCTTGATTGGCGCTTAACCGTCTAGACGATTCTGGCCGAGTCCAACAGAGCGCGCCAATTGCTTCTGTTTCGTGCAGCATGGCGCTACTTGGGAACACCTAGGGAGGCAGCATCGCTGTCCACCTGATTTTTCCAACGCAGTGGAGGTCTCCCTTTTCTTTTGCGTTCAGCGGGTTTCGATAGAAATGCTTTCTTGGCCGGAGCGCCTTCGTCCATTCTCACGACATGACCTGCCCAACGCAGCCATAAATCTTACGAAGAACTTTTCTCTCGAATACTCCAAGTGCCATCTCATCTGATTTTGTGCCAGCAGGACAGCAAGGAAAGTTTTAAGTCGAAAGGCTGCACATGACGCAGACAGCCAATCAATACACCACTCGGCTCTCACTCCTGCTCTCTGAGAGCAACCCTTCACCAAACGATGTATCTGAGGAATGGGAACACATCGCTCGTTCACTTCGTATCGCCGCTGAGGAATCTATAGGATACAAGCGAGCCCACAAAAACACCTGGTACAACAAGGAATGTCGCGATGCCTCGGAAAGAAAGAACGCCGCCTACAGGGCTACATTGTGTGCGGGCGCAACGCGAAGCGTATGGGAGCGTTATCGATTGGCGAAGAAGGAAGAGAGGCGCCTTTTTCGAAAGAAGAAAAGGGAGGCTGAAAGGCGCGAGTGTGAAGAGCTTGAGATGCTGGCGGGTAGGAACGATGCTCGAAAATTCTATAGAAAAATCAGGCGGATGACTGAAGGTTTCAAGACCGGGGCAAATTCCTGCCGGAATGATAACGGTGATCTGGTAACTGATGTCCAGAGCATACTTAAGTTGTGGAGGGATCACTTCTCCTCCTTGCTAGATAATGGCAACAGTGAAAGTGCGAAAGGAGAAGATGTACGGCCCGAATCCCCAATAGCAGATGATGGTCGGCATGTTCCACCACCTGATCATGACGAAGTGCGAATAGCAGTATCTAGGCTTAAGAATAACAAGGCCCCGGGCGCTGACGGCTTGCCAGCCGAGCTATTCAAACATGGTGGCGAAGAGTTGATAAGGAGCATGCATCAACTCCTATGCAGAATATGGTCGGACGAGCGCATGCCCGACGATTGGAACTTAAGTGTGCTCTGCCCAATCCACAAAAAAGGAGACTCCACAGTACGCGCCAATTATCGTGGGATAAGCCTCCTGAATATCGCATATAAGGTCTTAGCAAGTGTATTGTGCGAAAGACTGAAGCCTATCGTCAACAATCTGATTGGACCTTATCAGTGTGGCTTCAGACCTGGTAAATCTACCATCGACCAGATCTTCACAATACGACAAATACTGGAAAAAACCCATGAAAAAGGATCCGACACACACCATCTCTTTGTCGATTTTAAAGCCGCTTTTGATAGCACGAATAGGAATGGCCTGTATGCCGCAATGTCTGAATTTGGTTTCCCTGCTAAACTTATACGGCTATGCCAAATGACGTTGACAAACACCACCAGCTCCGTCAGAATTGGGAAGGACCTCTCCGAGCCGTTCGAGAGCAAACGAGGTTTCAGACAAGGTGACTCTCTTTCGTGCGACTTCTTCAATTTGATGCTGGAAAAGATAATACGAGCTGCAGAACTTAACCATACAGAAAGCATCTTATATCACAAGAGTGTGCAACTGCTGGCGTACGCCGATGACATCGACATCATTGGCACTAACACGCGCGCCGTATGTTCTGCCTTCTCCAAGCTGGATAGAGAGGCTAAGAAAATGGGTTTTGCGGTCAACGAGGACAAGACGAAGTACCTCCTGTCATCACACAAAGAAACAGCACGCCTTGGCAGCCACGTCAATGTTGATAGCTACAAATTCGAAACTGTTAAGGACTTCGTCTATCTGGGAGCCAGCATTAACACCAAGAATGATGTCAGCACGGAGATCCAACGAAGAATCACGCTTGCCAATAAATGCTACTTCGGACTAAGTAGGCAACTGAAAAGTAAAGTCCTCTCTCGACAAACAAAAATCACACTCTACAGGACGCTCATCGTTCCAGTCCTCATGTACGGCGCAGAAGCATGGACAATTTCAAAATCAGATGAGATGGCACTTGGAGTATTCGAGAGAAAAGTTCTTCGTAAGATTTATGGACCTTTGCGCGTTGGCGTGGGCGAGCATCGACGGAGATTTAACGATGAGCTGTACGAGCTTTACACAGACATCGACATTGTTCAGCGAATAAAGATCCAGCGGCTGCGTTGGGCAGGTCATGTCGTGAGAATGGACGAAGGCGCTCCGGCCAAGAAAGCATTTCTATCGAAACCCGCGCGTTTTCCAATTATAATACACCATACTCAGAAAACACGAAAAATTGGAATTAAAAATCGCGCGGTTTTTTATTCCAATTTTTCGCCTGCGTCGCGTTTTCCAATTATAATACACCATACTCAGAAAACACGAAAAATTGGAATTAAAAATCGCGCGATTTTTTATTCCAATTTTTCGCCTGCGGCGCTTTTTCCCTAATACACCATATTTAAAAAAAAACCCGTCTGCGGGCTTAATTGCCCTTCCGAAAGAGAAATAAAGCCCATGGATCAAACGAAATAACGCCCGCGGGAATTATTTCTTTGTAAAGAAAAGAAGAAACGCCCGCGGGCGTTATTTCCTTTTTTTTTGGGAAATAACGCCCGCGGGCGTTAATTCCACGGGCGTTATTTCACTGCACCGGGTAAACCTATAACGGGTTCGTATGATATGGGTATCAAATGAAAGGTGCAGTGAAATAACGCCCGTGGAATTAACGCCCGCGGGCGTTATTTCCCAAAAAGAAGGAAATAACGCCCGCGGGCGTTTTTTCTTTTCTTGAAAAAGAAATAGCGCGTGCGAATAAAACGAAATTAAACCCGTGGGTATTATTTCCACTCAGAAAGGGAAAGAACGCCCGCGCGCCCTCTTCGGCGATGTGGGCTTTATTTCCCTTTCGAAAGGGCAATTAAGCCCGCAGACGGGTTTTTTTTTTTTAAATATGGTGATTAGTGGGAAAAGCGCCGCAGGCGAAAAATTGGAATAAAAAATGGCGCGATTTTTTATTCCAATCTTTCGTTTTTTTAAATATGGTGTTTGTTTTATTGGAAAAAGCGCCGCAGGCGAAAAACTGGAATTAAAAATCGCGCGATTTTTAATTCCAATTTTTCGTTTTTTTTTTTTAATGAAGCTCAAACGTAAAAAATACTCGTTATGTGTGTTACCAGAACAAATGTGAAGTTAGTGTTTGTATAGACAATGTTACGAATGTATGTAAAAAATTAAATAACAAAATGCATACTCATGATAGTCAAGAAGAAGTGGTAAAAAAAATGTATATTATGAACTCAATTAAAACACAATGCAAAAGCGTCAGAGAGTCAAAGCATGTTGTTGTGTGTTATTTGTTTTACCAAGCCACGCGATATTCTCTTAAGCCCATGCAATCACTTTAAATTGTGTGCGGATTGCTTTGGAGAGCACAGTAAGGTTGCAATTGTAAATGGCAATAGAAATATTTTGTGCCCGGTTTGTCGTCAAATTGTTGAAAACTCTATAAGAGTATTTGTTTAGATTGTGGTCTGAAAGTGCCAATATGTATGTAATGAAGTTTTATTTATTTTGATTGAGTATTTAAATATTTACTTACTTACAGACCTTGAAAATTGTTACTAATAAATGATTATAGAAATTTACTGAAGCTTTGTTTATTCGATTGAGTATTTGAATATTTAGAAGGGATTTAAAAAAATTTAAATAATCGAAAAATTGGAATTAAAAATCGCGCGATTTTTTATTCCAATTTTTTCGCCTGCGGCGCGTTTTCCACTTATAATACACCATATTCAGAAAAAACGAAAAATTGGAATTAAAAATCGCGCGATTTTTTATTACAATTTTTCGCCTGCGGCGCTTTTTTCCCTAATACATCATATTTAAAAAATAAAAATAGGTAAAAAAACTTTTTAAGTTAAACGGTTTTATGTTATACATACATTGCAATGTTTAAGATAAATGTACTAAAAACCAAAAAATAATAAAATAGATACAGTCGTGGGAATTATAAACATTTGCATAGACTAGACTAAAATAAAACCGTGGGGCACGTCAATTGTCTACAATCGTTGATTAAAATGTTTGTTTTGTAATGTTACACTATAATTAGGCAGTTGCTCAACCGACAACGATGGACGTGTGATAAGTAGGGCTAGAATGTGGAAAAAAGCTAGCAAGCTCGATTATAAGCGAGTTTTAGGGTTTCATAGTGGTGAGCGAGTAGTACTTTTATCATATGTTTTGTCGATTAAAGACAAACTACGAGCAGTGAAACGATTCCTCGTGTGAATGTCCAACGATATACTAGTTGAAACATCTCTTTTATTAACATGGAGTGTATAACTATTGGAATTTCCATGAGCAAGAAAATAGTAAGTATTTTCCGTCTGCGGGCCAACTGCCTAACGACGAATTAAACGATTCTTCTATCGCACATTAAGTCGATAATTTGTAGACAATTGACGTGCCCCCCGGTTTTATTTTAGTCTAGTCTATGCAAATGTTTATAATTCCCACGACTGTATCTATTTTATTATTTTTTGGTTTTTAGTACATTTATCTTAAACATTGCAATGTATGTATAACATAAAACCGTTTAACTTAAAAAGTTTTTTTTACCTATTTTTATTTTCTAGTTTTTAGTTTTTATTTCGCATTCTGTTTAATTCATTTAGTGCTTCATTATTGCAAGGTTTCTTGCCCGTTAGTTTATTGCAGTCCAACGCCTCTATAGCGACACACGCGCCACCTATCGGAAGTTTTTTTTAGGAAAATATTTCCTTTCAAGGTAGTAATACATGTTCCGAATTTCAGCCAAATCGGACCATAAATGCGATTTTTGTAAATATAGCGACCCACGCTCCACCTAGCGGAATTTTTTTTTTAAGAAAATATTTCTTTTCAAGGTAGTAATACATGTTCCGAATTTCAGCCAAATCGGACCATAAATGCGATTTTTGTAAATATAGCGACCCACGCGCCACCTAGCGGAATTTTTTTTTTAAGAAAATATTTCTTTTCAAGGTAGTAATACATGTTCCGAATTTCAGCCAAATCGGACCATAAATGCGATTTTTGTAAATATAGCGACCCACGCGCCACCTAGCGGAATTTTTTTTTGTAAGAAAATATTTCTTTTCAAGGTAGTAATACATGTTCCGAATTTCAGCCAAATCGGACCATAAATGCGATTTTTGTAAATATAGCGACCCACGCGCCACCTAGCGGAATTTTTTTTTTAAGAAAATATTTCTTTTCAAGGTAGTAATACATGTTCCGAATTTCAGCCAAATAGGACCATAAATGCGATTTTTGTAAATATAGCGACCCACGCGCCACCTATCGGATTTTTTTTTTTTCATAATATTGCATTGTCATCGGGGTTATACATGCGTGCAAAATTTCAGATTAATCGGTTGACAGGAAGAGGGTGAAATTTGAATTACTAAATTTGACCCAAGAATAAAGAATAAATAATAAATAATAAAACAAACGGGGTGAGCTAAATAAAACCGTTTAAAAAACCCGTCTGCGGGCTTAATTGCCCTTCCGAAAGAGAAATAAAGCCCATGGATCAAACGAAATAACGCCCGCGGGAATTATTTCTATTTCAAGAAAAGAAAAAACGCCCGCGGGCGTTATTTCCTTCTTTTTGGGAAATAACGCCCGCGGGAGTTAATTCCACGGGCGTTATTTCACTGCACCCAAATGAAAGGTGTTGACGAGTGCTTGAACATGTTGTAGTTATTGGTCCCATATAGGACCCCGTATTCGAGGTATTTCCCGAAATATGAACCAGGTGTGACCCCAGACGAGTTTTCTACAATATGGGTATCAAATAAAAGGTGTTGGTGAATATTTAAAAAAGATGTGATTTTCAAGACCCTATGCGACCCGTTTTCCGAGATATTGATAAAAATGAGGACCAGGGTGACCCTAGAAAGTCTGGAGGGATAGAATAGGCATAGGGATAGGGCTAGAGATATGGATAGGGATAGGGATAGGTATATGGATAGGGATTAGCGATTCGGGATTAGGGATTAGGGATTAGGGATAGGGATAGGTATATGGATAGGGATTAGCGATTCGGGATTAGGAATTAGGGATTAGGGATCAGGGATCAGGGATAGAGATAGGGATAGGGATAGATATATGGATAGGGATTAGCGATTCGGGATTAGGAATTAGGGACTAGGGATTAGGGATTAGGGATTAGGGATTAGGGATAGAGATAGGGATAGGGATAGGGATAGGGATAGTGATAGAGATAGAGATAGGGATAGGGATAGGGATAGGGATAGGGATAGGGATAGGGATAGGGATAGAGATAGAGATAGAGATAGAGATAGAGATAGAGATAGAGATAGAGATAGAGATAGAGATAGAGATAGAGATAGAGATAGAGATAGAGATAGAGATAGAGATAGAGATAGAGATAGAGATAGAGATAGAGATAGAGATAGAGATAGAGATAGAGATAGAGATAGAGATAGAGATAGAGATGGAGATAGAGATAGAGATAGAGATAGAGATAGAGATAGAGATAGAGATAGAGATAGAGATAGAGATAGAGATAGAGATAGAGATAGAGATAGAGATAGAGATAGAGATAGAGATAGAGATAGAGATAGAGATAGAGATAGAGATAGAGATAGAGATAGAGATAGAGATAGAGATAGAGATAGAGATAGAGATAGAGATAGAGATAGAGATAGAGATAGAGATAGAGATAGAGATAGAGATAGAGATAGAGATAGAGATAGAGATAGAGATAGAGATAGAGATAGAGATAGAGATAGAGATAGAGATAGAGATAGAGATAGAGATAGAGATAGAGATAGAGATAGAGATAGAGATAGAGATAGAGATAGAGATAGAGATAGAGATAGAGATAGAGATAGAGATAGAGATAGAGATAGAGATAGAGATAGAGATAGAGATAGAGATAGAGATAGAGATAGAGATAGAGATAGAGATAGAGATAGAGATAGAGATAGAGATAGAGATAGAGATAGAGATAGAGATAGAGATAGAGATAGAGATAGAGATAGAGATAGAGATAGAGATAGCGATAGAGATAGGGATGGGAATAGCAATAGGGATAAGGATAGGGTTGGCGATAGGAATAGGAATAGGGATAGGGATAGGTATAAGGATAGGGATAGGGATAGGGATAGGGATAGGGATAGGGATAGGGATAGGGATAGGGATAGGGATAGGGATAGGGATAGGGATAGGGATAGGGATAGGGATAGGGATAGGGATAGGGATAGGGATAGGGATAGGGATAGGGATAGGGATAGGGATAGGGATAGGGATAGGGATAGGGATAGGGATTAGGGATTAGGGATAAGGATACGGTAACACGGTAATCTAGGACTTTACCTTTAGGCTTTATAGGAATAAATATTAGGCAGAACAACGTCTGGCGGGCCAGCTGGTATACTTATATATATTTTGGTGAGTCTGACTCTTCTCCTTCTGGTACTTAAAATTATTATATTTTGGCACAAACAAATTAATATTTCATGTTATAGGTATAAAAAAGCAAAAAATCAGGTAGAAAAGTAAGTAGGGAGCTAAAGATACATTAATATGCCTTGGCGTGGTAAAAAATAAATAAATAAATCAAGTTTTGTAATTTATACTTTTCTATTCAGTTGCCAATGTGTTCTTCGTTGCACTTATATTTTCACGGTGGTAATAATATTTTTTTAGCAACAAATAACTAGCAACCACTCAAAAATAGACGTCAGCATAACCGTACAGTCAGTATTATGCTGCCTTTAGGCTCTTCAGAAAGCCGAACCATATGAAATACTAATGTGTAATCAGTTAAATCAACAACCAGGGTTTTAGATCGGTGCGCCAGTAAGCGTAAAAAATTTAGCCATTAATTTTACTCAACTGTCAATTGGCAACTTAACTTTGACACTTTCTCCCCCAATACATTGAGGGAAACAACAAAAAAAGACCCAACGAAAGCAACGTATCCACACAAAAAAACAACACAAAAATAAGATAGGCAGCAACTGAGTAGACAAGTACATATGTAAGCTATTGAGGGTGAATATTGGAAGAAAGCTTGTATCTACATATGTATGTATGTATGTATATTCGAATACTTCAATGAGTATAACCTTAGTTCAATAACATAATGTGCAGGCGGGCAGTTATTCAAAGTGGCAAGGCAAATATCAGGCCAGGCTACTATAGATTTCATTGTTAAATACCCACAAATAAACATTCGCTGGCAAATTTCATAACGATGCCACGGCAATGAACAAATACAAACAAACAAAAATTGTGTTTTCGAACTAAAACGTGGCTACCAAAAAATTGCACATACTGGTACAAACACCACAACAAAATAAAGCTTATCCAGGTGGCAAGGCTTACCACTAAAAATATGTCTTTGCTGCTTCATTTAGCAGCACCAAACCGAATGTTGAAGGCATGGAATATAGAAGAAAAACAAGAAAAAACTAATCAAGCGAAAAATTAATAAAAGAAATTAAAAAAGAAAAAAATAAATAAATTTAACTAGCTTTCTGCGAATAAATTCGAAAAAAAATCCATTAGCGTTGATATCCGCAGCAGTTGTGCAAAACTTTTAATTTGTTATCGGGGTCATGGCCGTTCTCAGGCTGCCCGCAAAAGAAAGAAGAGAAAACCAGGAGATTAAGCTTAAAACATAAAGAAATAACGAGAAAAAAAATTGGAAGAAAGCTCAGGAATAAAAGCTAACAGACTAAAAGATGGTATGTTTGGACGTAAAAGGGAATACGTATACGCAGTGTGGCACCTATTTTGTTAATGGCACAAATATAAAACAGACATTTTAATTACAATTAAATATAATATATGTACATATTTACATGTACATATATGCAATACATGCATAGATAGATGTACCTACCTATGAATTTTTCATTTTTATTTTTTTTTTCATTTTACATACAGGAACAACTGCTTTTGATGCTGCTACTAGTGCAAATCGAATTAAAAGGGAAATTCTAACCATAATGATTTAACAAAAGAAGAAACCACAAAATGGGCTTTGTAAAGCAATTTGTATGACCTCCCCAGAGAGAGAGAGCACAGGTTGCGAGTAATGTTGCTTGAATGAATCAACGATGTGTGAGTATTTTTCTTTTTCTACATGCACCAATTAAAGCCACATCAAAGAGATTTTTAAAAGCCAAATAAAGTAACATTAGAAAAATGTGTAGCTAAAACATTTTGGATGAAAAGGTTGTTTAAGCGCGCAACAAAAAAGTAATGCTACAAATGCCTACAAATTGAAATTCATCCATTTTAAACTAAATAAAAAAAAACCATAACAATAGCAGCTAGATAGAGTGACAGTAGAAAGTAGAAGAATTTTTATTATGAAAGAAAGCCTGCAAATTGCTCGGGAAAATCGCTTACAACTTTTTCTTTACTTCCCATCTTAACAGATTTTAAATGTTCATATGTATGTATGTACGAGTATGTGTGTCACACATCTATGTAAACCATAGTTTTATTGGCCACAATTCAAAATCAAATGAATGAAATGAAGTAAGAAAATAAAGTTTGAAGAAAATGACAAGAATCAAATTGTACCACAAAAAGTTATTGATTGCTAAAAAATTCGAAGGGGTGTGAGAAAGTGGGCGAAATTTGCGTGGCAAGCATTACAAAAAGTTCATTCACTTTTGATTAGTTTTTACACTCAGCTGTACTAGTACACAGACAGGGGCGGATTTACCTCTAGAAGCGCCCTGGGAAAACAAATCAAGCCGCGTCCCAATATTTCCAAAAAAACCCGTACTTGCCTTCGTGTGGTGAAATTTCATATTTTACGGATTCAAAAAATTTGATTCTATTCTTATATAGGTACCACATTTTTTTCCATTTTCTAACTTTCAAAATGATCTGATCTTAAACCCTCATTATTTTGTGGCACAGATTTCGCAATATCATTAAAGTGCAGTTCATCATACGAATCTGAAAAACAATTTTATAGTGAAAATGTTTCGTCCTGAAACTAAACTCACAATTTTTGACAGTAGGGTGCCTCCCAGGTAGCGAAATCTGGCTTTCTGGCATATGCATTTTTACCTTTTTGGTTATGATCAACAACGGAGTCGTTTTGTTTTCGAGGAGTTTGAAAAAAAAAAAACAATCAAGTTTAGAGATTTTCGACAGTAAATCTTTGTCTTTCTGCACTTTTTCGGCTGCACGTTTTTTGTTTTCTGGGCCGCTTAACCTTTTCATATTTGCACTCATTCTTCTATTTTTCACAAAAACATTAATTCACTGACACTTTTTTGATGTTTTTAACTCGGAACGACTTTTAAGATTACATAAAACGTACGCAGCTCATTGTATAGAGGCGCGAAATATATCCAAATTAACCAGAAACAGAAAATATTCAGATCTTAGTTTCCTTTGAAAAGGTGAGCTCGCGCATTTGCCCGAAAAAATACTTCAATGCCTACTTGATTTTTAAATTAGAAATTTCAATTAAATTTGAATCTTTCACGTCATTTACTGCCACAAGCTGTTAAAACTTAGTGCTTACATATCGCTCATTTGCTGCAAGACCGGCATAAATCAAAAAACATGATTTTTGAGTTAATGCTGCAGAATAGTTAGTTACATTATACTCGTTCTTCATGTTGAGTAAAAAATTCCTTAAGATTTTTTGAAAACTAAGCGCTTCAGATACAAACCAAATGTTGCATTTACTTGCGCACCATATGGCGGTTGAATCTCAAAATTGCCTTTCCTGAACACGGTAGGCAGGAAGCGACGATAGGTTGCATGAAAATGTCGAGAAAAAAGGAAAGTGGGGTTGTGTTATGTGATGTTTATAGATGAAACATCCGTTGAAATTAAAATCCGAGCTGCTCCTTTTTCAAGGATATCCACATTTTTTGTTTTTTTTGAAAGGATCAAATATTGAGGAAATCGAATATTCGCCACCGTCCAAATTTTTCCGATTTCAATACATTATTTGGTCGCTAAGGGATACAAAAAAAGGTATTAAAAGGAAAACAGGACACCTGTAGTGGAAAAATCCAATGTGAACAGGACCTAAAGGATAACCACTGAAATATAAAATAACACAAAAAGTACCCACTTTAATTTGCGTATAACTCCTAAAATGTTAACTCTACGTGAAAATTCCTTATTATATGTTTCATTCAGAATAAATAAAGAAATATTTCTTTAATATACAATTTTGATGTACCTGCAGTGCTTAATGTACTTTTGTGCATCTAAAGTGAAAAATTCAAAAAAAGTACGTTTTTTTTATAGTGCTATTTTAAGTTCAAATATTTTTGTAGTTTATGTAAATATTTTAATCTAATGATCCAACTCTCATTCCTACATATCTATACGTTAATACGAAAAAAGAGTTAGAGCTGAGATACGCGCCAGCTGTGCACGGTGGGCGGGAAGCAACAATAGGTTGCATGGGAATATCGTAAAAACGATGGCCCAACGAATATGTGCCTAGCTGTGTGCTGGTACTAATTTTCGTTTAAAAAAAATGTTGGAGATTTTATTCACGCTTGCTGTGTGTTTATGAAGTATATTAGAATATCATTTTACGTAAGTTTTTAGCCGGCGATCGTGGGAATTTTCGATTTCCTCAATATTTGATCCTTTCAAAAAAAACAAAAAATGTGGATATCCTTGAAAAAGGAGCAGCTCGGATTTTAATTTCAACGGATGTTTCATCTATAAACATCACATAACACAACCCCACTTTCCTTTTTTCTCGACATTTTCATGCAACCTATCGTCGCTTCCTGCCTACCGTGTGAAGAGTTGGGTATTTTGAAAAGTTCAAATGCAGCAAATGAGCGATATATAAAGTATAGTTACCCGTTATGTTGCTTCGACACATAGGACAAGCTCCTTGCTCCTCTATAATTCTTTGGACACACACAGTATGAAAAAAATGCCCACAAGGCGAAATTTTGTTTACTTCCTTGCCGCGACGCATAGAAATAAGGCAAATACCACAGTCATCTTTAATTTGCATTTTTATGTATTAGTGGCAATCTTTTGTAAGCAACCTGCAAAAGAATGCACTACCTGCTTTTATTGAGGGATTACTGAGGTATGGTTGAGGAATTTTTTAAATTGTGATTCATTTACAACACTACTGTGAGCTTTCATAACTTGACTTTTTTCATTGACACTATCCCTGCAAAAAATTCGACTAATTCGGGATGTATCCGGGATCACTCGCAATGGAGCATGCGACTAATACAACTTGTGGTCTCTGGATATGGAATGAAGTTTTCCCTTTTGTTTGAGCATGTCCTATGTGGAGACTAATTGTACCCTTTTAGATCTGAACAAAATCATATTTCGAAGTTCGTTTATAACCTTTTGAGTACAATTGTCAACAATTTGTCTACATTTTCACCCTTCCCTATAAAATTGAGGAGTAATTGTACCCGAAAGAGAGGAGTCCGGGACAAATCGCACAATTTTTACAGGGCTATTAAAGGAAACAAAAAAAGCGGTTTGTTTTTAAAATTTATTTAAATTTCTATGTACATATACATATTTAACTAATGAATGTCGGTAGAATCGTTCCAAATAAAAATTAAATATGTGTATTAATGGAAAGAAAAAAGGCGTTACTTATTTATTTGCGAATTTCTCCAGTAGATCTAGCTTTCTTTTTTCTATTTCGAGGTATTTTCCAAATTTAGCCTTAAAAATTTCCTTCGTAATACTTTCCTCGAGCTGCAAGCCTTTTGCGTGTGGATAGATTTTGTGAGACGGATGAACGATGTGATGGTGATGATGACAGTGACGACGGAGATGATTGTAATAGGGACGGTTTTGGGTGGATGGTGGTGGTGGAGATAATTGCGATGAAGACGACGATGGTGATGAGGGCGATGATGTTTGAGATAAAGGCGTCATATGTGATGAGGGCGGCGATGATTGTGGCGGGATCGATGAAGATTTTATACCAAATGGCCAGGAACCATAATGAACCGTGTGGTTATTTCATATTATTGCGGTTTGCCCAAATATTTCTTCTCTTTTTTCCATAAATGGAGCGAAATATGGACTGGCTCCTGTTCGTCTATTGTTATTGGACGCGGATTTACATGCTTGAAGCAAAGTGCGCATCTTCGATTCCAAAAAAATATGAAGTAGGAGATTTTAATGATATCAAATTTGATCAAAAAATTATTGAAAAATGTTTAAAAATATCTATCATAAATGATTACTTAGGAATAGTCATATTTAGGGTACATTTTTCTCCCGACAATTCACTCATATTCCAATAGAAAATTTTTTTAAATTTGATCGTTTTTAATCATCTGGGCGTATGATATTTGAATATTTTTTTGATCAAAATTTTCAAAAAATGCTGGCTGGGAAATTTTTTCATTTCTGATTTTTTGACGTTTATTTTGAAATTTTCCCATTACTTTCCGTTGACCATTCACAATGACGCACGTTTTTAAACTTTTCAACACTGTTTTCAAGTTGGTTATGACTTACCGAGTTATACGCTTGCTGATTATTTTTTAACTGATCGCTTATTTTTTTGTAGGCAATTCCTCAATTTTTGTGGTGTTCTTTTGCATGTTGCTTGCAAAAGATTACAACTATTATAATTTTATTTTACTTGATAAAGTATGTTTATGTAGAACGATACAATCCTCTCTTGAAAATTATTATTTTATGTAAAAAAAATTTCTTTGACAAATACCGCATATAAAAAACATGTTGCAATATATATATGTAAATGTTTTTGGAATGTAAAGAGTAAATTTTCTAAAATCCAATTGACGCTTTCTAAAATCCAACTCACAATTCTAAAATCCAATTGACGCATTCCAAAGTCCAACTTAACAATTTTCAGTTTTCTAAAATCCAATTTATGTTTTCTAAACTCCAACTGACGCTTTTTAAAATCCAATTGACGCTTTCTAAAATCCAACTTACGCTTTCTAAAATATAACTGGAAATGGTGTAGTTATTTCTGAGATATTTTTTTTAAGTCTTTTTGTAATTATTATGAATGAGAAATTTTGTTTTACATCGTCAAAGGCTATTTTATTGAGACAAATTTGAAAAAAGTCTTTGAGTAATTATTATCCGTAACAAATTGTTTTTTTGAGTCTTCTAAAGGCGGATTCACCGTTCGAGTTCAGAACTTTTTTGCCATGTGGTTGTTGTTGTGTTTTCGGAGTGTGAGAGGATTTCCGAAAAGTTCTGAACTATTTTTATTAGTTAAATCAATTTCAACTTTAGTTCTGAACTCGAACGACGAATCCGCCTTAAGACTTTTCATTGAGACGAATTTGAAAAATATCTTTAAGAAATTATTTTGAGAAACAAATTTATTTTTTATATCTTCGATAAAAATCTTTCATAAAATTTCACATTGGAAATTTGCTTGAATTTTGAAGTACTTATATGAAAGTTATTCTTATTTTATACCAGACCTGTTAAATTCCGATTAGGATTAGTAATCAATTAAATTGTTTTGTTTTTTAATTGGTAATCATTATTTTAATACTTTTGCTGAAAAAAAGTAATTTTAATGATTAGCATTAAAAAAAAATCAAAAAAAATCAAAAAAAAAAAATCATAAAAAATCAAAAATAAGCAAAAATAATCAAAATAATTTTGATTATTTTTGATTTTTTATGATTATTTTTGATTTTTATACTCAGCTGTACTAGTACACAGAGTATTATAGTTTTGATTTCCTAACGGTGGATTGTAACAGAATGAAATAATCGAGATAGATATAGACTTATATATATCAAAATGATCAGGGTGAAAAGAGAAATCGATTGAGCCATGTCCGTCCGTCTGTCCGTCTGTCCGTCTGTCCGTCTGTCCGTCTGTCCGTCTGTCCGTCTGTCCGTCTGTGAGCACGATAACTCGCGCAAAAATTGAGATATTTTGATGAAATTTGAAATGTAAGTTGGTATCAAGACAGGAACGGATGGTATTGAAAATGGGTGAAATCGGACCATGACCACGCCCACCTCCCCTATATAGTAAAAATCGGAAATTTTTTATCTCGGTCACTAATAGAGCTAGAGTGATAAAATTTCACACACGTATTGAGCTCAGGCCCTTATGAAGAAATATGGTGAAATTTTGGAAAACGGGCGGTGCCACGCCCACTTATTAAGGGGCAAACATTGAAAGTTTTATGAGTCATAACTCAGAAACCGTTGAAGATATATCGATGAAATTTGATAGGCGTGATATACTTACTTAGGCAAATGTTTGGACGAAAAATTGCCAAAATCGGTTGACGACCACGCCCACTTTTATATATGGGTATTATAAAGTGACCTAATAAAAGCATTTTAAGCGATATCTCTGTCAAATATAAAGATATATCATTGAAATTTTATGGAAGGTGTCCAATTATGGACATAAAACAAAAAATACAAAAATTTTAGAAAATGGGCGTGGCACCGCCTCCTTTTAGAAGCAGGAATATACGAGATTTCTGAGCCCATAACTCGACAAATAATCGATATATTATGACGAAACTTGGTCTATACACTTTCACTACTTGTAGTAATACATGTTCGAAATTTTAGCGAAATCGGTTGACGACCACGCCCACTTTTATATATGGGTATCATAAAGTGGCCTAATAAAAACATTTTAAGCGATATCTTTGTCAAATATAAAGATAATTCATTGAAATTTTGTGGCATGAGTTCTACAATAGATCGGAAACAAAAAATAGAAAAATTTCGGAAAATGGGCGTGGCACCGCCTCTTTTCAGACAAAGGAATCAACGAGATTTCAGAGCCCACAACTCGACAAATAATTGAGATATTATGACGAAACTTGGTTTATACACTTTTATAACTTGTGTTAATAGACACGCAAAAATTTATTGAAATCGGTTTATGACCACGCCTACTTTTTAACAAAGATATTTCTGGAACACCCTTTGGGAATTTGTAACAAGACTTCTTTGTAACTAGAAGTCATAAAGGAATGAAATTTTGCACAAAGAATAATATTCATATGCTTAGTTGGATGACTGATAAAAATGTTGAAAATGGGCGTGGCTACGCCCACTTTATGCAGCACTCGCTTTATATAAAATACAACGTGTTTTCATCAAACGCAAACAAACAATGAAAGCATACAGCTGAGTATCTAATGTTCGATTCCACTCGAACTTAGGCTTCCTTACTTGTTTTTTTGATTTTTTATGATTTTTTTTTTTTATTTTTTTTTATTTTGTTTGATTTTTTTCAATATTGTTGTAAAGAAATTTGGATACGCATTCACATAAGTATTCAGGTAGGCATGTATGTTTGGTCAGAGAGGCATAAAGTTTCTTTGTACAAATGTATGTGAACGCATATTAAAGTACGTAACCCTGCAGTAAATATGGGGACAGGTGTATCCAAGTCATTGTGTATTCTACAGCGACAACTGCACTAATTAAAATGTCGACAAATTTAGAAGTACAAAATTTGTATAGACCTTGGCTCGTTCGAAGTTTTTCGTACTAGATACGGATACAAACCCTTCCTACACCTGGGGAAGATTAATTTCTAGGTTCAGTATAAGGACAGGGAAGAGCGAATAAAGAATTCTGATTATGACAGAGATTATCTTTACGTAAATCTATTTGCAACATAGCAAATCGTCTACTGCTTTGTTATGTAGTAGGCATGCGAAGACGAATACAAATTCCCAAATAATCCTATTTGAGGAACAATGTCGGAACGTAAGTACGTAATATTTCTGCCTTTTAAAAGAATACAATAGGGCAATAACTAGGGCTGAAACGGTATGGCGTATGATGAACAATAAATACAACTTATATGAAACTAGTAATTTTTCCTTTTTTGAAAAAATTGATGAAGTGTGAAACAGACAAAGGAAATACAACTGTGCTAATGGAGGAAGAGGAATACACCGCAAAAACAGGTCAACTAATCAAAGAAATGGGCTGCGGAGTGATGAGAAAAGACCCAACGGAAGAATACCAAATGGCAATAAAGTGTGCAATAAAACAAGCAAAAATATAAGAGACAGCAAAGTAGCCTACACTCTCACAGCAATAAATCCATCTGCCCCATCACTGATCGCACTACCTAAAATCCACAAAACAGGAACACCTATGCGACCAATAGTAAACCATAAATCGGCACCAGGATATAGACTTTCAAAACATCTAAATATGCTACTAGCAATCAAAAACACAACGGAACTAGTCAACAAACTGAGAATTCTGAACGTACCCAAGGACTCAAAACAGGTATCACTTTACGTGAAGGATCTGTACCCCTCGATACCAAAGACAAAATACTAAAAGCTCTAACTAAAATACTGACAGAGAAAACGAACAAAGACATTGCAACAGAGATCGTAAATACGCTGAAAATAACCCTGGACCAGAATTATTTAAAATTTGGCAATAAAATATACAGACAAACTCACGGAAAATGCAGAAGGAGGCATGACAGATCCACCAAAATATAACCGCTATGATGAGGATCATGAGCTGAGTCGTTTGTATAAACGCAAACTAATCCCTCATTTTTTTGAGATATCTACTTGAAATTTGGTACTTGGGTGACTTCTTAAGAGAAACTGGACCACTATAACATATAGGTCCCATACAACGGATTGTTCAGATATAGACATTTTGGACTATAACATCTCCATAAATAACACACATAATTCACTGTATAAATTAATGAAAATGAGACTATGTATCGCTTCTTTTCCTCATTCATGAATGTCATAAAGTCTCGATACAGTCGAAGACAGCGCAATATTAGTTGCTTTTCATTGTATACCTAACTACGAGAAATTCTGTATTAAAGCCCAATTTATGAGTTAGTACAACAGCGAATGTTACACTAAAATGTTTGATTTGGCCACTTTAAACAATTTTTCATAAAGATAAATAATTTGATATAAACGTGCATCGTACCATGTATGGTCAATGACAAATTAACAATAATTCCAAGCTTGTAAGATATGTATAAATGTGTATGCCTCTCTGCACAAATATACGAGGAGGAAGCATATGGAGCCTTTATCCTGTTAGTGTGGGACTTTAACCGCACTACACCACCTACGCTCATCGTATCGAACCCCCCGGTACTACCATCAAGCTACCGTCGGGAGTCTGCCTTAAAAGGCTATATACATACCTGCATACGTACAAATGTGCATATTTCTTTAAACCATATTGATAAAAATTAAAAAAAAAATCAAAAAAAATCAAAAAAAAATCATAAAAAATCAAAAAAATCATAAATAACATTACCCGACAAAAAAAATATCCTCGACATTTGATACATGATTCCTATGTAGAATTTTCTGCTGATTCCAAATATGTAATCAGATGGTTCAAAAGTAGAACAGTTTTCGAGATATTTTGAAATTTCAGTTTTTGAGATAAGAAAAAAAAGTAGGATTACTCATCTGTCAATATCTCCACCATTACCGTCTCGATTTTTACGTTATTTAATTTCATTTTGAGAGGATGAAATACCCTTTCCAACAAAGCAAAAATAATTAAAAACGCCGTTAAAGTGACGGAGTTATGGCGAACAAAAGATTTTTTTTTATGAACATTTTCAGGTTTTTTTCGAAATTCATATTCTTTTTTGTAATATCTTTTTACGAAATATTAAATATCCTCCTGGTTTCACACTTTGAGTCAACAGCCTATTTCTTAGTGAACATTTTGGCACCTTCCGGATTATAATCTGTGGAAAAATGGCAAAGTTATAAGAGATTAAGTGAAGAAACCTATATTTATATTTTCATTGAACTTTCAAATCTGGCAAATGTAAACCACTATAACAATAACACTAGTTTACAGCAAAAAATACCTAGAAATCGGGGTATGAGGGAAAATCTGCATGGGCCCCCTGAGCTCAAAAGTATTTATTTTTATTTTTTGCACGGTGTGGTTTTTGAGATAATGGTAATTTTGCGTTTTTTGGTTATCACTTCATTCAAAAATATTTTTCGCTAAAGTTACATGTGCGATAACAGCTAACAGTACCTCGTTCAAAAGGTAATTAAAATACGCTTTTAGTGACGTACAACTTGTGGTGGTTGAGTAAAAACTCACTGAGTGACAGCTGGTCAAAGTTTTGTGGATTTTTTGCAATTTTTAATTTCGATTTTGAAAATAGTTTTTTTATAAAAAGTTGGGAAAATCAGCAAAAGATTTATTTTTAAAAAATAGCCTATTAAATTGCAAACACTTTAAGCGTAATGTTACCAAGATCCCATTAGTATTTTATTTTTACCAAATTTTTGCAGGTAAAACGAACAGGATATTTTATAGACGTAAAACTTGGTTAGGTGACCCAACTATGTGAAAACAACTTCATAGCTCAAAAGGACATTAGAGCGATATATAGAGCTCCACCAGACTAAAATAATGACATATCAATTTTACAAATCGGGTGTCAAATAAAAAAGTTGCAAAAAAAATAAAATTTTTTCCGCGGTATTTCGCGGTGTAAATAAAAAAATAAAATTGTCCCGAAACCCTCTCAACATAATCTTCATATATAAGTGATGACTTTTACAACGGTGAGCGTTCTCACGGAGAAATAAAAAAAAACATGGGATTGCGATACCTAAGCCATTGGAATGTCAGGGACATTGAATGATGAGCCATTTTTGCTGGTTCCTTCTTCGAGAAGAACAAAATGTACCAAAACAGCGAAAACTATCAACATTTAAACACTTTTAATATACATAAAAATAAAAAAATGGAGGTTAAGTACAAGATTTTGATAAAAAAATAAACATAGGTTTGTTCATTAAATCTCTTATAGCATTGTAATTTTTCTACGGATTATAATCCGGAAAGTGCCAAAATGTTCACTAAGAAATAGGCTGTTGACTCAAAGTGTGAAACCAGGAGGATATTTAATATTTCTTTAAAAAAATTACAAAAAAGTATATGAATATCGAAAAAAAAACTGAAAATTTTCATTAAAAAAAATTTTTTGATCGCTATAACTCCGTCAATTTAACGTCGATTTTAATTATTTTGGCTTTGTTGGAAAGGGTATTTCATCCTCTCAAAACAAAATTAAATAACGTAAAAATCGAGACGGTAATGGCGGAGATATTGACTAATTAGTAATCCTACTTTTTTTTCTTATCTCAAAAACTGAAATTTCAAAATATCTCAAAAACTGTTCTACTTTTGAACCATCTGATTACATATTTGGAATCAGCAGAAAATTCTACATAGGAATCATGTATCAAATGTCGAGGATATGAAAATTTTTGAAATTTTGTCGGGTAGTGTAATCAAAAATAATCAAAAAAAACAATCAAAATAATTTTTTTTTGATTATTTTTGATTATTTTTAATTTTTTATGATTATTTTTCTTTTTTTTTGATTTTTTATGATTTTTTTTGATTTTTTTTAATGGTAATTGCAAAATAATCATTAAAATTTGAAAACAATGGGTAATCAATCATTAAATGGACAGTTGAAAAAATAATAAATCAAGCCGGTAATCATTACGATTAATAATCATTATTTAACAGGTTTGTTTTATACTTATATGAAAGTTATTGAAAATTTTCTGAGACTTTTTTGAACTTGGTCTCAATGAAAAAGTCTTTGAAGATATAAAAAACAATTTACTAATAATAATTACGCAAAGACTTTTTTGAAATTTGTCTCAATGAAAAAGTCTTTGAATACTTAAAAAAATATATTTAAAATAACTATTATGGAAAGATTTTTAAAATATAAGTTTCTGAATAATAACACTGCTCTACAGCCAAAAAATACTCTGAACGCGACCATCCTTTCTATATGTAAAATCGGTCGCTGATTCCGAAAATCGGGTTCATTTTTAATTCTATGGGAAGGTTTTTGAGATATCGGCAATTTACCGTTATTTGGCCAATGGCTCCACTTAATCCTGTTTATCTCTTTACCGCAGTGAGATATCTTCCTTGAGGTGAAACCAAACGAAAGAAAATTAAATTTCCTTTTCATGGCTCCTATAACATTTTTCTCTAACTCTTATAGTTTCTGAAATATTGACGATTTAATTTGAATTTTTTCGATTTTTTACGATTTTTTGAAGAAAAAATTGACTTTGTCAGGCAATATCTTTAAAACCAATGTTTTCACCTTCGGTTTTACTCCTTTATGTGCAGCTCCATTCTATTACCAAAAATATAAGCTATGAACGAAGAAAATCCGTGGTAAAATGGAAAAGTTATAGGCGATCATATAAATACAGCCAAATCGCGCAATGCCGCTATACGGTACATTCTATGCATATTGTACCAATACCTAAACAGCTGCAGTAGCAACACATTGGCAGCGCAGTAGATACAAGCGCATTTACGGGTACAATATGCATAAAATATACCCGTGCAGAGGCATTGCGCGACTTAGCTGAATTTACTTGATCGCCTATAACTTTTCCACTTTACCATGGATTTTCATCGTTGATAGCTTATATTCTTCCCAATAGAATAGAGCTTCAGGTAAAGGAGTAAAACCGAAGGTGAAAACATTGGTTTTAAAGATATTGCCTGACAAAGTAAATTTTTTCTTAAAAAAATCGTAAAAAATCGAAAAAATTCAAATTGAATCGTCAATATTTCAGAAACTATATGAGTTAGAGAAAAATGTTATAGGAGCCATGAAAGGGAAATTTAATTTTCTTTCGTTTGATGTCACCCCAAGAAGATAACTCACTGTGTTGAAGAGATATACAGGATTAAGTGGACCCATTGGCCAAATAACGGTAAATTGCCTATATCTCAAAAACCTTCCCATAGAATTAAAAATGAACCCGATTTTCGGAATCAGCGACCGATTTTACATATAGATAGGATAGTCACGTCCAAAGTACAGACAAAAAATTTCATTTTGTGATCCAGTGTAATTATAGAAGATTTTTATCATTTTCATCAGGAAAAAATTATTATCAAAAGACTTTTATCATTCTGAAGAAAATTTGTAAGACTTTTTTATAATTTCAAAATGAAATAATAATTATTCTACATCTCTGGTTCTAATATTCAAAAAAAACTTTTTTTGATAAATAAAAAAGAAATTTTTTCCTTGTCTTAGTTTTGGCGCCCCTATTGAAACGGCGCCCTGGGCAGCTGCCCATGTTGCCCCTATGTAAATGCGCTCCTGTACACAGAGTATTGTAGTTTTAATCACATAACGGTGGATTGTAACAGAATGAAATAATCGAGATAGATATAGACTTATATATATCAAAATGATCAGGGTGAAAAGATATATCGATTGATCCATGTCCGTCCGTCCGTCTGTCTGTCCGTCCGTCCGCCTTTAAACACTCTAACTCGCGCAAAAATTGAGATATTTTGATGAAATTTGAAATGCAAGTTGGTATCGAGACTGGGACGGTTGGTATTGAAAATGGGCGAAATCGGACCATGACCACGCCCACTTTTCCTATATCGAAAAAATCGGAAATTTTGCATCTCAGTCACTAATATAGCTGGAGCACTGAAATTTTACCCACGTGTTGAGCTCAGGCCCCTATGAAGAAATTTGATGAAACTTTGGAAAATGGGCGGTGCCACGCCCACTTATTAAGGATCAAACAAGGAAAGTTTTATATGTCATAACTCAGAAACCATTGAAGATATATCGATGAAATTTGGTATGTGTGATTTACATACTTAGGCAAACATTTGGACGGAAAATAATTAAAATCGGTTGACGGCCACGACCACTTTTATTTATTTGTATTATAAAGTGACCTAATAAAAACATTTTAAGCGATATCTTTGTCAAGTATAAAGATAATTCATTGAAATTTTGTGGCATGAGTTCCACAATAGACCGGAAGCAAAAATAGAAAAAGTTTGGAAAATGGGCGTGGCACCGCCTCTTTTTAGACAAAGGAATCTACGAGATTTCGGAGCCCATAACTCGACAAATAATTGAGACATTAAGACGAAACTTGGTTTATACACTTTTATAACTTGTGCTAATAGACACGCAAAAAGTTATTCAAATCGGTTTATTACCACGCCTACTTTTTAACAAAGATATTTCTGGAACACCCTTTGGGAATTTTGTAACGTGACATCTTTGCAATTAGAAGTCATAAAGGAATGAAATTTTGCACAAAGAATAATATTCATATGCTTAGTTGGATGACTGATAAAAATGTTGAAAATGGGCGTGGCTACGCCTACTTTATGCAGCATTCGCTTTATATAATATACACCGTGTTTTCATCAAACGCAAACAAACAATGAAACCATACAGCTGAGTATCTAATGTTCGATTCCACTCGAACTTAGGCTTCCTTACTTGTTTTATTCTACTTTTTCTGCTACTTCTTCTTCCTCGTCTTCTTTTTCTTCCTCCTGATATTATTTTTACGCTTGTGCTTTCGAATTGAATTTCGCTTTCAAATAGAGCTACAGAGTGATAGCCCTGTCTGGATTTTGGCTTGTCGGGATTATGATCTGTCTAGATTTTTTTTTGTCTGGATTATGATTTGTCGGGATTTTGTCCTGTCTGGATTTTAAACTGTCTGGATTTTGTAGTTTCTGGATTTTTAAAATTGTCTGGATTATGTCCTGTCTGGATTTTAAAAATTCGGGATTACGGTGCGCACCCATCTGGCAGCAATCGTATTTTGAACTTATACATAATACGATTTCATTTTCATGAAAGGTATAAAAAATAAAGCGTGAGTAACGTGTGCTTATGAACATTGATGTGTAAACAGTTCCGAAATCGTACTTTATTCCCTTTCTGATTTTCGTGGGGTTAAAATGCGACTATAGTTTTTTAACGATAGATGGAATGTTTTTACTTCGTCGGGTAAAAACAAAATTGTTTATTCTAATAAAATAAATAAATTTCACCCACGTATTTAACTCAGGCCCTTATGGAGAAATATGGTGAAATTTTGGAAAATGGGCGATACCGCACCCACTTATTAAGGAGCAAACATTGAAAGTTTTATAAGTCATAACTCAGACAGCAGATATATCGATGAAATTTGGTACGCGTGATGTACTTACTTAAACAAATGTTTGGACGAAAAAAGGTCAAAATCGGTTGACGGCCACGCCCACATTTATATATATGTATTATAAAGGGGCCTAATAAAACATTTTTAAGGATATGCTTGTTACATATATAAAGATAATTCATTGAAAGTTTGTGGTATGAGTCCCACAATAGACGTGGAACAAAAAACGTAAAAATTATGGAAATGTGCGTGACACCGCCCCTTTTTAGACAAAGGAATCTACACGATTTCGGAGCCCATAACTCGACAAATCATTGAGATTCTATGAGCAAATTTGGTGTACACACTACTAGTAATACGCGTGCAAAATTTTGTCGAAATCGGTTTATAACCACGCCTACTTTTTAACAAAAATATTTTTAGAATGCACTTCAGAAATTTGTATCCTGACATTTCTCTAATTAAAAGTCACACAGGGATAAAATTCTTAGCCAACAAGAATATTTATATGTTTGGTTTGATGATAGAAAATAAAGCTGAAAATGGGCGTGGCTATGCCCAGCTGGCGTTATTGCGCTAACTCCGATTTGGAAAATGCGCCAACTCAATATTGCGCTAGTGCAATATAACACCGATTCAAATTTCGTGCGCTAACACCAGCACTATACCGGCTCCAATATAGCGCTAGGGTAAAATGGCGCCACCACAACGCCAATAACAGCACCATCGTATATGTATATGTATGACACCGTCACAATTATGCATGCTTGGTAGTGATCTAAGTGACCCTAATTTCTAGAATATTTTAGCAAATATATGGAAAAGAATGAGTTCAAATTATTATGAATATTAAAATTAATTGTGTCCGTGTGTATGTAAGCTGAATTGTGCTAAAATAAATAAAACGAGGATGGTAGACTGTAATAAGCGAAAAAGTGTGCGCTAGCGCCACGATTGGCGCTGGAGTTATTGTATCAGCTCCAAAAAAAATTGCGCCATTACCCATGGCTATTCCCACATGTTTTTTTTTTTTATAATTAGGGTAGCTAAAAATATGCACGAAAAATTTCAAAATAACTGAAATATGCTCGTAAATATGCACGAAAAAAATCTCATTATATGCATATATGCCTAAAAAAATACCTGGAATATGCTCAAAAAAATGTATATATTTCATTTCAAGCTTACATTTTTTTAACCAATTTTGCAAAGTAATAATAATATAAGAATTGAAACGTACAATTCACATTTTCCCCACTTAAAAGATTTGTTTTAAATACTATAAAACACTTTTACTTAATTTTAGATTTGTATTTATGTAAATACATGAGATCTTTTTACAAAGCAAGCGAAACCATTCCATTAATATTGCGCAGGGTTGCATTGAACTATTATATGTTTTACTATATTTTCAGTGTAAATTTTTAGTGGCTTTCCGAGAAAAAAACTCTTGTATGCGGAAAACGATTAATATTGACCGGGTAGCATCGAAATTTTGAAATCCGCAATCCAGATTGCAATATTGACAACACGGATTGACTGTGTAGCATGAAAATTTTGCGACCCATCAAATTGAATTGAAAGTGAAAGTGTGAAAAGGACGGAAGCAAAATATATTGAACGTGTAGCACTAGCCTGCGATTCATCAGACCATCAATATGGATCGCGATCCAAATATCGCGATTCATATTGACAGTGTAGCGTATGCCTATGTATGTAGATACATATTGCATATTATTGTTCCCTTCATCGGATCAAAGTTTTTTTTTTACTCTGGGTTTGCTTCGAGGCTCTGATCAACAGTCAAGTAGCCTTGTTTGTATGCATACAAGAACTTAGTGTTTGGCGTGGTGAATTTTTATATGGGGAAATGCTCCGCTCCGGGGTCCAGATCAATAGTTAAATAGCCTTGCTTGGATGTATACGCAACTATCTGAATTAACCACAGATAAGATTTTTCCAGCTTAATATTTTTCGATATTGCTCGATTATGTGCCAAAATATGCCAAAATAAGCACGAAATGCATTTTGACCGTAAATATGCATTTTAGGTCGAAATATGCATTTGCATATGCAATATGCATTTGCATATTTTTAGCTTCCCTATTTATAATACACGCGCCGTTGAAATCTTTAATATATCGTCGTACCATACGAAAACTAGCATACAATTTTTCGTGGCTGACGAAAAGTAACAAGTTCGACTTTTGGCTGATGAAAAGTAACAAGTTCGACTTTTGGCTGACGAAAACTATCAATTTCGTTTAAACAACAATAATTTTAAAGTAAAAACAGTATATAATTACTGATAATTTTCGTCAACCAAAAGTCGAACTTGTTACTTTTCGTCGGTCAAAAGACAAATGTGGTACTTTTCGTACAGAATTTTTTTATTGACAGCTTTCGCCAGAAATTTTAAATCTGCTAGTTTTCGTATGGTGTGACAATATGTAGATAGGGAACTTTCAGCGATGAAAATAAAAAAATTTGTTTAATACTAAAAAGTAAATATTAGCAGCGCATGTCAGTAAGTTTGAGTTAATTGACGCTTAAGCTATTATTTATTAGAATAAACAATTTTTTTTTTACCCGACGAAGTAAAAACATTCCATCTATCGTTAAAAAACTATAGTCGCATTTTAACCCCACGAAAATCAGAAAGGGAATAAAGTACGATTTCGGAACTGTTTACACATCAATGTTCATAAGCACACGTTACTCACGCTTTAATTTTTATACCTTTCATGAATATGAAATCGTATTATGTATAAGTTCAAAATACGATTGCTGCCAGATTCATCAGCTGAGTCGATTCAGCCAAAATTGGTTTAATAAGTATGTAGATCTTTGTATGCACAACCCACAGAATTGGCAGCACAAAATATTGAAAATCAGACCAATTAACATTTCATCTCCCCATTCATGAAAGGTATGAGGTCTTCGGTACGACCGAAGTCAGACGCGGTTTTACTTGTTTTTTGTTCAATTCTCTGCAAATATGTACAGACACGTATACGTAGTTTATTGGGACTTAACGAAATTAATTACTTGTTTGTTCAGTTGTCTCTAGGTAGTTAAATTTCACGCATTTGCTTCAAAACCTTTACTGGATTTTGGTATAAAAAGGGGAAAATTTCTTCTCAATATTTCATAAGTACTGAAGTTAATAACAAAATGAACACGTGTATCATTTTTCTGCTTTTATCACCGCTGCCCACTGTTGTGTTGGCAATGTTTAGCGGTGAGTGTTCTTATAACCAGATCCCTAGAAGACAAGCTAGATTCTTGGTGGCAGTAGTATATAATGGCGACGAATTTTTCGCTGCTGGTGCATTGCTTACTCCAAAGCATGTAATTACTGCTAATTTGCATCCGGTTGTGAATGTACCTGATGTCGCCGTGTTTGCCGGTGCTAATGAATTGAAGAAACCTCTGTTTGGAGCACGCCACCCAGTTGTAGCAAAACATCTGTGGATCTGGAAAATATTAGCTCTATTGGAATTGCTGTAGTAGAGGTCGGTTTTCGCCTTACCAATACACTTAACTCAATATCCTTGTACACATATGCTCTGACGGGAAACGATAAAATGAATGTGGTCGGTTGGAGTCAGAACCAAGAACTAACGAAATATATTATGATCAAAACTACGCAAACTCTTGTGGAAGTCGATACAGGCGAGCAAAGACTCTTTAGAACAACAAACTTAGATATAGATTCATTTGATACCAAGTTGGCATTCGGTGTTGCTAAAAGTAAACTTCTTGGAGTGCTCTACATCATAGGTGGCCAGGATTTAAGCGTAAGGGAGTCACACGACAACAACATCAATAAAAATTGCAACAACCTTCTTCTCGGAATTATAAAAATATTATTTTGCCAAATAACGGTTTATTGCAACAACATGTACTTATGTATGTATGTACATACATGCATACATACTTCAGTAGATATGCTGCAGCTAGGCATTCAAATATTTTGCTAAACAACATAAACGAGGTAGCAGATATAAATGTACAACATATGTACATATGTATGTATGTATGAAGGCGTAAATACGCAATGAGTGTCGGTAGATGCTGGACCGTTAGGTTTGAGTGCTCGCCGCGACGACGATTTCTGTGAAAAAAAGAAATGTGCGTTAATATGTCGAAATTGATTTGCTTGTTGTTGGGAGCCACTCGGAGCCACAGCGATGTTGTTGGGAGACAAACGGAGTCACTGGAGCCATTGGCTGGCCATGTATGCTCTACATGGCACGCGGTGTATACTACTATTTTCATAGATTGGACTATCAATCAATTCAAGAGCGCATTAATTGTATTTTAAATTAAAAATAGTAAATGCTACTATTTTCATATATTGAATGATCATTCAGTTATAAACCGCATTAATTGTATTTTACAATAATACGAATAAAAAAAATTATTTTTCCGATATAATTTCAGAGCTGGGCGATAAGGATTACATGTGCAATCGATTACACATAGGATTACGATTAAATTAATCGTAATTTCAAGTTTTTTACGATTACGATTACAGTAATCGTAATTTTTGTAAAGACGATTACGATTACAGTAATTGTAATTTCAAGTTTTTTACGATTACGATTACAGTAATCCTTATTTTTGTAACGACGATTACGATTACAGTAATTGTAATTTCAAGTTTTTGACGATTACGATTACAGTAATCCTTATTTTCTGTAATCTTAAATTACAAAGTTTAAGAATTACATGTAAAAAATTATTAAAATTGCTTTTTGATACTAAACGGTGTAGGGAGGAAAATATGCTTGGCTCTGAAAGAAGTGCTAAAACCTACAAATAATTATGTAAAGCTTGCAATTTCACACATATTATATACATTTTGAAATATTTACGGTTGAGATAGCAGCTTTTAGTGGGCTGGAGACAATGGCCTCATGTATAAAAATCGAGCTGTAGCTCACACTCATTTTCTTCGTAAAATGTGGATTTTGCATGTATAAAAAATATGTATTACAATTGCTAAATTTTACTAAACAAATTCCTTAGGTTTATCTCATAACAAAATTAAAAAAGTAATAAAACTCCACTGCAAATTTTGAAGATGTAAATGACCATAACTATGAAAAGCCAATATTAGATGAAGATTTTTTGACTTCGACGGTAAATACCTAACTACATATCTATATAACAACTTAATGTATATTTTATTTAAAACTCAATATACCTTTAGAAAACACTGATTTACCTGAAGTGCTTCCTGGTAGAATTTTTTAAATATTTGAACAATGCTGATAGTAGCCATGGCTGTTTTAAAAGATATCCTCTGATAAAGAAAGCATCTTTAAGATTCAGCACCCCGCTTACATCGTCAGCACCTGTGGAAAGGCTATTTTCATTGGCGGGCATTATAAACAGTCCTCGATGCCATGCACTTTACGATGTTTCTTTTGAAAAATTAGTTCTGCTTAAGGCTAATATTGAATATTATTGAAAGTAAATTATCCAAACAGCAGTCTTAATTTTGTATCTTTATTATTTCCGCTAATTTTCTCTCTTCTTAATACACATCCCAGTTTTAATTGTTTACTTAATGTGTGAGAAATAAACACATATCGCACGTTTTATGCAATAGGGATTTACCTCAAAAAAATTTTTTTTTGGGAAAACGCAAATAAAGTTTTATAATTTCAAATAGTTTCCTTCTACGGCTAACTACAAAATCACTTTTATTTCCACCATTTTTATCTTTTTGGGTATCTTATAAGACTCGACTCAAAGGCACTACCCAGTTATTGAACTATATGGCAAAATCCCAGAAATCGAAAATTTCGAGTTAAATCCCTATTGCATAAAACGGGCGATATGTATGTATGTAAAAATTATTAATATTTCTTGGAAAACGATGTTGGGTAAGTATATCACAGTTTTTTACACATTGTAATCCCAGAAAACGAGAACAGTAATCGTAATTTCAAGTTTCTTACGATTACGATTACAGTAATCGTAATTTTTGTAACGACGATTACGATTACAGTAATTGTAATTTCAAGTTTTTTACGATTACGAATACAGTAATCGTAATTTTTGTAACGACGATTACGATTACAGTAATCGTAATTTCAAGTTTTTTACGATTACGAATACAGTAATCGTAATTTTTGTAACGACGATTACGATTACAGTAATCGTAATTTCAAAATTTCTAAGATTACGATTACTGTAATCGTAATCATCTTGTAATCGTAATCCTTATCGCCCAGCTCTGATTGTGGTAATAGATGTTGAAAATATTAGCGAAATCGGTTGACGACCACGCCCACTTTTATATATGAGAACTATAAAGGGGCCTAATAAAACTTTTTAAGCGATATCTTTGTCAAATATAAAGATAATTCATTGAAATTTTGTGGCATGACTTCCACAATAGACCGGAAACAAAAAATAGAAAAATGTTGGAAAATGGGCGTGGCACCGCCTCTTTTTAGACAAAGGAATATACGAGATTTCTTAGCCTATAACTCGGGAAATAATTGAGATATTATGACGAAACTTGGTTTATACTCTTTTATAACTTATGTTAATAGACATGCAAACATTTATTCAAATCGGTTTTTGACCACGCCTGCTTTTTAACAAATATATTTCTGGAATATCCTTTGGGAATTTGCAATGTGACATCTTTGTGACTAGAAGTCATAAAGGAATGAAATGTTGCACAAAGAATAATATTCATATGCTTAGTTGGATGACTGATAAAAATGTTGCAGATGGGCGTGGCTACGCCCACTTTATGCAGCACTCGCTTTATATAAAGCATAGATGCCCACGAAGCTGCTCGCGAGCACAGCGCTGTCGCAGAGCCATATATGTATACTGACGTGACGTAGGAAAGCACTGCTTCAGTCGACTTTGCTGTTGGTTGTTTTTCTTCTGAATTTTAGCTCGTGGTTGCCAGCTGCGTAACCGTTATGCGCAATTATGAATGCAAGTAAATAATTTTTATTATTTATTAAATGTCCACAATCTGTGATGATGTGCACGAATTAGAGTTCTTTATTGTCAAAAACTATAATTCCGAATACGATTGTAGCATAATGGTGAGATATGCTGCCTACGGACCAAAGAGCGTTTACAAAACATTGTATAAAAATGTTTATTAAGAATTTCTTTTCAAACGTGAAATGCAATTATAGAATTAGGGTTCCTTTTCGTTGATTCAGCAGTTACTATTAAATGAATTACAAGTTTTATATTAAAGATTTTCGAAACGTTTTGCTTACTGAAGTAAGTTTATTGTAAAGTTATAACAAATGTATTTTGCATATTGGGATATTTATTATATTTCCATATACATACGTATGAATATGATTTTTACAGAAACATTGGTGTCTAATACTTTTGGGCAAGGCTGTATATTTATATTTATCATTTGAGTGTGAGATGTATTTGCGTACAAGTATTTTAAATAACAAAGGTGGAAAATTATCATTAGCCTAAAATCATCATTAGCAAACAAAAAACACCTCAGTTCGGTGCCATTACATAGAAGTGGCAACTCACGTTTCTAGCTACCAAACGCCATGCATCAACACTACGACAAAATGAGACTGTATTTGTGTGGGCATCTATGATATAACCCTGCAAAAAAGTGTGCGACGAGTCTCTAAAAAGATTTGTCCGGGAGCGCTCTCTTTCGGGTACAATTAGTCTACAATTGTTCGCAATTGTACCCGAACGGGTACATATGTATACTAATTTTAGACGAATTGTACCCGAAAGGGTATCAAACGGGTACAATTAGTCGCACAAATGGATGTGTCGCATTTGCTAACCGTTCGGGTACAAAACGGGTACAATTGTGCGCTTATGCTACCCGTTCGGGTATAAACTGGGTACAATTAGTCTCTTCATAGGACATGCTCAAACAAAAGAGAACACTTCAACCCATATAAAGAGATACAAATGGGTAGTAATCGCATGCTCCCTTGCGAGTTGTCCCGGATGTATCCCGGAGTGATCGTATTTTTTGCAGGGAAAGCATAGGTGGCCACAAATTAAGCACAAGGGAGCCACACGACAACAACATCAATAAAAATTGCAACAACCTTCTTCTCGGAGTTACAAAAATATTATTTTGCCAAATAACGGCTTATTGCAACAACATACATAAAAAAAATCATACGATGAGCACTTTCTATTCTTAGATGTCATTTTGAAAAGAACAAATGTACAATGTACCTACATACATACATATGTATAGATATGCTGCAGCTAGGCATTCAAATATTTTGCTAAACAACATGAACGAGGTAGCAGATATAAATGTACAACCATATGTACATATGTATGTATGTATGAAGGCGTAACTACACAATGTCCGTGTCCAAACACAGCAACTCTGCTGCGAAATTATCCAACGATTCTCTTTTGTGCTGCTGTTCTGTCTTCCATTTGTTCAAACACATCAACTCGTCGCTAGCCAGCTTTTGTTCATTACGTTTTGTTCTGGCATTCTTCGAACGCTCTGATTGGCCACTGGCGATAAGAATGACAGCACAAAGCGTGTTGTCCGAGCACCGACGACTTGGTGCCCCTCTCCTTTCCTCGTCGCCTTCTGCCCCACAAACGATCAAAAGCAGCGGGTTGCTCAACTTTTTTGTCTCCGTGTTTGGACGTCGACAATGAATGTCGGTCGAAGCTGGACCGTTAGGTTTGAGTGCTCGCCGCGACGACGATTTCTGTGAAAAAAAGAAATGTGCGTTATTCTGTCGAAATTGATTTGCTTGTTGTTGGGAGCCACTCGGAGCCACAGCGATGTTGTTGGGAGACAAACGGAGTCACTGGAGCCATTGGGTGGCCATGTATGATATAAAGTACACCGTGTTTACATCAAACGCAATCAAACAATGAAAGCATACAGCTGAGTATCTAATGTTCGATTCCACTCGAACTTAGGCTTCCTTACTTGTTTCAATTGAAATGATCGAGTTTTCGCGAATTCACAAGTATGCCTTTAATTCAAACTTTCTGTCACTTTCATTTGATTTCCATTGGGCGGTATGAAAGAGTGAAATCAATGAAATTGATGTCCGACTCTCGCTCGCTGAACCTAAGCAAATTTGAAAAATTTACACACTATACACATACATACAATATATATGTGTGTACCTACAAACATGCATACACACTTTTCTGCCATGGACTGCCTTTCATCTTATTTTCATTAAGTGAAGTTTTGAATTCGAAAGTCAAATTTAATCTGGATTCGTAGCTTGACGAAATGTTTTAACGTTAAATGTGCTCTAGTCCAAAACAGATTTAAAATATTCGTAATTGAGAACAATAAACAATTTAAATGAAAAATGGCACAAAGGATGACCAAAAAACGCTAGTTGATATATTGACTACCTACAAGTATATATACATATACATACACTGAAAAAACGCAAACATCTTTATTTTATAATCCTTTTAACATGTTTTAGGGAAATATGTACCAGAGGCGGGCGCTTCATACAAGCTGAGAAGCCCGGCTTTCGTACATATTTTCGTTCATTTCATTTTACAAATTTCTTTAAAATCTGGTTATTTTACGTTTTAAATGCGTTTACTATTTAAGTTCTCAATAATATAGCCCCCACTGTACATCCGGTGCCTAAAAGCATGCTAAGAAAATAGCGCAAATACACCACCAATCCACCTCACAATGTGTATTTTGTTTGTACAGCCAATCACAACACAGTGAGCATGCTTTAACGTTTCCACACATTAGCTTTTACGTGGCTTTCAAAACAGAATAACATAGCTTGTTTTCTCGCTTTCTCTAAGGAGAAATCAATTGCTTATTTTCATACTTAAATTGAAAAAAAAAACTAGCAAAACACCTTTTTATTTTTCACATGAAATTTGTATGGGGATGAGAAGCTGGCTTCGGCATTCAACAGTATTTACAGCAGGGGTCTTCGTTTCATAGCACTAAGGTGCAACGCTCAACTCACACAGATTGTTATACTCTCTCGTTTTGTCGTAGTAAGAGCGCAAAAGTTAGGTGACCATCTACGACCGTGCGACGATTCAGTTGCTTGCGGGCACGCAAAAAGATAACAACGTACACGCATACTTCGTTTTCATACGCTTTTATACGACGTCGCGCAAGCATTGGGCATCATAAAGTATTTTTCGTATTGCATTGTGCGACGTGGTATAGCAGCGCATAAAAGCGAAAAATATATGCGTGTACGTTGTTGTCTTTTTGCTTGCCCGCAAGTAGTGATGGGCGAGTCCGAGATGTTTTATTCGATTCTCTCGATTGTTGAAACATCTCGAATGCTCTCGATGGTTTTCATTCGTATTCGAGTCAAGTCGTAAATGGCCATCAGTCGAAACAATCGCTAAAACATCTCGGACTCGCCAACGATTCCTCTCGTTTTCAAAGCAACCCTACAACATCTCGGACTCGCTGCAAAAAATACATAATAATTGTTGTTGCCGCTTAAATATTAAAATTGCTTTACAAAACATACAGAGTGGTACAAATCTATTGCCGTTGTTGCTACTCGTAAAATTCATTTGTTTCATAAGCGTCTCACTTCAGAAAATTTATTAATGTTTAAATAATTTATTATTATTATTATGCACGACACTGTTTAGTTGTGATTGCAATAATGCAGCGTCTATGTATAGCATATTTTTCAATTTGGTTAATTTATTTATGTATTTGCCTCACTTCCATTAAAAATCGTACTTTCTTTATCAACGAACCTCATTCAGTTTATTTTATCAACTAAAACATATCATCAAAACAACAGCCGGCCCGCCGACTCGGAACAATCGCAAAAACATTTCGCTTGTGTAGTCGAGATGTCATCGAAACAACCTACGACTCGCCGACTCGGAACAATCGCAAAAACATCTCGCTTGTGTAGTCGAGATGTCATCGAAACAACCTCCGACTCGCCGACTCGGAACAATCGCAAAAACATCTCGATTGTGTAGTCGAGGAGCGAGTCAACTTTTGACTCGATTGTGATTTTGCAACGATGGCGATTCTCTCGATTGTCTAAACATCTCGGACTCGCCCATCACTACCCGCAAGCTACTGAACGATGCGACGGTAGTAGCTGGGCACTCAACTAGTCGTTTTTCACTAATACTGCTGCAGTTACTAACACTGCTGCAGTTAGAGTTTTGGGGATCTCTGATTTACAGTCATATGCATATTTGATATTTTCGTTTGCATGTATATACTTATGTACATAATTTCTTACATGTACATGTACATGCAAACATAAATATCAAATACCAGATTATAAAAGCGTTGATTGTGATTTTTGGCGACTATTGGCACAATATCAAGATAATTTTAAAAAGCGACGGAAATCAAAATCAAATAAAATCAAACATTTCACAACTTTTGGTAATTGGACCTCAGTTCTTCAAACACTAAAGCACCCATTTTTTAGATATTAGATAATAAGCAAATACACTTGCTACTGCTGAAATTTCCGTCAGTATAAGGAAATTAAAAATACCTCTGCGCTTTTGTGTGAGATTTCCCTATAAGTTTAGGGGACCCGGCTGACCCTCGAATGTTTCTGAGCGATATTGGTAGCAATTGGTCTTGATGAGGACTCCAACATACATAGAACTCTTTTAACTGTGATGCCTTGGCCGGGTCTCCAGATATGGGTCATAACGTGGACCCAGATGGTCCTCGAATGTTTCTGTGAGATATTGGCATCAAATGATGAAGACTTCGAGATAGAACTATTTTAATTGTAAGGGCTAGGCCGGGCCCCCAGATATGGGCCAAGACGTATTTAAAAATAATGTAAATACTAGGGCTGTAGATACCCGGGTATCGAGCAATTCGATCTGATCGTTTTTGTTTGAAGCCCGTTTGTTGTTCAAATTCCCGTACAAACATTCGAGCATTCGAGCATTCGAGCTTACAAACAAAAAAAATGTGTATCGGAAAAACAAAAATAAAAAAAACTACATGTAAAGAAAAAAAATAATAATAAACAAAAGAAAAAGCAAACTTCAAAATACCCGAATTGTTCAAATGCCCGTACAAACATACGGGTAATAAACAAACAAACAACTGTTCGAGCATTTGAACAATAATTATTCGGGCTACTCGAAAATGTTCAAAAAAAATCGAGAGCTCTAGTAAATATCTACGAACATTTTTATTTTAAAGATGTTCATTGTAAAATGGCAAAATCAAGAAAAACATTTCAAATTTAAAAATGTTAATATTTCTTTTAAGCACTATGAAAATTTGAACCAAAAAATTTCGTTTTATTCCATTAATTTTCAATTTCAATAAACATGCTCCTTTTTCAATCCTAAATACATTTTAATTTTTAATTTTCATTTTTAATTTATAAATTTCCATTTTTAAAATAAAAATGACCTGGTTTAAAACGTTCATCATCAAAATAAAAATTTTATTTTTGAATCATTTTCTCTGAGTGTACAAACAAAAAAATGTGCATCAAGAAAACAAAAATAAAAAATACATATGAAGACAAAATGCCCGTACAAACATACGGGTAATAAGCAAACAAACGAGTGTTTGAGCATTTGAAAAGCATTTATTCGGGCTACTCGCAAATGTTAAAAACAAAAATCGAGAGCTCTAGATCAAAGTCAATGACGGAACGCAATCAGACCTTTAGATAATACAGCAAAGAAAATTACGTAAGTGGCTAATGTTTATGCTTCACACACACATGGGCTTGCCCAGACCATTTATGCTAGGTCCGCCACTGATATGTACATATATTTTTCTTAGTGTATATTAAATTTTAGTGATGTTTTTATACTTTCTTTTTTGATGTGTTATGTATTCACTCTTCAAAAGACGGGCTTAATATTCCAGTTCCAGATGTCAGAAGCTCCATTTTGTAGTATTTAAATCGAATAAATTGTGTATAGAACACTAACTGCATCCTCGGTTAGCACGTACGTTCATATGTATTTCTAAACCTCATGAAAATTTTTTATATCTTCCCCTTAACTCCTTTATATCTACATATATTTATTGGAGAACGATTTTTAGTTTATACTGAGGTGAATGTTTGGGTATTGCCTGGATTTTAACTTGATTTGCGACCGTTTTTTTTTTTTGCCAAAAAAAGCTTCAGCAAAAGCATTACTAATACGAGTATAAATAGGAAAAATACTTAAATGAAAGCAGCAGCGTTTAATACGTACAGCACGAGGTACGATCGTACATAAAGAACTGGATAAATTTGTACTAATATGTGTTTTCGTGACTACCTGCAACCAAAATCCGCGCTTATAAAATCCACCCAAAAGTAAACCTCATAAAAGTGAGGGAATAAAGAAAATGCATCGAATATCAAAACCTTGATGAATTTGAGGACATAAAAATACACAATTTTAATTTGGCAAGCAAGGCATAGAAAGGTTGCAAAGTGAGTCAAGAAATACAAAAGTACTGTAAACTGTAAATGCACTTGAAGTGCTAAGAAAGTATTCGTAACAAGATGCGCCATAAAAAGCACAAGTCGATATTAGATAGTAAAAGGTTTTGAGCAGCAGAATTTGCTGCAGCGAATATTTATCAGGAGTTAATGACAACAGTCGTAGTACGTAGCGTGTAGTGGTACAAGAAGCGTTGTAACTTAAAGGGCGCGGCACAAGTGCGAGCTGCAAGCAAGCATTGCAAATGATCGTAAATTTTGTGTAATGCTTAAAAACAAGCAAGTACTTACATACATACTAAGCAGAGTTAGTTTGAAGCAAAAGTCATGTATCAATCAATGTTTTTAAGTAATCAAGAATAATCAAAAGTAATGGAAAAGTAATAAAATACGTTTTATAATTAATTCTGAATGAGGAATCGCGAAAAGTCTCGGTTTGATCCCACTTCAATTAGCACCCCAACCCTACCCACTTCAATTAGCACCCCAACCCTACCCACTTCAATTAGCACCCCAACCCTACAACACCATTTAAAGGTATTTTAATATGTAAATACGTCTGGAAAAAATTGACGTAACCGGCTGAAGTACTTTCGATGAAGCTTCGTAAAATCCCTATATATATAACATATAGCAAATAACCAACTCCAACCAACTTACTTTGTTGAACGTTAACTCTACGAGAGCATCAAGAAGAGAAAATTACTTCAAATCAACACATTAACGGCGAATACTCTGTTGTATTGTTTCGCAAAAACACAAGTAGAGGAAATATCATCTTGTAATGAAATGATTAACGTCCAAATTGAGGCAAGCAGGCGGAAAGCGATAAATTGTTTAGGGATGAGCGGTTGCCTGTCATGTTGAGCTTGTAGCTTGCTGCCTCCAAACAAGAGCTGAACAAACTGGCAAGTTGGACCATCAGCAAATTTTAGCAAAGCAAGAAGCAGCAGAAGGAGAAAAGTAAGAGATGCCAAGTGGCATGCGAATATTGTTAGTATAAAGGCAACGCCAGAAACCACAAAAGAGGTTAACAAAAACTAAGCAGTCACAAGGATCACAATAAAAGCTACTACTTTGATTATTCTCCAGGCAAATTTTGGGCAGCAACTACAGCAATAACAACATAAATTTAAAAAAAATTTGTTTATGTAAAATTACAGCAAAGTTTACTATACAACGCGCCCTACTGCAATGAAGATGACATAATTGAGTTTGGCGAAATGTTTCTTCTTACTGTAGAATATGAATTAAATTATAGGCATAGTCCAGATATTTTCAGAGCCGATGATGCAAGTGACAAAAGAAATGTTTAAGTATACTTAGTCAACACGAGAATGTTAAAAAGGTCCTCAAGGATTTAGTTATAGTCTCTACCGAATAATAAAATAAGACTATGGCTTGTGGGTATTTATGTTAATGTGAACAATGAAGAACTAAAGTATAAAGGTTGAATGTGTGAATCTTGCGATTTTTCCATCTCTACCTTTGCAATGTATCGATAGGTCGATATTGTTCAAAATTGACAGCTTGACATACATATGTATACTTATTTGTAATTTTTGTCGATTTTCCTATTTAATAGCTGCAATGAAATTAATGCAGATACAAAATGCAAACTCAAAAGCAAAGTTCTGTTCATTTGAGTACCCAATCTCGCCATTTCATATGTGGTATGTATGTAGGAACTCAACCAAATCATAGAGAACTTCAGTCGAAGTTATTGAATACTTGCAACGTGATGTGAGTTTCTAAGCAAAAAATGTCAGTGCACTAACGTACAGGTTGACACAACTTGGCACCGGAGAGTTGTGAGTAGATCAGCAAATACTTAACGTACTATAGTACCTACATTTGCATGTTTGTACGTGCATTTTTCCATTTTATGCCAATGTGAAGATGTGCATGTGAGAAATTAAATTCCCCAAGGTAAGCATGTCCTTATTGTCACAGCACGTTAAACGCTCCAAAATTTTGTTGTCTGTGCTGCATTTGTACATGTCCAATTTATGCTTGGTTAGAATTACGTCAATGTTATGTTGGTTAAGTTTGGGGGCAAATTATTTGGCAAACCAGCAACCTTTCACAGTTTAGCACCAATGACCAGTGACTTTCCCATGCTGAGACATCCGACCGACATTACAATCACCGCAAATGACCGCAATTGAATGGATGAGTATTTGCAATATACATATGTATGTACTATGTAAAAATGTTCACTTGGCTTTGTTTGCATTTCATTTTGCAATTTTTGATTATTTTTTCGATCGAATTCATAGCCATCGTCCTGGCTACGCAGTCGAGTAATTAGCATACTTTGATTGCATTAAAATTATGCGAATGGCTGAAGCTGTTGCCTTGTCGCTTTCACGTCGCTTGCCTGTCGTGGTCCGATGATGTTGATGGTTGAGGAAATTCAAAAAGGATTGGCCTTTGATTCTTGGCTTGCTTTATACCATGTCTCCACATAACGTGTTTCGCTCTTTTTTTCTGCATTTTCTCTCTCAATCTTGTTTCGACACGGAAACCAGTGCCGAAACTCGCCAATTTCCATACAAATTTCTGAGAGCGAGTGAAGATTGAAACACTGTTTCATTCTGAATCATCTTGCCAACCTCGATGATATCGATGTCTTCTCTAATTTTGTATCGAAAAACTATCGAAATCTCACACATATCAAAACAAAAACGCAAAATATAAGCAAACATACAAACATTTAAGAAGAGCAAGAAAGAGAAATGATAAACTGAATCACGATCAGCCACGTGGAGACGGGTTATTTAGCGAGATGTTTTGCTAGATATTTTGTTGGTGAAACAAGTTATGTGGAGACGGGCTTTAAGTATGTGGCCATGAATTAATTTGTTTCGCTGTGAACGCGATGGCTCTTTTATGTAGATATTTTATGGGTGTAAATGCGCTGTAAACATACAGACAGTCTGTAACGTAGCTTTTTCCTGCCCCGGTGCTTCTACTCTAGTGCTGGGGTATACTCGCCGTGTCCAAGGTTCGTTTACAATAAATTTATTATGTTGGGGCTCCTTAAAATCGTTTTATCCCTTTATTTATTTCAATCTCTTACAAATAAACTAAATTCTATCTTTCTAATAACTGTACGGCCCAACGGTTTAATGAAGGTCCCGTTAACGTATCCCGTTAGCGTTTTGTTTCGATGGGCAGACGCCCTGCTGCGGCGCTGTGCGTTGCGCTGACGTATCTCTGCTGCGCCCTTGCGGCGGCGTAGGTCTGCGATGTTTAGCGTCGACGTAGGTGATCAGTGTCGCTACTGCGCGTTATGGCGACGCGGCTCTGCGACGGTGTATTGCGTTGACGTGGGTGTTCGGTGTCGCCGCGATGATGCGTCGGTACTGCGGCGACGTTTTACGTTGACGTAGGCGTTGAGCGTCCTTTATGGTAATGCGCTGCTGCTGCGCTGCTATGGCGACGTTCGCGTAGACGTAGGCGATCAGATGCGCCTATACGCGGTTCACGGCGGACTGTGGGGACGGTTTACCCGAGGGGGTGCGAACGTGGTGTTTAAGCGTAGCGGGTGGGTAAACTGCGCTTTCTTGCACTGGCACAAACCTCTGCGCAATCCAGACGCTTATTCGCAAGTAGCTCCGGTCGCAACCACAGCTCCGTGCTGACTGACTTTTGTTCTGCTGTGTCGCTCCTTTTATGACTTCAATGATTGGGTGAGTTTCTAAGACTGAGCTGTTGTGCAACTGTTGAGTGTTTTTCTTAGAAACGCAATGTTGAGTAATTCCGCTCAGCTCAACAGTTGCCAACTTTTCGCCATTTTTTGCATCACAAATTTTCTTCGCTACCTGAGCTCAACATGTTGTGTAAAGCCAAACAGCTGATAAATTCATCAAACCGTTTCTAAGACGTAGCTGTTTAACTCAACTGCTACACAACTGTTGGCAACTGTTCAGCTCAACAGTTGCGGAGCAGCTTTTTCTTAGAAACTCACCCATTGTGTTGCTAAAACTTGCTGTGCTTTGTGTTTCTATAGCTTGTTGGTTGTTTTGCAGCTTGTTGGTTGTATTGCAGCTTGTTGGTTGTATTACAGCTTGTTGGTTGTAATGCAGCATGTTGGGTGTATTGTAAGTGTTTTTATATAGAGGGTTGGTCGTTTTGTGTGGGCCAAATTTATGTAGGATATTTGGTCCTCACAAGTCTCAGTATAATATGTTAGGTATATAATGAGTATTTAATAGGTATCATACACCTTTTAGATTTTAATTTTATTTTCAATCATATAATTCAGGGATGGGCGCCGCAAGGCACATAAACGCAGCAGAGGGGCGATCATGGGCTTTCGTGGGCACTGCATAATTTCCGGGGAAAGGGGAGCTAAGGCGATATCGAAGTTGATGTACACTCCGCCTTAAGTGATGTTCATCCCACAGCGCGTACGGAAACACTAAAAATTAAGACCTCATTGTTTTATATAGAGAGAGGAATTCACCAATAATAAAATGTGCAGTGTTGCCGCTAAAAAATTTCGAAAAGTAGCCGAAAAAAGGAAAAAAAGTGTTTCCCAAATTTTTTTTAGCTAGAAACACATTTTTATATATTTTTGTGGTTTATTTAATGCTTAAAGCAATTTGCAAGCGGTTTGTACCCTTGGTCTTAAATAGTGAAAGTTTTGAAAATAATCTTTCTGCTGATGCAGTGCTGGCAGCGTTAACATATTTGCAACAAATTCACAACTAGTTCTCATTTAAGTTGTTTTTCATTCCCCCACGTTGTGCGAAAACTCTTCTATTTCGGTTTGTTAAAATAATTTTCTTACATTCTAAAAATTTTTACTCCCAAATAACTTTTTCGGGGGTTTCCTTCGCAGCGGAGAATTGCTAATGAAAAGTGAAAAGGTAACAAAGATGGTTTTTTATGTGAATTTTATATGAGCTATTGGCCAGTTTTTAATTAAGAAAAATTTAAAAAAAATGTTTGGTTGAGGTTATGGATCCATTTCGGAGACCACCACATCCCCTCATCAGACTTCTTCAGGCGGCCTCAACCGAGGATCGAACTTAAGTCGTTTCGATTGGTAAGCCAATAGCATCCCATTGAGCTACCACCGCCGTCAGCTTTGTTTTGCTTAATTCTCAATTTTCCTTTTATTACAGTCTACATACCAACAACAGGAGCAGAAAACGGCCATGTAAAAACAAACGTAAAAAAGCTTTTTTTATATTTAAGAAAAAAACTAAAAAATATTTATTACATTATAGGTTTGAAAGTAAAAAAGGACCAAAAGTGGCCCAAATGTTTAAAAAGGTTCAAATATTGCATATTTTCAAAAAGTTGGGTTCCGGTAGCCTGGCTCTTAAAAAAGGATCAAATTGTCACTTTAGTGGCCTCAGCGGCAATGCTGTACAATCGCTAATTTTGCAGTTTTTTCTCGCTCTATTGCTTTCGAACTCCGATGCCATTTACTTCATTAGTGTCATAATTTAAAAAAACCAATTTATGTCTTCTTCGCTATATATGGAAGTAAGCTACTATACTAAAGCAACAATATTTTTTAAATAAAGCCCTTAATTTTCATCTATGACCATAAAATTTCATAACAAATAAATAACACTAATTCTCACTACTAAGTATCGATTCAGAAAATTGTGTTGTGTCGTTATTGAAGCAAGTGTGCTTTGTGCTTTTGGCATGTACATTAAGGTGGAGTGAAAACATATGGAGCTTTTTTTTGTTTTTTTTTGAACGTACCAATGAAAAGTTGCCTTAATGAACCCCACAAAATTTTATGGCCATAGGATGACATTTTGAACTGCTCCCAGCCCCGCAAAGTTGAAAGCACGATCTGGTACAAATATGAAATTTTGAAAATTATAAAAGCAAAAAACCAAGTATGAGGGTTGATAAACATGGCTAAGCTGAGTATTAAAGTGAATTTTTTTTGGAAACAACAACAACAAAAGTTATTAAAGGTCAAAGTTTATATTATGCATTCTTTAAATTGCAATTACTTAAAAACTACTGAACCGATTTCGAATATTTTTATACCATTCGATAGGTATTCTGATTCCCTTTAATTTCATATACATTTTACAGTGCGTTCCATAACACCCCCCAGCGGGGGTCAACCCCCTTTTACCCACCTTACTTTTCATATATAAAATGTATACCAAATTTAAGGGAAAATACATGCGAGTAGGTCAATAAAATTTTACAGGCTTATTTCTGGGCTAGGAAGGTGCCGTTCTGGCTTTGGAACAAATTGAATTTCCAAAAAAAAAAAATTCGCCCCACCTTAATGTACATATGTATATATATATATATGCTCTCTTGTTCTCAATACTGAATATGCATTAGCACGCTCAATATTGGTTGATATTGGTTGCCACTATCGTAAAAAATGTTGATAATAATTCCCAACAAAATAACCAAAAAATTACAAACAGACTAATAAATTATCGCCTTCATAATTCGAACGATAAAAAGAAACTTAAAAGAAGTACACCTGCTTTGGTTTACAAAAAAAAAATTATCTGAAACGTAAATCACATCTATGAATGAATTTTGTTTGTAGTTCGTTTGATTTTTCTTTGGTCATAACTTTAGTAGAAATTAAAAAAAAAAACATTTTTAACATTAACAAATTAAGTATACCTTAGAATAATTTTATCATATTGAAAAAGAAAAATACTAAAATCATTTGATAGTTACCAAATTACCAACCGCAAAAAAATACCTATTTTGGAATTAATTACCAAGTGTGGTAACCATATGCTCAGTTTGAGTTCGTCCTTCTCCCCACCAGCTGGTACATTCAGGCCCGACGAGAGGGGGGGGCTGAGGGGGTCAATTGCCCCGGGCCCGGGCTTTAGAGGGCCCGGGAATCTCAAAATGATATCCAAGTTTTTGCTTACAGAAAATAAACGAACAACACCTTTAATCACCTTTCGTAGATAGCAATCATTTTAAATTTCAACAAATTTTATAAATCTCTTAAAGTGTCTGCACCCCACTTAAGGAATTGTTGGTTTTTGGCGTCGACTTTGCAGCATAAATTTGAATTCGTTTTCTGTTGCAACAGAAAAATTCGGTATGATGCAAATTCTTATACAGCGATATGGGTATATCCTGGGCGTTTCGGACGGTATGTTCGCACGATTTTTTGAACTTTTGAGGCAGAAATATCGCGAAATATTGTATCGTTTTATGATAAAAGGAAAGATTTAGGCCACAGCTAATGACGTTCCGGACGCTACAAAAACACGTCCATTTTTTTTTTTTTTTTTGAGTGGCTAAAACAGAAGCCTGGCATAGCAGGCGAGCACTCTACCCACTGCACCACAGCGGCCATGTATAGATAAATTAAAGTTCGTAACTATATATTCATTGAATTTTGATTTTGAGAATTTGTTCATTTAGTATGGGGGCCCTTAGTTATTTTGACCCCGGGCCCGGATTTTCTCTCGGCGGCCCTGGGTACATTTACCTATTTCACCATCCCAATGCAATGAGCCGACGCGACCCGTACGGGTAAATACCCATATGGGCTCAATCGCCTATGGCTGATATAATTAATTGGGCAATTCACAAGCTGTTGTAAAGTATTGTAATGTTGTATACTGGTAAAGGTTTACAATAGGTGTATCAGTAGGGTTGATTTTTCTCATACAAATTTCAATACAACCAATACAACTGGGCAGCCTATGTTTATTGAGTGTGCTATTTGATTTGTTTTTTATTCTGACAGTTTGTTAAAAAAAAATTTAAACAAAAATATGGAAAATATGGTGAGACGAAAAAAAAAACAAATTACTTGCATCGTGTGTATCATATATCAATTAGGACTTGAATCCGCCGCTAACAAATCTAATAACTGTTTTTTGCTTTCGCCTGGCATTTTTTTATTAAAATTTTTGTAAACAACAAACTGTAAACAATAACGAAATACAACAAAACACATACGAGAGTCTGTTCACAGGTACTGCGTTCTTATGCACATTTTCCTTTACAACATACAACTTTACAATAGCCAGTGAATTGCCCAAATATTCTTTCAGTTTGCCATAATTCTTATTTTTTCATTTTACCATAATTCTATATCAATTAATTGCCCAATAAACACTGTGCTGGGTTAACAATTTTGAAATGATTGTCAAGCATGGTTCTCCATTTCAAAACAGAACCTTCTTATGACTTCGAAATCAAGTCCATTCTCGAAAGAATTTTTTTATGAGCGAAATATAATACACTAGCGCGAATACATATACATAACTTTAACGAATTTTTGATCATGCTACAGGCTCATTTCAAATCTCATTTTCGAACGTTTGGCTGTATACAATTTCACTTGAAAGAGTTTTTTAGTGCTTAGCACGAAATTTTTATTTAATTCAAATTTAAAAAAAAAATTTCAACAGCTATTTACAGTGAAGGTTGAGTATAGATATTTCACGAAAAACCATTTTCGATCATCAGCACTCTTTTTTTTCCACTTAACCCCAACAATTAAAAATTGTATACAATTTTATTTGCGACGCATCGCGAGTTTCACCAACCTAAACAAGCTAAAATCCAAGACAATATCCTGTAGCTAGAAGTTCCGGATTTCTGTAGGAGGATGGTATGGTGTCAGTAGCCTTAGAAATATGTTGAAATCTTCGGCTAAAAATAAACAGAAGAAATTTTTAAGAACAGTGAAGTGAAATAATACACTGAGAGAAAAAAAATATATGGAGGGGTCAAACAAATTGTTTACCTATTTTGAACACTACTTTCTTTGTTTTGAGTAAATTTTCCTTAAAACATGTTAAAAGGTTTATAAAATATTGTTGTTACATGCGTTACCATGGTTTCATATACTTGTTTTGAAAAAATGCATACATTAAAATAATGAAAAATTCTTTAAGCGCCATTCCATTCCCAACTTTCCTTGTTTTGAAGACTTGATTTCTTTAATTTTGAGAAATTAAATTCCCATACAAATCCCCATGGCAACGAATTTGTTTGAAAGTTTTTTTATGTTTTTTCCACATTTTTGAGAAAATTTACACAAAACAAAGAAAATTTTGTATTGGGACGCGTGTTCAAAATAAGGTAAATTATGTCTTTGATCGAGAGAAATTTTTTTTTTGAGTGTACCTAATCATGGAAGAACAACTTGATGTTTTCAAAATTGAGGTCAAAAAACTTAGATGAGCAGTTTTATTAAATCAAAAGCCTCTTCACAAGTCCTGCATAGCAAATCAAAGCTTAGGTGAAATGTTGTCAATTTCAGTGTGTATCGCAGGTGTCAAAAGGCTCTATTGTAAATATTTTAGCTTGTGACTGTCACATTCACATAGTGAATAATTGTCCCGGTGTCGATAAGCACTTCGCTATATAATTATGCCGTACTAACCTACTACTTATTTTCAGTAGAATGACTTTTAAATATTTCTTCACCTGATTTATACAAAATTACTATGACTGAAAGGTATGCCTTAAGCAACATTGTAATTACTTGTCGTGAAGTCTACAATTTACTGTTACTTATTAAATATTAATTATATTTTCCAAGCATGTAAATGGAAGTGATTTTTTCGCCATATGTACTTGTATTTCTAGCTACTAAATTCACGGCAACACGGTTAATACCTACGTAAATAATAAGTACGGGCGTTGAGGTGTTAACTTTTCTCACTTCTGCATGTGATATTTGTCATGACAGTGACTACACCACGAAAACTTATGACGATTATCTACCTGGTATAAAAAAACCAACAACAAATTAACTAAAAAGCAGGGACGTAACGGTTATAAGAGAAATGGGATAAAAGTCATATTTAACCATTATCATGAGAAAAAAAATTTTTTGGTCCTTAATAACCATTATAAAAACCAAAAAATCGTTTTGGGCCTGAATAACCGTTATGGCAACCAAAAAAAGTGTTTTGGGCTAGAATAACCGTTATGGCAACCAAAAAACTGTTTTGGGCCTGAATAACCGTTATGGCAACCAAAAAACTGTTTTGGGCCTGAATAACCGTTATTCAGATTTTTATACTCAGCTGTACTAGTACACAGAGTATTATAGTTTTGATTTCCTAACGGTGGATTGTAACAGAATGAAATAATCGAGATAGGTATAGACTTATATATATCAAAATGATCAGGGTGAAAAGAGAAATCGATTGAGCCATGTCCGTCCGTCTGTCCGTCTGTGAGCACGATAACTCGCGCAAAAATTGAGATATTTTGATGAAATTTGAAATGTAAGTTGGTATCAAGACAGGAACGGATGGTATTGAAAATGGGCGAAATCGGACAATGACCACGCCCACCTCCCCTATATGGTAAAAATCGGAAATTTTGTATCTCAGTCACTAATAGAGCGAGAGTGATAAAATTTCACACACGTATTGAGCTCAGGCTCTTATGAAGAAATATGGTGAAATTTTGGAAAATGGGCGGTGCCACGCCCACTTATTAAGGGGCAAACATTGGAAGTTTTATGAGTCATAACTCAGAAACCGTTGAAGATATATCGATGAAATTTGGTAGGCGTGATATACTTACATAGGCAAATGTTTGGCCGAAAAATTGCCAAAATCGGTTGATGACCACGCCCACTTTTATATATGGGTATTATAAAGTGACCTAATAAAAGCATTTTAAGCGATATCTCTGTCAAATATAAAGATATATCATTGAAATTTTATGGAAGGTGTCCAACTATGGAAGTAAAACAAAAAATACAAAAATTTTGGAAAATGGGCGTGGCACCGCCTCTTTTTAGAAGCAGGAATATACGAGATTTCTGAGCCCATAACTCGACACATAATCGATATATTATGACGAAACTTGGTCTATACACTTTCACTGCTTGTAGTAATACATGTTCAAAATTTTAGCGAAATCGGTTGACGACCACGCCCACTTTTATATATGGGTATCATAAAGTGGCCTAATAAAAACATTTTAAGCGATATCTTTGTCAAATATAAAGATAATTCATTGAAATGTTGTGGCATGAGTTCTACAATAGATCGGAACCAAAAAATAGAAAAATTTCGGAAAATGGGCGTGGCACCGCCTCTTTTCAGACAAAGGAATCAACGAGATTTCGGAGCCCATAACTCGACAAATAATTGAGATATTATAACGAAACTTGGTTTATACACTTTTATAACTTGTGTTCATAGACACGCAAAAATTTATTGAAATCGGTTTATGACCACGCCTACTTTTTAACAAAGATATTTCTGGAACACCCTTTGGAAATTTGTAACAAGACTTCTTTGTAACTAGAAGTCATAAAGGAATGAAATTTTGCACAAAGAATAATATTCATATGCTTAGTTGGATGACTGATAAAAATGTTGAAAATGGGCGTGGCTACGCCCACTTTATGCGGCACTCGCTTTATATAAAATACACCCTATATCGAACAAACGCAAACAAACAATGAAAGCATACAGCTGAGTATCTAATGTTCGATTCCACTCGAACTTAGGCTTCCTTACTTGTTATTTTTTTTTTTGGTCAGCTATAAAAATCAAGCCTATTTATTTGTCAATATTTCTGGTCGATATTGGTATCAAATGAAAGGTGTTGGGCAGGGATTGTAGCTCTGATTACCTCTTTTAATTTTATACCAATATTGCTTAAAACATTCCGGGTCACCGGGTCCACTTTTTCACCCATAACTGGGAACCCGACCAACGAATCTTAACAAATACACCTCTATGTAAAAGCCCTGCTCAACACCTTTCATTTGATATCAATATCGTCCAGAAATATTGACAAATAAATAGGCTTGATTTTTATAGCTGACCAAAAAAAATAAAAATCTGAATAACGGTTATTCAAGACCAAAACACTTTTTTGGTTGCCATAACGGTTATTCAAGACCAAAACACTTTTTTGGTTGCCATAACGGTTATTCAGGCACAAAACGATTTTTTGGTTTTTATAATGGTTATTAAGGACCAAAAGAAGATAAAGGTAATTTTTGCGTAACCTTTTCACCACACTAGAGAAAAATAACCGTTATTTTCGGTCCCTGCTAAAAAGTAGTTAGTGCATATAAGGTCGCAACTGCGAAATTGCGCACTTTAGCAGTTGTCCCGTTCTTGGTTAGTCAAAGATGGACGGGCGTCACATTGGGTTTTTAACCGTGACCGAAATACGGCAAATATTTATGTAAGAACATTAATGCTAAGTAATACAAATACACATATGTTTAAAATCAAAGCTTTCTCGCAATTAAAAACAACGTCCATAAGTTCATCTTACACTGAGTTCGCATAAGAGTTCAAGCCAAATTCAATGGAAATTCATAGCAAACTGTGCGCTTGCAAGCTTTTTTTTTGTTATGGATTAAGCTGTCAAAATAATTGACATCTCATGCATGACTCCGATGCTGGTGGCTGATGCTGATGCTGGTAGTTTGTGACTTGTTGTACGTGCAGAAATGCATATTTTCCTAATCGCAAGTACCCAAGGCACATGTCTGCTCTACCCACACTAAATAGATATATACATGCAACCAAACATACTTGCATACTATGTAGAAGGAAGGAGTGAACAATTTCCATGCGACACGCATAACATGGCATGCAATATGTAGTACCTATGTAAGTACATACGTATGTATGTATATATGTCAAAGCAACTACCAACTTCCATAGCTGATGAAGTGAAGTCAGCTACCCCCCAAATCGAATTACCCTGCTTAATATGTATGTGTATTTATTTGTCTTGCCGTTCCATCTTTTTCCCGGTCACATGCGAAACAAGAAAGATGTGACATTGAATGGAGATGTGACATTTTGACAGCATTTGACTTTTGGCAAGAGTCAATAATGCAAGTGCCAAGATAATAAAAATTATACACAGACGTATGCATGTATTTACTTATTTCCACTCCCTTTCGATTGCACAACCAGCTACCCATCATATTTCGCAATGCGCTGGGGGAATTTAGTGTCAGTACCTACATATGTGTGTTCGTATACATACGAAATACATTAATTCACATAAATGTTGCATGCAACAATGCTCATAATATTCCATAACTAAATGTGTGCTACGTGCTGGCGAAGAATCTAAACTTAACTATGAACAGAAGTATATTACACGCTCGCCACCCTCATCGTTTGGAAAAGCATATGTATATTTGGATATACATACATACATATGTACATACATGTGTTTTAAAAATAAAAATAGGAAAAATCGAAAGAATGGGTGTCTATTATTGATAAATATTATTGCCGCATTGGCACTTGCATATTAACGATTATTATTATTATGACTATTTAGTCACAAACTACGCATACAAAGACTAGAAATGTTCAATCTCAAATTTTTTGTCACACTTATAAACAGCAATAAATGATTTAGAGTGTTTTGTAAGAATGTATCTAATAAAAACAAGTACCGTGAACTCTTCTTTTTTTTACATACATAAATTCATTCTTAATTGCAAGAAATTCTTGTAATTTCTGTCCTTATTCAAATAATAGAAATACATAACTACATATTTATCATGCGCTACTGCATTACAGTCTCCCTTCCCCCCATCAATAAATACAAAATTTTTATAGCTCTTGAAAGTTTTAAGTGCTTTTAGCGATAATTTAGAATAAACAAGTAAGGAAGCCTAAGTTCGAGTGGAATCGAACATTAGATACTCAGCTGTATGGCTTCATTGTTTGTTTGCGTTTGATGAAAACACGGTGTATTTTATATAAAGCGAGTGCTGCATAAAGTAGGCGTAGCCACGCCCATTTTCAACATTTTTATCAGTCATCCAACTAAGCATATGAATATTATTATTTGTGCAAAATTTCATTCCTTTATGACTTCTAATTGCAAAGATGTCACGTTACAAATTCCCAAAGGGTGTTCCAGAAATATCTTTGTTAAAAAGTAGGCGTGGTCATAAACCGGTTTGAATAAATTTTTGCGTGTCTATTAGCACAAGTTATAAAAGTGTATAAACCAAGTTTCGTCTTAATGTCTCAATTATTAGTCGAGTTATGGGCTCCGAAATTTCGTATATTCCTCTGTCTAAAAAGAGGCGGTGCCACGCCCATTTTCCAAATTTTTATATTTTTTGTTTCCGGTCTATTGTGGAACTCATGCCACAAAATTTGAATGAATTACCTTTATATTTGACAAAGATATCGCTTAAAATATTTTTATTAGGCCCCTTTATAGTTCCCATATATAAAAGTGGGCGTGGTCGCCAACCGATTTCGCTAAAATATTGAACATGTATTACCACAACCAATAAAAGTGTACACACCAAGTTTCGTCATTATATTTAAATTATTTGTCGAGTTATGGGCTCAGAAATCTCGTATATTCCTGCTTCTAAAAAGAGGCGGTGCCACGCCCATTTTCCAAAATTTTTATGCTTTTCGTTTTATATTCGCAGTTGGACTCCTTCCATAAAATTTCAATGATATACCTTTATATTTGACAGAGATATCGCTTAAAATGTTTTTATTATGTCACTTTATAATACCCATATATAAAAGTGGGCGTGGTCGTTAACCGATTTTGGCAATTTTTCGTCCAAACATTTGCCTAAGTAAGTATATCACGCCTACCAAATTTCATCGATATATCTTCAACGGTTTCTGAGATATGACATATAAAAATTTCAATGTTTGGCCCTTAATAAGTGGGCGTGGCACCGCCCATTTTTATATCTATCTCGATTATTTTATGGTGTTACAATCCACCGTTATGTGATTAAAACTATAGTACTCTGTGTACTAGTACAGCTGAGTATAAAAAGAAATCGTTATTTGTCATTTTATTTTGTTGCCACACAAAGCAATGTTTAGAAAAACTTTTTGGCCACACACTCACCCACTCGCTCGAGATGGTTCATCGCTCACATCGTGCGTAATAAAAATGTCGAATTTGTTAAACAAATGTTTCTATCATGTAAATGTCAATTTCAACGAAACAAAATGGCCAATCAAGTGTGTGTTTTGTGGAGGAAAAACAGGCGGAAAAGTGCATTTAGGGTGCCGGGCAACTGCGGCTGCTCAGTCATTTAGCCAGTCAGTCGGTAGGTCTCTCGCGTGTGTTTGTTATTAATGGTCTATTTGGTATTTTTAACAAATCGCCAATGAGTTTTATGTTAAAAAAATAACGACGATTGGCGACAGTTTAAATGTCAATCAAATGCATACAAAGCTTCAGCGTTTAAGGGTCCACCATGTGTGGCATGAAAGGCGAAACACTTTGAGTGAATTGTAGCCGGCGAGATTGAGAAAAAAATAAATTTTAGAAAGAAATGTGTATAGGTACGTACGTAGGTGGGATGCAGATACATGTGCTGTAAAAAATTGTGCTATTAGTCTCGAAAGAGATTTGTCCCGGATTTCTCACTTTCGGGTACAATTGGGCTTCAATTACCTACTCCTAAATTGTACCCGGAAGCGTAAAAATGTAGACTAATTGTTGACAATTGTACTCAAAATGTTATAAATGAACTTCGAAATAGGCTTTTATTCAGGTATACAAGGATACAACTTACATTCGATATACGATTGGCATCAAAGTGGAGTAGTCTACTTTCGTGCTCGTTCAGATATAAAAGGATACAATTCGACGCTTCCAAACAAAACTGTACTAAGTCTGAAAACTGTGTTTTGCAGGAGAAGCTCTCAAAGTTTAAACTCGATATAAAACTTCAGTTGTATGCTAAGTATATTTTCACTTATAACTTCTGTTTGGATTTAACGATCAATACCAAAACTCGGCAGTATCAAAACTAGGGCACGCTTTATATAAAACCGTAAGAAAAAATTGCTACGTTATTTTTCATGGCAAGCTCTCAAAGTTTTTATTCTGAAAAAATCACGAGTTGTATTATATGTACACTTTTGCTTATAACTTTTGATTGGATTGTCCGATTGATACCAAAATTTGACAGCATCTAAATTAAGACATGCTCTACTTGAAGACACCAAAAATGGGGTGCAGGGGTGTGTGTGCATGTGTTTCAAACATTCAATGTTTAATCTAATTCAAAGACCCAAAATCGCAAGTCAAGAAACGTGTTTTTGGTCCAAAAATAGAAAAGGTAGGAGTATTTGGCACGTATTATAGTGAAAAATGGAACAACTACAACCTTCGCAGGAAGCTGAACCACTTTGAGTCAAGCTGTGTATTCGTTTTTTTTTTTTTTTTTAATTTTAAAAGAAACTAGCTGACCCGGCAAACTTCGTTCTGCCCAAAATAGATTTTTTTATTAATTTCATTTCAAAAATTGTTATTACACCGGTGTTATTTTTAATAGAAAATTAACGATTTTTCACTACTTCATTGTGTATACAACTTCAAAAATATATACTTTTAGTATTCAGTTTAAGGCTGCACGGTACACAACATTTTAAGTTTTCTATTCCTGATATTTATTTTCACTGAGTAAGTAAGAGGATTGATATAGTATACCTCCATAATGGTTTTCAGGCCCTTCCTCCAACCCTTTTAGATATACTCAGCCTCAAAAGTTTAGTACGTATGGGAGGTGCAATGACCCATTTTTCGATAAATCCGGTTTTTTTTGGGTGAACATGGTATTGATATCGTATATCTGCATAGTGATTTCTATGTACATGCCATGAACGCTTTTAAGGATATTTAGCCTTAAAAATTAAGAACGCATGGGAGGTGCCACGCCCCCTTTTCCCAAAACTACTGTTTTTTTTTTCAGAAGCACGCTATTGATATCGTTAATCTCCTGATCAATTTTCAGGTCCCAACCTTAAACGCTTTTATAGATATTCAGCTTGAAAAATTAAGTTTGAATGGGAGGTGCCACGCCCCCTTTTCCGATAACCTACACTTTTATGCGCAAAAATTGTTTTGATATCATATAGTTCTGTACCAATTCCCAGGTCCCTGACTTAAATCCTTTTAAAGATATTCAGCTTAAAAAATTAAGAGTTGTTGGGAAGTGCCACGCCCCCTTTTCGTATAACTCCTATTATTTTGCGTTAATATGGAATTGTTATCGTTTACCTCCACACCAATTTCCAAGTCCCTAGCGTAAACAATTTTAGAGATATTCAGCATGAAAAATTAAGTTTGTATGGGAGGTGCCGCGCCCCTTTTTCCGATAACCCCCACTTATATGCGTGGGAATGGTTTTGATATCATTTATCTCTACACCAATTTTCAGCTCCCTACCTTGAACTGTTTTAGAGATAATCAGCTTTAAAAATTAAGGTTGTATGGGAGGTGCCACGCCCCCTTTTCTGATAACCCCCACCTTTCTGATTGAGGAAGGTTTTGATATCATCTACCTCTATACCAATTTTCAGCTCCCTACCTTGAACTGTTTTAGAGATAATCAGCTTTAAAAATTAAGGTTGTATGGGAGGTGCCACGCCCCCTTTTCTGATAACCCCCACCTTTCTGATTGAGGAAGGTTTTGATATCATCTACCTCTATACCAATTTTCAGCTCCCTACCTTGAACTGTTTTAGAGATAATCAGCTTTAAAAATTAAGGTTGTATGGGAGGTGCCACGCCCCCTTTTCTGATAACCCCCACCTTTCTGATTGAGGAAGGTTTTGATATCATCTACCTCTATACCAATTTTCAGCTCCCTACCTTGAACTGTTTTAGAGATAATCAGCTTTAAAAATTAAGGTTGTATGGGAGGTGCCAAGCCCCCCTAACATTTTTTAATTTTTTCTTCGACTAAACCTTCGCGGGGTAACAACAAACAAACCCCCTAAGGAAGTATTTGATTTGGTTCAGCCGTTTTCAAGCTTTAGCGTTACAATTAAATACCAAATCATTTTTATATATATAGATAAAGGCAATAAGGTCGATGGATGAGGAAGCGGCAAATATTCAATGCAAGAATGAAAAACCGAAATATTTTTTTTTTAAAGAGCCGATATAAAATTGTAGTTGTACCCAATTTATAGGAAAACCAGTAAGGTAGCCTAAGTTCGAGTGGAATCGAACATTAGATACTCAGCTGTATGCTTTCATTGTTTGTTTGCGTCTGATAGAATCACGGTGTATTTTATATAAAGCGAGTGCCGCATAAAGTGGGCGTAACCACGCCTATTTTCAACATTTTTATCAGTCATCCAACTAAGCATATGAATATTATTCTTTGCTCAAAATTTCATTCCTTTATGACTTCTAGTTACAAAGATGTCACGTTACAAATTCCCAAAGGGTATTCCAGAAATATCTTTGTTAAAAAGTAGGCGTGGTCACAAACCGATTTGAATAAATTTTTGCATGTCTATTAACACAAGTTATAAAAGTGTATAAACCAAGTTTCGTCATATTATCTCAATTATTTGTCGAGTTATGGGCTCCGAAATCTCGTTGATTCCTTTGTCTGAAAAGAGGCGGTGCCACGCCCATTTTCCGAAATTTTTCTACTTTTTGTTTCCAAACTACTGTAGAACTCATGCCACAAAATTTCAATGAATTATCTTTATATTTGACAAAGATATCGCTTAAAATGTTTTTATTAGGCCACTTTATGATACCCATATATAAAAGTGGGCGTGATCGTCAACCGATGTCGCTAAAATTTTGAACATGTATTACTACAACCAATAAAAGTGTACGCACCAAGTTTCGTCATTATATCTCAATTATTTGTCGAGTTATGGGCTCAGAAATCTCGTATATTCCTGCTTCTAAAAGGAGGCGGTGCCACGCCCATTTTCCAAAATTTTTGTATTTTTTGTTTTATGTCCATAGTTGGACACCTTGCATAAAATTTCGATGATATATCTTTATATTTGACAGAGATATCGCTTAAAATGTTTTTATTAGGTCACTTTATAATACCCATATATAAAAGTGGGCGTGGTCATCAACCGATTTTGGCAATTTTTCGTCCAAACATTTGCCTATGTAAGTATATCACGCCTACCAAATTTCATCGATATATCTTCAACGGTTTCTGAGATATGACATATAAAAATTTCAATGTTTGGCCCTTAATAAGTGGGTGTGGCACCGCCCATTTTTCAAAATCTCACCAAATTTCTTCATAGGGGCCTGAGCTCCACACGAGGGTGAAATTTTATCACTCTAGCTCTATTAGTGACTGAGATACAAAATTTCCGATTTTTACTATATAGGGGAAGTGGGCGTGGTCATGGTCCGATTTCGCCCATTTTCAATACCATCCGTTCCAGTCTTGATACCAACTTACATTTCAAATTTCATCAAAATATCTCAATTTTTGCGCGAGTTATCGTGCGCAAAGACGGACAGACGGACAGACGGACGGACGGACAGACGGACAGACGGACGGACATGGCTCAATCGATTTCTCTTTTCACCCTGATCATTTCGATATATATAAGTCTATATCTATCTCGATTATTTCATTCTGTTACAATCCACCGTTAGGAAATCAAAACTATAATACTCTGTGTACTAGTACAGCTGAGTATAAAAATTAAGCATCATGCTTTGGAACTGGAATTGGAAGCACAAAAAGGCATTAAATTTCCTATTATTTTTTACGCAGAATTGCATTTTCACGGACAGAGGGAGGACGGTCAATATCCAAAAGAAAAGCAAAAAATAAACATACATATATCTAACAAAAAACCGAATCTTCTTCAGCTAATATACAAAGCGATATGTGCAAGTCATTTATTTCGGCTGCTTCTGCTATCAACTAAGAGGAACACCCAAGTGACGCCGCGAATGGAACGTGCAAAAGGGCAACCGCGTTCTGTTGACAGCCACCAGCACACCAATGCCCTTCAGTACTATTAGGCCAAAGTGATGAATAACAATGCAATTGCAGTGGAAAATTGTTTGCAATGCAAGTGCAAGCACACACCAGCTGATGAATTGTTTGCAATTTGTCTAGGCGTATCCATCCACTGAAGTGCCCGCTTGCTTGCCTTGCTGACTAGATGACTTTCAGGCACATGTGCCAGTGTCAATAGTTGCTACGTACGTGGCAACAGCAACCGCAAGTTGCACGTACGAGAAGTGATGTCAGCGTTGGTGCTGAAGTGTAGAAAAGCAAACTAAATCGCTGATCGAAAAATGCACTTTGGAGTGCGGCAGATTTATTTGCTGGAAATTGTTGCAGATGAAATAAGATTTTCGAAATTTGGAAATAATGCAATGAAATAAAAAGAGAAGTGGTGCTCGTGACCGAAAAGGCAAATGCGACAAAAGTATAAGATCTGGAGCTGAAGACTTTCAAATCTAAAAGACCGAAACTGAAATAATTTAGTTGTAAATTTAGAGATACTTAATCTCATCTTCAATCTCATCTCAATTACAATCTATATCTCAATATCTCCGTCTTAATCCCAAATTGAATCTCAACTAAACATCCACTATCACAACGTTTCAAGTTTTCTTAGTTCCACATAAAAGTGCGCATTTTCGACGATTTGACAAGCACCGGCAACCGAAACCGAAACCGTGGCAACTGCTGCAGCTGTTAGAGATTTGCGGCAACCATTGTAGCGATAAGTTCAGTCAGACAAATGTGTCACAGGGGCAGTAACAGTAACAGCCTCGAGCAAACCAGTGAGTGCACATATCAGTCGCTGCCGCATGCTGCGTTGACTGCAACGTGAGACAATGCCATTGATGCCACAAAACGCTACTATGTTTTTTTTCTTCGTTGTGTTTATATTTCTATAATCATCAGAAACATTAACATCAAACAGTTTGCTTCTTCGTGCCTTGCCACACCCCGTCAGGTACCCAATACGTACTCGTAGTAACATACATATTTACATACATATGTACATACATATCGTCGCCCCCTGCCAGAAACACGAATGTGAAAATTTTTTCAAGTGCGATGTCTGCTCTTTATCGGGTATATATTGATATAATAACAATTAATATTTGTATAAATGCTTGTGTAAACATACATATATAATATGTACGTGTATGTACATAAGTACATATACAAATATTAATTGTTATTATATCAATATATACCCGATAAAGAGCAGACATCGCACTTAAAAAAATTTTCACATTCGTGTTTCTGGCAGGATACCGACGATATGTACAATGCAAACAAAAAGCAAATGCATATCGTCGTCGCATTGTGAAGGTTAAAGTGTAAATTGTAAAACTTCTTTATTATTCGCCAAGTGGGTGTTTAAGCGCGCGCCCCACTCCCAAACTACAAAATGCTGCTTCTTCTTCTTCTTCGCCACTGTAGTATCTATCCACTTGCGAAAGATTTTAGTACTCTCTCCTTTGTGGCGTTGCATTGTATTGATTATGATGTGCGGTTAAATTATGATAAACATTGTTGTTGCATTGTCGACGCGTGATGCCATGTGCTCCCACAGCAACAGCGCGTTGTGCTAGAAATGGTTTTAGCCTTCGGTAGCGTGATTATTATCGGGTATTTGCAATTTCGCAGAAGATTTATATATACTAGGGTTGCCAGATACCTTTCCCGAAAAAATCAGTACATTACCTTCCAAAAAAACAAAAACAATATATGCGGAGAAATTCGTCTTTATTACTGGCATTTTATTTTTGTTTCCGTATCGTTAACTGTCATATTTCTACGACTTTTAACGTTCGCGTTGCTTCCTCATTCCTAAGTGTTTCATGGTGATGCCGTGGTTATTCTTACGAGCAAAACACCGATGAAATTCGGACATATTTTCGTCATCGGTGAGAGGTGGTTACGCTTAAATCGATGATTAGAGCGCACATACACAACATAACACATTATTACCCCGAAACTTCGGCGTGCTAGGTGCTTGTTTCACCCAGCAAATTTGATCGATGTGAGAGTCCGAAAATTCTCTCACTCATCTTCTTCTTCTTCTATATATATAAAAATGATTTGGTATTTAATTGTAACGCTAAAACTTGAAAACGGCTGAACCAAATCAAATACTTCCGTAGGGGGGTTTGTTTGTTGTTACCCCGCGAAGGTTTAGTCGAAGAAAAAATTAAAAAATGTAGGGGGGCGTGGCACCTCCCATACAAACTTAATTTTTAAAGCTGATTATCTCTAAAACAGTTTAAGGTAGGGAGCTGAAAATTGGTATAGAGGTAGGTGATATCAAAACCCTTCTCACTCAGAAAAGTGGGGGTTGTCAGAAAAGGGGGCGTGGCACCTCCCATACAACCTTAATTTTTAAAGCTGATTATCTCTAAAACAGTTTAAGGTAGGGAGCTGAAAATTGGTATAGAGGTAGGTCATATCAAAACCCTTCTCACTCAGAAAAGTGGGGGTTGTCAGAAAAGGGGGCGTGGCACCTCCCATACAACCTTAATTTTTAAAGCTGATTATCTCTAAAACAGTTTAAGGTAGGGAGCTGAAAATTGGTATAGAGGTAGGTGATATCAAAACCCTTCTCACTCAGAAAAGTGGGGGTTGTCAGAAAAGGGGGCGTGGCACCTCCCATACAACCTTAATTTTTAAAGCTGATTATCTCTAAAACAGTTTAAGGTAGGGTGCTGCAAATTGGTATAGAGGTAGGTGATATCAAAACCCTTTTCACTCAGAAAAGTGGGGGTTATCAAAAAAGGGGGCGTGGCACCTCCCATACAACCTTAATTTTTAAAGCTGATTATCTCTAAAACAGTTCAAGGTAGGGATCTGAAAATTGGTATAGAGGTAGGTGATATCAAAACCCTTTTCACTCAGAAAAGTGGGGGTTATCAAAAAAGGGGGCGTGGCACCTCCCATACAACCTTAATTTTTAAAGCTGATTATCTCTAAAACAGTTCAAGGTAGGGAGCTGAAAATTGGTATAGAGCTAAATGGTATCAAAGCCATTCCCACGCATAAAAGTGGGGGATATCGGAAAAAGGGCACGCCTTAATTTGTCATGATGAATATCTCTAAAATTGTTTACGCTTGGGGCTTGGAAATTGGTGTGGAAATAAACGATAACAATTCCATATTAACGCAAAATAATAGGAGTTATACGAAAAGGGGGCGTGGCACTTCCCAACAACTCTTAATTTTTTAAGCTGAATATCTTTAAAAGGATTTAAGTCAGGGACCTGGGAATTGGTACAGAACTATATGATATCAAAACAATTTTTGCGCATAAAAGTGTAGGTTATCGGAAAAGGGGGCGTGGCACCTCCCATACAAACTAAATTTTTCAAGCTGAATATCTATAAAAGCGTTTAAGGTTGGGACCTGAAAATTGATCAGGAGATTAACGATATCAATACCGTGCTTATGAAAAAAACAGTAGTTTTGGGAAAAGGGGCGTGGAACCTTCCATCCGTTCTTAATTTTTAAGGCTAAATATCCTTAAAAGCGTTCATGGCATGTACATAGAAATCACTATGCAGATATACGATATCAATACCATGTTCACCCAAAAAAAAAAAGATTTATCGAAAAATGGGGCATTGCACCTCCCATACGTACTAAACTTTTGAGGCTGAATATATCTAAAAGGTTTGGAGGAGGGGCCTGGAAACCATTATGGAGGTGTACTATATCAATCCTCTTACTTACTTAGTGAAAGCAGCCAATACTCAGTGAAAATAAATATCCGGAACAGAAAACTAAAAATGTTGTGTATCGTGCAGCCTTAAACTGAATACTAAAATTATATATTTTTGAAGTTGTATACACAATGAAGTAGTGAAAAATCGTTAATTTTCTATTAAAAATAATACCGGTGTAATAACAATTTTTGAAATGAAATTAATAAAAAAATCTGTTTTGGGCAGAACGAAGTTTGCCGGGTCAGCTAGTAGGGTGATAAAAATGATTTTTTTTAGTGTCGGCTAAAAATCAGTAGGTACAAATCAGTACAAAATATCCAAAAAATCAGTATTTCTTAAGGTTTTTAAAACCATCAGTACGGAGCACGAAAAATCAGTATTATACTGATCAAATCAGTACTTCTGGCAACCCTAATACATATATATGTACATAGGTATGCACATACAGGTGCATGTATGTATGTCGTATGTGCATTTGATATCAGATTTCCATTGTTCTTCTGCTATTATTGTTGTAGTTTGCTTCCGGCGTTTGATCTGACGATTCCTGGCGCAATGCAATTTGATGTTTGCATTGTGACCGCGGGTGTGTTCGTGCACCTTAGGAATATGGTTAGTGTTTATTTGCATATATGTGCATATGTTGCTTGGTGTAGCACAGGTGTAGTTGTGTGGTAGAAGAAAGCTTTCACGATTTGGCCTAAAGCAGTTGTGCAAGGCTTCAATTTTAAATATAATTTTACATACATTCGATGCAGAAAAACTTGAAAGCCTGAAAAATCTTTTCACAAAAAATGCACTCCGGGGCCGGCATTGAATTGTAGGTGTACCCACTCCCGTTGGCAAAAATTCCCCTTTAGGCCAGAAAGCAATTGGAATCGACATTCCAAAAGATTGAGATGAGAATTTTCATACCCGAATATAAAGTTGTCCATTTTCAAAAGTGGCTATGTTACATTTTTCCTATACTGAGTTTTTGATGGACTGTGTACCAATATTTAAAAGTGTGTAATGTCCATTGAAAATTTATTGCAAAATCCTTCCAAAGTTTCTATGATTTTATATGAAAGCATTCAAAATCCTATTTAATATTTAATATGAAAAATTCACGTAGCCACTTACTCATATATATACAATTTATTTGTTTTTTTTTTGTACATGAAACACAACTACTTCGCATATTAATCTAGATTTGCGGGTAAGGTTGACCTCATGTTTGTATGCATACACATATCTACTTGTTTACCACTCGAATTATGTCATTTGGCTGCTAAATAAAATTTTAATTTAGAGTTACTTGCTACTCACGTACATGCTCAAGCGTATAATGAGTTAATTAACTGCACATAAAACGTTATAATTACACATGTACTATGTATGTTCATTGGAGCGTATCGCAAAAAAAATTCGCCGTACGCCCTCCCATATGATTTATTTTTCGAAAAGATTTCTAGAAATTTTTTTTATTTTTTTTTTTGACGCCGCTAGATGTCGTTAAAATTATTATTTTTTTTTTTTTTCATATCTTCGGTATTTATGGTCCGATCGCTAAGTTTGATACTGAAATGTTATGCTGAATAATTTTCTAGAACATTTTAACCAGGGTTCTCCTCAGAAAAAATCTCTGTAAAATGCACCTAAAAGACCACAGGAAGCTAGAATGTTAAATGTTGGGGCATATATTTTGGGGGGGACGTACGGTGGAATTCTTTTTGGTCCATATAAGGTAAGACGGCCTTATATACATACATACATATGTACATACATGCGTTCACGCGCTAACTATTGTTTGAAGGAAAGGGAAGAAAATAAGCAATTATGCTAAAGTCAAAGTCAATTTAGTTGCAAAAATATTGTAACACCACCCCAGCCAGATGTTTAGTATTATTAGTTTTGGTGTGGTGCATTTGGGGCATATGGCGCATTAGCGGTATATGCATTTAATTATATTACATAATTAACATACAAAAATATTTTTGTAGTATTTAATAGTGACCATGCGGCAAAGAGGCTAAGCGAATAGGTTTGGCATTCAACGCAAACGCAACGAATTTGCTTCGGTCATCAACGGAAGAATCAGCGCAGCGGCTTCTTGACAGCCAAGTAACTGCTGACAGTTGCAAATTTGAGACTCTTATGGATTTCGTCTACTTGGGAACCAGTATTAAAACCGAAAACAATGTCAGTCTTCAAATCCAGCGAAGAATCATTCTTGCCAACAAGGCAACTTTGGATTAAGTATGCAAGTAAAAAGTAAAGTCCTCTCTCAAATGGCTGTAACATTTATGACAAAATCTTGTATGTCAAAATAAGAAATCTACATACCTACATATAACATTTTTTTAAATATTACTCACCAAGAAACAAGATATTAGTACATATTATAATTAAATGTACATATAAAAAGTCATGAAGTGGTATTCATACAAACACGCTCATATTGTGTAATTGCAGTCACAGTTTGGTTTATGTGAAGTGTACAAACATACATACATACATATATTGTTGTTGTGCAAACCATTATGGCCGTCTCTCATAAATTCAATTTAATGGCATAATTGTCGCATCACACCACAAAATGACAATAACTTCCCTGCAAAAAATGCGATTAATCCGGGACGTGTCCGGGATCAATCGCAAGGGAGCATGCGACTAATACAATTTTACATCCCCTTATATGGAGTGAATTGATCGCATTTGTTCGAGCATGTCCTATGAAGAGACTAATTGTTCAACTTGTATACCCGAACGGGTACCAATGTAGATTAATCACTAACATACCGAACGGGTACAAATGTAGATTAATCGCTTTCATCCCCAACGGGTACAAATGTAGATCAATCGCTTTCATCCCGAACGGGTACGAATGTAGATTAATCGCTTTCATCCCCAACGGGTACAAATGTAGATCAATCGCTTTCAGCACGAACGGGTACCAATGTAGATTAATCACTAACATACCGAAAGGGTACGAATGTAGATTAATCGCTTTCATCCCCAACGGGTACAAATGTAGATCAATCGCTTTCATCCCGAACGGGTACGAATGTAGATTAATCGCTTTCATCCCCAACGGGTACAAATGTAGATCAATCGCTTTCAGCACGAACGGGTACCAATGTAGATTAATCACTAACATACCGAACGGGTACGAATGTAGATTAATCGCTTTCATCCCCAACGGGTACAAATGTAGATCAATCGCTTTCATCCCGAACGGGTACGAATGTAGATTAATCGCTTTCATCCCCAACGGCTACAAATGTAGATCAATCGCTTTCAGCACGAACGGGTACCAATGTAGATTAATCACTAACATACCGAACGGGTACGAATGTAGATTAATCGCTTTCATCCCCAACGGGTACAAATGTAGATCAATCGCTTTCATCCCGAACGGGTACGAATGTAGATTAATCGCTGTCATCCCCAACGGGTACAAATGTAGATCAATCGCTTTCAGCACGAACGGGTACAAATGTAGATTTTTCCTTAAAAAATTGTAAATGTTCATGCATATTTAAATAAAGATTATATAATGTTTTACTTTTGTAAAAAAATCTCAATAAATAAATTTAAAAAATTGTAAGTTTTGAGTATGCATTATATGAGCGTAATGTAAAGGATTTTTTCATAGGATATTTTAGGCAACATTTTGTTAAATTTGTTATTAAAAAAGGGTGTTGAATTCGTTTTACCGGTTGTTCTACAATTTTTTAAATACATTGCATATTTTTGTAAAATGTCTACATTTAAGGAATCTAGATTTGTACCCGTTCGGAATGAAACCGATTAATCTACATTTATACCCGTTCGGGATGAAAGCGATTAATCTACATTTATACCCGTTAGGGATCAATTGGTCTACAATTAGTCTACATTTATAGCCGTACGGGAACAATCGGGGACTAATTGTGGACCGATTGTTCTCGAAAGAGATCAATCGAGGACAAATCTCTTTCGGGATTGATCGCACATTCTTTTGCAGGGTTAGTTGCACAAGTACATACATATGTATCTACATACATATTTGGATACGTAAATAATATTACACATGTGTTGACTTCATGCCAGCGTTGCCGTATTGTGGGTAATTCCCCAAATTTGGGGAATTTTGAAAAATTTGGGTGATTTTTGGGGAGTGCTATGATTTGGGGAATTTGGGGAATTCGCCTTTTCATCGTTTTATATGAATAATAATATCTATAAAAAAAATTAATTATTTTCATGAGTTTCTATTACATTCGCATTGTGTGAAAGTGTGCATGAGTTTTTGCAGCATTTATTTAATCTTGAATTACCGGCTGGTCGAACATGTACAAACAAATTTCATAAGCCCATTAAAGTAAGAAGTTAGCTAGGAAAAAATTAAGCAATTTTATACCTTTCATGGACATGAAATGGTATTATAACATTGAGCCAAAACAGGTTTGTCGAAAGTTCCAGAAGGAGAAAAATTAGACCCACCAAATATATGCCGATATTATCAGAATCTTGAGCTAGTTCCTCAGTTGTTAAGATACGTTGATCATTTCTCGGAATCGGCCAAATTGGACCATTATAACATATAGCTCCCCTACAACCACCCATACATTTTGGGGTAAAACTTCTCCAGTTAAATTGCTAAGATCATTACAATATTTTTTTATAAATACAGTAGAATCGCACAAAAGTTAACCAAATGGTCCCAAGGACATTTAACTTTTCCGAAATATTAACTTTTCCAGGTGGTTTTTAAATTTGATAGAATACGGTAATAAACATAATTTTTGGGATATAACATATCAAATTTAGTTGAATATCTCAGTTTTCATCATTACAAACATAAAATTTGCTAGCCATCCATCACTTGTATACAAATTTTTTCCAGGGTACATTTTGGCAAATTCAATCTTAGCTCTTGATTTTAATTGCACAATTGCGTTGTCTTTGGTTCAAAAACCTTTTATACAACCTTGCCTCGAGAACGGGATATTCCGACATGTGCACAGTTTTCTTGTTTGCCAATTCCTGTGTGCTTGCCACTGCCTCCAAAATTTCATATCGTTTTTTCTTTTTTTTTTTTTTTGAGATGGCCACTTTAGATACACTATAATCTAATGCCAAGCGGTTTCCGTGAATACCTTCATCAAGTTTTCTTAAAATATCAATAGTTCAAACGACTAACTACATTTGTACCTCGCGACACCGACAATATTTTTTTACACAGAAATTCGGGGAATGCACGCAAATTCCGGGAATATATAGAAATAAGAGGAATTAGCTTGTTTTTGCTGAGAAATAAACGGTTGGATTTGAAAAAAAATCGATAAGCTCAGAAAAGTTAACCAATAGTTAACTTTTTAGAGCCGTACGTGGACGCTCAAATTTGGTTAACTTACCCGAAGGTTTAACTTTCTCGCGAGTTAACCTTTGTGCGATTCTACTGTATTTGCATAAGCAACCCACAGAGTTGGAGATACCTATAAATTAAAGAAAATCGGACTATTTAGTATTTCATTTCTCTCTTATTTGTTTTATGTTTCTTTATAACTTTTTTTAACCACACATATACATACATATATGCACATGAATTTAAAAATACAAACCGTTATAAAGTAAAATAAATTTGAAAATACTTGTTTATTCGAAACCTCTTGATAACACTACCCGACAAAAAAATATCCTCGACATTTGATATTTGATTCCTATGCATTCCTGCTGTTTCCAAATATGTAATCAAATGGTTCAAAACTAGAACAGTTTTCGAGATGTTTCGAAATTTCAGTTTTCGCGCTAAGAAGAAAAGGAAGATTACTAATCCGTCAATATCTCCGCCATTACCGTCTTGAGTTTTATGTTATTTCATTTTATTTTGAGAGGATGAAATACCTTTTCCAATTCCACATAAAATCGACGTTAAAGTCACGGAATTATGGCGGAAAAAGGATTTGTTTTTATGCAAAAAATAAGTTAAATACAAGATGTATAAAATGTAGAGGATATCAAAATTTTTTAAATTTTGTCGGGTAGTGTAATTTGAAAATTTGTATGGGGAATTTTGGGCAATTATGGGTAATTTGAATATTTTTTTGGGTAATCTCAAGAATTTACAACGGCAACGCTGCTTCATGCCTTTTAAACGAGAATTTCGCCAAAGCACGTTCTTCTCTGTCCATTTTAAACTGACCCAACAGCCCAAACAATTAACAAGGGCAATGTCACAGCTGTTTCCATATAAATACAAATATGAATGTATTGCACCCATTGGGTCCATTCCCCTTCGAGCGACTTTGTGACTTTGTGGTTTGAGCGAATTTTATTATTTATTCAGACATTCATAACTTTATTACAGGTCCTATGTACATTTAAAGATTTATTTTAGGAAATAATTACACAATTGGCTGTTTGAATACTTAAAGGCTACAAGTAAATGTTTAAAATAAAATTATTGTGCATCGTGTGTACTTTAAATAAAGACCTTAATTTTGAAAATATTTCGAGATATAGGAAGGTCAGACGGAAAAACGTTCTTTGATTGAGTAACCTACCGATTTAGATTTTTTCCCACGACATGTCCTTCAAATTCTAAGGCTACCTATTTTTTATTTTTGTGCTCGATCAAAGCATTGTGCGAACTTGCGCTTTGAGCACTTACACCTAATTTGTTTAAAGATCTTTTCATTATCAGCTTATTGGAAAATTTATTTAAAGAAAGCTGGTAGGAGCATCTTAAGCATCTTAGAAAAATGGCAAATGAACTTACTCCTGCCGTTTGCCAATCATAAATCAACTTTAATTTCATATCACTTCTGAAGCAAGAGAGAGATAACTTTTGGGTACACTGGATTTATATTCACTTCAACTGGAAATAAAAGACCTAATTAAGACTGAAAATCTCATTCGTAACCCGACTTCAAGTATTATCACTGGCAGTGGAACATATACATTTTTATCTGAATCGGAATAACTTGAGTGACTTGACAATCTTAACTCATAAGATAAATCGGATATCAACGAGCTGCAAGGTATCAAGGATATCAACAAGCATTCAAATATAAGAGTCTTTGTATACATAACTTCTGAATGCATCAATTTCAAGCTGCTGCTCGACATCAAGCAATTGTACAAAAAGTACGCTCTTACCACACCATGTACCTATTTGCCAACATATTTCGTACCTTTTTTCTATAGCCTTCTCATCTCTTTGTACTTTTTTGGAATACTCATCATAGGACATCAATCATTCAAATTATAATTTTTTAACATTTGTACAAAAAGAAGGCGGGAAAATTGAAATTAATTGTTGACGGTTCGGTCAGCAATTAAAAATAAATTAAATTCCAATAAAATGATTTTTGCAAAGAAAGTATAAAATAAAATGCTATCAAAATTGCAATGACCATGCAAATATATGTATATATATACTATGAATTTGGGTGTTTATGCTACAGCACGTCTGGTATGGTATTTTTGTATTTTTTCAGCCAATGAGACCATTCCTATTATTCGTTTTTACAAAAACCTTACATTAAAAATTGGGGATTCCTCCAAAATCAGGCTGTAAAACACAGCGCAACATGTTGCCAGCAACATTATATACTTGATATCCCAGCAACATTATTTTTCTTCTGTTAAAATGTGCATACCATTGTAGGAATGTAATGGTAATTTGGGTCTGCGTAAATCAAGATAATCAAAAATGGAAAATAACACACACTTTGGTCAGATGCCTACCTATGAAAGCAATGTAATAATTTGTTTCTAGTCTCAACATTTCTTGGTGCTATTGCCATATCTGAAACTTTCTAAGCTGAAAGCTGAGCACCGCTGGAATCGCTGTCTCTGGATATCAGGCGTACTACGGTTGTTTCTATTGCCCCTTAGTTTCATAAAAAGACAAAAAAGAAACGGAATATCAGAAAGAGTGAGAGAACTTTAATATTTAAAGGGCGCACAAATTTAAGTTTCCGTTAATCAATATCTACATGCACATTCATTACAATTCAATACTGACCCACTTCTCTTTGTAAATACACTGTGTTGTTTTTTCCTCCGTGTGTAAATCTTTGATTGCCAGATGGTGCACTGAACGCATAAATTCTCGCTTGAAAAATGCGTAAATATTTCGCATATTTGTGTTTCCCATTTGGGCAATTTATTAAAGTGGTGTGTGGTGAGGTAGCGATAGGGATAGCAAAGGGTTTTACACACCTGAGTCAATAAATCTACATATACATACATCAGAGTGGAAAATAAACACCAAAGAAGCATTGAAAAGAATTTATGAAATTTTGTTTTTTTTTTATTAAACGGAAGTGCAGTGTAGTGCTTGGAAAAATAGTTGGGAAAATACGCAGAAAAAGCAAAAAGCAATAAAGAAAGCTTTACAATTGAGTAAGTATTAACTCAAAATTTCATTTGAACATGCGACTATCTATTATCGGGGAATAATTGCACAGATGCAGATCTAGGCACTGCAATCAAAATAATGCAAAGAAAACTGAATGTCATCACGAAATGGTCGCATGACAATGGACTGGCTGTAAACGCGACAAAGACAAAACTTATGCATATTAGACAACCGCATATTAACAATTCAAATATAAATCTAGTATTCCATAACTATGATTGCTTGCATAAAAACCTCACGTCATGCAAATGCACAACTAAAATAGAAACGGTTGAGACGTACAAATATCTTGGTATTATACTTGACGATAACTTTAAGTGGAGTGCACATATATCCCATTTAAGAAAAAAGCTTAGAACATCGTCGTATTTTTTAAAACACTTAAGTTTCTGTACTAACTTTAATGTATTACGCCAAGCTTACATATCTCTATCGGAGTCATATATAAGACATGGCATAACTGCGTGGGGATCTTCAGCTCACTGTAAGAAATTACAGCAAAGCCAAAATTATAATCTTAAAATACTTTTTAAAAAACAAAGACTACCCACGGCGAACATCAATTTAAATAGGGAGTCAAAACTACTTGATATTAAATCAATATACATGTATACAATTATTACTGAGTTTTATGATGACACATCACTTAGGATACCGATTTCTCATAGTCATTATACAAGAAGGCGCCTAGATAATAGACTCATCATTCCTAAGTACCTAAATAATTATACTAAGCATACGCTATCAGTTGTACTGCCATCACTTTTCAATGAGCTGCCTGTAGATCTTACCAATCTACCAAATACGCAAAAGAGAAAACAAATAATAAGAAATCATATTAAAAGTTTGTTGTAGTAATTACTGATGTAAAATTCGAAATATTATTGCTTACATATATATATATATATATTTTTTTTTTTTTTTTTTAATCCTAAATCTTAATCTTAAATCTATCACATAATTTATTTATATTATATTTTATGTTGAATTTTTTATGTTTTATGTTATCTTTAAGTCTGTATTATAAGCTAATTATTTGTAAACCTGCAGACAAGCGGTATCAGCTTCGCGGGTAATGGTTTATTGTAAATTTGTATAAACTTTAACGAAAATAAATAAATACTCAATACTCAAATACTCAATACTCAAGTTTTCCCATATTTTCACTTAATAATTTGACTTTGTTATTTTGTAGAATTTTCGTAGAAGTTGTTGTCAATAACTGGAGCTTTTTAGCCATATTTCCCAGTAATTTTATCTTCTTACATTCATACAGAGTTCCGCATATATAAATATGTTATTACAAATATATATTTACACTAAGGGAAAACAAATTATAAAAACATATGAAAACGTGCTTAAAATGGGCAAAAACGTATTTAAAAGTGATGTAAATCCCAATATTTTTATTTTAAAAATGTTCATTACAAAATTTTTAAATCAAGAAAAAACATTTTAAAATTAAAAATGTTTATTTTTATTTTAAGCACTATGAGAAAAAAAAACGCTGCAGTGTTCTCTATATCATTTTCTCTTCCGGATTCGAAATCGTATCCAACGGCATTCTCTTCATTTTCTCTCAATCCGAGTCCCAACTACAAAAATATAACCTCCGCTTGTTCTCCTCTTCTTTTCTACTTCGCCTTAACTGTTTCCTATCTTTATTTCTTATTCTCCTTATTCGCCTGTTTCTTCTTTATTTTATATTCTCCTCCGGATTCGATCCATGAAATCAACCTGAAATTCAATCCAACGCCATCACATTAAACATTATATTGAATTGTAGTAACCTATTTATACTTCCCTTTTCCTAAAAAAGAATCCGTGAATTATATGAATCATTGTAAAAACAAAATTTAAAAAAATCGATTCTCATTATTGTTTTTGTTGGATTTCTCACATAAAAATATTTTCACACAAACAAATTTTGAACAAAGAACGAGTTTTTGAATCAACATTAATTTTCAGCATACATGGGCGTAGTTAACTAACTGTCAAGTACCACTAATATGGCATTAGTGGATTTTAAAATTTTTCAACTACCACTACGTGTAGTGGGATTAATTTTTTGTCCACTACCACTAACAGCGTTTAGTGGTAATGGAAAATTTTTCAACTCAAAAAAAAGCGATTTCGTGGTAGTGGAAATTTTTTTAACTCAATCTTCTGGAAATGAGTGGTAGTTGAAATCAAATTGAGTGGGAGTAAATTATTTCCACTAAACCATATTAACATATGCATGTCTGTTAGTAACACTAATAAAATTGTTATCTTCAATAAAATATTTTCCGGTAATGTAAATATTTTTACATACATATGTACACATTTATTTAGTCATACGTTCATAGACGCCTACCTTGCAAAAATCATTGGATTATATGCTCCATTTGTGGTAGGTTGGCGTACTTTCAAAGTGATCATTAACATAGCCCAAACGACCGATTCATGTATCTGCATCGGCTCGTAATTAGCCGAACACGCGTCATTCGGCGCCGTCGCGATAAACATTTGGTTTTTGTTGTTATGTTCGGCTAACTGTTGGGTACTCCATCAATTAATCCAATGTAGGTACTCCATGGATTAATTTGATTGTTATGCGGGACTGGAGTATATACTCAATTGCAATGACATGCAATGTTAAATGGACCATATTTTTTGTATGAAATGTGGCAAGTTATGGAGTAATCGGCTGGTCCATAGCGAGCACTCCATGGATTAGCGAATGGAGTACTCCGAATTTTTGCAGGGCAAATATACATACATATGTATGTGTGTTTATCGTGCACGAAATACATAAACATATACATATATAGTATAATTCCGCACAATACCATAGCTCTCTAGACTCTTGAGTGACTTATTTGGATCAAGCAAATACGTATCAAGCTGCCTTCGGACCTAATACTGTTCAATAACACAGGCCAACAAAATGAGACCGATTTTTTTGACCATAAACCAGACCATACTTTCCTAAAGGTTTTCGATGCGCTGAATTCAAATCTGGACGCAGAATTGCTCTATCACGTATTTTGAGATATCCTAACCTAAATGTGCAAAAAACACCGTTTTTGCCTATTTTTGACGATATATATAAACGACAGATTTTTTTTTTGTTAAAAAAGCACACATATCGTCTTAAAGAAGAAGTCTTTCTCTTACGAATGGCGTTTTGTTTGCTCAAATATCTTTTTTTTTCGCTAAGATAGAGCAATTTAAAATTTATAAATGCTTAAACACCACAACCCCACAATACACAATCCCACAAACTATGAACACATAAACTTTAAATTGCTCTATCTTAGCGAGAAAAAAAAATATATTTGAGCAAACTCAACGCCATTCGTAAAAGAAAGACTTCTTATTTAAAATGCTATATGTGCTTTTTTAACAAAAAAAAGCTGTCGTTTATATATAACCTCAAAAATAGGCAAAAACGGTGTTTTTTGCACATTTAGGTTAGGATATCTCAAAATCCTGACGTGATAGAGCAATTCTGCGTCCAGATTTGAATTCAGCGCATCGAAAACCTTTAGGAAAGTATGGTCTGGTTTATGGTCAAATTTCTTGTCGGCCTGTGTAATTTAAGGGGCTGCTACTGTAAAAAAGGTTAAATTATATTTCAATTTAAGGAAATAGTCTTACTATTTGCTTCGTCGAACTCCAAAAATTTATGTATCAGTTGGTTCTGAGGATTTTTCTGTATCTGAATTTTGGCTGTCACTTTTCACAAAAAACTGAGCAGCATATTCAATGAATAATTTTTTTGCGAAATCCGTAGTTAGGTGCGGTGCCGTTCGCTGCAGAACTTGCAAGAAACGCAACTTTACACCTGGGCACGATATTGCCGCTATGATGGCCAAATTTGCTTCCTCATTTCCTTAAAATAATTTTATTAATTACTATTTATTTTTTATCTTTTAAATCGACAACATACTACCTTCAAAAAATATTTGTAATCTTTTGTGTAGGCATGTTATAAGTTCGGTGCGAACTGATGTCAAGTCTCGTAATTCAAAACCCTCTTGAAATTTCGTTAATTTTAATTTTAACGATACAAGAGCAGCAATGAAAAACCCAAAGTACATAAATTTTTTCTGCAATTTATCTCTATCTTTTCTCTGCAATTTATCTCTAATAAGTTTTTTCAGTAATACTTCGAAATTCGAAGAAAATCGCTGATTTAGTTAATAATCTAAAAACCACTTCCATTTGTGTAACGTCCGCAACGCAGTTTAAGTGGCTAAAACAAAGGTATTAAACTAAATTTGTATCGCCAACATATTTTTATCATCAGGTGTGTCCTAAATATTTCCCTTTATAATAAAACGATACAATATTTCGCGTTATTTCTGCCTCAAAAATTAAAAAAATCGTGCGAACGTAACGTCCGCACCGCCCAGGAAATGCCCACATACATACATATGTACATGCATAGATATGACGAGCAAAATGAGACATATTTCTTCTCAGAGCAAAAATGAACTATTCACATGTATGTGTAAGTATGTATATTAGGGCGGGTCGATTTAAAAATCCTTCATTGCTCTGTGAAAATCGTATTCTAGGGATCAAAATAAGAAACTTTGCCGAAGGAACCATACCTCTAAAACGAATTCTGATGTCCCCCAATTTGGGTCGAACTTTTGGGTAGGAAATTTGGTATCTCAGTCACTAATATAGCTGGAGCGATGAAATTTTACCCACGTGTTGAGCCCAGGCCCCTAAGAAGAAATTTGGAAAATGGGCGGTGCCACGCCCACTTATTAAGGGTCAAACATTGGAAGTTTTATATGTCATAACTCAGAAACCATTATAGATATACCGATGAAATTTGGTACGCGTGATTTACTTACTTAGGCAAACGTTTGGACGGAAAATAGTTAAAATCGGTTCACGAGATATGGCTTAAAATGTTTTTATTAGGTCACTTTATAATACACATATATAAAAGTGGGCGTGGCCGTGAACCGATTTTAACTATTTTCCGTCCAAACGTTTACCTAAATAAGTAAATCACGCGTACCAAATTTCATCGATATATCTTTAATGGTTTCTGAGTTATGACATATAAAACTTTCTATGTTTGACCCTTAATAAGTGGGCGTGGCATCGCCCATTTTCCAAAATTTCATCAAATTTCTTCTTAGGAGCCTGAGCTGAACACGTGGGTAAAATTTCATCGCTTCAGCTATATTAGTGACTGAGATACCAAATTTCCTACCCAAAAGTTCGACCCAAATTGGGGGACATCAGAATTCGTTTTAGAGGTATGGTTCCTTCCGCAAAGTTTCTTATTTTGATCCCTAGAATATGATTTTCACAGAGCCATGGGCGATTTTTTTGCCTCCCCACAAATCGACCCGCCCTAATGTATATGTATTTCGATATACAAACTTAGTGATTCTACACATATAGTGGAATCAATGATTTTTCCACTATTTCGTGATTTAGTGGGAACAAGTTTTCAGTCACTAATTGAAAATTAGTGGAAATTTTTCAAGCCCCAATCCCACTAAGCTGGGATTTGAAGCCCTATCCACTACCACTAATATTTTTAGTGGTAGTGGAAAAAGTTTCAACTTCCACTCACGTTAGTTGTTTGGAAAATTTTCAAGCCCCACTATCGCGACGGTAGTGGTAGTTAATGGCGTAGTGGTGACACGGGTTAGTTAACTACGCCCATGTGTGATTTTCAGTTTTAATTTAAGTATGTTTATTTTTAAATCCAAAATGCATTTTTACTTAAAAAATTTCATTCTTAATTCAAAAATTTCATTTTTAATTTAAAAATTTTCATTCTTAAGCCTAGTACTGAGTTTACTGCCGTGAAATTTCGCCAGCAACATGCATTTATTTTGCTGTGAAATGTTTCAAGAAATATTTGTTGTCAAATGAGAATAAATGCCAAAACGAAAACTGAGCAAATGTAAAAAGAAAAAATTTGGAGCATCGCCTCAGAACCAACTTTAAAATTTTGGCCAATAAAAAATTTTTATACAAAATATAAATTTCAATTTCAACAAATGTCACTTTTCACTCGAAAATAAATGGCATTGTAGATATATTTTAATTGTCGTGAAAAAATGTTGCTGGCATAATGTTGATAGCATGTTGCGCAACTTTTCACGGCAGGAACTCAGTACAACTTTGTCGTGAAATATCTGTGAAATTTCACACATGTTTCACAACCAGTTTTTTTTTGTATGAAATTTGACAGCAGTTTCACGTGAAACTCGAACTCAGTACTATGCTTTAAAATGAAAATGGTTTGGCTTAAAGCGTGCAATATGAAAACAAAAATTTTATTTTTGATTTTAAAATGCTGTTTTTTCCTGAGTGTACATGTGGCATAGTGGTTCTAAGTCGATACAGATTCAACTTAGATAAAAAAGCAAATAGCTCCAGGCGGCGGCATATACTTCCGGTATTTATTTATGAAATAGTTGCGATTTATTATGTGTGTAATTTTTATAAATTATGTCTATTTACTTGAGTATAAGAAAAAGCTTTAAGGGAAAATATAAAAAAATCAGCAGGAAAACATTACTTAGGAAACGACCTAATACGAGTCACCTCAATTAAGATATCTCACTGCGGTAAAGAGATATACAGGATTAAGTGGAGCCATTGGCCAAATAACGGTAAATTGCCGATATCTCAAAAACCTTCCCATAGAATTAAAAATGAACCCGATTTTCGGAATCAGCGACCGATTTTACATATAGATAGGATAGTTACGTCCAAAGTACAGACAACAAATTTCATTTTGTGATCCAGTGTAATACTGTCTTAAAATGTTGGGCCCTTTACCCTACTTCGTACAACATTTCAAGGAGATTTATTTAACGTATTTACATACTCATATACACATATGATGAAAACAGTTTATGGGAATGTTAAATCTCTTTTAAGTATTTAGAAGTCTTTATGCTTTAAGAAATGCAATAACAACCGCAATTGCCATATTACTTTAGATAAAATCTATGAGAAGTAAATTGACATTAAACTTACCAAAAATATATATGTAACACTTTGCTCAAATTTAACAGGAAGTCAAGAAAGCTTCATAAACATACGTACATACATATATTCAAAGTTCGCAATTTACAACCAACACAACCGTCTGGCGTCAGCCAAGCAAAACGTAATGATGATGAAAATATCAGACATGGCTGAGCTGCGGACTGCAGAGAGACAACGACAAAAAAAAATTATTATAATAACTTCACTTGTGCATTAACATGACAAAAGTGCAAGTAAAAAATTTGCAAAATCAAAGAATTTACTTGCGAAGGCAGGACGTAAATGACGTAAACTCTGTGTAAACTGGCGGTAGGTAGCATAGGCATAATGGGCAAAGTTCTTTGCACGAACAAAATAACAAGCAGTGACAGGCATCGATATATTTGCAGGATAATGACAGCCATTTTCGAAGGTGAGTGAAGAAGAAGCATTGTAACATTGCCTACTTATCTCACTCTATGTACCTACTACGAGTATAACAAAAGATTCAGGAAATCGCAATCAAATCAAATTGCAAATAATGCGCTACTGCTGGGTGCGATGATGCTGATGATGATGATGCCGTCAATGGCAACTGTTGCCATCGACTTGGGAATAGATATAGAAAAATTTAATTTTAATAATCTTTATGCTTTTCCTGAATTTATTATTTTGGTGTTGTACTATCGCGGGACCTTTCCTTTGCTGCGAATTTGCCACAATTTTTTCCGTGGTTATTGTTTATTTTTTTAGTGAAGGCGGAAGACAAAGTTTCTTTTATTTACGTACATACGTATTTTCAATTTCAGTTTCCACTTAAATTTTCATGATTGCTCCTACTTTTTGGAAAAAAATTATTTTAAAACTCCACTTAAACTTTGTAAAATTAAAACGTTTAATGTATAATTCTGTACTAGTGATAATCGAACTAACTACTTGCAACATTTGCGGTGCAGTGAAATAACGCCCGTGGAATTAACGCCCACGGGCGTTTTTTCATTTCTTGAAAAAGAAATAGCGGCTGCGAATAAAACGAAATTAAACCCGTGGGTTTTATTTCCATTCAGAAAGGGAAAGAACGCCCGCGCGCCCTATTCGGCGATGTGGGCTTTATTTCTCTTTCGAAAGGGCAATTAACCCCGCAGACGGGGTTTTTTTTAAATATGGTGTATTAGTGGGAAAAGTGCCACAGGCGAAAAATTGGAATTAAATATGGTGTATTAGTATTGGAAAAAGCGCCGCAGGCGAAAAATTGGAATAAAAAATCGCGCGATTTTTAATTCCAATTTTTAGTTTTTTTTTTTTTAAATATGGTGTATTAGTATTGGAAACAGCGCCGCAGGCGAATCAAATGAGTAATCCCGAAAATAAGACATGTGACACAGAAGACATTGATGTATCCGAAATGGATTGTTCTGATTATGAAGAAACGGCGGACAATTTTTGCGAGAGTCAAAGCATATTGTTGTGTGTTATTTGTTTTACCAAGCCACGCGATGTTCTCTTAAGCCCATGCAATCGCTTTAAATTGTGTGCGGATTGCTTTGGAGAGCACAGTAAGGTTGCAATCGTAAATGGCAATAGAAATATTTTGTGCCCTGTTTGTCGTCAAATTGTTGAAAACTCTATATGAGTATTTGTTTAGATTGTGGTCTGAAAGTGCCAATATGTATGTAATGAAGTTTTGTTTATTTTGATTGCGTATTTAAATATTTACTTACTTAGAGACCTTGAAAATTGTTACTAATAAATGATTATAGAAATTTACTGAAGCTTTTTTTTTTTTATTTTGATTGAGCATTTGAATATTTAGAAGGGGATTTAAAAAAAATTGAAAGAATCGAAAAATTGGAATTAAAAATTGCGCGATTTTTAATTCCAATTTTTAGTTTTTTTAAATATGGTGTATTAGTATTGGAAAAAGCGCCGCAGGCGAAAAATTGGAATAAAAAATCGCGCGATTTTTAATTCCAATTTTTAGTTTTTTTTTTTTTTAAATATGGTGTATTAGTATTGGAAACAGCGCCGCAGGCGAATCAAATGAGTAATCCGAAAATAACTCTGAAAAAAAACGTTGTAAATACAAAGACTTTTGCAGTTAAATGAAGAACTTTCCGCAGTTGAAATGTGCCCAACAACGCTCCGTTGTTGTTTCAAAGGTGCGAGCGTTTTTGATTCAAATACTTTTCGTATTTAAGTTAACAACGGAAACTGTTGAATGAAATACTTTTACATTTAAGTTAACAGTTTTTGCTTTTGAATTAACAGCAAAAAATTTTAGTCCAAAAGTGAGCACTGTTGATTCAAATACTCTTCGTATTTAAGCTAACAACTTTTGCTTTTGAATTAACCGCAAAAGTTTTTGGTCGAAAAACGGGCACCATTGAAGCAAATACTTACGCATTTAAGTTAACCTCAAGAAAATTGTAAAAATGGTATTTTTTTTAATATAATAGATATTATTTTATTTTAGTTTTTTATACATATAATATATGTATGTATGTTTACTTATCGAGCCCTAACCGCCATAAATAAATTTCAAGGCTGATTACCAACTGTATGAAAAGAAAATAAAAAAAAACTTCCTGTAAAATTTAATTTTTGTTGGATACACTTTTTGGCGGTTAGGGCTCGATATGTAGTAAGATTAATACTAAGGCCCGCCGTCACCAAACGAACTTTAGTCATTCATCCATTCACCATTTCCAAACGCATCAGTACATCTGCAGACAACTCTCACGACATCAAAAAAGCTGAGTTTATCAATAGATATTACTTTTTGTTTAATTAATTTTTTTTATTTATGTATGTATGTATATTACTTTCTTTATTTTATTTTAAAATTGAAACGAATTGAACGAATTTGAAAAATTTTGTTTATTTTTTTATATTTTCTTTCAAATCCTTTTTTCTTTTTACTTAAAAAATGTTTAACAGCAAGCAAGTTTTTGAATCAACAACGCACGTCTTTGAATTAACTACGGAAATTTGTTGAATCAAAAACTTTGCCGTTAAAACAAATACTTTTGCTGTTGAATCAAATACGGAGATTCAACAACGGAAAGTTGTTGATTTAACTGCGGGTATTTTTTTCAGAGAAGACATGTGACACAGAAGACATTGATGTATCCGAAATGGATTATTCTGACTATGAAGAAACGGCGGACAATTTTTGCGAGAGTCAAAGCATATTGTTGTGTGTTATTTGTTTTACCAAGCCACGCGATGTTCTCTTAAGCCCATGCAATTACTTTAAATTGTGTGCGGATTGCTTTGGAGAGCACAGTAAGGTTGCAATCGTAAATGGCAATAGAAATATTTTGTGCCCTGTTTGTCGTCAAATTGTTGAAAACTCTATATGAGTATTTGTTTAGATTGTGGTCTGAAAGTGCCAATATGTATGTAATGAAGTTTTGTTTATTTTGATTGCGTATTTAAATATTTACTTACTTAGAGACCTTGAAAATTGTTACTAATAAATGATTATAGAAATTCACTGAAGCTTTTTTTATTTTGATTGAGTATTTGAATATTTAGAAGGGGATTTAAAAAAAATTGAAAGAATCGAAAAATTGGAATTAAAAATTGCGCGATTTTTAATTCCAATTTTTCGCCTTCGGCACTTTTTCCAATAATAATACACCATATTTAAAAAAAAAACGAAAAATTGGAATTAAAAATCGCGCGATTTTTTATTCCAATTTTTCGTCTGCGGCGCTTTTTCCAATAATAATACACCATATTTAAAAAAAAACGAAAAATTGGAATTAAAAATCGCGCGATTTTTTATTCCAATTTTTCGCCTGCGGCGCTTTTTTTCCCTAATACACCATATTTAAATAAAAAGCCCGTCTGCGGGCTTAATTACACTTCCGAAAGAGAAATAAAGCCCCTGGATCAAACGAAATAACGCCCGCGGGAATTATTTCTTTTTCAAGAAAGGAAAAACGCCCGCGGGTGTTATTTCCTTTTTTTCGGAAATAACGCCCGCGGGCGTTAATTCCACGGGCGTTATTTCACTGCACCAACATTTGCGGCCTTCATACCACTCCCTTCATTCATCCAAAAATGCATGTTCACGCGATAATTGCGCCTTGTTAGATTTTAAAAGATTAGTAGGAACTTTTTTCTTCACCTAACCAGCCCAAACACGACCAACAGCTGGCAACGAGGCAAGTGTGGCATGCAACGCACACAACAGCAGCAGCAGCTAACTGCCTTGCAAAACCATGGGTTTGGTCAAACTAGAAGAAATGCAAAGCAACCAAACAAAAAAAAGTGGAAAGGGCAACAGTAATTCTTGTTTTTTTTGTTGTATACTCTTGTACTATTGTAGTGATCGGAAATGTGTCACGAAGATTGCATGCTGATAAGCAGTAGCAGCAGCAGCAGCAGCTTTTTCCTATTTATTTTGATTTCTTTTAACTATCCATATTATGTGGTTGATTCTATGGCTTTTGGCGCAAACACTTGACTTCACAATACGTACCTATACTGCATATATACATACTTGTATATGCTAAGCATTGCAGTTTTGCATAATTTATGCATGTTAACGATAACAACAAATGCATAAGCAACATTAATATTGCAGAAGGCAAGCAGGAAAAAGGAAAATAATCTTCTGTGAGCATTTTGTTGCATGCAACAAGCGCCATTAAAAAACATGCCACACATGTCCAGCTGCTTGTGCTTTATTGCACATTAATGTTATGCCCATGTTTATGTAATTTGAAGGTACATCGAATTTTCAGACAAAAAATAACGAATGGAAGCGTGAAAAACAAACACAAATAGTTGCACTTCATTTTCACTAAAAACTCACACAAATACAATTGCATTTTTGCATATTTCATAGAACTTCTCACTTGCAATTTTCCTGGCGAAATGACAATTGTCTTTATTATTTTATTCCTTTTGTCGCTTTTTGTTTGCCCCATTCATGGCTTAGTTTGAGCTACAGTAGGTAATTTTAAGAGCGGTTATTTAAAATAAAATTTTAAAGTTTGCTAAACACAAATATTTAATTTCTACATTACATACTCGTACTTCCAACTTAAAAATGTTAAGAATGATTTCCTATCTTCATATTAATATGGAGCATTTCATGTAAATAGTACCTTAGATTATAACGTATTGGATTAGCATTTAAACATTTCATTTTATTGCATAAAAATATTCATAAACATATTCGCAACTTTTCTAAGTTTAATATGTTTGTTTCCTTTTAAGGTCCATACACACCCGCAGAAGATAACAAAATGGCATATTTATTGACCATGACCGAAGCAACATCATTATGATAACCTACGGGGCTATGTAACATCGTTTTTTACTTCAATATTTTAGGTACGCATAAATAAATTTATTTCCCTGATTTATTTTAATGTTTAACTTCCTGTTTTCTATGTTGTGTGTACGGTGTTTTAAACAACAATTTATTATATCCCATTAACATATTTGCTCTTCCTCATTATTCTCTTATCTTTTTCCTCATTATTCTCTTATCTTTTACAGGTCTTATTGCTCACAACACTTTTGGCATATATGTATGTATGTATGCATATCATATGTCTTATGAAGTAAGCTGAATTTAATTGCGATTGAAATCCATTAAGAAACCTTTGGCGGAGAATATGAACAAAATCGCAAGCGCATCAGAATATGGCTCCTCCGAGGGCTCCCCTCGGTGGAAACTTTATTAGCATTGGTTCCAACGCTGCTACTAAATTTAGTAAAGCATATGACAAAACATATTTCTGAAATGAATACTTACAAACATTTTAAATAAATATTTTACACGAATATGTAGTAATCTTTATTAGCCTTTAACTGTGGAGGTGGTGGTCAAATTTACACCGAATTACAATTTTTGTTTTGGACACTCCTTTTAAATTGCCGCCCAGCGAGTTGATTCTTTCAGTATCTTCCCATCTCGTTGTAATTATTGGTCAGTTTTGTTTTTATGGAGGAATTTGTAACCTAGGCAGAGAAATGATGATGGTGGTGTAAAAATTACCCCATGTAAAGGGTTAATTAAGTTATTCTTCGAATGCAATTTTTAGGAATTTAATACTTCTCGCTACTCTGCAGCATTTTGATGCTTTTAGAATCTTCTTATTTCACCATAATTATCGGTCAGTATTGCTTTTGTGTTGACAGGTCTAAAATAAGCGGAGAAATTATGATATCAGGATAAAAATTACCACACCTCACGGTTAACGCAGCTTTTTCTTCGAAAGTAATTTATTTCCATTTAAAGCTTCTCGCACTGGCAAGATGGATCATCCACCACTTCTTCGAATAAATATTGGAAAAAAAATAAAAAATTTTTTCGCGGCTTATTTTATATGCTTATATTATTGTGAAAAAACAACTTCAAAAGGACTGACCAACAATAAAATAAAACAAAAAATTTTTTTTAAATAAATTCCTATTATGTGTGTTTAAATTTTATTGAGATATATTTAAAATGTACATATGTATGTAACTTAATATAATTTAGTTAAAAAGTATTACAATTGACAATTTAAATGTATTAAAAGCATAACCGCATACGACTTCGTCTTTCTCTCACTCGATTTCTTCTGTTCGTTTCAAAAGTGGTGTTCGCCGTACAGTGTTGCCCAGTTTCGTTGAATAAAATTAGTAGTTGAATAAAATTAGTATAGTATTAGTTAATAGGTCTAGCCGCATTGTGTTTTATAATATTTTTTATGTAATATGGAGTTCTCAACCCACATATATTTTTTATGAAAAACCGTATCTGAAGTTTAAAAAAGCTTTTGCTTTAGTTTTTAACTATGTATGAGATTCTTATGCGATATTTGCGCTATTTTAAAAAATTCACGCCCTGTAAAATATAATCAAAGTTTGGTTGATTTAAAAAATTTTATAAAATTGTGTTAATATTTTAATTTGAAAAGCCAGTGGATACTTTCCAATGCAAAAATTATTATAAGAAAACTGATTTTTATCAAGATTTTTAAGTGAAATAAAAAAAAAAAATTGCCACCAAGTCAAATTCTATGTCGAAAAAATTCACCTCCATAGTAAAATGTTAAATCTAGTACATAGTACCTTTTATTTATAAAAAGCCTTATATGGTATCCTAATCCAATGCAGTGAATTTGAAAAAGTTGACACCTGTAATGGAACAGAAAAGAAGGAAAACAAATATATATTATTTTTTTTTAAGTAATCAATTATAACCACTATTAGATTTAACGGTTTTATGATATTTATTTACCATTTGGATTTATACGCGTAGCAAATTTATCCAAATCGTTGTATACACCCAGTTTTTCTGTAGTATTGAAGAGATTCTGCAAAGAACGAGGAAAACAACACATTTTTAGTGTCAGAAGTGCATTGGTATGTATCGAAAAAATAAACAACAAAAACGTCAACTACTTACAACAACATCATAACCTCCTGGACTACGTAATCCCAACTTGTTCAAGACAAAATCAATGGCATATGGGGCACCATCGATGCGCCGACTTACAAATGCTACAGCATATGAATATTCACTGAAGGAAAATAAATGTATATGTATGTATGTATTTATAAGCATATGTGAGATGAAAAATTATGTTTATACATAACAATCATGCTTACCCCGCTGAGTTTCTTGGTGAAATTGGACGTGTCCAAACTTCAATGTTTTTCTGCTTGGTCACACGTCGACCCTGAATGCCTAGAGGATCCTGATTAACAGCGATTATGTCACTATATAGTGTATAATAAGAGTTCATAAATAGATAAATATGTGTTTAAATTAAGCATTTTTTCTTAATTTTTAATTCCAACTAACCGATTTGTCAAAATGGCTTTGATTTCTGGACGCACCACAGCCAAATCATTGGACATAATTAGCGGCGCTGCCAAAATGGACCAAACAGCCATTTGTAATTTGCTTTGGTCATAGCTCAGACCATAATTGCCAAGAATAAGCTGGTTGAAAGTTTAAAAAATATTTTACTTGAATATATGTAATTGGCTATATTTACAAAGACAATTTAAGCACAAACCAAATCTAGATCATTCCAGTGCCCCGGTCCGCCATGTGGTTGTAAGCGATCCTGATTATTCGCGTAATAATCCATAACGCCGGTAACCGACTCAAGTGAATCATCAATATTACCATAGATGCGCCACGAATTGCAATGTTTCTTGACTGTCTCATAGTTGGGCTGGAAATGAGTTTGAAAAGAAAAAAAATATTTTGTAGTTATTTAAAAATAGCACACACATAATCAAAATTTTCTGCTCTTTCATTGTTATCCTCTTACAATTGTGTCCTCAAACACTTGATAGACAGGCCAAGTACATGAATACACCATCGGGCGACCAGTTTGATTCAAAAGACGTCCAAACTCTGGATAACCATCAGCCATCATTGTAGTATCGGTATAACAACCATTCAACTTAACATAATCCACATCCCAATCGGCGAAAGTTTGTGCATCTAAGGCCATATGATCGATGACACCGGGATAACCGGCGCATGTGTTTGTGCCATAATTTTCATGTAAACCGAATTTCAAGCCTTTGCCGTGTAACTGCGTTGAGTTTTTGTGAAATGTTTATTTTTATGGTTATAAAGTAGTTGTTATTTTTTTGTTGAATACATTCATTAAGGTGGAGTGAAAAATTTTTTTTGGAAATTCGATTTGTTCCAAAGCCAGAACGGCACCTTTCTAGCCCAGTAAAATGTGGGTTCCATAACACACCCCCTGCGGAGGTCAACCCCCCTTTTACCCTCCTTACTTTTCATATATAAAATGTATATCAAATTAAAGGGAATCAAAATATCTATCGAATGGTATACAAATATTCGAAATCGGTTTAGAAGTTTTTAAGTAATTGCAATTTAAACAAGTAAGGAAGCCTAAGTTCGAGTGGAATCGAACATTAGATACTCAGCTGTATGCTTTCATTGTTTGTTTGCGTTTGTTCGATATAGGGTGTATTTTATATGACACAAGTGCTGCATAAACAGGGCGCAGCCACGCCCATTTTCAAAATTTGTATCAATCATCCAAATAAGCATATAAATATTATTGTTAGTGCAAAATTGCATCCCTCTATGACTTTTAGTTACAAAAACTTCACGTTACAAATTCCAAAAGGGTGTTCCAGAAATATCTTTGTTAAAAAGTAGGCGTGGTCATAAACCGATTTCAATACATTTTTGCGTGTCTATTAACACATGTTATAAAAGTGTATAAACCAAGTTTCGTCATAATATCTCAGTTATTTGTCGAGTAATAGGCACGTAGATTCCTTTGTATAAAAAGAGGCGGTGCCACGCCCATTTTCCAAACTTTTTTATATTTTGTTTCCGGTCTATTGTAGAACTCATGTCACAAAATTTCAGTGATAGATCTTTATATTTGACAGAGAGATCGCTTAAAATGTTTTTATTAGGTCACTTTATAAAACCCATATATAAAAGTGGGCGTGGTCGTCAACCGATTTTGGAAATCTTTCGTCCACACATTTGGCTAAGTAAATATATCACGCGTACCAAATTTCATCGATATATCTTTAACGGTTTATGAGTTATGGCTTATAAAACTTTCAATATTTGCCCCTTAATAAGTGGGCGTGGCACCGCCCATTTTCCAAAATTTTTATATTTTTTGTTTTATGTCCCTAGTTGGTCTCCTGCCACAAAATTTCAGTGATAGATCTTTATATTTGACAGAGATATCGCTTAAAATGTTTTTATTAGGCCCCTTTATAGTTCCCATATATAAAAGTGGGCGTGGCCGTCAACCGATTTTGATAATTTTTCGCCAAAACATTTGTCTAAGTAAGCAAATTACGCAAAACAAATTTCATCGATATATCTTCAACGGTTTCTGAGTTATGACATATAAAACTTTCAATGTTTGCCCCTTAATAAGTGGGCGTGGCACCGCCCATTTTCCAAAATTTTTGTACTTTTTGTTTTATGTCCGTAGTTGGACTCCTGCCACAAAAATTCAGTGATAGATCTTTATATTTGACAGAGATATCGCTTAAAATGTTTTTATTAGGCCCCTTTATAGTTCCCATATATCAAAGTGGGCGTGGCCGTCAACCGATTTTGATAATTTTTCGCCAAAACATTTGTCTAGGTAAGCAAATTACGCATACCAAATTTCATCGATATATCTTCAACGGTTTCTGAGTTATGACATATAAAACTTTCAATGTTTGACCCTTAATAAGTGGGCGTGGCACCGCCCATTTTCCAAAACTTAATCAAATTTCTTCATAACGGCCTGAGCTCAATACGTGGGTAAAATTTTATCACTCTAGCTATATTAGTGGCTGAGATACCAAATTTCCGATTTTTTCTATATAGGAAAAGTGGGCGTGGTCATGGTCCGATTTCGCCCATTTTCAATACCAACCGTCCCAGTCTCGATACCAACTTGCATTTCAAATTTCATCAAAATATCTCAATTTTTACGCGAGTTATCGTGCGTACGGACGGACGGACGGACGGACGGACGGACGGACGGACGGACGGACGGACGGACGGACGGACGGACATGGCTCAATCGATTTCTCTTTTCACCCTGATCATTTTGATATATATAAGTCCATATCTATCTCGATTATTTCATTATGTTACAATCCACCGTTATGAAATCAAAATTATAATACTCTGTGTACTAGTACAGCTGAGTATAAAAATGCATAATATAAATTTTGACCTTTAATAACTTTTGTTGTTGTTGTTTCCAAAAAGAAAAAATTCACTTTAATACTCAGCTTAGCTATCTTTATCAATCCTCATACTTCGTTTTTTGATTTTATAATTTTCAAAATTTCATATTTGTACCAGATCGTGCTTATTGCTTTCAAATTTGCGGGGCTGGGGGCAGTTCAAAACGTCATCCTATCACAATGAAATTTTGTGGGGTTCATTAACTCGTGTAAAGGCAACTTTTCATTGCTGGTACGTTCAAAAAAAGAGCAAAAAAAAATCTCCATATGTTTTCACTCCACCTTAACATTCATATTTTACTCACATAGTCTGCCAAATGTTTTATTCCATTGGGAAAACGTTTTTTATCTGCTACTAATCTATTTGTTACATTATCACGTTCCATTTCCAACCAACAATCATCGATAATCACATATTCATAGCCGGCAGCTGCGTAGCCTTCGGACACCAACAAGTCAGCGGTGCGTTTGAAAAGGTTCTCACTGCGTATGGTTCAAAAATATAGTAACAAATTATAAAATTAGCTAAAAATTAAAACAATTAAAAAAAGTTTAACAAACGAAGTAAATGAAAACCGGAATTTTATTTAATAACTAGCTGACCCGGCAGACGTTGTTCTGCTAAAATTTATTCCTATGAAGCCTAAAGAAAAGTCTTTGATTGCTAACCATTATCTTAGAGCCCATCTTAATTACTGCGAATAATAAAAAAATTGTCTATTCTCTGAATAAAAGTTAGTTATATTCGCCGCGACAAACCTACTGCCCCCGATCCCGATCTCTATCTCAATCCCTATCTCTATTTCAATCTCAATCTCAATCTAAATCTAAATCTCAATCTCAATCTCATCTCAATCTCAGTCTCAATCTCAATCTATATCTCAATCCCTATCCCTATCCGTATCCCTATCCCTATCCCTATCCCTATCCCTATCCCTATCCCTATCCCTATCCCTATCCCTATCCCTATCCCTATCCCTATCCCTATCCCTATCCCTATCCCTATCCCTATCCCTATCCCTATCCCTATCCCTATCCCTATCCCTATCCCTATCCCTATCCCTATCCCTACCCCTACCCCTATCCCTATCCTTATCCTTATCCTTATCCCTATGCCTATGCCTATCCCTATCCCTATCCCTATCCCTATCCCTATCCCTATCCCTATCCCTATCCCTATCCCTATCCCTATCACAAGAAATCACAATGAAAATAGCTGTATGTGGAAGCCCTGCTCAACGCCTTTCATTTGCTACCAATATCGCTCGAAAACATTCAGAGGTTCTCCGGGTCCACGCTTTGGCCCAAATCTTGGAACCCGGCCTAGGCATCACTATTTAAAGAGCTCTTTGTTGAAGTCTTCCTCAACAGCTTTCATTTCATACCAATATCGCTCAGAAACTTTCCAGGGTCATTCGGTCCCACGTTTTGACCCATATCTGGAGATCCGCCCTAGGCATCGCAATGAAAATAACTTTATGTTGAAGGCCTGTTCAACACCTTTCATTTGATACCAATTTTGCTCGAAGACTTGCTGGGTCGATCTGGGTCCACATTTAGGAATATTTTCCGGGAAGCTCCCCCTTTTTCGGAATTCTATATACCCTATTATGTGCGGTAACACCACATGAATCTGCTGTGAAAATTTCATAAAGATCGGTTGGTTACTTTGTGAGTATATAAATGACACACATCCACACATGCACACATATACACATACATACCGATTTTTCCAATTTTCGGACTTTTCCAGAGGGATTTTCCAAAATTTTCTTCCGTACGAACCTTTACCTCGAGAATACGAACAACTAACAAAAAATTTTACCGAAATCGGCCCAGCCGTTCTCATCTGATGAGGTTAGTAACATTTTTTACACCATTTTTATATATATAGATGTATGCCGCCCACTGCCGAGGGGTCATCGCTATTTCTAAAAATCCAATAATTGGCTTCTAATTAATTCGAAAAATTTGTTTGGTGTTTGTCCGCACTGGGGTTTGAACCCGAGACCTCTACATAGTATGTCAGGCGATAACTCTGCCCACTACACCACAGCGGTCACAGTGCATTCCATTCGGACCAGTTTAAGTACAATTGACCTACCCAGCCACGCCCATTTTCAAAATTTTTATCAGTCATCCAATTAAGCATATGAATATTATTCTTTGTGCAAAATTTCATTCCTTTATGACTTCTAGTTTCAAAGTTGTCACGTTACAAATTCCTAAAGGGTGTTCCAGAAATATCTTTGTTAAAAAGTAGGCGTGGTCATAAACCGATTTCAATAAATTTTTGCGTTTCTATTAGCACAAGTTATAAAAGTGTATAAACCAAGTTTCGTCTTAATATCTCAATTATTTGTCGAGTTATGGGCTCCGAAATCTCGTAGATTCCGTTGTCTAAAAAGAGGCGGTGCCACGCCCATTTTCCAAAATTTTTATACTTTTTGTTTCCGGTCTATTGTAGAACTCATGCCACAAAATTTCAATAATATATCTTTATATTTGACAGAGATATTGCTTAAAATGTTTTTATTAGGCCACTTTATAATACCCATATATAAAAGTGGGCGTGGTCGTAAACCGATTTTGGCAGTTTTTCGGCCAAACATTCGCCTAAGTAAGTATATCATGTGTACCAAATTTAGTCGATATATCTTCAACGGTTTCTGAGTTATGACTCATAAAACTTTCAATATTTGTCCCTTAAGAAGTGGGCGTGGCACCGCCCATTTTCCAAAATTTCACCACATTTCTTCATAAGGGCCTGAGCTCAATACGTGGGTGAAATTGTATCACTCCAGCTCTATTAGTTACTGAGATACAAAATTTCCGATTTTTACTATATAGGGGAGGTGGGCGTGGTCATGGTCCATTTTCGCCCATTTTCAATACCAACCGTCCTAGTCTCGATACCAACTTTCATTCCAAATTTCATCAAAATATCTAAATTTTTGCGCGAGTTAGAGTGTTTACAGACGGACAGACGGACGGAAAGGCGGACAGACGGACGGACAGACGGACGGACAGACGGACGGACATGGCTCAATCGATTTCTCTTTTCACCCTGATCATTTTGATATATATAAGTCTATATCTATCTCGATTATTTCGTTCTGTTACAATACACCGTTAGGAAATCAAAATTATAATATTCTGTGTACTAGTACAGCTGAGTATAAAAAAAGTGTTTAACCCTCTTTAGTCTACTTAGAATACAACTGTACCTAAGGCTATAATTTTAAGATAATTTTCGCCATCGTTCCTTCAGGGCAATGATATTGTTGACCTTACATACATATACACAACATACACCAAAATCGCATACATACCTTATACACTCATTTGGATATTTTTGACAATCGGTGATACAACGAAACCGCTCCCAGTTCGTCCAACCCATTGGCGGTGTCCTTGCTAAGCCATTTTCCAGTGCTTGGGTAGCTTGGTATGCAATCAACAGAATGCAAAGTGTGCGTAGGATCGTATTCATTTCAATGATGTTAGGCTACTTACTTAATATTCACTTTTAGAAAGCAATCACTTGACGAAAAGATATTGCTAGTAATTGACACCCCCGAAAAATAAAAGTCGACTGCACTTCACAAAATATGTTAAGCAATTACTCATAAGCAAAGAACCCAAATGAAAATTTGAATAGCGTTTAGCAACCGTCACGAGCGGCGTTGCCGTTCCAGATTTTTTTTTGAAGCTAGATTTATGGAAATGTATGTATGTACCAGAGATCAGCAGCGGTGCACCGCATTTTCTAAAGCACCGCAAAAATACTTATTTTTTAAGTGGCTCAAAAAATAAGTACCCAGAAAAAAAATTCACCGCCACCGCATTGATTGAAAACCTAAATGATATTGCGGTATTTATTGTTGTTACACCGCATACCGCAAACACCGCATAACGCAAACACCGTATACCGCAAACACCGCATATCGCAAACACCGCAATCACCGCAAACACCGCATTTGTTTATTTGTATACTATTCAGTGTTGCCGGAAATTTTTAACACACTGCAAAGGTATAGGCAATTGAAAATTCATTTGTACATAAATACATAGATATGTGTTACTGATTATAAGATATACAGCAAATTTATTCTCAAATATTTTTTTTTATTTTTGTGTGCTTTGATTTTTGTGACAGTTTTTTGAATAATAAAATATTTTCCAATAATGAAATGATCAAAAAATTTCATTTTTGAAATCCAATACGACTAATAGGGCCATCAGAATGAATACTTTTCCGTCAAACTAGCAATCCGTTTAATTGACAACATAGTTGAATTAAATGTATTTAAATGACGATCGACACATTCAGTACTTCAGCTTTGCCGTAAAAAGACAAAAATGTGTAAACAAAACTTATGTGTATTACTAAGAAGCCATAAATGTGATTCAAGGATTTTAGGAAAAAACTGTATTTCATGTAAATAGGAAATATTTTTATCTTGAAATTCATTAGTCAAATTATTTTGAATGTAAACAAACTCTAAATTTTAAGTGGCCCTTTCAATGAAAAAATTAAAAAAAAACCAATCCTGAGAGTTTTCCTGTATAGATATTCTTTGGTTAAAATCAAATTGTAGTCAGTAGTATTTTTCATCAGGAATCCATAAGACGGTAAAAATTTCGAACAAAAAATCGCCCTGGCAACATTGTAAATATCTCTATTTGTGAAATGCGGTGTTTGCGGTATGCGGTGTTTGCGATATGCGGTGTTTGCGATATGCGGTGTTTGCGGTATATGGTGTTTACGATATGCGGTGTTTACGGTGTTGTGATATCCATACTACCGCATACCGGAATTGATCAAGAAAATGCGGTGCGGTGTTTATTATGATCGCATATTTTGCGGTTGCGGTCATACTCCCACCGCATTTTTTATGAGTATACTCTAAATCACAAAAAATGTATCGCATGCTGATCTCTGGTATGTACATATGTATGTTTTTCTTTCTTGTGCGCATTTTAGTATGTACTAGCTGTACCCGCCAAGCTTTGCTTTGGCCCACTTCCTATTATAGGCATTAGAAGCGAAAAACGGCAAACTTTAAAATAAGTTGGAAGTATCTAGATACCGAACTTTCCTCAGGATGCAGATATCAGCAAAAGTCAGATTAGTTAAAAAAAAATGTGAAGGAAAAAATGTCTTTATACCTTTTTCCTTCGTATTAGTCTCCCACTCTCTTTCCCTTTATTATTCCCTATCCATTTATCTTTCCCTTTCCCCTTATCTACCGCTCTCTCTTACAACTCCTTTTCTGTCTTTCTCCTTTCATTCCCCTCTTATTCTTTCTCTAATTCCCTCTCTTACTGTCTCTCTCCCCATACCCTTCATTCCATTTTCATTATATTTTCCCTCTCCTTTTCCATCCCTTTGCATTTGCCTTTCCCTTACTCATCACCCTCCCACTTTCCCTTTCCCTAGAGAACCAGGTTTAGCATAACATAGCCCTGCATTCCACTTCACATTTAAACCATCGTTGCGTTGTTTAAAAACATCCCGTGGCATCCGAGTCCACTCCTGTACCCATAATTGAGTACCGTGCCTAAGAATCACAATAATAAAACAAAGTAAAAAAATTTTTTTAAAAAAGCTTTTATTTAATATTAATATAACAATTTACTAAAAAGGAAAAAAATAATTTTTTTATATTTTTGAACAAGATTTATATTAGTCCTTAGTTCATTTGGATCTTAATTTCAATCTAAACATACATTTAACGTATTTCTTCAAAGCATTTCTGTATATGTATCAACATAAATAAAAGCGCGGGTGCTCTTTACGTAATGCATATCTTACGTAATTGGAATTTAAAGTTTTTATCGCTTCCTTCCATTTCGCCAATACGGTTTTATAACATGAATATGTAATGAGTACCCGCGCTTTTATTTATGTTGATACATATACAGAAATGCTTTGAAGAAATACGTTAAATGTATGTTTAGATTGAAATTAAGATCCAAATGAACTAAGGACTAATATAAATCTTGTTCAAAAATATAAAAAAATTATTTTTTTCCTTTTTAGTAAATTGTTATATTAATATTAAATAAAAGCTTTTTTTAAAAAATTTTTTTACTTTGTTTTATTTTTGCCTTTTTAGTTTTACAATGCATATTACATCTAATATCTGGTTTTACTATACTCTTTTGTGAATAGATTACTTCGTAATACGTGTTCAAAATAGGAACAAATCTGGTTCATAAATACTAATTTTCTAAATATCTTGACACTAGCGCCACCTAGCGGCGATTTATTTCCACGGATATATTTACTTTCTCATAGGCAATATATATACCGAATATGAACAAATTCGGTCGGTAAATACGAATTTTACAAATATCTCGACACCAGCGCCATCTATCGGATTTTTTTTTATTTCACATTGCATTGTCTTCGGGTCCTGAACTATGTTCCAAATTTCAAGTACCTAGCTCAACTAGAAGTATCTTAAATGTTCGTTGCAAAATTCCACGACATACATACAAAAAGTGAAGTTAAATAAAAGCTTGTAAAAATAGCTCTATGTAGCAGCTCTGGTCAACACCAGTAATTTTATATCGGTATTGCTCAGCACCATCCCGGGGTCATCCGGGTCCACTTATTGACCCACATCTGGGGACCCGACCTAGGAATAATGGGTTCATACCTATATAAAATCCCAGATCAACACCCTTCATTCGATACCAATATCGCTGGGAAATATTCCGTGGTCATCCGTCCACGTTTAGACCCACATTTTGGGACCCGAAATAGGAATGATAATAATTTAATTTCCATGGACGAGTTATGCTCATAACCTTTCGTTTGATACCAATATCCCTGAGAAATATTCGGTGGTCCACGTTTTGACCCATATCTGGGAATCATAATGGGTAAGGCTCCATATAAAATTCCTGCTCAAACCCTTTAATTTGATAACAATATACCTGTGAAATATCCCGGTGTTATCCGGGTCCACGTATTAACCCACATATTGGGACCCGACCTAGGAATCATAATGAATTCATTTTTATGTAAATTTTCTATGTAAAATACCCTTCATTTGATACCTTTACTTACTTTAATTGGCACGTAACTGTCTAGGCGATTTTGATAATATTATGGACGATCACTGTCCACCTGATCTTCCCAACGCAGTGGAGATCTCCCCTTTCTTCTGCGTTCAGCGGGTTTCGATAGAAATTGATACCAATATCGCTCGGAAATATTCCAGGGTCATTCAGGTCCACGTTTTGACCCATATCTGGAGACCCGACCTAGGAATCACAATGAGTACTCTTTTATGTAAATTCCCTGCTCAATACCTTTCATTTGTTACCAATATCGACCAAAAATATTCAGGGGGAAAGCCGGATCCACGTTTTGACCTTTTGACCTATATCTAGGGAACCGAATTCCGGATTTGAAAAAAAATATACATATAAACCTTCTAGGGCAGGGTACTCAGCTGGTGTGTATATTTGGTCCAAATGCCGACACGCGTTTGGGCGAAAGCCGGCGACATAGAAATAGGCTTGATTTATATATATATATATATATATATATATATATATATATATATAGATTACTGGCATTGCCTCAAAACCGAATGGGGTTGCACATCGATAATTTAAAAAATATACTTTTCTTTTCTGATGAATATACGTTAAATGCAATAAAATCAAATATTTTCGACATTTTTAAACAGAAAAAAATATATTTAATTCTGATTTAAATGAACTAGAAATGCAGTGGAAAAAACTGCATTTATAGCAGTGCACTGAAGTGGGAGAAACCAGATTCTACAACTACAATTCGGGCTCAGGTTCCCATGTATAAAATCGAGGTTCCCTTTGCTAGTTTTGTTTTGGATTTTTTAGTTTTGCATTTAAGAAGTACCACAGAAGTACGTATTTTTAGTATAATTAGTAGTTTTTTTTTTAAGAATTTATGTAGCTGGAACTCTGAAAACGTTCTGGCAACACTGGTTATGAGTATAAGAAATTGTTGTATGTATATTAGGGTAGTCCTTAAAGGCAAATTAGCGATTTTATTCGGTGTCACCCGCCACATCGGTAACAGCATGGTACCAAATATCTATAAATTTTGGTCCCGTTCGGAGATCGATAAAGGGCGTCGCACAGGGGTCAAAGTTTAGATTACCGTATGAAGACTGAAAAAATTTATTTTAATTTTTTGTATATCTAATGCCCAACATTGATTGTCCTTTACTCAAAGATACCGCATATACAGTTTGATGCCGATCGCAGACGCTTAAGGGGTGTCACAAAGTGATCAAAGTTCAGATAACCCCTTAATCATCTCCGATCGGGACCAAAATGTATATTTGGTATCCTTGAGTATAAGACTATCGAGTTTAGCCATTAGATAAAAAATTTAATTTAATTTTTAGGTCTCTATATGGTAATCTGAGCTTTGACCCCTCTGCGACACCCCTTAACCGCCTCCGATCGGGACCAAAATTTGCATTTGGTATGTTTGAGCATAGGATAATCCATTTTGGGCTTTAGATATACAAAAAATTTATTTTTTTTTTCTTTTGAGTCTCAATTGAGTTTTCTGAACTTTGGCCCCTCTACGACACCATTTAACTGTTTGCGATCGGAACAAAAATTTATATGTTGTATCTTCGACTATATTAGCATCGACCCAGGGGGTGAGGTTTAGGAAATATCCTATAAAATTTGTCTCCATACATTTTCGAACCACCCTAATGTATCTACGTAGATGTATTTCGCAAAACTTTAACATTCCAGCCACTTTCACTAAAGAGAGTAAATAGATATACATAAATATATTTGTTTATTATGTGACTAATAATTTCTGCATGCGAAAAGAAATAAAAAATACAATTAGAATCCAATTAGAAGCTCAAATGAGTGGAGAATATGTTTTTACCTTTCAATTGCTTAGCACTACTAGTTTACACTTGAATAAACAAGTTCGAGTGTATTCGAACATTAGATACTCAGCTGTATGCTTTAATTGTTTATTTTCGTTTGCTGGAAACACGGTGTATTTTACATATATAAAGCGAGTGTCGCATAAGCCACGACCATTTTCAAAATTTTTGTCCATCATCAAATCAAGCGTATAAATTTTCGTTGTATCTACTGCAAAATTTCTCCCTCTCTTTATGACTTTTATTTCCAAAGATGGCGAATTACAAATTTCCATGGCTCAATCGATTTCCCTTTCACCCCGATCATACTCATATATCGATTATTTCATGGTGTTACAATCCACCGTTATGTGATTAAAATTATAATACTCTGAGTATAAAAAGTGGAACCTAAATTGAAAGGGACTTCCATATAAATCTACAGAAATTTCGCATGACGTCAAACACAAGCCAAAAATTCCTTACTTTATTATTATTTTCTTTTAACTTAACAGCGAATACAAGCAAATGTTGTTTAAGTTAACGCTCCATTCCAGGGACCCATAATAATCATTATTCGTTATATCTTCAGTGAAAAAAATCAAATACTTGCAAACATCGTAGAAGATTATTGAGTTTGTGTGTGTGCATGTCTGAAAGAGCACTATGATCGAAAAATTTTAAGCGATATCCATAAAAATCAAAAATAATCATTATTTTTTGAGTTTTATTTTTTGGATCAAAAATAAAACTTATTCCTTGAGTGATATTTTTATTGCTCAGAAATAATCATTATTTTTTGAGTTACACTTATTCCTTGAGTGATATATTTATCGCTCAGAAATAAAAATTATTCTTTGAGTTTTATTTTTTTGCTTAGGTCGAAAAACTCAAATCGTCTCTGAAGTGCTCTGGAACATAATTATTAAAAAAATCCCATCGATATAACTTCGTGAATGAGTGATATTTTTGATCGAAAAAAATAAAACTAAAAAAGTAATGATTATTTCTGAACGATAAATATATCACTCAAGGAATAAGTGTTATTTCTGATCAAAAAAATAAAACTCAAAAAATAATGATTATTTTTGATGAAATATAAAAAAACTCAACATATCTTTATATATATTACGCTAAGCGATTTTTTGTAAACACCATAACTTTTACACCGTTATACCGATTTTCGAAAATGGGTTGCCATATGAAAGGGCTTGGCCTGTAGATGTGCAGGAAGTTTTAAGTTTTTTGAAAAGGGTTGCCACCTGTTTAAAAATTTAATTGTCCTGTATAGTTTGCTTGATTTTAAAATTTCAGGTGTCATATGAAAGGGATCTGTGTGAACATAAGTAATTTATTATAATTTTTATAAAAAGGGTTGACACCTCTTCACAATTTAATTTTTACGCTATAGTCTTTTTGAGTTTTAGATTTGAGGTGTCATATGAAAGTTCTTTGCCTCAAAATGAGTAATTTATCATAATTTTTACAAAGAGGGTTGCCACGTGTTCCAAAATTTATTCTTACTCCACAGTTTGATTTTTAAATTTAAAGTGTCATATGAAATGGCTTTGCCGGGCATATGAAAATGCTTGGCCTGAAAATTAGTAATTTATTACGATTTTTACAAAACGATTTGCTACCTGTTCAAAAATTTATTTTTACGCTACAGTTTGTCCGGTTGTATTAATCGCATTAAAATTTCAATATGGGACTCCTCGGACAAAATCATTGCATACAAAATCTAGGTCGACGGAAAATAAAAATAACCAGTAATTATGTATATGCTTAATTTTATATTTTATTAATAAGAATCTATGGGCTTAAAAATGGCAGAATATATATCGGCGTTAAGGGGAAGTCAAATTTAAAATGGCAAACAAAAAAATTGTTAAATGTAGCAATAAGTGCTCTTCCTCCCTCAAATTGTCGCACAGTGTAATTGAAAGCCACGGCATCGCGTGGCCGGGTTTACTAGTAATAATTAAATGGCGATATTTATTATAAAACTCATAATGATTACGGTCCTGCTCCATTCGCCTTCAAGGTGACTATATCAATGTTTTTATTTTAAATCAAACACAGCCCAAATAAATATTTTCTTTTGGTTTTATAATTTTTTTTTTGTTAAATAGAATTCACATGAAAAAGTTAAAACTAGTCTTAATTAAACATCTGTATTTACTGTATTTAACCACTTGTTTTGTCTGACAAAAAATTGTTTTGCACAGTTGTTTCTTTTTAAGTTTATTAGAATTAGATTACAATTGGAGATAATTTTTGCATGATTTTTCGAATGAAAATTTTAGTTCTCTGCTCTTGTTTTCGACAAACATTTTCGAAACATCCTGACCTAAAAGTGAAGTGCAAAAATGCAATTCCCTTCAATTTTTACATTTGCTGGATTTTCCTGTCTTATTATTGATATTTAGGTATGATTATAAATGAACATTGTTGACAATAGTGGTTACAATTTCGCTGATATTGTTGTTGCTGGCGCTGCAAGCGTTCATTAGAATTAATTCTTATGTATGTATATGTATGGAAGGATGCGAGCACCCTTTGGGAGTTTGATGTGTTTGCAAAAGCTTTGACGCATAACCATGATTATGATAATACACATATAAGATGAATTTCATATCAAAGGCTGAAAAAAAACGAACATTTTGAACCCGACCCCCTCAGAATTTGATGAAATTTTGCATAGAGGTACATCTTACCTACTCAAACACAACCTCATTTTTAGAAATTGCATTTTCGAAATATTGTGGGCGTGGCAAGGTATCGAAATATTCGAAAATACCCGAAAATAATCGAAAATTGACGATAATATGTACTTTTAAAGTGTGATTACTAGGGAATGCCTTTACCGATTTCAAAGACCTTTACACCATTAGAAAGGTATTGAAATTAGCTTTCAAAAAAATATACTGTAAATTTTTTTTTTGTTTTAGTACACTGAAAAAAAAATGTTTTCCAAAATAAAATTTGAAACTGAAAAAACACTTCAAAGATCAAGCGATTTTGAAAAATACAAATTTTGTTTAGAAAGGTCTATTTAATATATATAACATATCTGAAAACTAAAATGGCCTTTTTCTTTATTTTTTATACTCAGCTGTACTAGTACACAGAGTATTATAATTTTGATTTCATAACGGTGGATTGTAACATAATGAAATAATCGAGATAGATATGGACTTATATATATCAAACTGATCAGGGTGAAAAGAGAAATCGATTGAGCCATGTCCGTCCGTCCGTCCGTCCGTCCGTCCGTCCGTCCGTCCGTCCGTCCGTCCGTCCGTCCGTCCGTCCGTCCGTACGCACGATAACTCGCGTAAAAATTGAGATATTTTGATGAAATTTGAAATGCAAGTTGGTATCGAGACTGGGACGGTTGGTATTGAAAATGGGCGAAATCGGACCATGACCACGCCCACTTTTCCTATATAGAAAAAATCGGATATTTGGTATCTCAGCCACTAATATAGCTAGAGTGATAAAATTTTACCCACGTATTGAGCTCAGGCCCTTATGAAGAAATTTGATGAAGTTCTGGAAAATGGGCGGTGCCACGCCCACTTATTAAGGGTCAAACATTGAAAGTTTTATATGTCATAACTCAGAAACCGTTGAAGATATATCGATGAAATTTGGTATGCGTAATATGCTTACTTAGGCAAATGTTTTGACGAAAAATTATCAAAATCGGTTGACGGCCACGCCCACTTTTATATATGGGAACTATAAAGGGGCCTAATAAAAACATTTTAAGCGATATCTCTGTCAAATATAAAGATCTATCACTGAAATTTTGTGGCAGGAGTCCAACTACGGACATAAAACAAAAAATACAAAAATTTTTGAAAATGGGCGGTGCCACGCCCACTTATTAAGGGTCAAACATTGAAAGTTTTATATGTCATAACTCAGAAACCGTTAAAGATATATCGATGAAATTTGGTACGCGTAATATATTTACTTAGCCAAATGTGTGGACGAAAAATTACCAAAATCTGTTGACGACCACGCCCACTTTTATATATGGGTATTATAAAGTGACCTAATGAAATCATTTTTAGCGATATCTCTGTGAAATATAAAGATAATTCATTGAAATTTTGTGATATGAGTTCTACAATAGACCGGAAACAAAAAATAAAAAAAGTTTATAAAATGGGCGTGGCACCGCCTCTTTTTATGCAAAGAAATCTACGAGCCTATTACTCGACAAATAACTGAGATATTATGACGAAACTTGGTTTATTCACTTTCATAACTTGTGTTAATAGACACGCAAAAATGTATTGAAATCGGTTTATGACCACGCCTACTTTTTAACAAAGATATTTCTGGAACACCCTTTTGGAATTTGTAACGTGAAGTCTTTGTAACTAAAAGTCATAGAGGGATGCAATTTTGCACTAACAATAATATTTATATGCTTATTTGGATGATTGATACAAATTTTGAAAATGGGCGTGGCTGCGCCCTGTATATGCAGCACTCGTTTCATATAAAATACACCCTATATCGAACAAACGCAAACAAACAATGAAAGCATACAGCTGAGTATCTAATGTTCGATTCCACTCGAACTTAGGCTTCCTTACTTGTTTTTTTTAATTTATTTAAGTAAATGCATCTCTTGGCTTTCTTGTATTTTGATATCACGCGTAAACTAATCAACCGATTTCAAAAATTTGTATACCATTAGAAAGGTATTAAAATCACCTTTTGAAAACACACACTGTAAAAATTCTATATTACATATTACACTGAAAAAAAATTTTATAAATTTTTTTTTTTTCAAACTGGCAGAACACTTCAAAGACCAAGCGATTTTGAAAAATAAGAATTTTTTTAGAAAGGTCTATTTAATATATATAACATATCTGAAAACTAAAATGGCCTTTTTTTTTAATTTTTTTTTTTAAATTTATTTAAGTAAATGCATCTCTTGGCTTTCTTGTATTTTGATATCACGCGTAAACTAATCAACCGATTTCAAAAATTTTTATACTGTTAGAAAGGTATTAAAATCACCTTTTGAAAACAAACACTGTAAAAATTCTGTATTACATATTACACTGAAAAAAAAAATTTCAGTTCAGTTTGAAAAAAAAAAAATTTTGAAATTTTTTTTTAGGTGTAATATGTAATATAGAATTTTTACAGAGTATGTTTTCAAAAGGTGATTTTAATACCTTTCTAACGGTATAAAAATTTTTGAAATCGGTTGATTAGTTTACGCGTGATATCAAAATATAAGAAAGCCAAGAGATGCATTTACTTAAATAAATTAAAAAAAAAAATAAAGAAAAAGGCCATTTTAGTTTTCAGATATGTTATATATATTAAATAGACCTTTCTAAACAAAATTTGTATTTTTCAAAATCGCTTGATCTTTGAAGTGTTTTTTCAGTTTCAAATTTTATTTTGGAAAACATTTTTTTTCAGTGTACTAAAACAAAAACAATTTTTACAGTGTGTTAAAGCTAATTTGAATACCTTTCTAATGGTGTAAAGATCTTTGAAATCGGTAAAGCCGTTCCCTAATAATCACACTTTAAAAGTACCTATTATCGTCATTTTTCGATTATTTTCGAATATTTTTGAATATTTCGATACCTTGCCACGCCCACAATTTTTCGAAAATGCAATTTCTGAAAATGAGGTTGTGTTTGGGTAGGTAAGATGTACCTCTGTGCAAAATTTCATCAAATTCTGAGGGGGTCGGCTTCAATGCATATTGGGTTTGATATGAAATTCATCATAATATAAATGTACATTAGGGTAGTCCTTAAAATTTTCTTCCGTCTCACTCCCTAGATCGGTAACCGCACAGTCAGATATATCACATATACATTTTGGTGCCGATAGGAGATGGTTAAGGGGTGTCGCACAGTGTCAAAGCTCATAGCATCGACCAGGGTTGGGCAAGCTGCATTCAATTTTGATTGCATTCAGCCTTGCAGCCACCAATCAATGATGAGTGGTAGTGCAAAATTGATTTGCATTACCATTCAGTAGCGAATGGGAATGCAAATTTGGTTTGCATTACCATTCAGTAGTGAATGGGAATGAAAATGTGGTTTGCATTACCATTCAATAGTGAATGCGAATGCAAAGGTGAATGCATTCCCATTCACTGCATTCCCACTGCAAATGTGATTTGGACTATTAATTAAAAATGAGTGCGAGTGATTTGGACAACCATTCATCATTTAATAGCAGTTAAAACCTGTGACCATAGTTAAGGTATTAAGTGGCTAATCTATTTATTAACGGAAGGGAAGTTTATGGGATATTATAAATATGGAATTAGGCTTAGCAAAGTAAAGGGAAACCAACACGGCATAGAACATATGTACATATGTTCTATGTTATACCTGTAAGTAAAAGTATTTCTTTCAACTTCTGAGGTTATAATTACACAGTTCAACAAATTTACTCAACACGAACAAACGCTAGTTATTATGAAAGAGGATGCCTCTCAGACCAACTTTTCCGAATAGAGTACTAGTCCAGTGCAAATCACATTTGCAGTGGGAATGCAATGAATGGGAATGCATTCACCTTTGCATTCGCATTCACTATTGAATGGTAGTGCAAATCACATTTGCATTACCATTCACTACTGAATGGTAATGCGAACCACATTTACATTCCCATTCACTACTGAATGGTAATGCAAACCACATTTTCATTCCCATTCACTACTGAATGGTAATGCAAACCAAATTTGCATTCCCATTCCCTACTGAATGGTAATGCAAACCAATTTTGCACTACCATTCACTATTGAATGGTAATGCACTTTGAATGGTAATGCAAAAATGCCCATCCTTGGCATCGACATAGGGGATGAGGGTGAAAAAATATGATATAAAATTTGTCTCCATACATTTGGGGATCACGCTAATGTACATAAATTTTCCGTTTTGTAGACTTTTTAATCTATGCTCATACCACTGGATGGTACAAAGTCTGATATGATGTATATATTTAGGAAAACGCGTAAACAGCAAAAATTTGCATTTATGTACATATGTATGTATGTATATTCGATGAGTTATGATTTTGTTGAACGAGGGCTTTATTCAGAAACTCAGTTTGAAGCGCAATCTGCTTTTGTAGTACAAGCAGAGCGTTCATAAACGTAAATTTTGCATGAAGCGTTGCGCATCACAATCATCAAAAAAATAATTCTGCCGCTGTTGCATTTCATGCTGCGTTTCTGAACATACCCGAATTCAGCCTTAAAGTTCTCAGCAAAGAATTGGTTGTGTGCAATAAAATCTGTGAACCTTTGAGAAGAAATTTTTACTGCGTACGCACTTGCTTAAAGTAAAGTTAATACTTAAATTTTAAGAATTTGTTAGAGAAACTGTTCTCTGTTTAATTTCCCCAATATAAAATATTTAAATTCTTTACGTTTAATCTTTTACCAAGAGTCAGTCACGAAATAATTTAAGTCTGATTTAATTTTTTGACTGGAATTTTATATGAAATCTGACAGGGGAAAAAATCATTTTTCACTTAAATTCTTTCGTGAAACCCGCTGTAAAAGTGTAATATTTAAGCCTTACATTGTGAGTTCTCCATAAGCCATAAATATTTGATGTGGCCAAAAAAAAACAAAATAAGTAAACTGCCATAACTAAAAAAAGTAGGATTTTTGAAAATTGACCAGACAAACCCATAGAGCGCAATAATAAAACCTAATAAAACAAGATTTCAACTTAACTCGACTTACTATGTTATGTTGTATCGACACAGATATATTTGAAAATATGTGTCTTGATAAAACACAACAACGACAACAATCGCAATTAAGTTGACATTTCTATAACGTGCAACTGACAGTTGAAGGCAAACTGTTTCAAACAAAAAGAGTCGAAACAAGTAAGGAAGCCTAAGTTCGAGTGGAATCGAACATTAGATACTCAGCTGTATGCTTTCATTGTTTGTTTGCGTTTGTTCGATATAGGGTGTATTTTATATGACACAAGTGCTGCATAAACAGGGCGCAGCCACGCCCCTTTTCAAAATTTGTATCAATCATCCAAATAAGCATATAAATATTATTGTTAGTGCAAAATTGCATCCCTCTATGACTTTTAGTTACAAAAACTTCACGTTACAAATTCCAAAAGGGTGTTCCAGAAATATCTTTGTTAAAAAGTAGGCGTGGTCATAAACCGATTTCAATACATTTTTGCGTGTCTATTAACACATGTTATAAAAGTGTATAAACCAAGTTTCGTCATAATATCTCAGTTATTTGTCGAGTAATAGGCACGTAGATTCCTTTGTATAAAAAGAGGCGGTGCCACGCCCATTTTCCAAACTTTTTTATATTTTGTTTCCGGTCTATTGTAGAACTCATGTCACAAAATTTCAGTGATAGATCTTTATATTTGACAGAGAGATCGCTTAAAATGTTTTTATTAGGTCACTTTATAAAACCCATATATAAAAGTGGGCGTGGTCGTCAACCGATTTTGGAAATCTTTCGTCCACACATTTGGCTAAGTAAATATATCACGCGTACCAAATTTCATCGATATATCTTTAACGGTTTATGAGTTATGGCTTATAAAACTTTCAATATTTGCCCCTTAATAAGTGGGCGTGGCACCGCCCATTTTCCAAAATTTTTATATTTTTTGTTTTATGTCCCTAGTTGGTCTCCTGCCACAAAATTTCAGTGATAGATCTTTATATTTGACAGAGATATCGCTTAAAATGTTTTTATTAGGCCCCTTTATAGTTCCCATATATAAAAGTGGGCGTGGCCGTCAACCGATTTTGATAATTTTTCGCCAAAACATTTGTCTAAGTAAGCAAATTACGCAAAACAAATTTCATCGATATATCTTCAACGGTTTCTGAGTTATGACATATAAAACTTTCAATGTTTGCCCCTTAATAAGTGGGCGTGGCACCGCCCATTTTCCAAAATTTTTGTACTTTTTGTTTTATGTCCGTAGTTGGACTCCTGCCACAAAAATTCAGTGATAGATCTTTATATTTGACAGAGATATCGCTTAAAATGTTTTTATTAGGCCCCTTTATAGTTCCCATATATCAAAGTGGGCGTGGCCGTCAACCGATTTTGATAATTTTTCGCCAAAACATTTGTCTAGGTAAGCAAATTACGCATACCAAATTTCATCGATATATCTTCAACGGTTTCTGAGTTATGACATATAAAACTTTCAATGTTTGACCCTTAATAAGTGGGCGTGGCACCGCCCATTTTCCAAAACTTAATCAAATTTCTTCATAACGGCCTGAGCTCAATACGTGGGTAAAATTTTATCACTCTAGCTATATTAGTGGCTGAGATACCAAATTTCCGATTTTTTCTATATAGGAAAAGTGGGCGTGGTCATGGTCCGATTTCGCCCATTTTCAATACCAACCGTCCCAGTCTCGATACCAACTTGCATTTCAAATTTCATCAAAATATCTCAATTTTTACGCGAGTTATCGTGCGTACGGACGGACGGACGGACGGACGGACGGACGGACGGACGGACGGACGGACGGACGGACGGACGGACGGACGGACATGGCTCAATCGATTTCTCTTTTCACCCTGATCATTTTGATATATATAAGTCCATATCTATCTCGATTATTTCATTATGTTACAATCCACCGTTATGAAATCAAAATTATAATACTCTGTGTACTAGTACAGCTGAGTATAAAAAAGCACTGCAGCGCAAATAATAAACGTACCAAAAAAGCTAGAAAATATAAATATAACTGCAAGTTGGCAAGAAACGCCCGAAATAAAAGTGCTCACTTGCGATTTAAATAACCATTTGGTGAGATGAGAAAGGAAATTTTATTTTCACTTTGCAATTTTAAATGAAGAAAGAACTTCATTACTTTTTATCCAAAAACTTTTACTAAATATTGTTTTCATTTGAAATGTGTCTTAACAGCGCTTGAGCTTAGACGGAAGCAATACTAGATTAAGAGAGGTTCATAGTTCGGAAAATTTCAATTCAAATTCAGAAATCTTAAATTAAAAAATCGTACAGTTATCATGAGATTTTATGAATTTGAAATGGATATTTTGCAAACCAGTTGCAACTTTCTGAACTAAAACTGAAAAGGGTATATAGTTGATATGAGTGTGTTTATTACAAATGTTTTGGCTCCTACTTCATTGTTGGTTGGTATTAATTTTTTGTTTTTTATGTGACACAGAATGTTTTTGCTGCTTTGCTATCAGCATAATTGCAATGAAATCTTGCTGTTAACATATTAACTTATATGTCGCTTATGTAAAATTGTTATTAACCAAAAAAAAATGTGTGTTTTTTTTTGGTGGCGATGAACTAATTAAAATTTTGAATTTTGGCGAAGAGCAATGCCAAACAATAACTACGTGGATATGTATAATAGGTGCATAATACGTATATATGTAGGTACATAATACATAAAAATATAATACGAACCAGAAAATATTTATAAAGGTTTATTTCTTGGCTTATTTGGCTTGCCAACACTATTGGGACGAGCAACAATTTATATTTTTGTGCCCCTGGCATGTTTTTAGCACTGTTTTTCACTGAAGTAAGTTTATGATTAACCTAATTCGACGCAGAAGAAGTAAAATCATATACATATGTAGTACAAAACTTAATTGCTAAGCTACCATCCACTAAAATAGCATGGAAACTAGAAAATTATATCAACCTTGAAATCCAACGGAAAAATCAAACCTCCCAAAAAGTAGATACCTACATATCGACGCTTCCAAACAATATTGTACTAAGTCGACTTAGTAAGTTTTCCCGTTTTTGGTGTTTTCAAGTATTAGTTGTCTTAATTTGGATGCTGACAAATTTTGGTATCAATCGGACAATCCAATCAAAAGTTATAAGCAAAAGTGTACATATAATACAACTCGAGATTTTTTACGGAATAAAAATATTGAAAGCTTGCCATCAAAATCAACGAAGCAAGTTTTTATTATTTCTTATTATTTTATATAAAGCATACACTAACTTAGATGGTATCGAGTTTTGGTATTGACCTTTTAATCCAAATAGAAGTTACAAGCGAAGATATACTTAGCACGCAACTGAAGTTTCATACCGAATTTAAATATTGAGAGCTCCCCTTGCAAAACAAAGTTTTCAGACTTAGTACAGTATTAGCCCTGTTTTTATTTAAGTGCATATACAGGCAAACAAAATTGCGACGAAGGCAGCTTTTAGAAAATTGTTTTTGTAGGCACGAAATAAAAATTGCGTATTTATTCCTTTATTTATTGTCAAAAAATGTATTTTCTTTTACTAATTTTCAACAAGAAATTTAAAAAATTAAGCTCCGCTTCGGATTCGTGTTCATGTGATCAAAACGCGTCGATTAACACCCCACTTCTTGAAAATTTACCAATTTTCACCGTTGTCACCTAAACTAGATAATTACAAAAACTTGAGAATAAATATTGGTACTAAGTTTGGGTATTTCATGAGAAATTTTGGTGTCTTCCCATTATTTCAAATACGGCAACAGTCACACGACTGTTCAAAATAGAAAACAGCTGATTTTTGTGTTGTCATACGGGCATGAAATTCATTCAACTCGTTATACAACACAAAAAAAAACAATTTTTTCCACATACATATGCTTACGTACCTTTATGAGTTGTGAATAGCAGCGTAATTGTATGAATTTTGGATAAATAAATAAGCAAGCCTAAGTGGTGTTTATCTTCAGAAACGATCTGTGTATGTTTAGTGGGCTTAAAACGGATCGTTGTATGTTCAGCGATGTTTCCCTGCAAAAAAGCCGAGTACTCCATGCACGCGTATATAGAGTACTCGCTATGGACCAACCGAGTACTCCTCAACCTGCCACATTTCATATAAAAAATATGGTCCATTTAACATGGCGATGTCCTAGACAGGGATCACATACTCCCATTTCCGCATGACACCCGAGTAATCCAAGGAGTACCTACATGCAGGGTTGCGTGATTTTGATTTGACTGAATCACTAATCAAAAATATTTTCTGATTCTTGATTTAAAATATTTTCAAATCAAAGATAATTTTTATTTGTGATTCCTTTCAAGAAAGAATCAGAAATACCCTTTGATTCGTGATTCAAACTATTTTCAAATCAAAGATAAATTTTATTTGTGATTCGTTTCACAAAAGAATCAGAAATACCCTTTGATTCGTGATTCAAACTATTTTCAAATCAAAGATAAAATTGATTTGTGATTCATTTCTCAAAAGAATCAAAAATCTTTTTTGATTCTTGATTCAAACTTGATTTCGAATCAAGATTCTTAATAAATTTTTGATTCGAATCAAATTTTTGATTCGAATCAAACTTTTGATTCGAATCAAAAAATTATTTTGAATCAAAACTTTATTTCATATAAAAAATACTTTAGTACGTGATCCCACCACCCCCGCGAGTTGAAATGCAAAAAATCTAAAATTTCAACAAACGTCTGCGTTGTATGGGAGGAAATGCAAGCAGATTTTCGCAGTTGCTTTAGCCAAGCACTTGCGCATACATATGTATGTATATCAGGGATTATCAAACTAACATTCTCACATATTGTGCATGTGTTAAAAGCACATAAAGCTCTTGCCTACACCCAAAAAAAACTCAATCATGGTCGAAGACTAAAATTTTGAAATTGGAAATGGATATTATTATTAACTTCACAAAAAACACAAACCAAAAAAATGTGAATAAAAAATAAGAACAAAAAATGAAAAATCTTTATTACTAAAAAAAATATTACGTAAAAATATTGTATCATGTTTATTATTATGTTTCACCATGTCAATTAAAATTTGGTCGATATTTCGAATTGGATCTGAAATATAAATCTTAAAGTCTTCAAAGTTTTTTAAATTTTAATTGACAGTGAAAAAGTTTGTTTTATTTTTACACGCTTTTATTAGTTTCACCTGTACGTATGTATGTGATTTCTAGCTGCTGTCTAAATATATGCAACATATTTACTAATGAGATTAGGCTATAACCACCGCTATGTTCCAACAGATGGCGCGCGTGCATTTATATTTTTAAAATATTCACTTATTTAATATTATTATTATTATCATTATTATTACTAATATTACTATCTTCACAAAGAACACAAACAAAATAAGAGCAAGAAAACAAAGCCATTATACCTACTAAAAATATTACGTAAAAAACGAGATAAAACAAGTAAGGAAGCCTAAGTTCGAGTGGAATCGAACATTAGATACTCAGCTGTATGCTTTTATTGTTTGTTTGCGTTTAATGGAAACACGTTGTACTTTATATAAAGTGAGTGCTGCATAAAGTGGGCGTAGCCACGCCCATTTTCCAAAATTTTTATCAGTTATCCAACTAAGTATATGAATATTATTATTTGTGCAAAATTTCATTCCTTTACGAGTTCTAGTTACAAAGATTTCACGTTAAAAATTCCCAAAGGGTGTTTCAGAAATATCTTTGTTAAAAAGTAGGCGTGGTCATAAATCGATTTCAATAAATTTTTGCGTGTCTATTACCACAAGTGATAAAAGTGTACACACCAAGTTTCGTCATAATATCTCAATTATTTGTCGAGTTATGGGCTAAGAAATCTCGTATATTCCTGCTTCTAAAAGGAGGCGGTGCCACGCCTATTTTCCAAAATTTTTGTGTTTTTTGTTTTATGTCCATAGTTGGACTCCTGCCATAAAATTTCAATGATATATCTTTATATTTGACAGAGATATCGCTTAAAATGTTTTTATTAGGCCACTTTATAATACCCATATATAAAAGTGGGCGTGGTCGTCAAACGATTTTGGCAATTTTTCGTCCAAACATTTGCCTAAGTAAGTATATCACGCCTACCAAATTTCATCGATATGTCTTCAACGGTTTCTGAGTTATGACTCATAAAACTTTCAATGTTTGCCCCTTAATAAGTGGGCGTGGCACCGCCCATTTTCCAAAATTTCACCATATTTCTTCATAAGGGCCTGAGCTCTATACGTGGGTAAAATTTCATCACTCCAGCTCTATTAGTTACTGAGATACAAAATTTCGGATTTTTACTATATAGGGGAGGTGGGCGTGGTCATGGTCCGATTTCGCCCATTTTCAATACCATCCGTTCTCGTCTTGATACCAACTTGCATTCCAAATTTCATCAATATATTTCAATTTTTGCGCGAGTTATCGTGCTCACAGACGGACGGACGGACAGACGGACGGACATGGCTCAATCGATTTCTCTTTTCACCCTGATCATTTTTATATATATAAGTCTATATCTATCTCGATTATTTCATTCTGTTACAATCCACCGTTAGGAAATCAAAACTATAATACTCTGTGTACTAGTACAGCTGAGTATAAAAAACCACCCCCAACGCACAATCATTTACAAGCGTTCAGAGACTGCGCGAGCAACACAACCTGCTAGCTCAACAGCCTAAAGCCCAAATTACATCAGCGATGTGGCAGCGGGCAGCGACGGTTTTCGAAATCAGCTGATGCGTCTAATATGAGCAGTGACTGCCAGACCAAACACAATAGAGCGTTCGCAGTATTTGGCAGTGACTTCTTTATATATTAGGTCTGTTTCCTTTTACCTTGGACACGTGGTGACATAAATTTACTTACCATTTTTATGTCCACATTTTTCAATTAAAATAATCAATATTGTTTCATTTTTTCCTCTACTCTTTCTTCTTCTTTACTTTTTCATCCCGCCAGCAATATTTGCTAGTGGAAATCAATTAAGTAAAAATTAAATTCTCTCCCGCTTGCTGGCATCAAAGTACGGAAACACAAAATTAGTAAAAATATATTACATTTGGATAGTACGGAAACAGACATAAGTTCACATCAACACTTAGAAGTTGGCTGCGATTCAAGGCAGCAGCAGCGAATTTAGAATTTGGGCTAAACGGAGCGGTGCTGCCAGCTGCCTCTGCTGTATTATGTGCCGCTTCATTGCAAACCGTAGTTTCTAAAAATCAGCTGATTTCGAAAAACAGTCGCTGCCACAGCCACAGCGCTATTGTAATTCCGGCTTAACGCTGACTAGAAATCGTTGAACAAAAATTTGCCAACAAACAAAATTTCTTTTCGTGTACGAAGAGTTGTGTAGTGTCGGTGTGAGGCTGTTGGTGTGAAAGCTACAAAAAGCTTTTGCACGCGTGCATAGGGAAAACAAACTCCGATGTATATACTTACATACATATATATAACGAATAAATGAATGAAAGGATGAATGAATTATGGTTGGGTGTATGCATACAAAAGAATCCCTGCAAAAAAACCGAGTACTCCATGCACGCGTGTATAGAGTACTCGCTATGGACCAACCGAGTACTCCTCAACCTGCCACATTTCATATAAAAAATATGGTCCATTTAACATGGCATTATTTATTATCTAGGCCTTATTTCGCATGGCGGATAAGCATTAGGAATAAGGTGTGCTCTCAGAGAGAGAGTACTCCTTATGGCGTGATGATATCAACACAGGAAAATCAGCCTTATTTTAAGCCTTACGCCATACAAATTTGCTACCTTTATAATTTTCAGGCCTGATTTCGGAAGCCTTAAAATCTGCGGTTTTAATTCTTAAAAAGGCTTAGATTTTTTGGTGGGAATATACATACATATGTACGCGCAAATGGCTGGCTAAGGCAACTGCGAAAATCTGCTTGTATGTATGCATATCCTTCCCTACAACGTAGCTGAAAAATGTTCGTGATAAATTGTTTTCGCGAATGCTTTGTTAGTTTTCGCGATCAGTTTGTCTCACATGTGAGTGGCGCCATGCTGCACGAAACAGAAACAATTGCCGCACTCTACTGGATTCCGCCAGAATCGTCTAGACGGTTACGTGCCAATTAAGGAAGGAAGGAAGGAAGGAGAAATATTGTTTTGTTATTTTTCGCGCACAAGTGGAATAACTGGATTTTTTTGTTTGATCGCTTCTTGCGAGAGAGGAGCATATTTTTTTGCATTTCTCTCTCGTGATAAAAGAACGAAGAAATATTCGTGAAAATTCTCACAAATGAATGAAAATGAGTAATCTTAAATGAGAATATCCGAACCATGGTTTAATGTTGAAAGTGTATCTGTAGTGCGCGCATCGTTAAGGAACAAAAAATTTTTTTTTTGATTCCGCGAAATGCCGCCAAAATTGTTTTTTTTTTATTGTAACATTGTTATTTGACACCCAACTATGAGAAAACATCTTCAGAGTTCAAAAGGACATTCGAAGGAAATATAGAGCTTCAAAATACCAAAATAATGACGTATCAATTTTAAAAATCGGATGTCAAATAACAAAGCTACAATAAAAAAAAAATTTGGCGACATTTCGCGGAATCAAAAAAAAATTTTTTTGTTCCTTAACCCTCTCAACATTAGCTTAAAATTTAGGGGCGGACTTTTATAACTTTGTTTTTCGCATGGGGACCAACACTTACCTCCTGACTTCTCCACACATATGTACTTACTTATGTACTTATAATTTATATATTTTACATACATTGAATGAACCCAATAAAAGAACAAAATAACAGAATTTAAAAATAAATAATAATAATGCATTTACCCAAAATGATCTCGTACTAAAAGTATCTTTTATTTGAAATATATTTAGGATTCACTATAGGTACATACATACATATGTATATTTTAAACCCGTTCAAATTAAACGAAAGTGGTTTGTTGTATTGCTTTACGAACAGCAATTCAATCTGGGAATTTATTGGTAAAATTGATTCTTATTTACCTATACACAAAATTTCTTATGTACACACTACTTATTTACTATAATACATGTATATCTACTCTAATTCTTACTTCTATGTAGATATGTACATATATATGTTCGGCTAACTACGAACCGATGCAGATACACGAATCGGTCGCTTGGGCTGTGTTAGTGGTCACTTTGAAAGTACTCCAACTTACCACAAATGGAGCATATAATCCAATGAATTTTGCAGGGCATATGTACATATAAAAGATTTTTGATTCTTTTGAGAAATGAATCACAAATCAAATTTATCTTTGATTTGAAAATGGTTTGAATCACGAATCAAAGGGTATTTTTGATTCTTTTGAGAAAAGAATCACAAATCAAATTTATCTTTGATTTGAAAACAGTTTGAATCACCAATCAGAGGGTATTTTTGATTCTTTTGAGAAATGAATCACAAATAAAAATTATCTTTGATTTGAAAATAGTTTGAATCACGAATCAAGTTGATTCTTTATTTGAAAGTTGATTTTAAATCAAAATTGATTCGAATCACGCAACGCTGCCTACATGGGAATAATTCATGGAGTAGGTACGAAAATTAATGAGATTTAATAATCTCTGAACAGTTTTGAAAGACTGCCAATTCAATTTGATTATTAGCATTACATACATACATAAGTAAGCTTTTCTTTAATCAAAATAAAATAACAAAATTTTTCTAACGCAATCACCAGCATGTTCTGTCGCGTTCAATGTCCCTTTATTACTGAATCATGCACTTTCAAACGAGCATGCATATGTACATACATACATACATACAAATGTACGCACTTGCTTCGTCGTTATCGCGATATATGTACATACATTTGGTTTTCGTAGCAATGTTCGGCTAACTACGAGCCGATGCAAATAAACGAGTTGCTCGCTGGGGTCTATGTTTATGATCACTTTGAAAGTACTCCTAACTACCACAAAATGGGTCATATAATCCTATGATTTTTACAGGGTTATCGTTTATGCTAATGCACATACATAGGCCTATACGCATACATCCCTGCAAAAAGGCCCAGTACTCCATGCACGCGTGTATAGAGTACTCGCTGTGGACCAACCGAGTACTCCATAACTTGCCACGTTTCATATAAAAAATATGGTCCATTTAACACGGCGATGTCCTAGGCTAGGATCACATACTCCGATTTCCGCATGAAACCCGAGTAGTCGAAGGAGTACCTACATTGGACTAATTCATGGAGTAGGTACTAAAATTAATGAAATTTAATAATCTCTGAACAGATTTGAACGACTGCCAATTCAACTTGATTATTAGCATTATATGTATATGCTTTTCTTTAATAAAAAAATAATAACATTTTTCTAGCGCATTCACCAACATGTTGTGTTGCGTTTCAATGTATCTTTATTACTAAATCGTGCACGTTCAAACGAGCATGCATATGCACATATATACATACATATGTACGCACTTGCTTCGTCGTTATCGCGATATACATTCGGTTTTCGTAGCAATGTTCGGCTAACTACGAGTCGATGCAGATAAACGAGTCGCTCGCTTGGGTCTATGTTTATGATCAATTTGAAAGTACTCCAACCTACCACAAAATGGATCACATAATCCAATAATTTTTGCAGGGATATTACCTATGTACTTATACATGCACGTATTTACATATATGCATTTATTCGCATATGTACCTGTAGTTATGTATGTTTATAAACATATATTGAGTTTACTCTGGCGCACGTTACTCTAACAGAAAATATTCGCCGTTTAAACTTCATAACCGCCTAACTGAAAATTTCATAACCGCCTAACCGAAATTTGTGCCAAAAATAAAAAAATTGAATTGCTGACGCCCAACTCTTCGACTTCACAGCTAAAAAAGGCATCAGAAGGAAACAAAGAGCCTCCCAAGGGCAAAATTTATGGTTTGGATCGATTGAGCTGCGCGCCAGAAGTTAAAGTTTGGCAAATCTTAATTTTGGCATAGGCGGTTATGAAAGTTTCACTTAGGCGGTTATGAAGTTTAAACGACGATATGTATAACACGCATAGTGGAAATAGCCGTAAGCTACCTATGCATGTTAAATTTCAACGCTTCCAAGTTGCGAGTAAAATCCCAAAGCAAACAAGCCGCCGCACCGCCCATTGCTAGCATAACTTTGTGCAGGTGCATATACCTAAGTATAGGTATAAAAACATATCTGTGCCCGCAAATTAAAGTAGCCTAACTCAAAATATGGTGAACGGAGAAAACTCAATTTTTTGTCAAAATTCAAACCATTGGACCAATTCGGATTTTTAAAAGGTGAAATAATGGATTTGTAGTGTTAGAGAAGGAATAGTTGTGAACCAGAAATCTTAAAGCAAGGTTAATTGCAAAAAATTGTCTTTTATAACTTAAGTGCTTTTATTGGATGCAATTTTTACGAAAAGCAGAATTAACTCTAGTTAAGTTCTTTTATTGTGCCGAATTCTTCCCAATAAGGTTTTTATTTCCATTTAACTCGAGTTAAGTGTTTTTAAGCGTAGACCTACGTTCGGGTCGAAAACGACCCGAAACGACCATTTAAGTGGATGTAACTAACTAAGTAATGGAATTAGAAGTCTTAGGCCCGGTTTCACCAACGTGACTAAAGCTAAAACTAAGTTTTGACTTAATTTAGCCCAGATTTGGGGCTAACTTACTTTTGGGTTTCACCAAATAGTCTAAGAAAATAGTTTTGCAACCAACCTTCTATGGCAAATACTGGGTTTTTTGGTTGTTTTGGTTGCTGTATTTGCTCATTTTTTGGTCATATTCGCTCTTTTGGTTGTTGAATTTGCTAAAGCGACTCAAATTTTTAGTTTATTTTTAGTCAAGACAAAAGCTGACTAACTTGTGACTAAGCTCAATTGCATGGTGAAACTGAAAACGTAAAAAAGTCGGTTTAACTAAGCTGAGACCGGTTGGTGAAACCGGGCCTTAGAGTTTTTGACTTTTAATTTTTGTTTGAAATGAATGAAATAAAATAAAAATCGTTTCGCTAATCATTGTTGTTTGGGCCTGAAAAAAATAATCCATAGTCCTACGCCGCGGATCGTTTTCAACCCGAACTGAATTTGCATTTTATTTTACCGAATAGTGAAAAAGGCATGGTACTAGGGAAATCACCACAAGAAGCTTGGTTTATCCGGAAATGATTAATGAAGACTCCCAAGCGAGAGGTTCAAAGCTATAACAGCTGGAACCGCCGAAAAAAGGGGCGCGGTAGCACCACTGTTCGATAGAAAACAGCTGGTATTTGTGTGTGGCCAGGACAGCAATCGCTATAAAAAACGACATGTTTAATATTGAATGGTAAACTATTTAAGTGTTTGAATAAGCACGATGCTATTCCATTGCCACCACAATTTGCAAGGGTCTCATGCCACATATAACACGTAGGTTGTCCGGAAACACAGTCATGTACAGTTAAATAAAAAGTGTATAAAGCGTTTATAAAAATATTCAGAAGATCGCAAAAAGGTGTAGGAAGGCATATGCTAATCAGCACTATCTGACCCCGTGTCCGACTGACTATCGTTAAAAAATGAGTCCTTAATTGAGTCGTCGCTACTATAATCCATATTCAGAAAGTCTTCTTCCTCCATGTTACCAGGATCCATACCTTGTAAAAGGCTACACGATTAAAGTTTAATAACAATAATAACTAGCCGAAGGCCTGAGTTGTCAGTGCTATATAAAAAATATCTGTTAGTTTCTAGCTTTTAAGCTTAACTATCAATATTAATAAATAAATAAAAATAACAATAATAATACACTGGCGATATTAAAACTCTAACGAGTTTTATTGCCGAGCTTCTCTCCCAATTCGAGGTGTGCTTCTCAACTATTGTTTTTCCTACAATTTGTGTGGACCTACAGTTTTATGCGAGCTCCCAACGGCGAATGCTTTTATGTGAGAAGCCTTTTCATGGCAGAAATACACTCGGAGGGTATGCCGCCGACTACAGAGAGGTGACCGCTATTTATAAAAACCCAATAATTGGGGTTTAATCAATTAGAAAAATTTTTTGTGGTGTTTGTCTGGACTGGGTTAGAACCCGAGACCTCTGGTATAGCAGGCGAGCAGTCTACGCACTGCACCTCAGCGCCCACATTAAAGTTTAATTGATGAAAAAAGGTGTTTTATGTATACAGTATATAATAATTAATTGAATTTCTATAATATATATCCTTGAAAAATCTCTTATCTCAGTTTATCATATCCACTTGCTTCCAACAAGAAAACCTAACTGAAGATAATAACGCATGAAATGAGAAAAGAATTCTTACAAAAAAACCTAACTCGAGATAAATTGTGTAAAAATAGAAAAAAATCACATAAAATAACCTATTTCCACTTAGCCTATGAAAACAAAATTGACAAAAAAAAATTATAATTCCTAACTCAAGTTAGGTTTTTTTAAAAAACTGAAAACGCAAATAAATACGTCCATGAAGTACCCACATAACTCTAGTTAGCATGTTTTAATAAAACGATTTTTCATACAATACTAGACTTAAGAGATTTTCTAGAAGATAAGTTGTTTTAACTGGTGCAAAATGTTTCTATCTGAGTTAGGATAATTTTTATAACTTAATAACTTTTTAAATATTACTCCAATTTAAATGGGGATAAGACAGATGGATGGGTTTTCCTCCAAAGATTAACACTATAACAATAACTCAATTTCGCATTATCTCGAGTTAGGCTACTTTAATTTGCGGGCACAGATATGTAGTCACAAACAAATGTAGGTAAACATAGTTATGCGCGCGATATGGCAGTGTTGAAAGCTAGCGAATTTTAATTCTGTTTGCCGATTTTCATCCAGCTGCCTATTTTACTGCTATATCGCTATTTTAACTGCTTGCATCCTTTTAGGCGCTAAAACTTTTAGTACGTTGTCGTTCATGTTTTTATACTCACTACTAGTACACAGAGTATTATAGTTTTGATTTCATAACGGTGGATTGTAACAGAATGAAATAATCGAGATAGATATGGACCTATATATATCAAAATGATCAGGGTGAAAAGAGAAATCGATTGAGCCATGTCCGTCCGTCTGTCCGTCCGTCTGTCCGTCTTTCCGTCTGTAAACACTCTAACTCGCGCAAAAATTTAGATATTTTGATGAAATTTGGAATGAAAGTTGGTATCGAGACTGGAACGGTTGATATTGAAAATGGGCGAAATCGGACCATGACCACGCCCACTTTTCCTAAATAGAAAAAATCGGAAATTTGGTATCTCAGCCACTAATATAGCTGGAGCAATGAAATTTGAAATTGAAAATTGATGAAATTGAGCTCAGGCCCTTATGAAGAAATTTGATGAAATTTTGGAAAATGGGCGGTGCCACGCCCACTTATTAAGGGGCAAACATTGAAAGTTTTATAAACCATAACTCAGAAACCGTTAAAGATATATCGATGAAATTTGGAACGCGTGATATATTTACTTAGGCAAATGTGTGGACGAAAAATTACCAAAATCGATTGACGACCACGCCCACTTTTATATATGGGTATTATAAAGTGGCCTAATAAAAACATTTTAAGTGATATCTTTGTCAAATATAAAGATAATTCATTGAAATTTTGTGGCATAAGTTCCACAATAGACCGGAAACAAAAATTAGAAAAAGGTTGGAAAATGGGCGTGGCACCGCCTCTTTTTATACAAAGGAATCTACGAGATTTCGGAGCCCATAATTCGACAAATAATTGAGATCTTATGATGAAACTTGGTTTATACACTTTTATAACTTGTGTTAATAGACACACAAAAATTTATTGAAATCGCTTTATGGCCACGCCTACTTTTTAACAAAGATATTTCTGGAACACCCTTTGGGAATTTGTAACGTGACATCTTTGTAACTAGAAGTCATAAAGGAATGAAATTTTGCACAAAGAATAATATTCATATGCTTAGTTGGATGATTGATAAAAAGTTTGAAAATGGGCGTGGCTACGCCCACTTTATGCGGCACTCGCTTTATATAAATTACCTACACCGTGTTTCCATCAAACGCAAACAAACAATGAAAGCATACAGCTGAGTATCTAATGTTCGATTCCACTCGAACTTAGGCTTCCTTACTTGTTATGTTGCATGTTTGCTTTATTACAAATGGTTAGGCGGTTATGAAATATGTCTTTGTTGCTTAAAGCGTATTAAATTTGCTTGATTGTTAATAAAATTTATTTTTTTGGTAAGTTTTATTTACGAAATATATCGTTAAGTGCACAGAAGGCAATAAATTCAGGTTATGTTCGTAGGTAGCGAACAAAACTTAAAATGGATTAGAAGCACTAAACCGCCTAAGTTCATATAGATCCCACTTTCGCGATGAAGAAACAGCTGGAAATGAGTTTGCAAATGGCCAGCGGCATACACATACACTTCCAAGATTACAAAAGCGAAGCGCATGTGCTCTCCCTTTTGCAAGTTCGTCTGCCGTTCCATTGCCAGGTGTACAGGCACCCATAGTAGTGTGAGCCAGCTCATCAAGATATTACCGGCAACTTACGCGTAGAATATCCTACAATGGTCCGGTAGGTTAAATAAAAATATCAGCCCCATCTGAGCCACAAAAACAGTACAAGCTAAGGTGCCTATTTTTGTAGATTTTTTCTGGAAATTCTTCACATTATTCTATGCTCTTAATGGAAGTAATTTGCGGTATTACTTATAGATTGGATGGCTGTCTAACTATACACATATTACTTATCAGTTGTCTAAAATATTATTTGAGGTAAAACTTGCAACTTCTTAAAGTTACAAAGAATCTCAAATTAAATGCTTGTAAAATGAAGGAACTGATTATGCAGTTTCTATCCAGCCAATACTGCCACACAAACCCTGAAACTCTAGCACGTTATTCGATCATTTTCCCCATCACACAACAGCAGAGGTCAACAACAATTTGAACTTAACTTTGGTTGCGTCGTTAGCTCATTATCTTCAATTTGAACAGAAACATAACTTTTCAGAGGTTGGATAACAATAGTTTGAAAAGCGCCACATTTTCCTATTAGTTACGGTCATTTAAATAATAAACTTGCAAGCAATATTAATCACAGAGTCAGCGTTATGTAATTGAAAGTAGCAAAATAGTAAATTAAGCCCTGGGAAATGTTCCGTTTTAACTACAATCAACTGGCCACTTCTACAAGCTCGCTCAGAAATACAAATACAACATGACATTATTATTCAACTAGTTAATAATTTATAGTCCGCCATTAAACCACTAAGCAATTACAAAACAAACTTTGACTGTGAACTTTGAAAATTATTATATTACTGTACATAATATAAAATGAAAATAAAATGTATGGATACTCGAAAACAAGCAGAAATAATGGATACTTCATTTAAATAGCTTCTTAGTGTGCACTGCAACCATTTTACATACAATACATGCATCGAAAATTGCACTGTAGTACATTTTGTTACACAAAATCACTGAACTCCCTTTAAGCCAACAATTAAAAATAATATCAACCGTTTTTTTTTTTTTAATTTCCCTCAAAAAATTTGCTTTTGATTGCAAACTAAATTTTTATTTCTTTTTTTTTTTTTCATCCACTCGGCGCAATCAGGGAGTGCAGAAAATTAGAACATTTGTTAAAAGCAAAATAACACGAATAAGCCTGTGAAATATTGCATAGTTGCAGGCGCGCTTTGGATTGTATGCTCTGATTGTTGGCAAAAGGTTTATTGCTCTCTCCTTTTCGGCGCGCTTTACACTTTATGCGTTTGTTGTGCTCTTTTCTGTTTGTATTGTTGATTTTTCTTTTCTCTTTTTTTCATTTGCTATGCCAAATTGTTTTTTTTAGCATATTTTGCAAAGCATTGATGGTGCCATTGACGTTTAGGTTGGTTGAAAGCCTATCAAACCAAATATTATGCTGTTGTGCTTTATTGGGAAATCTGCTCATGCACAATTTCATGTGAGGAAAAAGAGTGCAGCTGTTGCTCATGATACCAAATAGATGTGAGCTAGTAACACACTGTTTACTATTATTATCATTTTTTTTTTAAATAAGCGCTAAGCGAGTATGAAATACTTATTTATGTGCATACGAATGAATTCACACACCGCCTTTGGCATACTTATATATGTGCATACCATAACTTAACTCAATTTTGTAATTCATGCAGATATACATACTTATCTATAATTTTGTATTCGAAATTCTGTACAAAAAACTTACATACTCAGTTTCCGCCTTTAAATACTATAGTTTGCCTTCAAACAGGTGGAAAGGCAGACGACAATAGTTACTCATACGCCCCGACATACGTTTCTTTGCAAATATGGATGCTCTCTTATGAACGTAGATAGCAAAGCGAGATTTGCTTTATTTTCCCTTCAAACCAGGATCATTACAAAACGTGACTACATAGTATGCTATTATTTTTCAATAAACAATTACATAATAGACATACATACATATGTATGTATAACTGCAAAGGTAGTCACAAGTATTTGGCAATGGATAAACATAAATCATAGAAACTGTCATTTGATCACAGTATAATTCCAACTTAAAATTTCTTAACGTTTTATTCAATAGATAAATGGCAGTTAAAGTGTTTAAATATATAAATACTAGGGACCGTAACGGTTATAAGTGATATCCAAAAATTGATTTTTAACGATTATTTTCTGAGTTTTATTTTTTGCTCAGAAAATAAAAGTTTTTTCTTGAGTTTTATTTTTTGATCAGAAAATAAAAGTTTTTTCTTGAGTTTTATTTTTCGATCAGAAAATAAAAGTTATTTTTTGAGTTTTATTTTTCCCTCAGAAAATAAAAGTTTTTTTTCTGAGTTTTACTTTTCGATCAGAATATAAAAGTTATTTTTTGAGTTTTATTTTTCCCTCAGAAAATAAAAGTTATTTTTTGAGTTTTATTTTTCGATCAGAATATAAAAGTTATTTTTTGAGTTTTATTTTTCCCTCAGAAAATAAAAGTTATTTTTTGAGTTTTATTTTTCGATCAGAAAATAAAAGTTATTTTTTGAGTTTTATTTTTTTGCTCAGATAATAAAAGTTATTTTTTGAGTTTTATTTTCTTGCTCAGATAATAAAAGTTTATTTATAAATTTTGCGTATGTATGTTACGCGAGCACATATATACTATTAAAAATGTAATTTTATGTATGTATGTGAGTAGGTACATATATATATGTAGCATTTAGAAACTCTGTAGGACAGAAATAAAGTTGTTGTATGTGAAGCATTTACTTAAATCTACTAACTTTAAACGAGCAATTCTTGTATATATATATATACATATGTATGTAATACATTTAACTAAAAATGATTTTACAAAAACTTTCCTTCCATCTCAAACAAAAAAACTTAACAAACCAATAAATTTAATTTTTGTCAAACTGCACAAAATGTCTGAATTTCTGCCATTGTAAATATTTCATTAAAACAAGATAATACACGCAGAAACAATGGAAGGAAAAATAAATCGTAATCAACAAAGCATGAAATCGAAAGATCAAAAGAGATCAAAGTGTCAAAGGTATGCGCCAAACTATGTTGATAAATGAAGTTATGTATATTTGTATATATCTACAAGGTGTGGAGCATAAGTTAGAAAACCATATAAATTTATATATGTACATTAGAGTGGCCCTTACGCCTATGGAAAAATTTTTTTTCTACTTTTTTGAGACGTTACCCCTTAAAATAGTTTCATGTACGAAGAAAATATTCCCTGTTTAATATTGGCTCGATTGGTCCACGTTAACCCGTGCCACAATGTGTTGAAATAATGAACCAAGGGTTATATGGTTCGGTGGACGTTTATATTGGACGAATTGTGGGTATTTTTTTCTATAACACTTTGCAACAGCACTTATTTTCCACACAGAATGAAATACCAATATCTACATAGTAAATCTCCCAAACAATTGCAATAGCTGTAACTTTGTGTACCACTTTAACCCTCTAACTCCCCGACGATAAGGTCGCTTTTACTCCTTTTTGAGAAAGTTCGCAAAAAATATTACTTCGAAGGTCGTTAGAGGGTTAAATAGTTATAGAAAGTTGTTCGCTATAGAATTTCACTAGGAATCCACAGAAGAAAGAACCTAAATACCCCAGTCCAGCGATCTTATGGAGGTGATTTTTGTGACAAAATTTTATTAAGGGTCTTTTCCTACTATTTTTTTTTTATATCAGAATTTAACTAAAATGGTGTGCAAATGTAGAAAATTGGAAACTTTTAATATCCTAATGATATTCGGATGAAATTCTTATCAAATGCCTCGATGAAGATGAATGGGAAACCGACATTGAGGACTCTATCATGAATAGTGCTGGACCGTCTCGATATTGTATTTCTGAATCATTTTCAAACGGTAGTTACGCTGACTACGCGCAAAATGACCATAATACGGTCACGAACTTTCCCATTGCCGACACATACTCACTTTTTGCTAAAAAGGTATTTATGTGTGGCATGCGCTTCATTTAACTGACTTCGCCAGTTGCACGTTTTAAAATTATTGTATTGAAAGAAAATAATATGGACTATGATTATAAATTAATACACTATTCTAAAGTGAAATGTTTGATTTTTTAGTTTCAATAGTATGTTGCTTTATACGTAAGAACCAAAATTTAATGTCATCTACATATGTATGTATGTACGTAGTACATACATCTTCTACGATTCTTGCTACTCAAGCAATTGCAACGGTAAAATAATAAAAGTATTTTGATTCATTTTATGCAAATTTAAACTTGTAAACATCTCAGAGTTAAGTTTTCGGGTATTCCTACGCCCATACATATATTTATCGCGGCATAGCCAAAAGAGGCGCTTCTAAAATTGATGTTGCCAATTTTTCAACTTCAACTCGTTGTGGCACGGGTTAGAGTTGTTCAATCGGGCCAAAATTTTCAGGGTATTATTTTTTTATTAAACAAACACCTGCAAATTTCCGACTTTTGAAAATAAGGGCCACTCTAATGTACATACACATAAATATAGCATATGAGAAGTTGAAATTTAAGCAGCATCAAAGAAAGTAATCGCTTTCAAATCTTAATCATTTTTATAAAGTTTTGCCTTGTAACACAAATTTTTCTCACAAAAGAATGGTGTTGAAGGCATACACAGCTTGCATGCATACATACATATGTATGTATGTACAAACATACAGCAATAAACTGCTCAAGCTCATAAATATTTCTCAAACGTGAAACGTGAACCTTGCAAGGACGAAAAAGAGACGAATTTGCTTTTTTTCTGATTCTTTTTCCTTCTTTCGCCGTTGGGTGTGTTAAATATTTGGATACACGGTCGCACTCTAGAAGAGTTTTCTCTTTTTATGTATTCCCTTTTCTTGCTTCTTTCCATACATAAAAAATTAAATTTAACTTTTCCATCCACTAACTTGTCATAATTGAAGCGCAGTTACATTTAATGTAGTTCCCTTTTCGGCTTTCATTCTTTTTATTGTTGTTCTTTATGTACAATAAATAAAGACTAAAAGTCTGATAATATTAACTAGTTGCCAATAGGATTTATAATTGTCAAATGCTCACATATAGATGCGCAAAACTATGAAGTTAAGCAGGGCCAAATGAACTCTAAGCTGCAAAGCTAAAACTGAGAGCCAATACGTGATCGCTTCGCTATCTATGGAAGGCATTCTATAATGTATGGAAATTCTTATAAGCTGCCGGCAGAGTGAACTTATATGAAATCATATGTGTATGTTTGCAATTTCATTCCTCCACGTAAGACTTTTCATGCATCTTTGCATACGTCCTCAAAGTCTCGTGTGACCACGTTTCCCACTGGGTATGTAAAGGCTTGCAATTGCATTCGAGTGTGATCCATGCGCCTGTAAAACGAAAAAGTTAAAATTTAATCAACAAAACTTGTTCAGCCATTTTTTGTCAATTCGCTTCTTTTTGGTTGTTTCCTTATCTTTCCTTGTTAGCTTGAGGTGAATGCATTAACTTATTTTCATTTGAAGCACTATTCGTTGGCAAAATTATAATAGTTGTAAAAAAATACTATTTGCTATACCTTTAAATTCTCTCTTATTTTAACTAATTATTATCTCTTCCACTTTTCAATTTAATCGCACTTTTGTCCCTCAGTTTTGTACGCTTTTGCTTTTTAAACAAATTCAATTGGCAATTATTTGCTACTAGAGGTTACCCGCGGGTTTCACACCACGTGCTTTTAAAAATATTAGAATATTGAGTTAGTCCAAAAAAGTTACATAGAAAAATATCATTCTTGACGTCAAAGATAGTTTTCTTATTTTTTTTTGTCTGTTGAGTACGTAATTATCTCATATGCCCAACACCAATTTTCAGTACCCTACTATAAATATTTCAAGAGATTTTCGCTGTAAAAATTTCAGTCTGTATGGGAGGTGCCCATCCCTGCTTTACCAAGACCTAGCGTTTTTACCCGTTTAATACATAGTTATCTCACATGCCCTCACACCAGTTTTCAGTACCCTACTACAAACATTTCCAGAGATATTCGCTGTGAAAATTTCAGTTTGTGTGCGAGGTGCCCATCCCTGCTTTACCAAGACCTAGTGTTTTTCCCGTTTAATATATAGTTATCTCACATGCCCTTACACCATTTTTCAGTACCCTACTACAAATATTTCCAGAGATATTCGATGTGAAAATTTCAGTTTGTATGGGAGGTGCCCATCCCTGCTTTACCAAGACCTAGCGTTTTTACCCGTTTAATACATAGTCATCTCACATGCCCTAACACCAATTTTCAGTACCCTACTACAAATATTTCCAGAGATATTCGATGTGAAAATTTCAGTTTGTATGGGAGGTGCCCATCCCTGCTTTACCAAGACCTAGCGTTTTTAACCGTTTAATACATAGTTATCTCACATGCCCTCACACCAGTTTTCAGAACCCTACTACAAATATTTCCAGAGATATTCGCTGTGAAAGTTTCAGTTTGTATGGGAGGTGCCCATCCCTGCAGGGTTGCGTGATTTTGATTTGACTGAATCACTAATCAAAAATATTTTCTGATTCTTGATTTAAAATATTTTCAAATCAAAGATAATTTTTATTTGTGATTCGTTTCAAAAAAGAATCAGAAATACCCTTTGATTCGTGATTCAAACTATTTTCAAATCAAAGATAAATTTTATTTGTGATTCGTTTCAAAAAAGAATCAGAAATACCCTTTGATTCGTGATTCAAACTATTTTCAAATCAAAGATAAAATTGATTTGTGATTCATTTCTTAAAAGAATCAAAAATCTTTTTTGATTCTTGATTCAAACTTGATTTCGAATCAAGATTCTTTATAAATTTTTGATTCGAATCAAATTTTTGATTCGAATAAAATTTTTGATTCGAATAAAATTTTTGATTCGAATCAAATTTTTGATTCGAATAAAATTTTTGATTCGAATCAAATATTTGAAAAAAATTATTTTGAATCAAAACTTTATTTCAAATAAAAAAATACTTAGTACGTGATCCCACCACCCCCGCGAGTTGAAATGCAAAAAATCTAAAATTTCAACAAACGTCTACGTTGTATGGGAGGAAATGCAAGCAGATTTTCGCAGTTGCTTAGCCAAGCATTTGTGCATATATATGTATGTATATACTTACATACATATATGTAGGTATATAACGAATAAACGAATGAAAGGATGAATGAATTATGGTTAGGTGTATGCATACAAAGAGTGGTTTCGATATGTAAATATGTATGTGCATACGTTAGGCTGGGTCAATTTTCTAAGCCATACTGTTCGTAGAAAAATCGGATTCTGCATTAAATTCTATGAAAAATGTGTTCTAGAGCATGCCTCTAATATCAATTTCGAGCTTGCCCATTTTCGATTGAAGTTTACTAGGTATGTAGAATTGTTTTAAGCATAGTAACCCATATACTTTTAAATTCAACCAGTGGTTTTAAATTTATCTCTTTACATTCTTTTTCATTGTTACTTAAACGACTTTTAATAATGCATGTATATAAGAGTTTGATTTCGTTGTTGTGGTTTTGTTGAAAAACGAAAATATTAAAAACAACTCCCATTCGTTTTTTTGTTTCTTAACCCTCTCAACATTAGCTTAAAATTTAGGGGAGACTTTTATAACTTTTTTTTCGCATGGGGACCAACACTTACCTCCTGACTTCATTTCCATATAAAATACAGATGTAATCTAACACATACATATGTACATACTTACATATATATGATGTATGTACATATGTACTTACCCCTTAATATGTAAATGAATATACATACATATGTAAATTTCTCTTATACATATCCACACACATGTACTTACTTATGTACTTATATTTTATATATTTTACATACATTGAATGAACCCAAAAAAAGAATAAAATAACAGAATTTAAAAATAAATAATAATAATGCATTTACCCAAAATGATCTCGTACTAAAAGTATCTTTTATTTGAAATACATATATTTTGGATTCACTATAGGTACATACATATGCATATTTTAAACCCGTTCAAATTAAACGAAAGTGGTTTGTTGTGTTGCTTTACGAACAGCAATTCAATCAGTGAATTTATTGGTAAAATTGATTCTTATTTACCTATACACAAAATTTCTTATGTACTACTTATTTACTATAATACATGTACATATATCTACTCTAATTCTTACTTCTATGGAGATATGTACATACATATGTACATACCCTGTAAGACAGGAATGATGGAAACTCCAACACATTCTCAGCAAACACTAACACATATAGCAGTGATAGTCATTTGATACATCATTTGGAGAACACATTCATCACATTTTTCATACCGTCCATATAAAAATGATGGAAACTTGTAGGCAGTGTGTGACAGAAATTTCCATCAAACGTGCACCTCAAATGATATATCAAATGACTATCACTGTGTTATAGGGTATATACATACATATGTATGTATGCATATGCACCCAAGTGCCCCCTGCAAAAAAGCCGAGTACTCCATGCACGCTTGTATAGAGTACTCGCTATGGACCAACCGAGTACTCCTCAACCTGCCACATTTCATATAAAAAATATGGTCCATTTAACATTGCGATGTCCCAGGCAGGGATCACATACTCCCATTTCCGCATGACACCCGAGTAATCCAAGGATTACCCACATGGGATTAATTTACGGAGTAGGTACTAAAATTAATGAAATTTAATAATCTCTGAACAGTTTTGAAAGACTGCCAATTCAATTTACATACATTCATAAGTAAGCTTTTCTTTAGTTAAAATAAAATATTAAAATTTTTCTAGCGCAATCACCAGCATTTTTTGTGTCGCGTAATTTTTTCGATACATCGAACATCGATGTATCGATGTTGGTCCTCAAAATTTGCATTCCTACCCTTTATTACTGAATGGTGCACGTTCAAACGAGCATGCATATGTACATACATACATACATACAAATGTATGCACTTGCTTCGTCGTTATCGCTATATATGTACATACATTTCGTTTTCGTAGCAATGTTCGGCTAACTACGAGCCGATGCAGATAAACAAGTCGCTCGCTTGGGTCTATGTTTATGATCACTTTGAAAGTACTCCTACCTACCGCAAAATGGATCATATAATCCTATGATTTTTACAGGGCATATGCACATACATACATATGTATGTATGTACGTACGGCGTAGCACAAACGTAAATACGACAGTCAGAAATATGTATATATGTACATACATACATACACATATACATATTTGGCGTCAGCATACAATTTGGCTGTTGTTGCACTTTTGGTGCATTTTATACATTTTTGTGTTTTAAGTTACCGAGAAGGTACTTGAATAATTCTGATATTAGCTACAGTATTTTTGATTCTAAATAAATTTTTGATTCGAATAAAATTTTTGATTCGAATAAAATTTTTGATTCGAATCAAATTTTTGATTCGAATCAAAAATATATTTTGAATCAAGATTCGTAATAAATTTTTGATTCGAATCAAAAATTTTATTCGAATCAAAAATTTTGAATCAAGAATCAAAAAAGATTTTTGATTCTTTTGAGAAATGAATCACAAATCAAATTTATCTTTGATTTGAAAATGGTTTCAATCACGAATCAAAGGGTATTTTTGATTCTTTTTTGAAACGAATCACAAATAAAAATTATCTTTGATTTGAAAATGGTTTGAATCACGAATCAAAGGGTATTTTTGATTCTTTTGAGAAATGAATCACAAATAAAAATTATCTTTTATTTGAAAATAGTTTGAATCACGAATCAAGTTGATTCTTTATTTGAAAGTTGATTTAAATTCAAAATTGATTCGAATCACGCAACGCTGCATCCCTGCTTTACCAAGACCTAGCAGTTTTACCCGTTTAATACATAGTTATCTCACATGCCCTCACACCAGTTTTCAGTACCCTACTACAAATATATCCAGAGATATTCGCTGTGAAAGTTTCATTGTGTATGGGAGGTACCCATCCCTGCTTTACCAAGACCTAGCGTTTTTACCCGTTTAATACATAGTTATCTCACATGCCCTCACACCAATTTTCAGTACCCTACTACAAATATATCCAGAGATATTCGATGTGAAAATTTCAGTTTGTATGGGAGGTGCCCATCCCTGCTTTACCAAGACCTGGCAGTTTTACCCGTTTAATACATAGTTATCTCACATGCCCTCACACCAGTTTTCAGTACCCTACTACAAATATTTCCAGAGATATTCGATGTGAAAATTTCAGTTTATATGGGAGGAGACTGCCCATCCCTGCTTTACCAAGACCTAAATTGTTTATCCGTTGAGTATATATTTTTGTATTATTCCTTCACAAAAATTTTCATTATTCTAGTACAAATATTTCAAGAGATATTACGAAAAAAAGGAAAATCTTGTATGGGAGGTGCCCATCCCTGACTTTTAATCAGATTAAAAATATGCCTAAAGCAATTACCGGGTGAAAATACCTAGGTGTGCAAAGTTTCGTGAGGATCCATTCAGCGGTTTTCTCGCCAATTGAGTTTAAACACAATTTCCATTTCACATTTATAATATAAGATTAAATGAAAGGATCAGAATAATTGCTATTACAACAAAAGGATACATAACAGATTGTGATTTGTTTGCGTTTGAAGCAAAGAGAAAAATATTTGTAAAGAATCTTCAAGGATAGCGATTAAAATGTTTTAGATAGATTTAGTTAAGTTTTTAACTCGGCCAACATTCCTTTAAATTTGTCGGTTACAACGTTATTCGAGGCAACTTCAAACAACCAAATATATTTTGCTTTGCTTCTGCTTGCGTCCCTCCGTTTTTCCATTTTATTCTTCAATGAGTTACTGCCTCTCTTCGAAAATATACTTGCATTAACTCTCAGCTTATCTTGTTTAAATTTACTACATAAATTAAAGTAGCGAAGCGAAAAATTCCCCTGGTTCGTAAGATCCTTTGTGGCATTTAGATGTTGATGGTGACTATTAGATAATATCATTTCAATTTCCGTTAAGCTGATAAATGAAATTTTTTTTAATTTAATTTTCTTTTCTCTTCAACATTTTCACCCTTAGTTATGTATATAGCACTTCTCAACGTATACTCAACCAATGTGCAATTCGTGCGTGTGTGTGTCATTATTGCACAAGATGCACCGTTTGGGACAATAAAAATAATCGCAAGTTTCAAAGCACCGCCATAATCGTTTTGAACTTGGAAATGCACTCACAAATTTGCACTCTTATATACTTATGTAGCTAGAAGTGTGCTTGAGGAAGTATATAATATTGTCACGAGCGGACTTTGCGCTTTGTGAACACGACGCAAAAATGTGCAGCAAAAGTCGTAATAAAAATAATTGATGTGGTCGACATCTATGTAAGTCATCTAAAGTTTTATAGCTATTTAAACGCAAAAAGTAGATAGGTATAATGTAGATATATATATGTGTACATATATTTACCTATCTATGTATAAGTAAATGCATGTAGCCAACATCCCTTGCATGCGCTTTCACACATATTGACATTTAAATGATGGTCAGGCCATGCGCTCAAGGTCTTTTGTCAAATGTCATTAAATGGAAATAAGACGTCTAATGTGTTGCTTAATGGCATAATTTCCGTTTCTGTATTTCTATCGCCATTTAGTTTTAATGCCCTCATATACATAATACATATGTACATATCGCCGTTTAAACTTCATAACCGCCTAACCGGAAATTGCGCCAAAAATTAGAATTGAATTCCTGACGCCCAACTCTACGACTGCGGAACTGAAAAGGACATAAGAAGAAAATATAATGCTTCTCGAGCTTCTCTAAGACCAAATTTATATTGTGGATCGATCGATCGAGTTGGGCGTAAATAGTTAAAGTTTGCAAATCTCAATTTGGCATAGATGGTTATGAAAGTTTAACTTAGGCGGTTATGATATCTATTGACAATTTTTTGCCTCTAGAGTCCCTATACGAGTACCATTCTGACACAACGATGATGCTCGTTTACGACAAGCAGTCGCTTAAGCTATTAGCTTAGAACGGAAACGGACATTTAAAACAAAGAGAAATATGTACTTAAGGTGGAGTGAAAACAATATGGAGATTTTTTTTTGTTCTTTTTTCGAACGTACCAGCAATGAAAAGTTGCCTTTATACAAGTTTATGAACCCCACAAAATTTTATGGCGATAGGATGACGTTTTGAACTGCCACCAGCCCCGCAAAGTTGAAAGCAATAAGCAGGATCTGGTACAAATTAGAGCTTACGATTTCTCGCGAGACTCGAGTTCTCGCGAGATTCTCGAAAATCTCGTAAGGCTCGCGAGCTTCTCGACATTCAACTACATCGCAGAAATAGTGGTATAAGCGTACTATGCTGTTTCGTAGCTTGTTCTGCTTGTATGTACTTACATGTGTATGAATATGTGTCGTTTACGCCATTCCCAGGTGTTTTCGCAAAATTGCGAGTGAAATACAACTAAAATTTCATAATATTAAATTTTTTCTTTCCAATGACATACGAGAAATTTTTGATATTCATATTTTTTTGGCACAATACACATAATATGTTATCGGGAAATCCGAGAAACGAGATTTAATCGAGAACACGAGTCTCGGTTTTCTCGATCCTCGAATTTCTCGACACTGCTCGAGATCGAATCGTAAGCCCTAGTACAAATATGAAATTTTTAAAATTATAAAATCAAAAACCGAAGTATGATGATTGATAAGGATGGCTAAGCTGAGTATTAAAGTGATTTTTTTTTGGAAACAACAACAACAAAAGTTATTAAAGGTCAAAATTTATATTATGCATTTTTAAAACTACTAAACCGATTTCAAATATTTTTATACCATTCGATAGTTATTTTGATTCCCTTTAATTTTATATACATTTTATATATGAAAAGTAAGGAGGCTAAAAGTGGGTTGACCCCCACAGGGGGGGGCGTTATGGAACCCACATAAAATGTATATCAAATTAACGGAAATCAAATACCTATCGAATGGTATAAAAATATTGCAATTTAAAAATGCATAATATAAACTTTGACCTTTAATAACTTTTTTTGTTGTTGTTTCCAAAAAAAATTCACGGTAATACTCAGCTCAGTCATCTTTATCAATCCTCATACTTCCTTTTTTGATTTTATAATTTTAGAAATTTCACATTTGTATCAGATCGTGCTATTTTTTCAACTTTGTGGGGCTGGGGGCACCTCTAAACATGCGATTAGGTCACTAAAATTTTGCAGGCTTATTACTGGGCTAGAAGGGTGCCGTTCTTGCTTTGGAACAAATTGAATTTCCAAAAAAAAAAAATTTTCACTCCACCTTAATGTACATATATACCATCAATGTAACACTTACTTTTATACACGTTCGCAGCGGTGCTGGTTACACATTTTTATTAGTTTATACTAGCTAAGACCTTAAACAGATTCCTAGCTCTTGGTGAACAGCGTATGGGGGTGGAACAAAAAAAAATAAAATAAAAATGTTGTCAACAATTGCTTACAGTTACATATTACATAACACTGCAATTTAAAATTTTTTAAGAATCACAAAACAGGCGCCTGATAATAAGCATTATATGGACACAGATTAATCATTTATTGTCACAGACCAGTTCGGACTTTTATTGGCTATAGCGAATTTTAAAATGCGGCTATAGAATATCTCATTGTCTCTGAATATATCCCTTCGAAGTTTTTCTAATGGCCTTTCAGTTGGCCAAACTCCTCAGAAAAACGCAATTCCTTAGAAAATCCTAAACAGTCTTCTATGAAGCCCTCTTCATTCTAGATAAGGCCTATCTTGCATACCATTACTAATTCTAAAGAGGAATTTCAGTGCGCATTTATTCGGAAGTTCTCTTAGACTTATTGTAGAAATATATAATTTGGAAAATTTCGGTACAGTTCGGCCATAACTTTAGATGATTACCACCGCTTTATTAGAAGTGTTAAGATACACATTTTTATTCTTTTCAGGCCATATTTGTTGGATTCGGCCAAAATCGTCTAGACGGTTACGCGCCAATTAAGTAAGTAAGTAAGTATGGATCCATTTCGGAGACGTAAATAATTAAAATTTTATCTCTTCCTTTCACTAAGTTAGAACATAGATAGAAATACACTTTAACTTCTGTAGAATATTATCAAAATTTTCACTAAGCAAAAAGTATTTTCAACTATTTACGTTTGTTTTTACATGGCCGTTTAATCTATATATTAATAGGCTAACATTTTTCCCATACAAACAATTGCCAGGCTGTTTAGCACATTTAACATACTCATATCCACATAAAATTGATATGGATGTGTTCGTATGAGTCAGGAGCAGTGCATAGGCATATAATTTTTTCTATAAAGTATTTAATTTGCTTACAATTAATAAATAAAATTTTTAGTTAAGAGAAATAGATATCGTAAACACGTTTACAAATATCGTAAACACAGTTGAAGAGTCGCTTTAATTTAAAAGCGCTCTCTCTATTTTATATGCATTGGCCCAGTTTACGCTCAGATCAAAATCAACGCGGCCAAATATCTCCTATTGCTTTTCCATTAAAGCGAAAAATGAGAGAGAGGGCGGGAGAGCACACTGAGTAATTTTAATTTTGACCAAGGCATATCTAACAGGTAGGCTCGGCGGCGAATTGAAAAACTTCTTTTTTTATTTACAAAGGTAGAGTGTAATGTAAAGCGAATTCAGATTTTAACCACAGCGAAATATCATTTTGACATTACACTCTACCAATTACAATAACAAAATACATGGGAAATTTCTGAATTCGCCACCGGGCCTACCTTCCTAGATCTGCCTTGATTTTGACCATGATTTCGCATCGGACCGTGATCAAAAGGGTAAATCAGTGTTGCGGTACAACTGGAATTTGGAAAGTGTTGCTTATCTCCGCGAAAAGGAATAATTTTTGTACCAATACAAAGTTGAAAAAATAAATTGCATGGTCGAATTTCGAGCACCGGCGATACTAGTTCTAATAATTATTTTTAACTATTATCATTACTATTATTTACTGTATCAACAATAATGAAAAGTTTGTAGCTTATCATAAAACTGTCAAAATTAAGTACCATAAACTATTGCAGTTAAATTAGTTATGGTGGCCGGTGTTATTTTTGTTGCCGCTCGTAGCAGAAGCAATTATTTCGTCATAAAAATCAAGTGAAAATTACGGAAGAACCAGCAAACGAAAAAATAAAGGAACAAACAAGTTGTAGAGTCAATGTTGAAAAACAATCACTGCACAACAATGCAACACGGACAGCAAAAAAAACCACGACAACGAGCAACAAAATAAAAACAGACAAACAGAATAGGAAGAGTGAATCCGAAAAGCAATTTTCGTTGACACGACTAAAAACAAAGTACATACATATATGTAGGTATTGTAATGAGAAAATAATAACTGTGAAATGCTTCCATTATTCATCAGTGTGAACAAAAAACACACGACACAAAGCGAAAGCAATTGACCAAACTTGCAGGGCAATGAGGAGTGAGTATTCAGTAGATAGGGTTGGTCCCCATACGAAAAAAAAAGTTGTAAAAGTCCGTCCCTAAATTTGAAGCTTATGTTGAGAGGGTTAAGGGACACAAAAAAAAATTCCGCCAAAATAGTTTTTTTATTGTAACTTTGTTATTTTTCATCCGATTTTTAAAATTGATACGTCATTATTTTCGTATTTTGCAGCTCTACACTTCCTTCTAATGCTCTTTTGAGCTCTGAAGTCGTTTTCACATAGTTGGGTCAGCTAACTTATTTGTATGTCCATGAAGTATCCTCTTTGTTTTGCCAAATGAAAGTGCTTCAAAATTCATGACAATGTTGCCTTTAAAGGGTTTTACTAAATTAATAAACAAAGAAGTTACGTCACTATGAATATTTAATGTACCTATTATTTAACTCATTTCTTTTAACCAATTCAGGATATGTAGTTGTGAAAGTCCACCCCTAAATTTGAAGCTTATATTGAGAGGATTAAGGGACAAAAAAAAATTTTTTTCTGATCCCGCGAAATTCCGCCGAAATGGTTTTTTCTTGTAACTTTGTTATTTATCATCCGATTTTTAAAATTGATACGTCATTATTTTCGTATTTCGAAGCTCTATATTTTCTTCTAATGTCCTTTTGCACTCTGAAGTCAAATAACAAAGTTACAATAAAAATAAATAATAGCTTAAAAAAACTAAAAAAAAAGCTTTAATCTTAAAAATTGTACTAAAAATTGAGAAATAATTTAATTAGAAACAAAATGATGAACGAAAATATAAGAATTTAAGGAAAAGCGTGGGGTGCTCAGTATGTCAAAAAATATTTAAAATCGGTGTTTTTTTACTAATAATTTTATTTTGACTTTTTTGAGATTTCATATATCGTACTCTTTAATTTCGCAACTGGGTATATTTTTGTACTAGTTGTACGAATCGAATATTTTCATGTTCAAATATTATTGAGCACCCCCACGCTTTTCCTTAAATACTTATATTTTCGTTCATCATTTTGTTTCTAAGGCACTCTGCACACGGAGCGTACTGCTTTAGACGCGTATTAGATACTACAGACGAAAGTTGTACGCTTTGATGTCGCTCACGTATATTTCAATTGAGGGCTGCACACGAGTCGTCAGCTTCATGCATTCGTCAAAGTATGCTGGCTACATGTCGCTTGGCGTAAAGCAGTACTACGCTTAGAAAACAGGAAGAAGAAGATGTTTGTTTACATTTTTCCACTTGGTGCAATTTATGAAAGCAGTAAAATTTGTGCAAAAAATCGGAAAAAGTGAGTGTATAATGAAAGAATATGGAAGATTCCGTAAAATTTTTCATCCTTTCTATTTAAAGCTTCGAAATTTAAAGCAAATACCATATTATTAATTTGTTTGTTTGTTTTGTGCAGCGAAGTTTCATGTCGCTTCGTGTGCAGATCTTGAGCCGTAGAGAAATCGACGCTACATGAAATGTCTCGTACGCGTCTATGACGATACGCCTCGTGTGCAGAGTGCCTAAGTAAATTATTTCTCAATTTTTAGTACAATTTTTAAGATTAAAGCGTGTTTTTTATTTTTTTTTAAGCTATTATTTATTTTTAACTTTTTAGTGAAATTTTTCATTAAAGGATGTTTTATGCGGACGCAAGAATAAAAGTAAAAAGAAGTCTGATGGGATGTGGTGTTCTCCGAAATAGATCTACATACATATGTATTTATAACTTCTACCAAAAATCCCAATATGCAGTGAAGTAAACTAGCTTATTATGCAATATTTTCCAAACCCTTTTATTCAAGGTTTTCCAAACTAGCTTCCCAAACGTTTTTTTATATTTTACAATCAGAAAGTGAAGAGAAGTTGAGGTGAAGCATTTGAAAAGAACAAAAAAAAAAGAAACCTGATTGAATAAATTCGAATTTAGACAATAAAGCTCCGAATACGTTTGTAGCGTAATGGTGAAGTATGCTGCCTACGGACCAAGGAGCTCAGGTTCGAGTCCCGAGTGGCGCATTTTTATTTTTATTTTTTTATTTTTTTTTATTTTTATTTTTTTTTTATTTTTAGAGAAATTTTTTTCACCTCACGTTTACAAAACATTGTAGAAAAATGTAATTACCCAATAAACACAGACGCGAGGATGATATCGCGGCGAATTCGAGGCGAGTTCGCGAAAGCAGATTTTCGCGAATGTAATTTCTCGGACTCGCCTCGAGTTCGCGGCAAGTTCGAGAAAATCAATTTTCGCGATATAATTTTTTTCTATTTTTTTTAAGTTGTTTTGCACTAAAAAATCATTATAGTTCTGAAATTTTACATTTATACCTGAACTCGAATATCACAATTCCGCAGATGTTATCGTGGCGAGTTCGCGAAAGTAGATCAAATCGGTTTATAATCAAATAGATACGAGTATGTAGAAAACCCAATTCAAAATTGTTTAAATAAGGGGACTTTATTGCTTAAATTTATTTGAAAAGCCTTTGTTATTTCATGAAAGTTAAAGTTTCTTTATAAAAATATTTTAAGTGCTTTGTATTATTTTATACGAATTTAACCCATTGCAAGTAAACTAAACTCTGAACTTTAATTTTTCGAAACGCCATTTATAAAAAAATCTCGAATCGCTAATGAAAAAATTTTCGAATCGCCAACGATCAGAGAAATTAAAAATTCTCGAATCGCTAATGATAAAAAATTCGAATCGCCAGCGATCCGAGAATGAACAAATTCTCGAATCGCTAGTGATAGGTGACATGCCTACGAATTCGGATTCGCCGATCTATCGCCGCGAACTATTGCCGCGATAATATAATCAGAGAAAGCGAATCCGACGCGAATTCGAGGCGAATCCGTTGTGTTTATTGGGTAGGGTTCCTTTTTCGTTGATTCAGCACTTACTATTAAATGAATTACAAACAAAACCAGTTCTTGCTTTGCATACATATGTACGTACATGCGATTGTTTTTATTGCAAACACAACAACGACAAACAGAAAGCTTGTTACACAAAACACAAAACCAGTTCTTGCTCTGCATACGTATGTATGTATGTACATTGTACATGCGGTTGATTTCATTGCAAATACAACAAACCCAAAACAGAAAGCTTCAAGCTTTATTTTTGAGTGAATTTATGCATTGAGTTTATCGCCATCGCTATGAGCGATCGCTGGCTGTTGTGCGTTAGTTCGCTCGCTATTTGAGTGGTTATACGTTTTTCTTTGAACATTTGTTTGTGATTTGAGAAGAATGTATTTTTGAGCATTCGTGAGTGAGTTTTTCCGTACACTGCAAGCTTGTTACTTATTGGCTTGTATACGGGAGTGAATTGAAATTCATAGAGGCTATTTTGAAGAAAGGTAACATAAAAGCCGCAATGTAGCATAAAATATAATGTTGAATGTCCTAGTATATGATGCCGTTGGGCTGTTGATGTCATGTTGCGAATCCGGAGGAGAATAGAAATAATAGAGAGAACACAAAAAAGTGAATGTTTGAAAGATATAATAATTTAGTTAAATGTTGCAACTTTTAGGATGGGATGAAGTTACATACATACATACATACGTATATACATACATACATACATACATACATACATACATACAGGTGAAGCCAGGGTCGTGCGCACGGGGGGGGGGGTTTGGGGGTTAAAACCCCCCATGACCAAATCTAAGTTGCAATGATTTTGCAAAAATTTTCAAAATACAGTTTATAAATTTTGCATTGAATTTTGACTCATAATTTTTGACAATATTAGTTACAATAATTTTACGGAAGAAGAATTGGTAAAAGTTGCAAGAAACAAGGTTGGCCAATACATAAGTTCGGCACTTTGAATTGCACTTGGAGCTTTCCGAAATTACAAAGTTGTGTAGCATATGTTCGTTTGGCATTTTTAAAAAAATTGTACTGATAACAAAAAATGTTGATTTTGTGAAAACAGTGAGCAGTTTCAATTAACAAGTACTGTAAACAGTACACGGAAAGAAATTTGTATACTTGAATCAAGAAAAATGCTTTCTTGAACTCAATTTAGAAAATTTTTAGGGAAATAAGAAAAATTTACTTAATTATTACTGCAAATAAGAAATTGAGTTTTCCAAAAATGAGACAATTATTTTCTTATTCAAGAACACTAACAAAATCTATAGAAAAAAATGTAAAAAAAAAATGTTTAAATAAATAAGAACATCTTTTCTTAAATTTACTTAAATGCAGAAAATCTTTTTGCTAATATCAAGAAGAATTTAAGAAAATTGTGTTTCGACGAATTGGAACAACAAAATACAGCGAAAAAAAATGTAAAATGAATAAGAAAACGTTTTCTTGAGCGAAGTAAAATTTTTCTTGCTGAATTTGCATTTCCAAAGTTACATGTATTTTTTTTCATTTTCCATCCGCTTTGCATATTTCTGAATATTTTTGCAATTCTCAGATTGTTAGTGAAGCATTTGGTATAAGGAGTTCACTACATCCATCTTCATTTATATTAAATAAAATGTTGTCATTTCAATAAACAAGTCCTTTTACGTTTTTAATATTTTTAGAAAATATTTGCTTAATTTAATATTTAATATTTTCTTATGCCTCAGACACACATGTGGTATGAATATTAGAATATCAATATTATAATTTGGCTATGCTATGAAAATTTTCAATTAAACTACAATATGAGGGTGACACATATGTGGTATAGATCGAAATATTATTACTATACTACGATGTGTGTCTCTCACATTACTTACTTAAGCTCGTATAAGAAAAGTTTTACTTGCAACAAAAAAATAATTTCTTAATTTATTTCAAAAAACAAGAAAAAAACACTTACCCTAAGTAAAATATTTCTTATTTATTTAAAATCCAATTTTACTTGAAGCAATAAAATATTTTCTTATTTATTTAAAATCCAATTTTACTTGAAGCAAGAAAATGTTTACTTATTTATTTAAAATCCAATTTTCTTGGATTTTCTTGATATTAAGAAATTATTTTCTAAGTTCAAAATCAAGTCTAATTTTTCTTGTCTCGGCATTGATTCTAGTAAAAAAATCTATCCGTGTACTATTCAGGACCTGGTTAACTAGGTTTTGGTGAATCAAAATGAGTTTCAGAAAAGTTAGAGAACATTTAAATTTATGGTGTATGGGTCTGGATATCTGTTTCAGCAAATATGTTTATCTTAGCGAAAAATGTATGCGAATGCAAACCAAAATTAAAACCCCCCTCCAAGGCTAATTCCTGCGCACGGCCCTGGGTGAAGCTAATAAAAGCGTGTTAAAAAACTATTTCGGCGGTATTTCGCGGGATCAGAAAAATAAATAAAAAATTTTTCTTTAATCCTTTCAATATAAGCTTCAAATTTAGGGTCGGACTTTTACAACTTTACATATACAGAATTGCTTAAAAAAATTAGTTAAATAATTGCTACGTTAAATAACTTCTTTGTGACGTAACTTCTTTGTTTATTAATTTAGTAAAACCGTTTCAAGGCAACATTGTCACGAATTTTGAAGCACTTTCATTTGGCAAAACAAAGAGGATAATTCATGGACATACAAATAAGTTAGCTGACCCAACTATGTGAAAACGACTTCAGAGCTCAAAAGGACATTAGAAGGAAATTTAGAGCTTCAAAATACGAAACTAATGACGTATCAATTTAAAAAATCGGATGATAAATAACAGTTACAAGAAAAAAACAATTTCGGCGGTATTTCGCGGGGTCAAAAAAAAATTTTTTTTTGTGTCCCTTAACCCTCTCAACATAAGCTTTAAATTTAGGGGCGGACTTTTACAACATTTTTTTTCGACCCTATCTAGTATTCAGGAGGCACGAGGATATGGTGAGTTTAAAGTAAAATCATGCTAAATTTAAGATTTTTGAAGCCAACTTTTGACTATAAAATGCAGCATAGTCTGGAAAAACCAAGACTTATGAAAATACTTAAGAAAATATATATGAAAAGCTTAAACTTAACGATGAATAAAGTCAAAAACCAATACAATGAATAAATTTTGATATTCTTATATTTTCCACTTCTCACATTTTACACGAATAAAAATGGTCACTTTAAGTTTGCTGCCTATCATCAAATCCCTTAAACTCACATTTAACACTCTGCAGTAGCAATATTTAACAGCCATTAACAACGCACATCGACCACTTTAAGTCACCGTCGTCAATCTGTTTTAATTAAAAAGTGCCACTTAAAATGCACTTTCGTTTGTAGTGTTTAACTTAACGCTTATTGCCGAATGCACTTGTAACGCCTGACCCGTTTGCCCATTTGCCCCACAATCCGCTTAAGTCACCACCACAATGGACTAACTGTTGCGAAGAAAATCGGCTCTGAGTTTAACTTTTAGCTCCTTTTAATGGTGATTTGTATTTGTAAATAAAGTTGAGCGCAGTTCAATAAATAAAGTAAATGGGAAAGCAATTAAGGAAATTTTAAACTTTAATAAAATGAGTTGGTAATTTGCAGTGGGGCGGCCTTTTATAAAATAAGACATGGATTGTAGGTACGTGTGCATAAACTCAGAGAAAATCGATTAATGTGAATATTGGCTGCTTTCTTGCTTTGACTACGTAGAAGTCGTCCATAATATAAGCCCAAAAAAATTCAAACATAACACTTCGAAGTACGAACTGGTCTAGGCGGAGCTTTGCGAATTTCATTTGCTTATATCTTTCGTTGTACGTCATATGGTGGAAAGGTTAAGAGGGGAGTAATACAAATTTCAGCATATCTACGACATGAAGGAAGCGGAAGAACTGGAGCTAGGCATAAGGATAGAGAACATAGCCATCCCTACCGTAAACAACCTAAAGATTTTAGGTGTTAACTTCGACCGTCTTGGCTATTTCTAAGCGCATACGTCCGCGATTGCCAACAAGGTGCTCAAAAGTCGCTAGCTTGCAGTCTTGCAGAAATGACAGAAACTCTAGTTCCGCCAAAGCTCAATCCCTAGAACAACCACGGTAATCTCCTTGGAACTCCATCTACACATTAGACACAGTCAGGAAACATAATATCATACTAAACAAGCAGTTCCTACTGGGATGTTACCGCAGGGGCTATTCAAATAGCCACCTGCTACAACCACAACCTCGCCCTGCGTCAAGAGCCATCTATTCGATCTCTCTCCAGAGGTTGAAAAATATATAAAACAACACGTAGACCCAGCGACTTACAGGCAGGCTATAAAGGAGATATGTGCATACAGACACCATCACCACCCTCGCTTCAGTCCGTCGGTCCTATATAATATTGAGAAACCAACCGCCCCCTATAGCATAAAAGCCCGTCTCCACATAACTTGATTCCCCAGCGAAACATCTAGCAAAACATCTCGCTAAATAACCCGTTTCCACGTGGCTGATCGTTATTCAGTTTAAATTTTCTCTTTCTTGTTCTTCTTAAATGTTTGTATATTTGCTTATTTTTGCGGTTTTGTTTTAGTCTGTGTGAAATTTCGATAGATTTTCGATACAAAATTAGAGAAGGCATCGATATCATCGCGATTAGCAAGAGGATTGAGAACGAAACAAATGTTTCAATCTTCACTCGCTCTCAGAAATTTGTATGGAAATTGGCGAGTTTCGGCACTCGTTTTGAGATCGAAACGAGATTGAGAGAGCGAGTACACAAAAAAAGAGCGAAACACGTTATGTGGAGACATGGTATAAGAGGAATTGGAGCTGGCGAGGGAAACCTGTGTCACGCTTGCACAACTACGGTCGGTATACTGCATCCGTCTTAATTCATATAGTGTCAGAATGAACACGATATACCAATTGTTTGCTCAGCATGTTGTGAGACGCCTCATGACACATAGCATCTCTTCACATGTCCAATTAAACCCACTCACTTAACCACCTTGTCACTCTGGAATAGCCCAAAAAAATGCTGCCTCATGCCTAGGCCTTCCGCTAGGTGAGGATGAAAGACTTGTGAGCTAAACGTGATGGCTAAGCAGGCTATAACAACAACAACAACAACAACAACAACAACAAGAAATTCCAACATATAGAAAAGTACAAAGCTAGTAAAGAGGTTCAGATTTATGTTTTTCTTTGAGATACCACATATTGAGATACCCAATTTTAGGTACCCAATTTTAGGTACCGAATTTTAAATACCGAATTTAAGGTACACAACTTTAGGTACCCAATTTTAGGTACCGAATTTTAAATACCCAATTTAAGGTACACAACTTTAGGTACCCAATTTTAGGTACAGAATTTTAAATACCAAATTTAAGGTACACAATTTTAGGTATCCAGTTTTAGCTACCCAATTTTTGGTAGTTTTTTATTTTTAGTACTCTTCAGATCGAAATCCTTTCTTTTATACTTATCTAGAGGAGTTTGGCCGAAAATCCATTTGTTCCATATACATACCTGTACTGTATATTATAAGAGTTATCCATAAAATCTCTCTCTTACCACAGCGCAAGTAATTGACAGAAGTACAAGACAATGAAAAGGGAGTATTAAAAATGGATGAAATAAGGTAATTTTCAAATTTGGTTTGGGTATCGTCTGCACTTAGCGAAAGTTCCCATACCAAAGCTTTTTTGTTCTAATTTCACTTTTGGACTTTTGTAACTAAAAACTTCCAACTTGTGTTCCGATTCACTAAAATTCCATTGCAATTAAACCGTTGCTTCGTAACAAATGAGTTGTTGTTACAACAAAGTTCGCTAGTCCAGCCGTTGTCACGACAAACGAAAATAATTAACTAGTTTTCAGCATTGATTGCGGAAACTTGCATTGTGATAGATGGAGTTGAAATTAAATAAATATGCCTATACGCGAGGCTGCGGATTTGGACAAAATTGGTGAAATAAATACAAAAATTGCAGAGCTCAAGAAGCGCATACTATTAGCAGGTGAGTCCAATTGACTACAATCAAAAGTATTATTGCAGCTTGAGCTTCGTGAAACATACTATACATACATATTTGTTTATGCACTTTCAGAGGGCCAAAAGACAGCCAACGCAGCCGAATGGCAAAAACAAAATCGCATAAATCGCGAAACCATTGCAACGCTGAAGAAAGAAATCAAAGAATTAACACTGAAATGTGGCCAATTGAGGAATCCGCTGCAACGTGCTGTCATCGTCAAGGAAGAACCACCGCCCGCGGGCGTTGTGCGCAAGTCAAGCGCCACTTCCACTAGCGCAACCATTGCTGTGGGCAAGGTGTGTTACCCGATTGGGGCGCGAAATGCAGATGACGCAATATGTTTGACCGATTTGAAAATCACCGAACAACGTAAACAATTGGACTTGCTTAGACATCGTTTCAAATGCCGTAAGGAACGTTTAACTAAATTAGTTCAACAGTATCGTGAGTTGAATGCAGCTAAAGTAGCACAGGCACAGAATTTGGGTGAGAAACCGCCGGAAACATTGGAGGAGGATACAAATAAGAAGGTTTGAGTCTGAAATGCATAGATATCGAAGACACAAAAATATTTGAATCTCATGAACTCATTAATTGAAAACTTCTTTCTTCCCAATCTTTACTCCACTTTCTCAAAAAATTTCCATTTCGAGCAGTTAGTGTGCCAACTAGAGAATGAAATCCATCGTACCAATGTCCAATGGATGGAAGCCGAACACATACGGAAAAAGTACCGCGCCATTGAAGCGTCATTGATGAATGACGCCGAACGTTTTGAGCGCAGTTTGCGTGAGCTCGAGGCAGCGCTCAGTGAGCAACAAGCTGAGATCAATAGATTGCAGGTATGTGTGTATAAAATGTATACTATAAATATGTGAAAATGAAACAGAAATACCCAGCAGGGTTTTTCCATATTTTGGTAATGGCTTGAAATTGTATTCAATGAAATAACGCATTACAAATAGCTAAGAAACACTCCTTCGCTTACTTTGCTCATTACTTGTAATGCGACAACTTTAAAATTATTATTTTTTCGCTTACTGGTAATACAGAAAATAACCGAAAAGGTTTGGAGTACTGCCGTTATTTTTTTTGCAAACGCTTTGCTTTGATTTTAATTTTTCTACGAGTAAATAACAGTTTTGTAAAGAAATTTACCTTCATTCTCGTTTATTTTGCCAGTTTTCATTATAAAACTGTCGTGGTTAGTCGCGTTATTCCATCGTTGAACATTTTTTAAATAAGCCAATAGCTGTGCAAATACATAGTGTAATAATTATTATTGAAATAGTGTTTTTTTTTAAATACATTTTGCAAAGAATGTTTTGATTCTTTATTCACTCTGTTTGCTATTTGTTTTCGGCATAAATTGCTAACTCATAGTTTTAAAATTATTTTTTTCGCTTACCAGTATTGCATAAAATAAGCGAAAAGATTATATGTGCCGATATATTTTGCAAAGCCTACATTGATTTAAATTTTTGTAACTAGCAATTTTGTAAAGCAATTTACCCTCATTCTCGTTTATTTAACCAGTTTTTATTATAATGCATTATAGATTAGTATACTGGATTGTGTGATATATGCAATTACTTATACCAGTGAAAGAACTTCTTACTTGTAACAGCTTACTTTTCTTAATATTAGTAGCGACTTTATAATGCATTACTGTCTACCATATTGTAAGACAATACCGCCAATGACATGCCTATGTTAAAGTAATGCAATCCGTATTCACAAGTGTAAGCGATGAATCAAGATTTCTCGATGATTTTACCCATTACATGTAAGAGAAAGCCCTGCTGGGTATTTATATTTTATGCACATACATACATACTCATATATTCAACCCTCTTGCTCCATTCAGCAAGTGCACAACGAAGCTATAGAGATGCGCGATGCTGCCAAAGCCATTCTCCAACGACAAGAGCAGCTCGTGCATCACTCGCAGAAAGTACGCGAACGTCAGGCACTCGATTTTCGGCGGCAAGTTGAGGCACGTAAAATGGAATTGGAACGCATTGGCAGCAAGCTATTTGTTGAGAATAAAACACTGCTGCATCATCAGGACAGTCTCGCTTCCAGTTGTGGTGATCAGCTGACGGCTAAAAGTGAAACTGAAATGGATGAAACAACACAATTGCAGAATTCAACGGTCGAAATGGAAAATATTTTCAAACAATTAATGGAAGTGAGCGGCGCAACTACGCCAGCCGAGGTCTACGATCGTTTTTGCTCACAAAAAGAATCTGCGGAACGTCTCTTGTATTTACGCAATTCAGCTGAGAAGGAGAAGGCGTTGCTGGAAGCACAAAAGGAGCATCTAACAGCCGCATTGGAGGCAATGAAATTCACAGATGTGAAGGAGAGCGAAGTGTGAGTACAAGTAGTGAGTAGCGTTTAGCGAATATCAATGATTTCACAGGCCCCTTGCTTACATACTTCATATATTCCATCCTCTTAAATTTTTAGCAACCAGGAGATTATCGAGCAAATCAAGCAGAAAATTGCCGACCTCGAAGCGGGGAAGCAAAAAAATACTGAGGCTTCGGAACATACACTAACTGTGCTGAAATTCATTCGAGAACATTTGAGCGAAATGATTTATAAGCTACAGGAAGTGGACGAAAGTCATATAAACTTGAAGGCAAAGGGTTTATACATACACGTCGAGAGTTTACCGAAGTTTTTGAATAAAGAGGCTAAAGATGATGACTTTATAGACGTAAGTGAAATATGTATGTTGAACCTATAAATGAAGACCCCTAAATAAATCGGGAGATATCCAAATGGTCAAATGATATGAAATACATATCGCCGTTTAAACATCATAACCGCCTAAGTGAGACTTTCATAACCGCCTAACCGAAATTTGTACCAAAAATTAAAGATGTATTACTGCCGTCCAACTGTACGACTTTAGAAGTAAAAGGAACAATAGAAGGAAATATGTATATATGTAGCTTCCCGAGCATTCCAAATACCAAATTTATGATATAAATAAGTATATTTATCTATGGATCGATAGAGCTGGGCGCCAGCAGCTAAAGTTTGGCAAATCTCAGTTTTGGCATAGGCGGTTGAGAAAGTTTCACTTGGGCGGTTATGAAGTTTAAACGCCGATATATGTATTGCTGATATACATATATACATAGGTATTATGTACATTTAACAACTATATTTACAACACAGATTTTAAAATTCAAACTTCAACGCTGCCAAGAGTTGAGCAAACCCGCCGTAGTTGGCCCAATCAAAGTGCCGAAATTGGAATTGGAGGTGAGCTTAAGCCACAATATTTTAACGTGTTTTTTGCTTATTTTTATATTTTTCTCTACCTCGCCACCCAAACAGAGCGATGAACTTTATCCAACTTCGGAGCCGCCGCCCAAGTCACCATCGGTGGCCGAAGGCGAAAAGCCACAACCGGTTCCGCTGTGCTATTTTAATTTGCTGGCGGGCCGAACGCAACGTGCTGCCGGTACCTCCTCTTCATCGCCTGAACAAGCGCCAGCTGCAGGTAGGCCGAGCAGAAGAAAGTGCTGATATTTTTTTTTTTCATATCAGCTTTTTTATAACGAGTCCTAATCGCCAAAAATGTGTAACCAACCAAATTATAGTTTTTTAGATTTCTTATGGAAATCAATATCTTATTATCACACACATCAACTCCCATAATTAAATGTGCCATTTCGAAGTTAGATACTAAATAAATTTATAAAATGCATACGAACTGTATGCAAAGAAAATTAAAAAAAAAACCTTCTCCTGTAAAATTTCCTTTTTTTTGGATACACTTTTATGGCGGTTAGGGCTCGATATGTAAATAATAGCCGCTTTCGATTCACAATTTCTCTGCTGGCTATAAATTTCCTTCTGTCAAATTTGTATGTGAATGATAGCGAGCAGAGGGAAATTTTTATCGACCAGTTAGCGAGTATGGCTACTACTCATTATGGGTTCAAACATTTTTGTTCGATCCGACCTCGCTTGTGTGATGGTGAATCGAAAACGACAAATATTTACTTAAGTATAATACTTACAATGTATCTTTATTTATTTAATCAATTTATTTACTTAATTCAGTCATTTTGCCTGACGAGGAAAGCGAGGTGCCCACACGTCAATATCTTAAACGGCAATCTGTGGTGATTGTGGATGCCAAGTCGAGGCGTAAGCCTTTTCGCTCAACTCCCACTGTCCGAAGGAAGTAAATTGTTTATTTGTATAGAAATCAATTATGTAATATTTAACTCGGCTTAAAAATGGAATGAAATTAATTTGAAAGAATCTACAAAGACTACCCACATAGCATTTGGAAGATTGTTTTATGAAAACTGACTGTACCGAGTCTTTTCCGATCCCCTTTGATGATCAAAAAGTGATTAATTACCTCTGCGATTAGAAAAAGACTCGAAAATGAGTCACACCAGCGATTAAAAAGTGATTTTATTTTTTGTCATATAATATATATAAAATATTTTTTGTCATATATAACCTAACTGAGACGTTTTCGATCCCCTTTGCTGATTAAAAAAAGTATTTATCACTTTGACGATTAAAAGAAGACTGGAAAACGAGTCAGACCAGCGATTGAAAAGTGATTTTATTTTTTATCATATAAAAATCACCTAGCTGAGTCTTTTTCGATCCCCTTTGCTGATTAAAAAAATAATTAGCACAAATTGATCATGCTAAATATCGAAATGTGATCGATTACTTTCCTTTTTTACAAAAAAAAAGAAATATTCCTTAGAAAGACTAGTACATAAAGCTATCATTTTTCCAAAAAAAATCCGAGAATTTTATATTAGATTTCGGTATTGATGGTTCCGAATGTTGTAGAGCAGGAACATATGGATGCATGTCTTCCGTGTTGCCGTATATGCGAGTGCCAAAATGGGCATATGTATTTTCATAGGAATTCATTTATGGATTGAAATTTTTAGATCTTAAACTCCTTATTTGTTTAATATTATTGTAGGCTAAAAATCTGTTTTAAAATTTCCAACCAAAATGTGGACTGAGGGTGACTGTGGAAGTTCTTTTTGCGATATTGGTAAAAGTAAGGCTAAGGGATAGAAGATGGGAAAGAAAAGCGGTTGTAAACTGACCAAAAAATGATAGGAAAATGAGTAGAAAAGTATTAGAAAATGGTTAGAAATTGATCAGAAAGTTACTGAAAAACGACCCAAAAAAGATTCGAAAATGACCAGAAAAACGATTGAAAAATGACTCAAAAAAGATTGGAAAGCCAATCGAAAATTATCAGAAAAACGAAGAAAAATGACCCCAAAAAGATTCAAAAACGATCAGAAAACGATTCCAAAATGACCAAAATAAGATTCAAAATCGAAAAAAATAAAATCGAGAGGGACTCGAAAATGATAAAAATACGATTAAAATAAGACTCGAAAACGACTCCCCAAGAAGAGTTGGACGTAGGATACCATTTACTACAGACGAGAGGCTCTTTTCTGATCAGAATATGAGCGCATTTTCCATTATTTTGAACGTACATAGGGATCGAAAAAGACTGGAATATGATCAAAAAATTCATAAAATGCTATGTGGGTAGTAGAATAAATAAGAGGCGTTTCTTATCTTTGTTTGAAGACAACAATTATAATAAGCATAATTAGTATTTTTTAGTATTTTCTTTCCATACCTGTATCCTAATTTAATTTAATTGTAAATAAAAAAATTCAATTTCTCATCAGAATGTTAGCAACAATTTTATAAATTTTTACCTTCATTTCTCATACTTAATTAACCTGGCTCTGCGCTCTGTGCTTTCTCTCCTACAACCTGGTTAGGACTAGATACTAAACCAATTCAAATTTAGTTATTAGAAATACACATTCACCGGCAAACGGGCACCTTAAGCACCAAACAACACATTGTCCGATGGTTTCTTGTCTCCTACACACTCATACAACCGTTCAACCAAAAGTATGCGTTTGCGAGATTTTCCGTCATATGTCCGTTGACAACTCATCAACACGAGGATAATGACCGGCTGCAGCACACAGTGAATGGAAGACATTGCCAACATTATATGTTGGTATATAATTTGCTAATGTTTATCTGACCAGTCTTAATTGCATGCTAAGTATTTTTGCATATGACTGGAATATTTAATTGCAAACTCAACACACAAGTAGGAGTGGAGACAAACATAGATAGATAGAATATCCAACAAGGACACACTACCTTGTGAGTAGATCATTTCATATTTGGAAATAACTCAGCACGTACTTATTTCAACAGCAGGAGTGACCATATTCATCTCAATTTTCATGGAAATATTCAGCTTGTGCATGTAAAAAGCTTGCTCATATAAATATATCTATGTACATATGTACATATATATGTATATATAAAGGCAAACATACAAATACTTACATTTGTTTATTTTATGCCAGTTACATAATAAGTGTTTACTCTAGCTCAAGGAAATAATTTGACTCACCAATGCAGATGGAGCATAGTCACTTGCTTGGGACTTTCGCATTTAAGGTTTATACATTTCTTGGCTATATAAATATGTGGTATCTATATTCATATCTTCATGCCTACAAACACCGAGAACTATTCCTAATTATATAAGGGTGCCTTAACGGAGTTGCATTGAAAGTATGCGCTAAGAAAGTTTGAGCTTTTAAAAAAATGACAAAGTGTTTTCTGTCTCTTGCTCTATAATTTATTCTCTGATACCACCTTTTTTGTATACCAAAAAGAGTAGATTGACCTTAACCAATTTGCATTTCTGTCGGACTTTTTCAATTACCCAAACCCCTTTTGACCGATAGTCGGTAGATAATATCTACGAACATTCGCTCTCTACCGATATTTTGGATATAAGTACATAGTACATATGTACATATATACATGCATACATACATACATCAACTCTTTCAAAATGCGTTGCCGCTAACAACATGCCATATTGCGTTCAATTCAATCGAAAACGCCGATTGCATACATAATTTTAGGCGGACTTTGATTACAACCGAGAAGTTCGAGCTGCCATTAAACGACCCAGTATACGTATCCTACAATAACCAATGGAAATGAATAGCATAATAAATAAAATGTGCTGGGCCGCCACACGCTTTACCAAAAAAAAAAACGTAAAGGGAAGTTGTCATAACTTTATGTGCGCGCTCAATGGTAAGCGAAGGAATTTTATTTTATTTTTTTTTTTTTTTGACTTTGTCAGACATCAGAAAATTAATATTTTATGCATCTTTAACGGCCAGCGTCAAAAGAGAGCCCATTACAAGCTAATGGCTGAGTTCAATGAGCGGTCTTTGCTTTAAAAAGGGGGGTATTTAAATTTTGCTAGAAATTTTGTGAATTTATTTTGCCAAAAGATTTCTAAATATAATGGAAATTGAATTCTCACTTAAGCGCAGCTGTGCTTCTTCCTGCGCGGTCCTTTTATGGAGGCGACTTGCCATGGCGTATAAGTAACCTCTACGAGTATACGGATTTTATATGCATTTTCACACAATAATACCATGTCTCCACATAACGTGTTTCGCTCTTTTTTTCTGCATTTTCTCTCTCAATCTCGGTTCGACACGGAAACCAGTGCCGAATCTCGCCAATTTCCATACAAATTTCTGAGAGCGAGTGAAGATTGAAACACTGTTTCATTCTGAATCAACTTGCCAACCTCGATGATATCGATGTCTTCTCTAATTTTGTATCGAAAATCTATCGAAATCTCACACAGACCAAAACAAAAACGCAAAATATAAGCAAACATACAAACATTTAAGAAGAGCAAGAAAGAGAAATGTTAAACTGAATCACGATCAGCCACGTGGAGACGGGTTATTTAGCGAGATGTTTTGCTAGATGTTTTGTTGGTGAAACAAGTTATATGGAGACGGGCTTTTAGATGCAACAGTAGGTATGAGAGGAATAACCGTTATTCAATAATGCCAAAATGTGCCTACACTAGAAAATCTTTTGTATCAAATAGGATACATTTTTGTTGTGAATTTACCTTACTACTGCAAATATACATATGCTCTCAGCTCATAGAAAATTTGGATAAATTTAAAAACTACCAACCATAAGCTATGTAAAGTGATACTTCTCTTAATACAAAAAACAAAATATATGCATACTCAAAGTTCTATTAAGGAAGTTGAGTTCAACTCACGGGCAACCGCATTATGGCAATGATATCATGTTCATCTCGGTGCTGGCGCTTTAGCGTACACCAGCAGCGGTCATTGGCCATATTACTACGGTCTACATCTACATACATACGTAAATAAAAAACTACTTAAAACTCTTTGACTACATACACTGAAAAAACAACTTATTCAGATTATGGAAAAGTGGGAATGATTCGGCGCTAAAGACATATTTCCATATTTTGATGTACGATTTTCTTCAAATCAAGGAATAAAATCCACGTTGTAACCCTAATCCTCTAAAGTGAGCCTCTCAGTCTCACTTTAAAGTTTAAAAGCGAATTATTCCTAAACCAAAAAAGCTTTTTGTCTGAAATTTTGGGTATTCCTCCATTTGTGTTCATAAATTATGAAATAATTATGATCTTTGGGCTATTTATTTATTTTAACAATTTTTTTTGCAATCGTATAAAATTGTAACGAAAAACCGAAAGTGAGCCTCAAAGACTCACCTTAAGTATCTTTAACGTAATAAGCTTACATTTCTAGAGTTCAACTAAATTTTGAATCCGTTGTTCACAAGGTTTATCCAGTGAGGTTTTTACATTGTGAACTCACCATACTTCCCCCGAATTTTGGTGAATTCGACGTATTTCACCATGGATCTTAATATAATAGGATGTCATAAAATTAAGGAGACCGGAAAAGTCAACAATTTCAAAACAATTAACATTTTATCATTTTTCTGTTTACTGAGATTCTAAATAACGGAAAAGATGCGTTTAAATAGAGAATCGAACGACGAGCTGATTTATGCGTAAGTAATTTCACCACGAACGTCGCGTTTTAAAAATTTGGAATTTGGTTGCGAAAAATATATATTAGCGGCGATCATATGAAAAATGTATTCATATTCATTTGATTCATAGCTTTTCTCATTGTGTGCACAAAAACAAATTTATAACAGATGTAATAAAACCATTTGTAATGAACATTCAAACAACTACAAAAATGTATGAAAATTGTAGTACATTAATGTCTCCTATTTTACGGAATTACGTTTTTTATCTTTATATACTAAAAAAATTGTCATAAACCGTTATAAGAATGTATAAAAATGCTTCTGAATTCATTACTAAATAAATAAAAGTAAAAACCAAATACCAAAATAATGTGTTTCAAAATTTCCCCATAGGTGAGCCTCAGAGTCTCACTTTCGGTTTTACGTAACTTTTCAAAATTCAAAATATGGAAATATGTCTTTAGCGCCGAATCATTCCCATTTTTCCATAATCTGAGTAATTTTTTTTTTTTGAGTGTACACTTATATTTATTTGCAAAGCAAAAAAAAAAAAGAACTGAATGCTTTATAAAAGCACATAAAATAGAAATTTGTGGAGAGCGAACTTAAAACACATCAAGTTTGAAGAAGTAGCAGTGAGTGAAAAAATTACAAACCGCCAACATAACTAAATTCCCGGAAAATGCTGCATATCCGGACGGCCGGTCGGCCGGCGGCTACCACAGACAAGCCCAAGGTCACTATCCTAACTATCCGTATGCAATAAACGAGTAAAAGGGCGGCAATTTGTGCGGTGAGTGTATGAACATAAATTCACATTTATGGAGAAGGAGCCGGTTCACCCACACGCTACTTATTTCTTTGCTCTTCACTCTTTACCCTTAACTTTTTACTTTGCTAATTTGGACAAACCAAAACCAGAATCCAATGCTTTCTGACTTTTGTCTGCTAAATAAATGTATCATTCAACAAATCCCTCAGCTGGCTTATCTACCATTCATCTTTTCGGTTTTTGTTTTGCCACTTTAGAATATTACTAAGTTATTATTTGGTAATCATGGCCAATGTATGCACTTATTATGGTTAATATTCTACGTTATGTACACTTTTTAAATTACATACTTATCGTCGCTATAGAAGAAATAAATAATAGCTTAAAAAAACTAAAAAACACGCTTTAATCTTGAAAATCGTACTAAAAATTTAGAAATAATTTAATTAGAAACAAAATGATGAACGAAAATATATGTAAGTATTTAAGGAAAAGCGTGGGGGTGCTCAGTATGTCAAAACATATTTCAAATCGCTGTTTTTTTACTAATATTTTTATTTTGACCTTTTGAGATTTCATATAACGTACTGTTTAATTTCGCAACTAGGTATTTATATTTTTGTACTAGTTGTACGAATCGAATATTTTCATGTTCAAATATTATTGAGCACCCCCACGCTTTTCCTTAAATACTTATATTTTCGTTCATCATTTTGTTTCTAATTAAATTATTTCTCAATTTTTAGTACGATTTTCAAGATTAAAGCGTGTTTTTAGTTTTTTTAAGCTATTATTTATTTTTAACTTTTTAGTGAAATTTTTCCTTAAAGGATGTTTTATGTGGACGCAAGAACAAAAGTAAATTTTTCACATACATTTTTTCCTTATAAAAAAACATTGGTCATGGGAGCTCAAAAATGAAGCCTAAACGAAAAAATATCAACTAATACCCAATAAACACAGACGCGAGGATGATATCGCGGCGAATTCGAGGCGAGTTCGCGAAAGCAGATTTTCGCGAATATAATTTCTCGAACTCGCCTCGAGTTCGCGGCAAATTCGAGAAAATCAATTTTCGCGATATCCTTTTTTTCTATTTTTTTTTAAGTTTTTTTGCACTAAAAAATCATTATAGTTCTGAAATTTTACATTTATACCTGAAATCGAATATCACAGTTCCGCAGATGTTATCGTGGCTAATTCTGGGAGAGTTCGCGAAAGTAGATCAAATCATTTTATAATCAAATAGATACGAGTATGTAGAAAAACCAATTCAAAATTGTTTAAATAAGAGGACTTTATTTACTGCTTAAATTTATTTGATTTATTTCTTTATAAAAATATGTTAAATTCTTTGTATTATTTTATACGGATTTAACCCATTGCCAGTAAACCAAACTCTGAACTTTTGATTTTTCGAAAAGCCATTTACAAAAAAATCTCGAATCGCTAATGAACAAATTTTCGAATCGCCAACGATCAGAGAAATTAAAAATTCTCGAATAGCTAATGATACAAAATTCGAATCGCCAGCGATCCGAGAATGAACAAATTCTCGAATCGCTAGTGATAAGTGACATGCCTACGAATTCGGATTCGCCGATCTATCGCCGCGAACTATTGCCGCGATAATATAATCAGAGAAAGCGAATCCGTCGCGAATTCGAGGCGAATCCGTTGTGTTTATTGGGTATGTACTATGTGTATCGAAGCAAAACTATTTCAGTTTTTAATTGGAGATATGCTCTTCTTTATTTGCCTGTGCATATTCACAATGAACAGTCAGCGCTCCAAAATATTCTCATTGTCCTATAATCACTTCCATATTTTTCTTGTATACCAAAAATAGTAAACAACTTCTTGAAAATAAAAATAGCCAAACACATGTGAAAGTTACCAAGAAACCAACAACGAAAAAATAACCTATTTTGGTAATTACCAAGTTCGGCAACCGTGGTATAAATAGAATTTGAACAAACAAAAACAGTTCTTGCTTTGCATACATATGTATGTACATGCGATTGTTTTTATTGCAAACACAACAACGACAAAACAGAAAGCTTGTTACACAAAACACAAAACCAGTTCTTGCTTTGCATACGTATGTATGTACATGCGGTTGATTTCATTGCAAATACAACAACAACAAAACAGAAAGCTTCAAGCTTCATTTTTGAGTGAATTTATGCATTGAGTGTATCGCCAACGCTATGAGCGATTGCTGGCTGTTGTGCGTTAGTTCGCTCGCTATTTGAGTGGTTATACGTTTTTCTTTGAACATTTGTTTGCGATTTGAGAAGAATGTTTTTTGAGCGTTCGTGAGTGAGTTTTTCCGTACCCTGAAAGCTTGTTACTTATTGGCTTGTATACGGGAGTGAATTGAAATTCGTAGAGGCTATTTTGAAGAAAGGTAACATAAAAGCCGCAATGAAGCATAAAGTATAATGTTGAATGTCCTACTATATGATGCCGTTGGGCTGTTGATGTCATGTTTCGAGTCCGGAGGAGAATAGAAATAATAGAGAGAACACAAAAAAGTGAATGTTTGAAAGATATAATTATTTAGTTAAATGTTGCAACTTTTATGATGGGATGAAGTTACGTACATACATACATACATACATACATACATACATACAGGTGAAGCTAATAAAAGCGTGTTAAAAAGACGCAAAGTGTTTTCTTGAGGAGGAAAGACGCAAAACATTTTTATTTCAAAGAAAGACGCATTAAAAATATTTTTCGAAAGAAAGACTCTTTATTTTTTTTGATAACGAAGAAAGACGCTTTATTTTTTTTTACTATAAAGAAAGACGCATTCAAATATTTTTTAGGAAAGAAAGACGTATTCGATTTTTGTTTTTTCTTTGTCAATATTAATGTTAATGCGCCTTTCTTCTTCGTCAAAATATTTTTTAATGCGTCTATCTTCGTCGACATGTTTTGTAAAGCGTCTTTTTTCCCCGACATATTTTTAATGCGCCTTTTTTCGTCGACAAATTACTGGCATGCGTCTTTCTTCTTCCGGAGCGACGATATGTATTTTTCACCGTCTTTGATTCAACAGCAAAAATATTTGTTCTTGCAGCAAAGTTTTTGATGCAAAAAATTTGCTTAATTCAAAGATGGGCGTTGTTGATTCAAAAACTCAATTGCTGTTGAAAATTTTTCTGTAAAAAAACACATTTTTTGTGAGAAATCCAACAACAACAACAATTTTCAGAATGAATTTTTTTTAAATTTTATTTTTACAATGATTCATATAATTCATAGATTCTTTTTCAGGTAAAGGGAAGTATTAAAACATCACTAAAATTCAACAGGTTGATGCTGTGTTTAGAAAGCGGAGGAGAATATAAAATAAAGAAAAAGGAAAAAGATGTATAAAATATAAAGATAGCAGTGAAGGCGAAGAAGGAGAAAGGAAGAGGAGAACAATCGGAGGCTACATATTTATAGTTGGGACCCGGATGGAGAGAAGGTGAAGAGAAAAGTGCCCACAAAACTTTATTTTAGGTGAGAAATTTTTCCAACAGTCTCCGTTGTTAGCTTAAAGGAAAAGGTATTTTAAACAACAACGGAGCGTTTTTGGGCACATTTCGATTGCGGAAAGTTATTAATTTAACTGCAAAAGTCTTTAGATTTACAGCGTTTTTTTTTGAGAGTAATATAGTTATTTTTCAATAAAGATGCTTCAATTTGATTAATCAATTTTTATATAGATAGTAAGGCTTATATAAATTCGATACTGTCGCATAGCAGCTCATCCAAGTGTGTAGCGGACTACAAAGAAGTTTTAAGGGTAATATGCAGAGATAGTATTGTCCATTTTTACTGGATTCCATGCCACAAGGGGATAGATGGTAATGAAAAAGCTGATGAGCTAGCAAGGAAGACTGCAAGCCTCGCAGAAAATTCCATGGAAGTTTCTTTTCGATGCTACACAGTGAAATCAATCATAAGTACTATATAAAGATATATGTGTGATGGACTAGGCCGATAAGGCGTGCAGGGCTGTAGGGTGTCCAAAATTACATATGTGTAATTCGTACGATTCCAAGCTAGCTAAATTGTTGCTATCCCTGAAATGGGATGAATGTAGGTAGGCTAAGGCTTTGGCTACTAGGGGAATTCGTATTCAGTGATCTCGAATCTGTATATGTACTGCAGTTTGATTTGCATTACAAAGACGTGTATTCATGTATGTGGTATGTATAAAATTACACATATACAATCCCATAATCACTCCCTGCAATATAAATGGTAAACGTTGGAAAAAAACAAAAAAAAAACACATTTTTTATCTTATCTCAAATAATTTGCTGCTCTTTTGCATGTTTCATTAACTACAATATGCACATACATACATACCTTCAAAAACATATAAAAGTTTTTTTTGTGGAATTTTTTGAAAATTTTAATACACACGGCGAATCGCTAGATATAGTAAAGTTATATACATATGTATATAGTACATGCATCCTTTCAGAACCGATAAATTTGTGAGTTTAAAATTCACTTACATACATCTGCGCACACATACGCACAGCTATTTCCACATTCCCAGCGGTTTCGAACGCTTGCCAGTTTTCACTGCCACTCGCATTTGAGATAGCATACACATTTGCTGGTAATCTCGTGCACTTCGTATGTATTTTACATCATGGTAGTTGCGCCGCCGGAAGCGTGTTAGTTTCCGCTTTACAATGTTAATCAGCTTCTAGTTAAGCATGTTTTTACATTTGTGGTTTATGACGACCAGAAAAGCAAATGCAAAAAAAATGATGAAAATTTTGCAACTGATATGCGAAACTACATACGAGTATGTTGGCAAAAATGGAAACTCTTTGTGGTGGCGTAATTTATGATAGATATGCTTTGAGCGAACTGGTTAACAAATTTCAAATTCATGTGGGAGCGGAAATAAAAAGCTGTGCATAACTAAGTACCTACATTTACGTATGTATGTATAGCAGAATAATAAAAAAATTTACAAAAGATATAAAATGATATAGAATAGTGTACACGCAGTAATCACAGGTTAAATAGTTAAAAATGAAAGTTGGTTCACTAGAGAGATGGGGTAAACAAAAATTGCGATGTATATTTAAAACTCATGACCGAAAAGGAAATACACTTTCTATTATAACGCAGTAACCCAGCAAACTCGGAGTCCTCATAATTTTGGAGTCCGATATGAATCCGAACTGTGTGTGAAATATGAGCTCAGGATTTTTGATGTGTAAACATCTTTGCTGTAGCTACGAGTGATTTCGAAAAACAGGTAAAGTTTACGCGTAAACATGTAAATGCGTAAACATGTAAATGCGTAAACCGTAAATGACCTTGGCATTGTCAATGGTAGGTAGGTAGCTAGGCATGTACTTACAAATGCTTGCATGCATGGTCGTGCAAGTGCAAATATCATCAACAACAGCAACGAAGCGAAGCGACAAATAGGCAAAATAAAAAGGACCAACCTGTTTGAACATGTATGCAAATGTATGGATATGCATACCTATCTAATTTTCTGAGCAATATTGGTATCAAATGAAAGGTTTTGAGCAGGACTTCGATATGAAGCTCTTTTCATTGTGACCCCTAGACCGGGTCTCCAGATATGGGTCAAAACGAGGACCCGGATGATCCTTGAATGTGTCTGAGCAAAATTGGTATCAAATGAAAGGTTTTGAGGAAGGCTCCTACAGAGAGCTCTAATCTTTATGATTCCTAGGTCGGGTCGCGAGATATACATAGGTCAAATCGAGGACCCGGATGAACCTTGAATGTTTCTGAGCAATATAGGTATCAAATGAAAGGTTTTGAGCAAGCCTTCTACAGGGAGATATATTCTTTATGATTCCTAGGTCGGGTCCGGAGATATAGGTCAAAATGAGGACCCGGATGATCTTGCATGTTTCTGAGTAACATTGGTATCAAATGAAAGGTTTTGAGCAGGCCTTCTACATGAAGCTCTTTTCTTTATGATTCCTAGGACGGGTCGCGAGATATGGGTCAAAACGAGGACCCGGATGATCTTGCATGGTTCTGAGCAACATTGGTATCAAATGAAAGGTTTTGAGCAGGCCTTCTACATGGAGCTCTATTCTTTATGATTCCTAGGACGGGTCCGGAGATATGGGTCAAAACGAGGACCCGAATGATCCTTGAATGTTTCTGAGCAATATTGGTATCAAATGAAAGGTGTTGAGTGGGGCTTTCATATAGAGCTCTATTCTTTATGATTCCTAGGCCGGGTCTCAGGATGATCCTTGAAATTTCTGAACAATATTGGTATCAAATGAAAGGTTTTGAGCAGGACTTCAACACGGAGTCCCGAGATATGGGTCAAACGTGGACCCGAATGATTTTGCATGTTTCTGAGCAAAACAAATCAAAATCAGAAATCAAAAATCAAAAATCAAAAACCAAACAACAAAACAAACAAAGTCGCATTTTAAGTAAAGGAACAAGGGAAAGGGAATAAAAATCCGATTTCGAAACTGTTTACACATCAATGTTCATGAGTACTCGTTACTCACGCTTTCTTTTTTTTTTATAATTTTTGGTTATTTAAAATGATAATTGTAATTTATATGTATGTAGATGCTGCTCCGAAAAAGGAGAAGCAAAAAGAATCACTAAATTTCAATATTGATTTTGATTGGATTGAAATTGAGTTTGATTTCAGGTTCGAATCCGGAGGAAAATACAAATTAGACAACGCTATAAAGCCAGTAGTGAAGTTGAAGAAGAATCCACAACGACAGAAGAGAAGAACAAGCGGTGGTGAATGGAAAGAGGATGAAGAGAACTGTATCAGGAGAAGGAAAATACAAAAAAAAAATTAAAGCGTGAATAACGAGTATTCATGAACATTGACGTGTAAACAGTTTCGAAATCTGATATTTATTCCTTTTCCTTATTCCTTTTTTTCCTGGTTTTCTATGGATTAAAATGCGACTATCATTTTTGTAATTTTTGTTGTCATTGTGACTACTACTATTTTGTTGTTTTTGTTTGTTTTGGTTTTTGGTTTTTAAATTTTGATATTTTATTTTCTTTTGTTTTGTATTACTCAGAAACATACAAGATCATCAATGTCCACGTTTGACCCATATCTGGAGACCCGGCCTAGGAATCATAAAGAGTAGAGCTCCGTATAGAAGTCCTGCTCAAAACCTTTCATTTGATACCAATATTGCTCAGAAAATTAGATAGGTAGATGTAGGTATGCATATCCATACATATTCAAACAGGTTGGCCCTTTTTATTTTGCCTATTCGCTTCGCTTCGTTGCTGTTGTTGCTGATATTTGCATTTGCACGACTATGCATGCAAGCATTTGTAAGTACATGCCTAGCACCTACCTACCACCGACAATGCCAAGGTCATTTACGGTTTACGCATTTACGCATTTACATGTTTACGCGTAAACTTTACCTGTTTTTCGAAATTACTCGTAGCTACAGCAAAGATGTTTACACATCAAAAAATTGTTTTACTAAAATAAGAAAAAAAGAGTCATAAATACGAGTGCAGTAAGAGTCCTTTATGAACAACAGAAATACATACATTTCGAACTCCAACACGAGCTCATAATGAGTGTGAATGCTCCGGCTTAGGATTCCTTTCTTACTCTTTTATGACTCCGAATGTTTGCTAGGAAGTTGACTTGACATATAGTTATGTAAATGAATTCTGGTAAGCTCTTTGGCGAATGAACTTCAGTTCTATAAAAGTGATATTGAATGATTAAGCGATATAACCAAGGTATCAGTTTAATTCGGAATAGGCTCTTGTATATTCCAAATTTAATTTTTGCTATCTATCTTGTACAGAAGTTGTCGTCAATTCAAAATAATTTTACATAGAAAATTTATTTTATTGCTTTTGGTCTATACAATTTTGTTTTACTTTTTATTTTATTATATTTTACTCTATTTTATTTTATTTTCTTTAATTTTACTTTATTTATTTTATTGAATTCATTTTATTTTATTTGATTTTATTTTATTTTATTTTATTTTATTTTATTTTATTTTATTTTATTTTATTTTATTTTATTTTATATTAATTTTTTATTTTAGTATATTTCATTTTATTCCATTTAATTTAATTTAATTTTGTTTTATTTCGTTTTATTTTATTTTATATTAATTTTTTTTATTTTAGTTTATTTCATTTTATTCCACTTAATATAAATTTGTTTTTATTTCATTTCGTTTTATTTTATTTTATATTAATTATTTTTTATTTTAGTTTATTTCATTTTATTTCATTTAATTTTGTTTTATTTTATTTTATTTCGTTTTATTTTTTTTTATTTTATTTTATATTAATTTTTTTATTTTAGTAAATATATTTCATTTTATTCCATTTAATTTAATTTAGTTTTTTTATTTCGTTTTATTTTATTTTATATTAATTTTTTTTTATTTCTGTTTATTTCACTTTATTTCATTTATTTTATTTTATATTAATTATTTTTTATTTTAGTTTATTTCATTTTATTCCATTTCATTTTGTTTTATTTTTATTTAATTTTATTTTATTTTATTTTAGTTTATTTCATTTTATTCTATTTAATTTTGTTTTATTTTGATTTTATTTCGTTTTATTTTATTTTATATTAGTTATTTTTTATTTTAGTTTATTTCATTTTATTCCATTTAATTTTATTTTATTTTTATTTTTATTTTATGTTTTTTTTTATTTCGTTTTATTTTATTTTATTTTATTTTTTTATTTTTGTAATATCCTTTATCTTTAGTTGTATGTACCTAATTATATAAGCCGTAAAGTCAATCAATCCCACAAAAGAGACAAAGAAAGTCTGAAACTTATATGTATGTATATCGTCGATGCCTTTGCAAAGCTAGCCGAGCGAAAAATTGGAAAACCGCCTATTTACCGAACTCCAGAGATCGAAAAGATGTGCTTGCCTTGCTATAGAGATGGAAGGATATTTGGTATTTCTTTCACCGTTATTTTAAAAAATTGTTACTGAAATAATGTTTTTACGATTTATGTATATGCGTTGCCATCGATGTATGCAACTCAGGGTCTCCAAATCTCGTTTTTGTCACATAGGCGATTTTGCAAGTTTTCGACGGGCGGTTTTGCAAAGGAATTGGTGATTTGTACGTATGTATGTACTAAAGTAAATTAGCCCCCTGGCTACCGACGTCTGTCCAATTACAAAAACGTGCGTCCAATAACTTGCAAATCAGACAAGATATTCACTTCATGCAGGAGTAACTATGTACGAAAATATTTTCTTGATTACTATTTTTATTCACTTTTTGTTGGTGCATGATTTTACGGAATGGATTTTTCAAGAAGCAAATATGATGCTAAATTGGCAGATTATGCAAAGTTTTGTCAGTTAGATAGACAGAAAGTTAGCAGAACAACAAAAAAGAAAACCAAAAAACAAAAAAAAAATATTTGCATGGGTTTTGCATAAAAGAAAGGAAGAAATTCATAGACAAATCAAAAGTTTCTGGGTGGTGCTCAAGGCGTGGCACAATGGGAACGTTTCATACAAAAAACGGCCATAAATAGTAAAAATGGACCTAGAGTGCTCAAATTTTGAAAATAAGCTTTTTTTATGAATATTAGTACATGGTGTAAAAATGAACTTAATCTGATAACAAATTCTCCCACCCCCCATATAACGGGTGTCGCGAAAAACCATTAAATTGCATTTATTTTCGAAACTAATTAAGTTACAATGCTGAAATTCAGTATGCAAGCTTCTTTGATGAATAGTAGTACATGGTGTAAAAATGAACTTAATCTGATGACAAATTCTCCCACCCCCTATATAACGGGTGTCGCGAAAAACCATTTAAATGCATTAATTTTCGAAACTAATTAAGTTACAATGCTGAAATTCAGTATGCAAGCTTTTTTGATGAATATTAGTACATGGTGTAAAAATTAACTTAATCTGATGACAAATTCTCCCAAACTCCATATAACGGGTGCCGCGAAAAACCATTAAAATGCATTTATTTTCGAAACTAATTGAGTTGGAATGCTGAGGGGCAATTATATATATAGGTATAAGCATATATTTGTAACTATGTACTTCAAAAATATTTATTTCATTATCTACATATGTGACGTTTATGTATGCTTATTTAAAATCTGTACTCTTAGGGCTTGGATCCCCACGTAAACTCCCATTTATAAGGCAACGGCACAGGTGGGAGACGAAATAGATAAATGCAAATATCAACAAGTTTATGCGTACCAAAGACTTTATACCATTTATGAATGATAGAAATTAAATTTTATCTGTTTAACTGAATAAGTTACAAATACTCAAATTTATCTTGTACATATGAACAATCCGTTGTATGGGAGCTATATTTTATACTGGATTTGGGCGATTCCGACAAATGATAAACTTTACATAAAAATACATAGTATTTCGGCACAAAGTTATAACACTATTTCATGTTCATGGCTGGTATAAAAAGCAGCAAATGATAGTATATCGCTATACTATCATACCTTAATAAGCTGATTTTACGAAAAAGCCCTTTAAGTTTTCGATGGCTATATATGTATGTACATCAATAGTACATATAGCACAGATAATTTTTTGATCTCAAACTCTAAATTTTCAATATATCAGACCGAAATTTCGTCATATAATGCACATACATATATGTACATACGCACACATGCATGCATACCCATCCTTACCTGAAAACTCGCGTTTTTGATTTATGATACTTTTGAAGTAAATAGGCTAAAAGTAAGTATATATGTAAATATTCTATATAAAATTGCATTAGTTAATATATTAGCGATTTTAAAGCATAAACATGTCAAAACTTCTCATCAATGCTTTTCTCTCTAGCTACACATGTGTACATATGTATGTACATCCATAGTGATAGCGCGCATATACACCTCGTCGAAAAATATGAATTAGTGAGAAGAGCGCGCGTGAATGATGAAACTGACTATGGGGGGTTATAAAGCACACTTGGGGTGAACATATATTAAAAAATTGAGGAGACCTTTTTTTTATTTTTTTTTTATTTGATTTCAAACTTTTGGAATTTTCTGCTGTATTTCATATTGTGAACCATTTTCTATATTACAGATGTAAATTGGATGATAGATCTTCTATACACTTTATTTTTTTTTAATTTTGAATATGTCATTATAAATGTAATTTGAAAAATGCACTTTTAGCCAGTTAGGAGAATAATTAAAACACGCGAAGGCGCGCGTGAAATTAATATCTGTTAATGTGATCTGATAAAGAATATATTAGTTCATAACACAAAAAAAAAAACCAAGATACCTTTTTTTTTGTTTTTTTTTTATTTTATTCCTTAAAGTGGACGAAGAAAAATTTTTTTCTATATTTTTTTATCAGTATTTGAAAAATCATATAAAATCAGATTTCAAAGTTAGAAGAAACGAGATTACTTCCTAGAAAATTAGAGGTCATTTTCTATATTTAGATGTCAAAACCACATATATACGTCGATAAATGGCTTAGATAGAGCTTTTCGTATCAGGTCATAAAATTCATAATTCATATGACGTATTTTTTATTCAACTTTGAGCACCCTGTATGGCTAAACGAAACGGAACTCAAAAAATTTTACATGGGCTTTTTTTTTGTCACATAAGATATCTGTCGATTGCAGTTAAAAAATATTTATTTATCACTACTTTAATTTCGAATTTATGTTTGGCCAAAATCTCCCATTGTGCGTGGGCGAAAAATTTAATGTATTTATTTATATTTACCAAATTTTAATAGTGAAATTTTGCGATTAAATAAGGGAAGGATATCTACATACATACGTACATATGTAAATTTATAGATACATACATATTGGCATTTAAAGCAGTAAGCATTAAAGAATTGTACAATGTAAAATTTGAAAGAAAAAAGCAACCGAATTTCAATGCTATGTAGTGATTCCACTGCTAATGTAAATTGAATGCCATTATTCTGGTAAATCCTATTTGGTCTACTGAATGCAAAGATTATAGTAATCATCGCTCGCATATACAAGGTGGGGTAAAATGAATCATCCTATCGCATTTTATTTTATCATCCTATTTTATTTTTTTCCAAATGCTGTCGTAGGTACATCAAACAGATTTGACATTTGTGAACTAGACAGCCAATTTTTGACCTGGTTTCCTGACAGCTTTATCTCCCGTTTTGGAAAGCGAACCGTCGTTACCAGAAATCTAGAATAAATTGTGCCACCTTGTACATATATATGTAAGTATGTAACTAATAATAATAATAATAATAATACAATGGCGCTATTATAACTCTGACGAGTTTTATGGCCGAGCTTCTCTCTAAATTCGAGGTGTGCCCCTTTTTGTTTTTCCTAGTAATTCGGTGGACCTACCGTTTTATGCCGGCCCGGAACGGCGAATGCATTTTTTTGTGAGAAGCTTTTTCATGGCAGAAATACACTCGGAGGGTATGCCGCCCACTGCCGAGAGGTGACCGCTGCTCTTAAAAACCCAATAATTGGATTTTTACTAATTATAAAATTTTTTTTTGGTGTTTTCTCGGACTGGGGTTTGAACCCGAGACCTCTGGCATAGCAGGCGAGCACTCTACCTACTGCACCACAACGGCCACTAGTAACTAGTTTGTTGGCTGGTCGTATCAATAGCTTTTTGGTTGACTGTTCCAATGTGTTCTGTCAAACAAAAGTAAAATTTGTTGTTTGTAATATTACGAGGGTTGTTTGATAAGTCCGTTACTTTTTGCCTAAGAAATAACTATTTCAGCAAAAATTCATTTTATTCTTCAACATTATCTCCATTTAGCTCTACATCTAAGTGCAGCATTTTTAAAATTTTTTTATTCCGTCAAAAAAATAGCATTTTTCAAGGCTCTCAAAATAGGCATTTGTTTCTGTGATGAACTCTTCATTTCACCCGAAGCCATTTCTTCAGGTTTGGAAACAAGAAATGATCGGAGGGAGCTCTAAATATTCGATTAAGATGCGATGTATTCACTCAGTTTAGAGGCCTGTAGTCTCAGCTATTTCATGCAAATTCGTTCTTCGGTCGCCCAATATCATTCCATGGATTTTTCGGACAATTTCTGAGGTGACTACTTGTTTTGGGCAACCTGAACTTGTGCTATTACGACCACAACGGAATTCAATAAACCACTTTTTAAACATTGAAAATAACGAAGCCGAATGCCCGTAGTATCTATCAAGTTTTTCCTTAGTTTTCTTCATGGATTTTTTACGAAAAAAAAATAATGCTTAATAATCACACGAAATTAACTTTTTGCCATTTTTATTAAGACACGCGAGGCTTTCGGTTTTAAATAGCTGCCAAACACAAACTAAATTGCTAAGGCTGCTTAAACTTTTACAGTTTTCTTTTAAGAGAGGGTAGTTGACGTGGGCAGTGTTGCGTTCAAAGTTACTGACCGCCAAGTTCACAATGTCACGCACTTATCAAAAAGCCCTCATATCTGGGAACAAAACGTTTGTATATCAAAGGGTTTGATGTCAATCCCGAGCTCTACAACCCACTTTTTTCTTCTCAAAAATATACTAAAAGTAGTATTTCCCAATTCCAGTACATAAGTTGGTCTTGCTTTAGGAGTTTCCGTATTTATGTGATTCATGTTTCTCGAAACACGTACCCTATGATTAATCTTCTTCCATGTCTGCCGATGAAATGATGAAAACCCAGAATTCAATATAGGGAATTCGATGATATTTGTACCGTTGCGACTTTTCGGGTTTTTCGATCCTGTCAACTGTTTGCTTCAGCCGTACCATAATGAGTTCATGGTTGATACTTTGATACTCTGCATTGTTTGTGTCCTGCACATTTGTATTGAACATTTTTTGTTGGTGCTATTTTGTCACTATTTCAGGAATTGCTGGCATTGCTGCAGACAAACAGATAGCGCCATTATAAAAGTAGAAAACAAAACTGGACAAGCAAACAATTCTTTGTCTCATTGCAAACAGACAGACGAAATGACAAAACGACAAAGCGACAAAACATTTAAATGTTGTTATTATTTTTGCAACAAATTGTATTGTATTCAATGTTAAAAACAGCCGTTTATTGGCATTGATTGAGGTTGCTTATGTACGTGCGAAAAGAAAAAAATTTGCGAAATAAAAAATGTCTGTTTTACAAAAAAATTATACAAATTAAACGAATTGAATTAATGTGCAAACGGAATTCGGTCTGCGGTGAATTTGGTTACGAAAATGCATTTACGCCATTATTGGAGCCGAGTAGTATGTATATGTATGTTCTGGCTCAAATTGTGGTGTAAATTTTAAAAATGTAAAAACTTTAGAAAAATTTTGTATGCAAAAGCATGTGTTTGTGTGAATGTTTAGTTTGTGGTTTTAGCTGAACAGCACCCATTATAGGATATTTTATAGATCTGCCCGCGCACTTCATACCCCTCGCCCGACGTGTATACCAAAAGCATATGTTTGTATGAATATTTTTTGGCGTCGTCGTCGTCGTCGTCGTCGTCATCGTCATCGTCATCCAACACCCATTATCGCTCAGATTTATATGTGAGGCAAAGCATACTATATACATACATATGTACATACATACATACATATGTACGAGTATGTATGAATGAAATGTTTTGTTTGCGGTTTTGAGTGGCAGTGTCAATGCCAGTGTGCCAGTGCACCACACCACCAGTTGTTATCAATTATGCAGGAGGTTCTCCTCCCCCCGCTAGCAAAGGGTAGGGGAGGGAGTCAGATGGGCCGGCCGGGCGCTGGCGCTGGTGCTGTCGCTGAGGCCGGGTCGGGGGTTGGGGCCGGGCCGGGCGCTGGGGCCGGGCGCTGGGGCCGGGCGCTGGGGCCGGGGGCTGGGGCCGGGCGCTGGGGGGTCGGGTGTTAGGTGAGGTAATATTGAGGAAGGGGGAGAGCCTGCTGTGGAGCGCCCCGTTTTGTAGCAGCCGTGCGTCTCTATTTATTTTTATCTGTGTCCATATGTATACTTACTTGAAAGAATGTGTGTGCGTTTGCAGTGCAAAGTGTTTGTAACATAAATAAGTGAAAAATAAAACGAATACAACTTTCTTTTGCTTTTATACATTTTTATATTTATTGCTAATTATTTTATAAATATATACATTATTTTCTCTTATTTCTATATAAGCGTAATTAGTATTTAATAACTGTACTGAATATAGTGCAGTATTATTGAAGGCATCATATGCCTTCATACTATACGTAAAGGGTTTGTAAAACCCCATTTCAAAAAATAAACCACTTAGCGGATGCTCGACAAGATCGCCCTCGAGAAATTCGTTGATGTCTATGTCTATACAATCCTCTATTTTGTCGCGGAATAGCAAATCCTTTTGCCATTCCGCTTTGAAATTATATCGCGCCATTTCTTCATCCGTTTCAATAGCATTAATGTATAGCCTCATTGTTGAGTTGTTGAATATCACTTTATTCGTTGCCATTACCTCAAAACACATCAATGTCTCCTCCATATAGAAATGAATTGAATGCAAAGAATTTTGATGACTTTATATATAGTTCAGCAATGTTGAAAAAATGTATGTAAATGAAATTATTGTGAGTTGTGTGGGAATTTTGAAAAAAGTGTTGTATATTCTTCATATAATTTTTTTGCGGTTAGAAATCGTTGATAAAAGAGTGCACATGAACATGTGGTTGGTGTTGTTGGATATGTACAATCAAATTTATGAATTCCTGTGATTGTTAGTTGAAAACGAATGCTTTCACATAAAGATATTTCATCGATAATATTCTTGAAAAGTTGAATATGTTCGTTTTTGATATAACAACTATATATTTTTAAAAATCGTTTCAATTCCTTTGCTAACATTTTGAGATGTTTTTGAGATCTTTTTTTGTGCTTAGAAATTTCTTTTATCCATAATGTTGATGTCATAAATAAATTTTTTTAAATCAATATTTTCCTTATCATTATAATAGAGATTATATAAATTTATTATAGCCATTATGTGCTTATATCTTCTTTCGGTGATATGACAATTACATGTGTCAGGACCTGATTGTACATTTTTTCTACTCCAAGGACAGTTGGTATAATGTCTTCCATATACAGATTTCACAAGTGATTCATTTTCTGTATGTTTAATTAAAACTAGTGTATTTTGTATAAGCTTTCTATGATGATCAAATATGTATATATTACTATTTTTTAAAAATTCTTTAATTTCATCACTTTTCATTCTATTTTTTTCACACGTTTTTTGTTTTTTTTTGCTTAAATATTTCCCAAAGAAAATTACTATTTTCAATCAACACTAATTTCCAACTAAACCTCTTTATTAAGAAATTGTGAATATATATATATATATATATATATAGTTGTTTTCATTTCTCAAAGCTGTATTCACAGTATATAAAGTTAGTATGGTTTGAAATACGTTTCAGTGTGCGAAAGTTAGCTCAAAAGAATAAATAATGGTTGATAACAAAAAGATAATAGTAGTACTTGATGTGCAAGGTTTTCACATTTCTAACAAGTTTATAGCAAAGGAAGTTAGCATTTCAGATTTAATTGAGCCACACATCAAAACATTCATCATACGTCCACCTTTTAGTTATTCAAGGTTAACATTAAAGGAAAGAATTCAAATAGATTGGTTACAAAAATATCATCATGGGTTGGGATGGAATGATGGTGACACAACCTTCCAAACGTTAAAAAACTACTTAAATGAATATATGAAAAAGGAAAATATTTGTGTATATGTAAAAGGATTACAGAAAGTGAAATGGGTACAAAAGCTAATTGGAGACAGTATTCTAATATATAATTTAGAGGACATAGATTGTCCTAAAATAAAAAACTTTATATAAGGATAATATTAATATAACTGTTTGTAATTCTCATCCTAGTCATATGATATGTGCAGGAAAAAATGTAAATTTATTCAAAAATTTTATAATTTCATATAAACATAAGGAAAACATATAATTAAAAAAGAAATAAAATAAAAAAATATTTACTTTTTTTAATCACTATTCAATCATATTTACGTCTTTTTTTGTAACCGCATGAGAACAATTAAAAAATTAATTCTCACCCAAGTTCTTTCTGTATATTGTGATAAGGATATTATTGTGTTAACACATTGTTTTTTTAATCACTATACACATTTCTAGCATACTTAAAACTTTTTAACCGCAAAACTAGTAGCAAAAATGTATTCCCTTCTTTACATTGATAAGAATACAATTTGAACTTGTGCATCTAAATGTAAATAAAAAAAACACAATTTGATTTGCAAGCAAGAAGAAATTCGTATATAAAGGAGTGTTGAGAAATATTTTAGTTCTTTTGTGGTAACTTCTAACGGTTGTTTGACGTTTGATACAAGTTTAAAGTGTAAAACATGAGTAACGATTGTGTTAAAGAATGGACGCGGTTGTCCAAGGAACATTCCTTTTTAAAAAAAATTATATCAGTAACCGATTTTCCATTTGACACACCCTTTAAAATTATTAAAGGTGAAAGGAAACAGACACAGTACGGCGAGAAGATTATGATAGAATTGGAAAAAAATGTACTTTTCCTACCCCCGCGATTTAATGCAATCGGCGATAAGGCATTAGAAGATCTAAAATGCGGCAAATATAAAATAAAAAAAATAAATATTACCGGACCTAGTAGTAGCAATGGAAACGCTTATGAATTTGTTGTTATATGTGACAAATAAAAAAATAAAAAAATAGAAAAAATAGAAAAAAAACAATAAAACAATAAAAAACAATAAAAAAACAATAAAAACAAAAAAAACGAAAAAATAAAAAAATAAAAAAATAGAAAAATAGAAAAAACAATAAAACAATAAAAACAATAAAAAAACAATAAAAACCAAAAAACGAAAAAAATAAATAAATAAAAAAATGGGTTATTTTCTATGTGAACATTGTGGAGAAACATTTTCTCGCAATGATTCTTTAAAACGACACATTCGCACTAAACACCAAAAAATATTAACGCAAACTTTTATGTGTAATTTATGTGGGCAGAACTTTAATGAAGTGAAGAGTTTAATAAAACACAAACGCTCTACACATAACAATATAAAAAATATATTTTGCGAAGTATGTAAAATCTATATAAAACTAAATGAGTGGACATATCATTTAAGAACAAATATTCATAAAAAAAATTGTGGAGAAAAAGTTAATGAAAATTTAACATATATATCAACATCATTTAAAAATAGAATTGAAACTTATGTGTTCAATAATCCAAATAAAAATGACTTAATAGTTGAGAACTTTTTTGAGATAATTAAAATTGAAGTTTTGGAAATTTTAAGAAATACTATTGAAAAACATTTGAACGTTAAAGTTAATTTTGAATTATTTTGCGATTATATGTTGGTGAAAGATGAAGAATCATGTGAAATTGATTTAAAATCACACCAAACTAAAATGTCAATTTTAGAAAGCACTTTAAAAATGCAGGCCATTGATGAATTCTTTGAAAATCAATGTAGTATCTTATGTAAAAAGATGAGTGAATTTCAGGAAAGAGATAGTGGATGGACACTCATTGAAATATCTTTCCTTGAAATTAATGTAAATAAATATAGACCTTTAAAAGGATCTCAATACATGCCTTTACCGAAAGCAGTAACTCAAAAAAAGGCATGTATTAATGTGCATAATGATGATGAATATTGTTTCAAATGGGCTGTTATATCAGCATTGTATCCAATATCCAAAAATTTTAACAGATGTTCATCATATAAAATAAATGATATTACAAGTGACGTTATAATATTGAACAATAACATTACAATTAAATTTGAAAATTTAAATTTTCCACTGGAGATCAATCAAATAAAGGAATTCGAATTAATCAACCCTGAAATTAGTGTAAACGTGTTCGGGTTGGATGAAAGGAATGATATCATTGGACCATACTATGCAACAAGTGCTGAAAAAAGTCGCCACATAAATTTATTGCTGATTGAAGATGAGGAACATCATCACTATGTGTGGATCAAAGATATTTCAAGGTAAGACAAAATTGTATATTAAGTATATATAAGCAATATTTATTTTATGTAGTGTGGGTATACATATTATAATTTTTTAATTTTTTTATTTTTTTATTTTTTTATCTTATAAATTATAGATTAATTAGGAGTCAACTAACAAGTCATACAGAACAAATAAACTTATGCAATAAATGCTTACAATATTTCATCACGGCTGATAAACTACAGAAACATCAAGAGGAATGTAATAAAATTGTCACTCATATGCCCACAGAAGAGCAAAAAATTGTTGAATTCAATAATTGGAGAAAGGAACTAGATGTCCCATTTGTAATTTATGCAGATTTTGAATGCATCCTGCAAGCGGTAGATATTCAAAATTCAACTAATATTAAATCAATACAAAAACATATACCCTTTGCGTACAGCTATTACATTAAATCCTCTTTTGATAATAACTTAAATGTATTAAGAATTTATAGTGGCGAGGATTGTGCAAAAAATTTTTTTCAAAGTTTAGTTAGCGATACTTTAAGATTATATAATGATTATTTAAGTAAGGTTAAAAAAATGAATAAATTAACTCCTGCTCAAGAAAAAGAGCAAACCGAAAGTAAAGTTTGTCATATTTGTAAACTGTACTTATCGAATGAAGATAGAGTAGCTGATTATTGCCATTTAACTGGTAATTATAGAGGCCCAGCACATAAAATGTGTAATTTAAATTTTCAAATTGCTAATTTTGTTCCTATATTTTTTCACAATATGTCAGCATATGACAGTCATTTATTTGTTAAAGAACTATCATCAATTGAAGGAGATATAAATATAATTCCATTAAATAAGGAACTATATATTTCAATCTCTAAAAGAATTTTTGTTAACGCCACCGATAGTATTGAACTTCGGTTTCTTGATTCATATAGATTCATGCCTTCAAGTTTACAAAATTTAGCTAGTTATTTGTCTGATGACGATCTAAAGGTTGTAAAATCATTTTATACTGATGATAATGAATTCAGTTTAATGAAAAGGAAAGGTATATTTCCCTATGATTATCTAGATTGTGAAGCACGTCTTCAAGAAACTCAATTACCCTCTCGACCTCTATTTTTCAATAGACTAAATAACGAATCTTGTAATGAGATTGACTATGAGCACGCTCAAAAAGTATGGCATACATTCCAATGTCGAAACTTACTAGACTATCTTTTGCTATATTTGAAAGTCGATGTATTGCTTTTGTGTGATATATTTGAGCATTTTAGGAAAGTATGCAAAAGTATTTATAATTTAGACCCTGCTCAATACTATACCACACCTGGATTGTCTTGGGATGCAATGCTAAAGACCACTAAAATAAAATTGGAATTATTAACAGACATTGACAAATATAATTTTATTTTAAAGGGTATTAGAGGAGGTATTGTGCAATGTTGTAAGCGTTATACAATCGTCAACAATAAATATATGACTGACTTCGATTGTACGAAAGAATCAAATTTTCTAATTTATTTAGATGTTAATAACTTATATGGTTACGCTATGTCTCAATATCTCCCCTATAGAAACTTTAAATGGATGGAAAATTTTGAAGATTTTAATGTTAATAATATAGAAGAAGATTCATTGATTGGTTATATATTGGAAGTAGATATAGAATATCCATCTTCATTACATGATTGGCATAATGACTTACCGTTTTGTGCGGAAACCAAAAAAAATAATAGTATGAAACAAAAAAAACTAATTACAGATTTAAATAACAAGGAAAAGTATATAATACATTATAGAGTGTTACAGCAATGCATCAAAAATGGTCTAGTTTTGAAGAAAATATATAGAATTCTGCAGTTTGATCAATCAGATTGGTTAAAAAAATATATTGATTTAAACAATTATCATCGAACTTTAGCTAAAAATGCATTTGAACAGAATTTTTTTAAACTATTAAATAATGCAGTTTATGGAAAGACTATGGAAAATGTAGATAAAAGAACGAATGTTAAAATAGTATGTCAATGGGAAAATAGTGGGAGAAGATTAGGAGCCAGAGCTCTTATAGCAAAACATAACTGTCATAGTATACTTAGATTCTCCAACGATATGGTTGCAATACAAATGAAAAAACTTTCTACTGTTTATAACAAACCTATTTATATTGGTTTCACAGTTTTAGATTTATCTAAATTGAAAATGTATGATTTTCACTATGATTATATGAAACCAAAATATAAGGATAATGTTGTGTTAAATTATATGGACACAGATTCATTTATTTATGATATAAAAACAAATGATTTTTATAACGACATTCGTAATGATATTCAATTACATTTCGATACCTCTTCATATCCCATAGAAAACATTTATAATTTACCCCTAGTAAATAAAAAAGTTCTAGGTATGATGAAGGATGAGTGTAATGGTAAACTCATGAAGGAGTTTATCGGGCTAAGAGCAAAGATGTATTCATATAATACAGTTGAAGATGAAATAGAAGTAAAAAAAGTTAAAGGTATAAAGAAATCTATTATATCAAAACTTTCATGTAATGACTTTAAAAAATGTTTATTAGAAAAGAAATTGTACTATGACTCAATGTATATTTTTAAATCAAAAATACATGAATTATATACTCAACATGTTACTAAATTAGTGTTAAGTTATTTAGATGATAAGAGATTTATTAAAGAAAATGGAATAGATACATTTGCATGGGGTCATTATAAAATATCACAAAATTGAAATAAAAACAAAAAACTATATAAATTTAAATTTCAAAAAATTTCTTTTATTTATTAGAAACTATACTTTTCAAACAAGAATTCTAAACATAGATGTCCACAATTGTAAGTATTAAATTTCTGTTTTTGATTATAATTATATTCAATAGGTGGTTTTAAATATTTAACTAGTTCCAATGGTGGTTGTAAATTACCGAAACTATCAAAATACTCCTTATAATTATGATTTTTATAGTATGCTACCCAATGTGTTCCATAGCCGACAGAATCATCTAAATTAACAATACCGCATTCTTGAATTCGTGGATTCTTTGGTAAACTATCGCGCATAAAAACACCTCTAAAATATTTTAGTTGTTTACCATATTTGTTCAAGTCAATATCAGTGAGTGGTCGGTTGGGTAGATTCCTTAATAGTTTTTTGATTGTGGTTTATAAAAAAGACCATAACCCTTTTTATATGGTTTAAGGAATAGACCTTTACCCATAGCAATTGATTCCATATATCTGTTATGTCGAGTAGCCTCCGCTAGTTGCTCTTTCCCATTTTTTATGTCATTTACAGCTTTAACAATAGCACTTCCACCTGTAGCCAACCCTCCGAGCGCTGATAGTGCAGTTAGAATTGGAATTAGTGGAAGAAATCCTCCTACTTTTGGCACTGGAATAACTCTTGGTATAATAACATTACGTTTTTTTCTTCTGAAATTTGAATTTATAGCTTTTTTGGCAATTGCAATAGCGTCATTAATGTTGTCAGTTTTTTCCTTTTTTAAAATACTTAAAGCATTCTTAACGCTTGACGAAAACAGTTTTCTACTTGATAATTTCCTTTTACTTTTTGTCTTCTTCTTCTTCCCTATTCCTAATCCAAATTTAACTTTTGTTTTCATTGCGTTTGTTACGAGCCAAGCACTTGCACGTTCCTTTAAATCACTATCTTTAGATTTTACTCGTTGCCAAGCTTTTTCACTTAATATTCGATCAGCTTGATGTCTTTTATTTATATCTTTTGATTGTGAGTAGGCAATATCGTGTTCTCTACAAGCTGAATCCAATAAATTTATTCCGCTATCTCCTTGCGCTAATCGTTCTTTTAGTTTTGTTCCAGGTCCACAAAACTGATAGCCTGGTAAATGTAGTTCAATGGGTAATGTATTTATTAAGGTGTTCACCAATCCTCTTCCTGTTTTAAACTGATTAGATGAAAAATTTCTTTTAAACTTTATAGCCATTTTTTAGTTTTTTTATTTTCATAAATATTATAAATCCGTTCAGATCAATGTTATATACACTAATATAATCTTTTTGTATATAATGCTATATTTATATTGAAAACAAATTAGTTATAAAAAAATGCGATTGATAAAACAACCTAAACAAATAAAAGTAAGGAATGTTGATGACATCTGTATAAAAAACAAGTTAGAAAATAGACATGGAACATTGCTACCAAATTCAATACGCGCATTAATAGTGGGACCATCAAATTGTGGAAAAACTAATGTTATGTTTAGTTTAATTGAAAGTCCAAATGGTTTACATTTCAAAAATATTTACATATATTCAAAATCTTTATATCAACCGAAATATCAATATTTGAAAAAATTAATTGACTCAGTAAGGGGGATAAACCTATTTACATTCACGGAAAATGAAAAAGTTCTAGGTTCCGACAAAGCAAAACCCTATTCCATAATGATATTTGATGATGTTATTTGTGATAAGCAAAATGCCATAAGAGATTATTTTTGTATGGGTAGACACAAGAATATTGATTCTTTTTACCTATGTCAAACATATACGAAAATTCCAAAACATCTTATACGTGATAATGCTAATATGATTATAATATTTAAACAAGATGAAATGAATATTAGGCATATATATAATGATCATGTTATCGGTGATATGTCGTTTAAGGAGTTTATAGACATTTGTAAGGAATGTTGGAAAGATAGATATGGATTTGTTGTTGTGAGTAAGGATGATTTAATGGATAAAGGTCGATATCGAAAGGGATTCGATAATTTCATACAATTATGATATATAAAAACAGGCTGATATCAGATACATAGCAGATCGATAGTAGATATATAACTGAGCAGTAACAGATATCGAAGAATGTATGTAAAAGCAAAAATGGATAATAAACTATTGAAAGACATTGTGAAAACTAGAGCGATTTTAAAACAAAAGCTACGAAATATTAAACTAAATACAGAAGATAGATCGAATATGTTAGAAGATACATTTAAACCAATTACAAAACCCTTGAATGAGATTATTGGAAGTTTAAAAAATAAACGATATACATTAACATCAACTCAACATGATGATGATGATGATGATGATGATGTTGACGATGGTGATGATAAATCCAATAATAAACCAAATATTAATAATAATTCTAAACGAATAAAATTGGTTCACAACAATGTTAAATCAAATCATTCGTTTCTTCCAACTCCAAATAATGAAGATCATGATAATTTTTTGTTTAATCATACAATACAACCGCAAAACTTGGAAAATAATCAAATAAATAATGAAAATCATGATTTATCACAAGCACTGAAAGTAAATCGTAAACGAAAGGATGATATACTGCAACCTTATAAAAAAGCTAAAGAAATGAAATATGATTTATCAGAGTTTGAGAGAAAGCAGCGTCTACTTAACATGCGAAACTTAAAACGAAGAACCAATAAAAAAATGAACAATAATTATGATAAAAATTTTGAAATCATAAGAGTAAAACGAAAAAGTGAAGATCAATTAAATAGTGACCGGAAACGTATTAAATTTGAAAAGAAAAACTTAAAGCGGAAAAACAAAACTTCAATGGATAATATTTATAATACAAAACATGTTAAACTCAACCACATTATAACTGGAAAACGTCAGAATGAAGATCAATTAAATAGTGATAGGAAACGTATTAAATTTGGTAAAGAAAGCTTAAAACGAAAAAGCAATACTGAGGTCGATAACATTTATGACAAAAAAAATATTAAACTTGATCACATTATAGCTGGAAAACGTAAGAGTGAAAATCGATTGAATAAGGACAGAAAAAGGATAAAGTTCAGTCCTATTAGTCCAAATAAGTCCAGACTTAATACAAATTTACAAATTCTTCAGGATACTAAGAGTTTAGATACTTTATATGGTTTAAATAAAGATGTAAGAGGAAGGTTAAGATATGGAAATAAGATGTTAAAGTTTAACAGTGATAATTCTATTTATATTGGTAAAACAAAGTGGAAAATGTCTCCAGGGCTATTTGAACTCCTCTTTCATTCAAATCCACTACATTACAACACAAAAGATCTGAAAAATTATAAACAAATTTTAACCTACACAAATGCTCATAAACGATCTTTTCAACAATCTGAACAAATTAAGGGTACAAAATCGTTTAAATATTCGCAAATAATAAGAAGATTGTTTAATTCAAAGTCAAATTTGTTGACGAAAGGACGTGGATTATTATTGAAAACATTTAAAACAAATAAATCTGATTATATATATTGGGATAATCCTAATGAATTAGTGGAAAGACTACGTTTACTTTTATCATCAGAGAGTGCCGGACATAATAATCACAAAAACGAAATATTTTCTATTGTAGAGGAACTCAAAGAAGCTGGTATTATTAAATAATTATTAAAAAATGAGTGTAATAAATAAATTTGGTGAGAGCATATCTCGCAGTCAACAATTCAGTAATTCAAAGTTCAATACACTCCTCACTACAGAGCTTGATATTAGTGTGGATAACGTCAATCATATATTCAACATACGTAAAAAGAGAATATCTAATTTAACTAAACCTATTGATGATACAGATGCAGTAACAAAAGCATACCTAGATGAGAAGCATAGTGAACAAATAAAAAAAATTGAAAAATATAAAGCCAATTGTAATGCACAATTCAATACTATTAAAAGCGACATAAAAAAGTTTAAAGAAGAGTATAATAAATTAATGAATATTGCTATAAGTGATATAGAAAAATTAAATGTAATTATAAAAGAGAGTGGAAAGGAAGATGTGAATTTAATTGAAAAGGCGATTGATGATCGTTTAGCATATGCTAATAAAAATTTAATAAAAAGTATTGAAGAAAGATTCAATCGTCTTGAAGACTTTATTTATAAATATATTGCTACAGATAATGAAGAAGTGAAGCGAATTAAACTTGAACAACCTATAATTAAATTCTAAATAAAAGAAATATAAATAAAGATCGAAAAATGAATTCGGATAAAAGGGGTATTATTGATGAGTTACATAGGCAAGCGCGGAAAAATTTCAAGAGACGACATGTTATTATAAAAGGAATTGATGATTTGTGGCAAGCAGATTTGGTTGAAATGATAAAGTATGAAGTTGATAATAAGGGATATCGCTATCTTCTAACAGTAATAGATACTTTTTCCAAAAAAGCATGGGGTATAGCAATAAAAAATAAAACCGCTGAAAGCGTTACAAATGCTATGAGGATTATATTTGATAATAGTAGTCGATTACCCAAAAATTTGCAAACAGATGATGGCAAGGAGTTTTTCAACAATAAATTTAAACATTTAATGGAAATCAAACATATTAATCACTATTCCACATATAGCATCTTAAAGGCATCAATTATCGAAAGATTTAACAGAACATTAAAAGGAATGATGTGGAGAGAATTTAATTATCAAGGCACTTATCAATGGATTAATATATATCAAAATCTTATTGAAAAATATAATAATAGATTTCATAGAACAATAAAGATGAGTCCTAATGATGTAAACTTCTCTAACGAAAAATTTATATTGGATACAGTCTATAACAATTTAAAAGTATTTCATAAGTCTAAATTTAAAGTTGGCGATAATGTTAGAATAAGTAAATATAAACATAAGTTTGAAAAGGGGTATACACCTAATTGGACTACAGAAATATTCAAAATTAAAGCTATCCAAAATACAAATCCTTCCACATATATTTTGGAGGACTATCAAGGAGATGAAATCAAGGGTGGATTTTATGAATATGAATTAATGAAAACTAACTTTCCACAAACATATTTAATTGAAAAAGTTCTAAAAACGAAGCGTAATATGATTTATGTTAAGTGGTTAGGATTTTCATCTGAACACAATTCTTGGATTAATAAACCATCCTTATAAATTTCAAATTCCTATCACATAACAACTCATTTACTCATTAAGCATAGAGATGTCAATAACATTAACGTTGCAAGGGAACTCCTCATTGCTTGTTGCAAACTATTTCCCCCCAATTGAACTTAATAAAAGATATGTATGTGGATTAATCAGTTTTGACACATATCACTCTATACCCAATGTTGATGTGGAAAATAACTTATTTCACATTGGTGATAATATAATAGAGATACCAATTGGATCATATGAAATATCTGATATCAATAAAGTAATCAAAGAGAAATATGAAACATTAAAAAAAGATAAAAAACTCATTATAGAACCTAATTACAATACACTACAAACGGAAATTAAAAGTTCAAGTGACATAGTCTATTTTGATAAAGATCGTTCAATTGGCTCATTATTAGGATTTAGTAAAAGAGTATTACAACCTGGTGTTCGTCATACATCTGACATAACAATTGATATAACAAAAATCAATACATTAATTGTTGATTGCAATATTGTGAGCGGATCCTATATAAACAACATAACAGCGCACACGTTACATCAGTTTTCATTGACGGTTAGTCCCGGATATAAAATAACCGAAACTCCAGCTAACGTAATTTATTTACCAGTTAATACAAATCAAATTAATACTATTATTATAAAAATTATTGATCAAGAGGGTAATTTGATAAATTTTCGCGGTGAAAAAATATCAATAAGGTTACATTTGAAGCCTTTGAAAGAATGATTATATACAATAAAAATAATTTACACAACGATTTATCGTTCACTTCAACATCGCCATCACAACCAGTACAACATAATCAAAATTTCTCTAATTGGGAACATAAAAAGCAGAAACAATCTCAGCTAAAACACAAACAAAAAAATAAGCAACAAAAACAAAACAAATCTATAACAAAAGAAAATAAAGATTTTTTACAAAGTTTAGGATTTATATTAAAATAAAAAAGAACAATAATGAGTCATATAGTTAACGTTTTACAACAACCATTATATGATAATATAGTTATCAAAAAGGAGTTTCACAGTTATTCACCATACCTACAATCATATCAGAATAATGATGAAATTCGCATAGCAATTCAAAATCAAGATTTGTACATTTTACCGAGTGAAAGCATGTTATATATTGAGGGTTTTGCAACAAAAGATGATAACACCATCTCCCTCGGTATAAATCTAAAGAACAACTGTATGAGTTATTTATTTGATGAAATTCGTTACGAACTTAACGGTATAGAGATAGATCGCACACGACAATTGGGTATTGCATCAGAAATAAAAAACTTTGTATCATTGAATCAGTCTGAAAGTAACAGTCTAAAAAATGCAGGATGGGATCCAATCAACCCCAATCTCACACTGTCTAGCGGTCATTTCAATTTTTGCGTACCATTGAAAATGTTACTCGGATTTGCTGAAGACTTTAATAAGATTTTAATCAATTCTAAACATGAATTAATTCTATTACGTTCCAAAAACGATAACAATGTTGTAAAATCTATAGTTCCAAATGAAAAATGTAAATTAAAAATATTAAACATTACATGGAAGGTACCACATATACAAGTTGCTGACGCATATAAATTAGAATTATTTAAAACAATTAACAATCGTCAACCATTGAATATATCGTTTAGAAGTTGGGATATGTATTATAACCCTTCATTACCAGAAAGTACAACTATCCTCTGGAATGTTAAATTAGCAACCGAAAACGAAAGGCCACGTTTTCTCCTTCTAGCCTTTCGGAGAGATAATCAATTCACACATTGTGATTTATCAGATGTAAAATTACACTTGAACTCAGATGTATATCCTTATGACAATCTCAATCTAAAATTTGAAGTAAATCGCTTTGCGTTACTATACGATATGTATCTTAAATTTCAACAAAGCTATTATTCACGAGATCCACAACCACTATTAACAAGAGATCAATTTCAAGCTAATGCTCCCATAATTGTTTTAGATGTAACTCATCAGAATGAAAGTGTAAAAACTGGACCGATTGATGTAAGAATTGAATTTAAAACTTTGAAAAATATACCACCTAATACATCTGCATATTATTTAATTATACATGATAAAATGTTTGAATATATTCCTCTTACAAATGAAATAAGAAAATTATTATAAATAAACTAGTAAAATTAAAATAAGATTATAGTGTTGTTTTTTCTATTTAATTAAAGTGATTGTTATTGTTTGACGGTGTTGGTAAGTTAAGGCTTAGGAACTTTTTTCCTATCGGAATGAAAAAAAGAAATAAAGTTATAAGTTCAGTATTTATGTTGATGAAAATCAAATACCTTTTTATTATAGATTGAGACATAGCCAAGGCTAGATCTTACGAAAAAAAGAAAAAAAATGTTGAAAAAATACATTGTTTTATTACTACTATTCATTACGAAAGTAATGATAATTAATTCATTACCAATAATTAATTCAAACTCAAATTCAAATTCAAAAAGTATAGAATTTAATTTTACACTTCCAAATAATGATATTGTAAAAATTAATATATCATTTGTTATGATGAAGGTTAGTAAATCGTTAAAAAATATTGATGATGATGATGATGGAGTTAATTATCTCTCTGATGAGCTAAATGAAATGTCAACATCTACACCATCGCCAACAACAACAGAAACAACAACCACTACTACAACTACAACAGATACTACTACTACACCTATTAATTTATTAGTTACAACCGAAGGAATGATAAGCAAATATTTTACGGTTGATGATGCTATAGAATCGTTTCGTAACGAACTTATTAAAAAAGAGACTAATATAGGTGGTATATTAGAATCGAAACAAGAATTCTATCGACACTTCAAACTTAAATATGATAATGTTGATATACCAATTCGTTGTACATACACAAGTTCATATGAATTACTTAAACTGAAAATAACTTGTTTTGAATATCGCGAAATTGAACTTGAAAGAATTCTCAGTAATGGTGAAATAGAAATATTCAAAGAACCTGACTTCACACACAAATTAGAACATATAAAAATAATTAATGTTAAAAACTATATTCAAACATATAAAATGACTATTACATAATAGGGAACTCCTCAGTCTATATGAGAAATGGAAGAGAATCAGAACATGATTTTTGTTATTTTATTAATAACATCTTTTTTAATTAATAGTAATACGTGTTATTCTCAACATGATCTCTATTCAAATCCCTACACTTCTCATCTTGTTAATACCACAACTACAGATGAGAATAGTAAACATATAAATTTTAATTTTAAACTACCAAATAGTACGACATATGTCAGTATACATTTATCAATTCAATTGACTAATCAAAAATCATTCAATACTACAACAATATCAACAACAACAACAACACCAAGATACACGACTAGAGCTATATTCAGACGAGAGCAAAGAGATAATAGATTATCCGATAGAAAGTTTACAATAAATGAAGCAATTGAAGCATTTAGAAAAAATCTAATTGAAAAGGAAACAAATATTGGAGGTATAATTGAGAGTTCAAAAGTATTTTTTCGACATTTCAATTTAAAGTATGAAGATTGTGAAATAAGAATTAGATGTGTTTACTACAGTAATTATTTTTATCGTACACTTAATATTTATTGTTTTGAGTATAACGAAACAAATAGAGATAATTTCAATTCATTTGAAGGAAAATATGAAAGGAGTCCGCTATTTCAACGTAATGAAAATAATATAAATACAAAGATAATTGACGTGAAAGATTATTCACAAACGTTATATATGAAAATTCAGTAATATATATATATATATATATAGATAAAGAAAATATAATGATAATAAAGGAAATTTATAATTTTTTAAAAAAATTCTCTGATATTCTTTCGGATGAACACAAAAATAAACTAATATCAATACAATCAAATATTCAGTACTCTTTAAATCAAAACAATATGAGTAACTCAAACAACAATATATGCGATAATCAAAGAGATAATAAAGAAGAAGAATTAGGAAGAATAGATGAAACAGGCGAAATTGAAGAAGAAGCTAGAAAACTTATAGATTTCTACTATAATATAGTATACAATGTAAATAAATGTAAAAATTGTACATTCACACAATAACTACTTAAAATAAAAAAAATCAATAAAAATGTATAAAAGCAAAAGAAAGTTGTATTCGTTTTATTTTTCACTTATTTATGTTACAAACACTTTGCACTGCAAACGCACACACATTCTTTCAAGTAAGTATACATATGGACACAGATAAAAATAAATAGAGACGCACGGCTGCTACAAAACGGGGCGCTCCACAGCAGGCTCTCCCCCTTCCTCAATATTACCTCACCTAACACCCGACCCCCCAGCGCCCGGCCCCAGCCCCCGGCCCCAGCGCCCGGCCCCAGCGCCCGGCCCGGCCCCAACCCCCGACCCGGCCTCAGCGACAGCACCAGCGCCAGCGCCCGGCCGGCCCATCTGACTCCCTCCCCTACCCTTTGCTAGCGGGGGGAGGAGAACCTCCTGCATAATTGATAACAACTGGTGGTGTGGTGCACTGGCACACTGGCATTGACACTGTCACTCAAAACCGCAAACAAAACATTTCATTCATACATACTCGTACATATGTATGTATGTATGTACATATGTATGTATATAGTATGCTTTGCCTCACATATAAATCTGAGCGATAATGGGTGTTGGATGACGATGACGATGACGACGACGACGACGACGACGACGCCAAAAAATATTCATACAAACATATGCTTTTGGTATACACGTCGGGCGAGGGGTATGAAGTGCGCGGGCAGATCTATAAAATATCCTATAATGGGTGCTGTTCAGCTAAAACCACAAACTAAACATTCACACAAACACATGCTTTTGCATACAAAATTTTTCTAAAGTTTTTACATTTTTAAAATTTACACCACAATTTGAGCCAGAACATACATATACATACTACTGAGCCGCACGTACCGCCTTCAAATGCACATCACTTCGTTCCATGAGGCTGTTGACTTACTGTGTCACAGTTTATGTCAAACTCTCGATCAGCTAGTCAGTCAAATGATGGTAGTTGCGGCGTCCAAATGTTTAATGAGCCATCAAATGCCGCAAGCCTATCAAAATCGATCCGAAATGTTGGTTTTGAATAATTGTTTTCCATACACATTATTCTTGAATACTAACACTACATACATACATATATATATATATGTGTATGGAAAACAATATATATATATATATATATATATATATATATATATATATATATATATATATATATATGTATGTGTGTGTCCTTATGAAAAAGTTTAATCCTACCAAAATTTGTGCCATCCACTTATAGACTCATCTGCCACAGACGCATCTGCATTCAGCGGCTGTCAGCATAACCATCGAATGCGCTTTCATTACCATCTAATCCTTCTTATGCCAGCGCTTACACTCTAATTGCATGACATTTTGGCATTGATCAATTAGTTGACAGCTTTGTTTTATTCTCATTCTACCATTAACATACATACATATGTAATGAACATTGTATATACATATATGCGTATCAAGTGAAAGGAAGTATTGGAATACTTAATTCGTACAACGAAAATGCATTCGCCTAATTCCCAATTTGCGGCTCCGACCATCTAATTTTGGGTAATGAAGCTCTTTGCATGCCTTTTAATTGTTGATTTCCTGCTACATTGCTTTAATCCAGCTTTAAATTTAAGAACTAAAGGCTATTTGGATAATAGCCGCTGACCAAGGTGCTTGCTAAGTGAACGTGTAGGTACTCTGAAAAAAAAAAACGTTGTAAATCTAAAGACTTTCGCTGTTAAATCAACTACTTTCCGCAGTTGAAATGTGCCCAACAACGCTCCGTTGTTGTTTCAAAGGTACGAGCGTTGTTGATTTAGGTCAATAACGGAAATTGTTGGAAAAAATTTTTACCTAAAAATAAATTTTTGCTTGCATTTTCCTCTTCATCTTCTCTCCACACGGTCCCAACTGCAAATATGTAGCCTCCGCTTGTTCTCCTATTCTTCTCTCTTTCTTATCATTCACTGGTTGCTATTTTTTTTTTCTTTCTTATTCTGATTTTTCTTCTCTACTTTATATTCCGCTCCGTATTCGAACCATGACATCAACCTGAAATTCTATCCAATCATCACATAGTGGAACATTCAAAATTATATTGAATTGTAGTAACCTATTTATACCTCCATTTCCTAAAAAGGAATCCATGAATTATTTGAATCATTGTAAAAAACAAAATTTAAAAAAATTGTTCTCATTAGTTTTGTTTACAACGGAAACTGGTGGGTCAAATATGTACTTTTTAAAAAAAATTTGTTCTCATTACTTAGTTTTGTTTACAACGGAAACTGTTGGGTCAAATATGTACTTTTGCCTTTAAATCAACAACAGGGAGAAATTTTTTGCTAAAAATAAACTTTTGTTTGGATATTTGTCTTCATCTTCTCTCCATCATTATTTTTATACCTTTCATGAGAATGAAATGGTATTATAACTTAGTGCCAAACAATTTTTGTAGAAAGTACCAGAAGGAAGCGTGGGGGACCCACCAAAATATATACCGATATGATCAGAATCACGAGCTGAGTCGATTAAGCCATGTCCGTCTGTCCGTCCGTCCGTCTGTGTGAACGCAAACTAGTCCCTCAGTTTTTCAGATATCTGAATGAAATTCGGAATACAGGTATGTTTTTATATGCAGCTGATCATTTGTCGGAACCGGCCGAATCGGACCACTATAACATATAGAAAACAACCGATTATTCAGATATACATGAAATTTTTGGATGTAATTTGTGCATAACTTCCCCATTTAAACAGCTAAGGACATGAAACTTTGAAGTAAACGTGCCCATTTTGGCCCAAACAAGGTTACCGAAAATTGTCAAGATCGGACCACTATAACATATAGTTCCACAACATCCGATTATTCAGATATACACATTTTGGTGTATAGCTCCTCCATTTTAACAGCTAACGGCCTGAAATTTTGAAGTATTTTACCCATATGGACCCAAATAGGATTGCCGAAAATTGTTAAGATCAGACCACTATAACCTATAGCTCCTCTACAACCGATTGTTCAGATATACACATTTTGGTGTATAACTCCTCCATTTTAACAGCTAACGGCGTGAACCCATATGGGCCCAAACAGGGTTACCGAAAATTGTCAAGATCGGACCACTATAACATATAGCTCACCCACAACCGATTGTTCAGAAAGCCAAGACACCATTTTTTCTAATAAATCTTTCCATAAATAACCCACAGAATGAAAATTATAAATTAAACTTAATCCGGCTATGTACATACATAGGTAACTTTTCATTTCCCCACTCATGAAAGGTATGAAGTCTTCGGTACGGCCGAAGACAGCCGCGCTTTTACTCGTTTTTGTTGGTTTTCTCACAAAAAAAATATTTTCTCACAAAAATTTTTTTAAAAGCAAGCAAGTTTTTGAAACAACAACGGCCGTTTTTTAATAAATTGTTGGATCAAAAACTTTGCTGTAAAAACAAATATTTTTGCTGTTGAATCAAAGACGGAGATTCAACAGCCGAAAGTTGTTGGTTTAACTACGGGTTTTTTTTCAGAGTATACATATGTACATTGCACTTAGATTTATAGGCAGAATATTGCAGCTTTGAACTGTGTATGTTAGTAAATTTGGATGAAGATCCATGTGGTCCTTAAGGTAGTTTGTAAATTAAACTATTCATTAAGAACCTTGCGGAGATTTAAAGCACTATTTGTGTTCCTTTTTTGCATACAAAAATAAAAAAAAATTTTGTTCAATTTAAAGGTTATTCTTAACCAATTTTTTTTTTTTTTTGTTTTTACAACGCCCAACAAACACTGAGGTTAGTTATCGATTTGAGAATGACTCGAGAACTAGCCTCATTCTCAAACCTCTAACGTTAGAGGACGACTCGAAAATCTATCGGGAATCATAGCGTTCTCAAACAAAAGGGTACCTAATTCTCAAATCGAGAAAATTATAATTCTCGCATCGAATTCAAATGTAGTTCTCTAATGAGATTCTAATCAGAATTTGCAAATACTTCCAATTGAAATGAAAAACAAAGCTTTGTCTCCTTTTACATGATTTTTTCATTGTTTAGATTTTATTAACGCAATATGTGCCTAAATTGCATATGATTATATATATTGACATGTATATCTTTACCACATTTATAAGAACTGAAATTTAACCAAAACTCAGTCTTATTATTTAAATTAAAGGTACTTCTTGTACTTTTTAATGGAAAACATGGTACTACGGTAATATTAACTTTACCATTTTTTAGTATCCAATTTCAATATATGTATGTATATTCAATATATCACAGAAATATATTGAGAATTGATAAAAGGCGTGAGATTTGGCTCCTTCTCTAATCACTCGCAAATCGAATTCTAGTGTAGTTTTCAACCCTAGCTATCGATTTGAGAATATATAGAGAATTACACTAGTTATCTAAGGTAATCTCGACAAAATTTCTAACGTTAGAGACTGTGTTTGCTGGGCGGTTATTTATAACCAATATTTACATTCATCAATTTAAATAGCGATCATTACTTCATTTCCCTTATAACTCTTAGGTCCGTGGAGAAAAAGGTTAGTACTCGACTCATTCTAACCACAGTGTTTGTTGGGTATCCATACCAACGGGACTTCCCAGCAAACATTCTCGGCGCCCTCATAATTTTGGGGTCCGATATGAATCCAAAATATGTATGAAATATGTGCTTAAGAAATTTTTTATACCTTTCATGGGAATGAAATGGTATTATAACTTAGTGCCAAAAAATTTTTGTCGAAAGTACCAGAAGGAAGCGTGGGGGACCCACCAAAATATATACCGATATGATCAGAATCACGAGCTGAGTCGATTAAGCCATGTCCGTCTGTCCGTCTGTCCGTCCGTCTGTGTGAACGCAAACTAGTCCCTCAGTTTTTGAGATATCTGAATGAAATTCGGAATACAGGTATGTTGTTATATGCAGCTGATCATTTGTCGGAACCGGCCGTATCGGACCACTATAACATATAGAAAACAACCGATTATTCAGATACACATGAAATTTTTGGATGTAATTTGTGCATAACTTCCCCATTTAAACAGCTAAGGACATGAAACTTTGAAGTAGACGTGCCCATTTTGGCCCAAACAAGGTTACCGAAAATTGTCAAGATCGGACCACTATAACATATAGTTCCACAACATCCGATTATTCAGATATACACATTTTGGTGTATAACTCCTCCATTTTAACAGCTAACGGCCTGAAATTTTGAAGTATTTGTACACATATGGACCCAAACGGGATTGCCGAAAATTGTTAAGATCGGACCACTATAACATATAGCTCCCCTACAACCGATTGTTCAGATATGGACATTTTGGTGTATAACTCCTCCATTTTAACAGCTAACGGCGTGAAATTTTTAAGTATTTGTACCCATATGGGCCCAAACAGGGTTACCGAAAATTGTCAAGATCGGACCACTATAACATATAGCTCCCCTACAACCGATTGTTCAGATATGGACATTTTGGTGTATAACTCCTCCATTTTAACAGCTAACGGCGTGGGATTTTGAAGTATTTGTACCCATATGGGCCCAAACGTGATTACCGAAAATTGTTAAGATCGGACCACTATAACCTATAGCTCCCATACAACCGATTGTTCAGATATGGACATTTTGGTGTATAACTCCTCCATTTAAATAGCCAAGACACCATTTTTTCTAATAAATCGTTCCATAAATAACCCACAAAATTAAAATTATAAATTAAACTTAATCCGGCTATGTACATACATAGGTAACTTTTCATTTCCCCACTCATGAAAGGTATGAAGTCTTCGGTACGGCCGAAGACAGCCGCGCTTTTACTCGTTTTTGTTTGTTTTCTCACAAAAAAAATATTTTCTCACAAAAATTTTTTTAAAAGCAAGCAAGTTTTTGAAACAACAACGGCCGTTTTTTAATAAATTGTTGGATCAAAAACTTTGCTGTAAAAACAAATATTTTTGCTGTTGAATCAAAGACGGAGATTCAACAGCCGAAAGTTGTTGGTTTAACTACGGGTTTTTTTTCAGAGTATACATATGTACATTGCACTTAGATTTATAGGCAGAATATTGCAGCTTTGAACTGTGTATGTTAGTAAATTTGGATGAAGATCCATGTGGTCCTTAAGGTAGTTTGTAAATTAAACTATTCATTAAGAACCTTGCGGAGATTTAAAGCACTATTTGTGTTCCTTTTTTGCATACAAAAATAAAAAAAAATTTTGTTCAATTTAAAGGTTATTCTTAACCAATTTTTTTTTTTTTTTTGTTTTTACAACGCCCAACAAACACTGAGGTTAGTTATCGATTTGAGAATGACTCGAGAACTAGCCTCATTCTCAAACCTCTAACGTTAGAGGACGACTCGAAAATCTATCGGGAATCATAGCGTTCTCAAACAAAAGGGTACCTAATTCTCAAATCGAGAAAATTATAATTCTCGCATCGAATTCAAATGTAGTTCTCTAATGAGATTCTAATCAGAATTTGCAAATACTTCCAATTGAAATGAAAAACAAAGCTTTGTCTCCTTTTACATGATTTTTTCATTGTTTAGATTTTATTAACGCAATATGTGCCTAAATTGCATATGATTATATATATTGACATGTATATCTTTACCACATTTATAAGAACTGAAATTTAACCAAAACTCAGTCTTATTATTTAAATTAAAGGTACTTCTTGTACTTTTTAATGGAAAACATGGTACTACGGTAATATTAACTTTACCATTTTTTAGTATCCAATTTCAATATATGTATGTATATTCAATATATCACAGAAATATATTGAGAATTGATAAAAGGCGTGAGATTTGGCTCCTTCTCTAATCACTCGCAAATCGAATTCTAGTGTAGTTTTCAACCCTAGCTATCGATTTGAGAATATATAGAGAATTACACTAGTTATCTAAGGTAATCTCGACAAAATTTCTAACGTTAGAGACTGTGTTTGCTGGGCGGTTATTTATAACCAATATTTACATTCATCAATTTAAATAGCGATCATTACTTCATTTCCCTTATAACTCTTAGGTCCGTGGAGAAAAAGGTTAGTACTCGACTCATTCTAACCACAGTGTTTGTTGGGTATCCATACCAACGGGACTTCCCAGCAAACATTCTCGGCGCCCTCATAATTTTGGGGTCCGATATGAATCCAAAATATGTATGAAATATGTGCTTAAGAAATTTTTTATACCTTTCATGGGAATGAAATGGTATTATAACTTAGTGCCAAAAAATTTTTGTCGAAAGTACCAGAAGGAAGCGTGGGGGACCCACCAAAATATATACCGATATGATCAGAATCACGAGCTGAGTCGATTAAGCCATGTCCGTCTGTCCGTCTGTCCGTCCGTCTGTGTGAACGCAAACTAGTCCCTCAGTTTTTGAGATATCTGAATGAAATTCGGAATACAGGTATGTTGTTATATGCAGCTGATCATTTGTCGGAACCGGCCGTATCGGACCACTATAACATATAGAAAACAACCGATTATTCAGATACACATGAAATTTTTGGATGTAATTTGTGCATAACTTCCCCATTTAAACAGCTAAGGACATGAAACTTTGAAGTAGACGTGCCCATTTTGGCCCAAACAAGGTTACCGAAAATTGTCAAGATCGGACCACTATAACATATAGTTCCACAACATCCGATTATTCAGATATACACATTTTGGTGTATAACTCCTCCATTTTAACAGCTAACGGCCTGAAATTTTGAAGTATTTGTACACATATGGACCCAAACGGGATTGCCGAAAATTGTTAAGATCGGACCACTATAACATATAGCTCCCCTACAACCGATTGTTCAGATATGGACATTTTGGTGTATAACTCCTCCATTTTAACAGCTAACGGCGTGAAATTTTTAAGTATTTGTACCCATATGGGCCCAAACAGGGTTACCGAAAATTGTCAAGATCGGACCACTATAACATATAGCTCCCCTACAACCGATTGTTCAGATATGGACATTTTGGTGTATAACTCCTCCATTTTAACAGCTAACGGCGTGGGATTTTGAAGTATTTGTACCCATATGGGCCCAAACGTGATTACCGAAAATTGTTAAGATCGGACCACTATAACCTATAGCTCCCATACAACCGATTGTTCAGATATGGACATTTTGGTGTATAACTCCTCCATTTAAATAGCCAAGACACCATTTTTTCTAATAAATCGTTCCATAAATAACCCACAAAATTAAAATTATAAATTAAACTTAATCCGGCTATGTACATACATAGGTAACTTTTCATTTCCCCACTCATGAAAGGTATGAAGTCTTCGGTACGGCCGAAGACAGCCGCGCTTTTACTTGTTTTATTATAATTTTTTCGGTTTTTAATGATAATTGTAATTCATAGATGCTGTTTCGAAAAAGGGGAAGTATGTATAAAAGTATCACTAAAGTTCAATATAATGTTAAATGTCCCACAATATGATTGCGTTGGATCGAACTTCAAGTTGATGTCAGGTTCGAATCCTGTAGAGAATACAAAATGGACAACACTATAAAGCAAGCAGTTAAGGCGAAGGGCTGGAAAAGCGGAGAACAAATGGAGATGAAGCTGCACTTGAAGAGAACTGGGTCAGGGAAAGGAAATGTAAAAAATTTTTTTTTGCTTTTGCTAAACGTGGAAGAAGGAAAACAGTCATAAATATGAGTCTTTTATGACTCTTATTCAGGCTCATATAATGTATGAAATTAGGCTCATATCGGACGACCACCTTAAGAACAGGAATGCAGATTTCGGACTCCAAACTTAGCTCATAATGAATGCGAACGCTCAGGTTTAGGATTCCTTTTTGACTCTTTTATGACTCCGAATGTTTGCTGGGCTTATTACATGCAGAGTACATACACATGGACGTATTACATTTCCTTTCAGAAAAATATGTATATCCATTGGTATGCTTCAGCGCCTCGCATGCCATTAAGCAAACATGCTGGCGTGGGCACAAATGAGTTCAGGTATGCACCTACATGCACGCACTTCTCATTTAGTGTAATCAAGCAACAGCAACATACACATATGTATGTATGTAGGTTCATTGCATTTCCAGCATTGCCTCACTTTTATGTGCGTTGCAGCTTAATTATCCTGCACATTGTGATAGCTGCCGCTGCTGCTGCGGCTGTTACCGTTAGCAACGCACTGTACGCATTAGCGTCATTGCAAAATCGAAATGTGAAATGTATGCTCTTACATACGAGTATACATATATGGCTGCGAAGCAAGACAATGAAATAATTTATGCGAATACGATGACAAATTGAAATTTCACTTACCCATAGCAACCAAAAGAGCTTCATTTGCGCAAGCAGCGATTTATCGGGTGTTTCTAGCTTAATCAAAGGGGAAGGTAAGACAGACTATGTACATATGTGATGATGAATAAAACAAAGAACAAAGAAAAGTTCAAGCATTGCACACGCAAACTTGTCGATTGTAATTTACTTAGCAACAGAAGATTGCAAGTTTTACTAACCAAAAGGCAATAATTTCTAAGAAATAATGTAAACTAGCTGGACCCGTGCGCATCTTGCGCAAAAAATAAAACATACGTGGCGCCAGTCGGTATGGTTTGTGCTGTCACGCCCATTTTAAAAAACATATTTATTTGGTTTTATGTCTACAGTGGAACTTATGGAACTTTCAATGAATCACCTACATATGTTTGACAAAGATATCGCATAAAATGCTTTTATTATACCTATGTATATAGCTATATGTATTATCTATATATATAAAAATGGTGTAAAAAATGTTACTAACCTCATCAGATGAGAACGGCTGGGCAGATTTCTGTAAAATTTTTTGTCAGTTGTTCGTATTATCGAGGAGATGGTTCGTACGGAAGAAAATTTTGGAAAATCCCTCCGGAAAAGTCCGAAAATTGGAAAACTCGGTGTGTATGTGTGTATGTGTGCATTTGTGGATGTGTGTCCTTTATAAACTCCCAAAGTAACTAACCGTTCCTTTTGAAATTTTCACAGTATATTCATGTGGTGTTAGTGCACATAGTAGGGTATATAGAAAAAGTGGAAGCTTCCCGGAATATAGGCCTAAATGAGGACCCAGATCGATCCAGCAAGTCTTCGAGCAATATTGGTATCAAATGAAAGGTGTTAAACAGGCCTTCAACATGAAGTTATTTTCATTGCGATACCTAGGCCGGGTTCCCAAATATGGGTTAAAACGTGGGACCGAGTGACCCTGGAAAGTTTCTGAGCGAAATTGGTATCAAATGAAAGCTGTTGAGGAGGACTTCAACAAAGAGCTTTTGAAATAATGATGCCAAGGCCGGGTTCCAAGATTTGGGCCAAAGCGTGGACTCGGATAACCCCTGAATGAAAAGCGTTGAGCGCACTTCCACATACAGCTATTTTCCCAGAGATGGCTAAAGTAGTGGGTCCGGATGGTGATGGACGGTCCCGGTAAAGGTAGGTAGCTATAGGGATAAGGATAAGGATAAGGATAAGGATAAGTATAAGGATAAGGATAAGGATAAGGATAAGGATAAGGATAAGGATAAGGATAAGGATAAGGATAAGGATAAGGATAAGGATAAGGATAAGGATAAGGATAAGGATAAGGATAAGGATAAGGATAAGGATAAGGATAAGGATAAGGATAAGGATAAGGATAAGGATAAGGATAAGGATAAGGATAAGGATAAGGATAAGGATAAGAATAAGGATAAGGATAAGGATAAGGATAAGGATAAGGATAAGGATAAGGATAAGGATAAGGATAAGGATAAGGATAAGGATAAGGATAAGGATAAGGATAAGGATAAGGATAAGGATAAGGATAAGGATAAGTATAAGGATAAGGAAGGATAAGGATAAGGATAAGGATAAGGATAAGGATAAGGATAAGGATAAGGATAAGGATAAGGATAAGGATAAGGATAAGGATAAGGATAAGGATAAGGATAAGGATAAGAATAAGGATAAGGATAAGGATAAGGATAAGGATAAGGATAAGTATAAGGATAAGGATAAGGATAAGGATAAGGATAAGGATAAGGATAAGGATAAGGATAAGGATAAGGATAAGGATAAGGATAAGGATAAGGATAAGGATAAGGATAAGGATAAGGATAAGGATAAGGATAAGGATAAGGATAAGGATAAGGATAAGGATAAGGATAAGGATAAGGATAAGGATAAGGATAAGGATAAGGATAAGAATAAGGATAAGGATAAGGATAAGGATAAGGATAAGGATAAGGACAAGGATAAGGATAAGGATAAGGATAAGGATAAGGATAAGGATAAGGATAAGGATAAGGATAAGGATAAGGATAAGGATAAGGATAAGGATAAGGATAAGGATAAGGATAAGGATAAGGATAAGGATAAGGATAAGGATAAGGATAAGGATAAGGATAAGGATAAGGATAAGGATAAGGATAAGGATAAGGATAAGGATAAGGATAAGGATAAGGATAAGGATAAGGATAAGGATAAGGATAAGGATAAGGATAAGGATAAGGATAAGGATAAGGATAAGGATAAGGATAAGGATAAGGATAAGGATAAGGATAAGGATAAGGATAAGGATAAGGATAAGGATAAGGATAAGGATAAGGATAAGGATAAGGATAAGGATAAGGATAAGGATAAGGATAAGGATAAGGATAAGGATAAGGATAAGGATAAGGATAAGGATAAGGATAAGGATAAGGATAAGGATAAGGATAGGAATAGGGATAGGGATAGGGATAGGGATAGGGATAGGGATAGGGATAGGGATAAGGATAGGGATAGGGATAGGGATAGAGATAGAGATAGAGATAGAGACAGAGATAGAGATAGAGATAGAGATAGAGATAGAGATAGAGATAGAGATAGAGATAGAGATAGAGATAGAGATAGAGATAGAGATAGAGATAGAGATAGAGATAGAGATAGAGATAGAGATAGAGATAGAGATAGAGATATAGATATAGATAGAGATAGAGATAGAGATAGAGATAGAGATAGAGATAGAGATAGAGATAGAGATAGAGATAGAGATAGAGATAGAGATAGAGATAGAGATAGAGATAGAGATAGAGATAGAAATAGAGATAGAGATAGAGATAGAGATAGAGATAGAGATAGAGATAGAGATAGAGATAGAGATAGAGATAGAGATAGAGGTAGAGATAGAGATAGATATAGAGATAGAGATAGAGATAGAGATAGAGATAGAGATAGAGATAGAGATAGAGATAGAGATAGAGATAGAGATAGAGATAGAGATAGAGATAGAGATAGAGATAGAGATAGAGATAGAGATAGAGATAGAGATAGAGATAGAGATAGAGATAGAGATAGAGATAGAGATAGAGATAGAGATAGAGATAGACATAGAGATAGAGGTAGAGATAGAGATAGAGATAGAGATAGGGATAGAGATAGAGATAGAGATAGAGATAGGGATAGAGGTAGAGGTAGAGGTAGAGGTAGAGATAGAGATAGAGATAGAGATAGAGATAGAGATAGAGATAGAGATAGAGATAGAGATAGAGATAGAGATAGAGATAGAGATAGAGATAGAGATAGAGATAGAGATAGAGATAGAGATAGAGATAGAGATAGAGATAGAGATAGAGATAGAGATAGAGATAGAGATAGAGATAGAGATAGAGATAGAGATAGAGATAGAGATAGAGATAGAGATAGAGATAGAGATAGAGATAGAGATAGAGATAGAGATAGAGATAGAGATAGAGATAGAGATAGAGATAGAGATAGAGATAGAGATAGAGATAGAGATAGAGATAGAGATAGAGATAGAGATAGAGATAGATATAGAGATAGAGATAGAGATAAAGATAGAGATAGAGATAGAGATAGAGATAGAGATAGAGATAGAGATAGAGATAGAGATAGAGATAGAGATAGAGATAGAGATAGAGATAGAGATAGAGATAGAGATAGAGATAGAGATAGAGATAGAGATAGAGATATAGATAGAGATAGAGATAGGGATAGAGATAGAGATAGAGATAGAGATAGAGATAGAGATAGAGATAGAGATAGAGATAGAGATAGAGATAGAGATAGAGATAGAGATAGAGATAGAGATAGAGATAGAGATAGAGATAGAGATAGAGATAGAGATAGAGATAGAGATAGAGATCACATTGTGCTAGAAGCGAATTATTTTGGTGGAAAAATCACGACGAAAACGGTCTTTGGGAAAGTTTTAAGGACATTTTAAGTAACATTTTCCTGTGGTAACGAAAATCCTAGCTGATTCCCTTTCCGAGAAAAATCGAGTTTTCCATTTTTTATGGGCATTTTTTTTATTTACCCACTGAAATTTTTTATTAATCCTGAAAACTCACATAATTTTTAAAATACTGTGCTGGGAAAGGAGAAAAATCACTCTAGATGTCGGTCAACTTGAACATTAACAAATTATATCACCTATATATGAGAATTTCCAAAAAAAATTAATCGCGTGTATCTAATCTCTTTTAAATGAACTTATTAATTCGTTTATTCAGCAACTATGAATTAAAAGATACCAAAATATTTTTTACAAGTTACACTGCTCTACAGCCAAAAAATACTCTGAACGCGACCATCCTATTTATATGTAAAATCGGTCGCTGATTCCGAAATATTAACGATTCAATTTGAATTTTTTCGATTTTTTACGATTTTTTGAAGAAAAAATTGACTTTGTCAGGCAATATCTTTAAAACCAATGTTTTCACCTTCGGTTTTACTCCTTTACGTGAAGCTCCATTCTATTGGGAAAAAGATAAGCTATCAACGAAGAAAATCCATGGTAAAATGGAAAAGTTATAGGCGATCAAGTAAATACAGCCAGGTCCCGCAATGCCTCTGCACGGGTATATTCTATGCATGTCATACCCGTAAATGCGCTGTTACCTACTGCGCGGCCAATGTGCTGCTACTGCAGATGTGTAGGTATTGGTATAATATGCATAGAATATACCCGTGCAGAGGCATTGCGCGACTTGGGTGTATTTACTTGATCGCCTATAACTTTTCCATTTTACCATGGATTTTCTTCGTTGATAGCTTATCTTTTTCCCAATAGAATGGAGCTTCACGTAAAGGAGTAAAACCGAAGGTGAAAACATTGGTTTTAAAGATATTGCCTGACAAAGTCAATTTTTTCTTCAAAAAATCGTAAAAAATCGAAAAAAATCAAATTGAATCGTTAATATTTCAGAGACTATAAGAGTTAGGGAAAAATGTTATAGCAGCCATGAAAAGGAAATTTAATTTTCTTTCGTATGGTGTCACTTCAAAGAAGATAGCTCACTGCGTTAAAGAGGTATACAGGATTAAGTGGAGCAATTGGCCAAATAACGGTAAATTGCCGATATCTCAAAAACCTTCCCATAGAATTAAAAATGAACCCGATTTTCGGAATCAGCGACCGATTTTACATATAGGTAGGATAGTCACGTTGAAAGTACAGACAAAAAATTTCATTTTGTGATCCAGTGTTATTAGAAGAAAATTCAATGACAGCTCTTCTTAGTTATACTGAATAGAAGGAATCTTCAATCAGATTAATTCTATACTAATTCCAGTATTTCAGGAACTCACGATGAATTGCTTCTCCTGCTTGTTCGGACGTCATGCCTAAGCCATTTCCATTTATAAATTCGATACAATGTTCAATATGATCCAATATCACATGGACTTTGAGGGTTTGTTGGAGCTCTGTCGCCCGAAAATTTTTTCTTAAATCAACAATTAGCTCGTTTAGTTTCAAATGATCTCACTATAATTTTCGGTTTATTTATTTCAATTGATTATGTTTTCAGGTAAAAACAAAATTGACGCTAAACAATGTTGTAGTACTGCTAATCCACAAGTATTTAATGACGATGATGAAATTCGTGTTCTCGAAAAGTGTATACTTCCAGAATTACAGTTGCTGCAGGGGTATGTGAATTATTTATTTTGGCAAGGACTGGTTCCATTAGTTGGAAGAGAACAAGCTCTTATTTGGCCCAAAAAATTTAAACTGGTGGCAAAAAATTATCAAGGAGATACCTTCGAGGGGAATGCTTGCCGACAATTGTTAAAGCAAGCGGATGGATTAGATGATGTTGCTATCTACAAAGGAGTAGGTCTTTTGCGATTAGTACCCTTCATTTCGGCATTAAAAGCCATGGATCTCGTCGTCAATTGTTGTTTCGGAACTTCGAAAGTTGAGAAGGTGAAACTAAACGAGCTAATTGTTGATTTAAGAAAAAAGTTTCGGGCGACAGAGCTCCAACAAACCCTCAAAATCCATGTAATATTGGATCATATTAAAGATTGTATCGAATTTATAAATGGAAAAGGCTTAGGCATGACGTCCGAACAAGCAGGAGAAGCAATTCATCGTGAGTTCCTGAAATACTGGAATAAGTATAGAATTAATCTGATTGAAGATTTCTTCTATTCAGTACAACTAAGAAGAGCTGTCATTGAATTTTCTTCTAATAACTTGTAAAAAATATTTTGGTATCTTTTAATTCATAGTTGCTGAATAAACGAATTAATAAGTTCATTTAAAAGACATTAGATACAGGCGATTCATTTTTTTTTTTTGGAAATTCTCATATATAGGTGATATAATTTGTTAATGTTCAAGTTGACCGATATCTAGAGAGTGATTTTTCTCCTTTCCCAGCACAGTATTTTAAAAATTATGTGAGTTTTCAGGATTAATAAAAAAATTCAGTAGGTAAATAAAAAAAATGCCCATAAAAAATGGAAAACTCGATTTTTCTCGGAAAGGGAATCAGCTAGGATTTTCGTTACAACAGGAAAATGTTACTTAAAATGTTCTTAAAACTTCCCCAAAGACCGTTTTCGTCGTGATTTTTCCACCAAAATAATTCGCTTTAAGCACACTGTGAGATAGAGATAGAGATAGAGATAGAGATAGAGATAAAGATAGAGATTGAGGTTGATATTGAGATTGAGATTGAGATTAAAATAGAGATAGGAATTGAGATAGAGATAGGTTTCAGGGGAGGTATGTTTGTCGCGGCGAATATAACTATAACTGTTCAGAGAATAGACAATTTTTTATTATTCGCAGTCATTAAGATGGACTCTAAGATAATGGTTAGCAATACGGTAATCAAAGACTTCTTTAGGCTTCATAGGAATAAATTTAAGCAGAACAACGTCTGCCGGGTCAGCTAGTATTTTTATATATTTTACATATATTGTGGTCCCTGCCGACTTAAGCAATTTTTTTTTTCACACGTTTGCCTTGGCAAGCAAATCAGTGGACCGAGCTTAATCGATTTATTTGCTAGGTTCCTGAGTTTTGACTTACAAATCTTTGAAAATTTGCCTCTCTTGGCCCATTTTCCAAAATTTCAGCATTTTTCCTCATAACGGCATAACGTCATTGCATGGATGAAATTTCATCACTCGGGCATTATTAGTGACTTAATTATCATGTTTTACGTGTTTTTCGAAATACATACATGCCTTATTTTCAACCCCAACCTTCTCTGTTCCCATTAGAATCTACATATGTACATACATATCGTCGGCCTTCTGCCAGAACCACGAATGTGCTAAAATGAAAATGTTGGGAAATCGAGTTTTAAAGTTTATTCTTCTCGCAAAATTTGAAAAATTTGTTTCTAATATAAAAGTATATCTGCAAATTAGAACCTTGTTTAGCTCGATGCCCTGATATAGTTTTTATGCTTCTATTCCTTCTAATCTTCGAGATTTGGCACATTCGTGTTTCTGGCCCAACGAAAACCAAAAAAATTTCTTGAAAATAAATTTCCAAAAGTAAGTAAAACAAATACATTCAATTAAAATTCATATTTTATTTGTGGAACTATTCCTAATCTTCAAAATCAGAGTGCTGTGAAAGGTCAGGCTCAGGTAGAGCATCGCGAACTCCGCTGTTAGCCTTCAAATTTTTATAAAAATTGTAATATTCCTTTGGAATCGCCAAGGTTTCGCACATTTTATTTAAATCTTTTGCTTTCACGTCAGCGGTAGGTAATGTCTCCGAATAAACGGGCGTGGGTATTATTGCGGAGGGCCACCAATATTCAATGGCAAATAAACTACTAAAAATTTTGTTTCAGAATAATTTTTTTTTTGTAAGAAATGTTGTAGAGTTAATCTTTTATATACCGTCGTACAATACGAAAACTAGTACACGATTTTTTGTGGTTGAGGAATACAAGCACTTTAATCTTTTGGTTGACGAAAGGTAAAAATTTTGTTTAAACAACAACAATTTTAATGCATAAAAAGTATATAATTAGTCAAATGTGCTACTTTTCGTACAGAATTGTTTAATTGCCAGTTTCGTAAGAAATTTTAAATGTGTTTTCGTATAGTACGACGATATGCACCTCGACCAGCAAATATTTCGAAAGGGCAGTTTCTCCTTCGTTGAAATAAATAAAGTTTAAAAAAGCGTCGTATAGTTGCGTATGAACTTGAAATGGTTTTGGAGAGTTACATGCCTCTCTGATGATTTCCGTTGTACAGCACCATTTTCTATGGTCAGTTTTCGAAGGTAAATATTTGCGCACAAGGTCCTTTGGCATATTTAGCACTGATTGCTAACCAAAAATTAGTTTACGGAATAGCTTTGTTTTCATTGCGCAATCGGCGAGCTAATATTTTCCGTTCAAGGTGCATTTAATGATTGCCACTATCTTTATATTTATATATTTGAAGATTAGAAGCGACGTTCGGAAGAGCATAATCCTGAGCCTAACTTTTCAGAAGACTCTGATTTTGAAGATTAGAAATATTTCCACAAATAAAATATGAATATGAATTGAATGTGTTTGTTTTACTTACTTTGGAAATTTATTTTCAAAGAATTATTTTGATTTTTGTTGGGCCAGAAACAAGAATGTGCCCCATATATTTTTAGAAATTTACTTTCAACGATTTTTTTACATTTTTTGTTAGGCCAGAAACACGAATGTGCCCTATATATTTTTTGAAATTTACTTTCAAGGAATTTTTTACATTTTTGTTGGACCAGAAACACGAATGTGCTTCATATATTTTTTGAAATTTATGTATTTTCAAGGAATTTTTAACATATTTTGTTGGGCCAGAACCACGAATGTGCCACATTCGTTTTTCTGGCTCAACTTTTTATAACTGATCTACACATTCGTGTTACTGGCATTGAAAATTTTGGTGGCTTCCAGTGCACAAAGGTACTGGGGGTTTTACTAAAATGTAGAGCATGCACAGATTGATCAGGAAACCCGCTTAACTCAAAATTGGAAAAATTGCACATTCGTGGTTCTGGCAGGGGGCCGACGATATGTACCTACCAAATTTCATTAAAATGTTTATATTTTTGCGCAAGCTAGAATGTGTACGACTGACGGACGGACATGGCTCAATAAATTTTTGAAGTTAACTTCTTAGGCGGCGATATAGAGTTTTTATGGAGAGTCAAATTTAAAAAGGAAATAGCAGGTACACTTCCGTTGCACGGAAATAGCAAACAGGAAACAGCAAAAGATAAAAACGTTTACCCGGCTTTCCCCTGAATGTTTTGGACAATATTGGTATCAAATAAAAGGTATTGAACATGGCTTTTACATGGAGAATTACTAGTTATGATTCCCAGGTCGGGTCCCCAGATATCGGTGAAAACGTGGACCCGGATGACTCCGGAATATTTCTGAGCAATATTGGTATCAAATGAAAGGTGCTGAGCACAGCTTTCATATAGAGATGTACTGATTATGAGTTCTAGGTCGGGTACCCAAATATGGGTCATAATATTGACCCGGATTACCCCGTAATGTGATGTCATGATGTGATGTCATGATGTGATATCATGATGTGATATCATGAAGTGATGTCACGATGTGATGTCATGATGTGATATCATGATGTGATATCATGAAGTGATGTCACGATGTGATGTCATGATGCGATGTCATGATGCGATGCTATGATATGATGTCATGACGTGATGCATGATATGTTGGCATGATGTGATGTCATGATGTGATGTCATGATGTGATGTCATGATGTGATGTCATGATGTGATATCATGAAGTGATGTCACGATGTGATGTCATGATGTGATGCCATGATATGATGTCATGACGTGATGCCATGATATGATGTGATGATGTGATGTCATGATGTGATGTCATGTCATGTAATGATATAAATAAATAAAGGAAGTAGGTACACACTTTTAGGCTCGTCTGATATAAATTTAGAGATTTTTGGCGATCTCATTTAGCGATAGCGATTTTTAGAATCCGGGTCCTGTATGTATTTACGTATTTAATTTCATCATAGCCTAAAATTATGCAACATATTAACTAATATTGATATTTACAGGAGTGGGAATGAAGTCTAATTGTGTTTTTATATTTCTAATATATCCACTTATTACTAAGGTATACCCTCTGATGCAACTTTTTTGAAACCATAAGCTTTATATTTGTATAGCATACGCCACTTCAACTTGAATTATTTAAACATGGCTTAAACAATTTCATAAAAATAACACAAAGTACCAAGCTTTGCATCATTTCAGATGTTTTCTTTATAATGCTTAATGTAAGAAGTTAACTTCTATCACGTGTACTGTGCTACACGCGGCTTTTTTTTCATCCTGATCGTTTTTATATACATATACATGCATGTAAGTCCATATCTCAATCAATTTATGGTCTTACGTACAACCGCTATATGATCAAAAGTATACACACGTATATAGTAGATACTACGTACAGCTGTGTATAAATACGCAGATGCCTTATTAAAAAATCCCCATTCAGCGTAAGTATGAATACACACGTGTTCGCCTAAAATAATGTGATGTTTACATACAAACATACAGCTGAAGCTTATAAAAGTATTTTAAAATATACACGACTGTTCAACTGGAGCGACATCTACATTTGAAATTTGTATTTAACTCTGCACTCTTGTTAGAATAAAATAATTCTGAAAGCATAGTTTTAGGCGCAAATCTTTTAGTTTAAATTTAAACTTTATTTTTCCAAAATACTATTAAAAAAAAGTACCACGCCCATAAAACACCGTTTCACATGTATAGCTAATTTATACCTTTAACACGATGCCTTACTTATTAATTTTGGTAAATTATGTGAGCAGAAAAAGGGATATTTGCAAAAAATAGATTAGAAATAATATTATATATGATGGCCATTGGCGCACTCACGGGGGGGAAGGGCGGTTTGGGGTTAACCCCCCCCCCCCCCCCCCAAAATTTGACAACACCATAAAAAAAAATAATTTTATAAAAGATGGTACATGCACAAATATTTGTGTAAATACATGTTGTAAAATCTATGAACATTCGTGGATATACATTGCCAATGTTTGCCAACAACTACTGACTATGTTTATAAATAAGCAGTGTGGAGACACTTCCCTAAAAGTATGCTGTGGATATTAGCTGAGGTTTGTTAAACTCAGCTGTACTAGTACACAGAGTATTATAGTTTTAATCACATAACGGTGGATTGTAACAGAATGAAATAATCGAGATATATATGGACTTATATATATCAAAATGATCAGGGTGAAAAGAGAAATCGATTGAGCCATGTCCGTCCGTCCGTCTGTAAACACTCTAACTCGCGCAAAAATTGAGAAATTTTGATGAAATTTTGAATGCAAGTTGGTATCAAGACAGGGACGGTTGGTATTGAAAATGCGATAAATCGGACCATGACCACGCCCACTTCCCCTATATAGAAAAAATCGGAAATTTTGCATCTCAGTCACTAATATAGCTGGAGCGATGAAATTTTACCCACGTGTTGATCTCAGGCCCCTATGAAGAAATTTGATGGAACTTTGGAAAATGGGCGGTGCCACGCCCACTTATTATGGGGCAAACATTTAAAGTTTTATAAGTCATAACTCAGAAACCGTTGAAGATATACCGATGAAATTTGGTAAGCGTGATCTACTTTCCTAAGCATATGTTTGGACTAAAAATTGGCAAAATCGGTTAACATTTTAAGCGATATCTCTGTCAATTACAAAGATATGTCATTGAAATTTTGTGGTAGAAGTCCAGCTATAGACATAAAACAAAAAACAGGAAAATTTTGGAAAATATGCGTGGCACCGCCTCCTTTTAGAAGCAGGAATATACGAGGTTTCTGAGCCTATAACTCGACAAATAATTTATATATAATGACGAAAATCAGTTTGTACACTTTAATAACTTGTGGTAATACATGCTCAAAAATTTAGCGAAATCGGTTTATGACCACGCCTACTTTTTAACAAAGATATTTCTGGAAAACCCTTTGGGAATTTGTAACGTGATTAGAAGTTGCAAATTTGAACTATGCCAAGGCCTTAATATGCTTAGTTGGATGATTGATAAAAAATTTTAAAAGTAGGCGTGGCTGCGCCCACTTTATGCGGCACTCGATTCATACAAAATACACCGTAATCGAACAAACGCAAACAAACAATGAAAGCATACAGGTGAGTATCTAATGTTCGATTGCTTGTTAGTAGGGATGGCAACAATAACCGGAAAAACGATTATAATCGGTTAATTTCTTTCGGTTAACGGTTAAAATGTATCGGTTTATTCCTTTTGATTATTTTTTTGATTAACGTTTTTCCTCTCAAGTCGAAAATCATCGAAAAGAAATAATCGAAGTTGAGAAATTCCGCCTTTTCATCCGAGTCCGAATTCGGTTGCCTACTGTTTTGTGAGTATATCCTAAAAACCGCAATAAATGTTCCCTCCAATTATCGAATAGACGATTTTTCAAGCAATGACGATTTGACGATTTTTCCTAATAAATGACGATTTTCTTCTTTTATTATATATATTTTTTAAGGAATAATTGCAATCGAAAAACGGTTATAATCGGTTAGTTGCCCACAATTATTCGCGATTAATAATCGAACGCTTTCGATTAACCTAAAAAGCGGTTAATCGATTATTTAATTTTTTTTGCCATCCCTACTTGTTAGTTTTAGTTTAAATACAGAGAAAATGCAATGAATTGAGATTTAAAAGGTGCCTTTGTTTAATATGTGCATACGTAGGTCCACTCCCCAAACATAAATTTAAGTAAAAATTGCATTTATGAAAATTAATGATGTCAAAAATTGAAAGATATTTAAAGTAAAACTAGTAAACCTGGCCACGCGATGCTCTGGCTTTCAATTACACTGTGCGACAATTTGAGGGTGGAAGACCACTTATTGCCACATTTGAAAATTTTTTGATATACCTTCATAGCTACTGGTTATTTTTATTTTCTGTGGACCTAGATTTTTTATACATAGATTTTGACCAAGGAGCCCCATAGTGAAGTTTTGTGCCGAATATTTTTCTAGACTGTGGTAACCTTAAAGCGACCTACAAAAGGCCATTTGGCGCGCTCCTCCTTTTCTTTCTAGTTCTCTTTCTCTTCCCCTTTCCCCTTTATTAGCGCTTTATTTTCCCTTTATCCATTTTATTTTTCATATTTCCTCTTTCGCTTCCTGTCCTTCGCCATATACGTCCCTTTCATTTTCCTCTTCCCTTTCCTTTTATTACCCATCTTCAGTGCTAGGCCTTGCATGACACTTCAAATTTAAAAATGAGATAAACTGTAGCGTAAAAATGGATTATTGAACGGTGGCACCCTTTTTGTAAAATTTTGAATAAATTACTCATTTCCATGCCAAGTCCTTTCATATGACACCTCAAATTTATAAATCAAACAAACTATAGCGTAAAACTGAATTTTTGAACAGGTGGCAACCCTTTTTGAAAAATTTCTATTAAATTGCTCAATATCAGGTCATGCCCCTTCATATGGTACCAAAAATTTTAAAATCAAACAAACTATACAGTAAAATTAAATTTTCAAACATCTGTCAACCCTTTTCAAAAAAATTAAACCTTCCTGCACATCTACAGGTCAAGCCCTTTCATCTGACACCACATTTTCGAAAATCGGTATAACGGTGTAAAAGTTATGGTGCTTACAAGAAATCGCTTAGCGTAATATATATAAAGATAAGATAAACTGTAGGGTAAAAATGGATTTTTGAACAGGTGGTACCCTTTTTGTAAAATTTTTAATAAATTACTCATTTCCATGCCAAGTCCTTTCATATGACACCACAAATTTAAAAATCAAACAAACTATAGCGTAAAACTGAATTTTTGAACAGGTGGCAACCCTTTTTGTAAAATTTTTATTAAATTACTTAATATCAGGTCAAGCCCTTACATATGGTGCCAAAAATTTTAAAATAAAACAAACTATACAGTAAAATTAAAATTTCAAACATCTGGCAACCCTTTTCAAAAAAATTAAACCTTCCTGCACATCTACAGGTCAAGCCCTTTCATCTGATACCACATTTTCGAAAATCGGTATAACGGTGTAAAAGTTATGGTGCTTACAAAAAATCGCTTAGCGTAATCTATATATTAATAGGCTAACATTTTTCCCATACAAACAATTGCCAGGCTGTTTTGCACATTTAACATACTCATATCCACATAAAATTGATATGGATGTGTTCGTATGAGTCAGGAGCAGTGAATAGGCATATAATTTTTTCTATAAATTATTTAATTTCTTTATAATTAATAAATAAAGTTTTTAGTTTTGTACCATTTTTGATTTACTTCGTTTTTGCTTCGTTGGCAAATGTGCCCACTATCTATATATTAATAGGCTAACATTTTTCCCATACAAACAATTGCCAGGCTGCTTTGCACATTTAACATACTCATATCCACATAAAATTGATATGGATGTGTTCGTATGAGTCAGGAGCAGTGCATAGGCATATAATTTTTTCTATAAATTATTTAATTTCTTTATAATTAATAAATAAAATTTTTAGTTAAGATAAATAGATATCGTAAACGTGTTTACAAATATCGTAAAAACAGTTGAAGAGTCGCTTTAATTTGAAATCGCTCACCACCGGGCCTACCTTCCTAGATCTGCCTTGATTTTGACCATGATTTCGCGTCGGGCCGTGATCAAAAGGGCAAATCAGTGTTACGGTACAACTGGAATTTGGAAAGTGTTGCTTATCTCCGCGAAAAGGAATAATTTTTGTACCAATACAAAGTTGAAAAAATAAATTGCATGGTCGAATTTCGACCACCAGCGATACTAGTATATATAAAGATATGTAAATGCGTAAACAATTTCTTTGAAGATTTTTGCTTGTGCAGTAGCCATTTATGGCATATTTGATTTTTGTCAAATCAACTGATAATATAAAGAGGATAAAAGCTGTCGCAGTAGGGTGCGCTTGGATATCATATTTGAATTATAATTCCTTCAAACAAAATTTAATATTATGGGAACTGCTTTCACATTTGGCATTCTTTTTTAGAACATTACAACGCAAACAGGAGGAATGTGTTCATAATATTTTCCAATCCTCAGGCTAAATCGGTTTCTCAGCTAACTAAATAACTAGACACTCTGTCTTATTGTTTACAAGTCCAGCTAACCCACTCGTCCTCCTCTCCTAGCATACTGACTGTTATCATTGATACATTGGTACATACTTGCCTTTCGTTTCCGCCACTTGTTTTATCCTTTTTTGTTGTTGTTGTTAAATTTTACCTTTTAACACGTTGGCTGCCAGTGTATCACCGGTGATCACACCCATAAACCACTCACAGGTGCCAGGAACAAAATTACTTTTGCTTTTTTGTATTATAACGGGATTTTTTACCCAGAGTAAAAGCCATGCTGGCGACGCATCTGAGCATGCTTTTAAGCTGTGATGACCCCGCGAACATCTGCTTTTTTATTTTAAAATGTTGTTTAAATTTTAAGCGCCTAGGCGTGTATCACCGGTGATACACTGGCACCTGGGGGTGGTTTTTCGTCGTGATCACCGGTGATACACTGGCAGCCAACGTGTTAATCTCTACTCTCGATTGCTATAGCATAGATATTTTTAATATTTTTTTACTTCCATTTTGCCACTCTTTGATTTCTCTGTTGCATTTGTTTATCATTTCCAGTTATTTCAGCTTAAATGACACTTTTCCAGCAACTTCTAAAGTCTGTCGACTTTTCATAAGCTCTGACCCTGCCGCGCGTTGTACTCTTTATGTTGTTCGTATTTCTGCTCCTACTTCTTCAATTCATTACAAACATTGCAGCATGAAAAGTCCTTGCTTTATTCTTATCGCAATTTAGATTATCCGGGGTTTTGTTTGCATTTATGCTGCTTTGAGTTGTATACTCAGGGATTTATGAATGTAAGTATGTATGAGTTTTCATCTTTTCATTTTCTAATGAAATTTTTGTATGTTGGATAATTACTTGTAGATGTGTATACATCTGTACATATATTTATTAGGGTGGCTAATTTTTGGATGGTATTCTCTGTTCGACATGAAATCTTTTAGAAACTAAGTAACTCAAAATATGTGCATTCTTCCATACATATAAATTCTCGATTTCAATTCCTTCTGCCCCTTTCTTTCTAAACCGAAAAAAAAAATTGAATAGAAAAAATCCAAATACATTAGTTTGATTTACTAGGCTATTCTGGCCACTGTTTTTCCAAAGGCAACTATCTTTCAAAAGAAAATTTTCCTCTCGAAAGATAATTATCTTTGGAAAGAAAGTTGCCAGAAAAGCCATATTAATCTTGTGGTGATAACACTTTGATTTTAAATACTTTGAAAAAAATAATTGTACAATCTTTTTTCATGTTGATAAATGTTATCATAAATTTTCTTGTCATTAATATTTTTCATTGATCATAAAAAGGAATTCATTTTCATTAAATTGTATTTCACAATTAATTTTAAAAATAAAGAAATATTTTATAATTAAAACATTATAAAAGCGGCAAACATTCTCGGAGCCATCATAATTTTGGAGTTCTCTATGAGTCCCAAATACATATGTGTGAACTATGAACTTAAGAATTTTTTTAGAGTTTTTTGTTTTTTGAAATTGTAATTCATAGATGCTGTTTCGAAAAGGGGAAGTATAGAAGTACGCTTAGGGAAAAAATATAGATGGATGGGTCAAAGAAATTGCTTCCCTATAATAAAAACTATTTGCTTTGTTTTGAGTAAATTCTCCTTAAAACATGTTTAAGGATTTAAAATAAACTAATTTATATGCGTTACCATGGTTTCACATACTCGTTTTAAAGAAATGCATACATGAAATAAGGAAAATTTTCTTAAGTGCCATTCCATTCCCAACATGTTCTTGTTTTGAAGACTTTATTTCTTTAATTTGGATAAGTAGAATTCCCGTACAAATCACCATGTCAACGAATTTGTTTGTATGTTTTGCACATTTTGGAGAAAATTTATCAAAACAAAGAAAATTTTGTATTGGGATGCGTGTTCAAAATAAGGAAAAATATATCTTTGATCGAGAGAAGAAGAAATGCACACATGAGCTCATAATGAGTGTGTACGCTCCGTTGTAGGATTCCCGTTTGACTCTTTTATGACTTGGAATGTTTGCTGGGTTGAAGTCTTTTCCTCGCTCTGAGCTATTCTTTTGCGTTCGCACATTTTTTCTTGCTACCCATACAAATATAAACATAAATATGTACATATGTATGTAACAATAATAATCAACTCAGCCACTACCGTGTCAATTAATTTTATGACTTCATGAGCCAGATAGAAATTGCATTTCAATAGTTAGTTTTCTAGTTTAATTCACCATAACAATTTTAACAAATTAAAATTACAAACCAAAAAAAAAATGGAGCAATGCAAATGAAATACAAAAAAAGCTATATGGATTTAAAAAAACCCAAAAAACTGAGTGCATTGAATTGAAATTTTGATTGCATTAAAAAAATACAATTAAGCGCAAAGGTAAATTTTTGAGTTTGACCAACTTGCATATAACCAATTGCGGTTTGAAACAAAAAATGGGATGCATACGCTTCTCCTGTTTTAAGAAAAATAATTCAGGAGTGTACATACATATGTACTCTGAAAAAAAATACCCGTAGTTAAGCCAACAACTTTCGGCTGTTGAATCTCCGTCTTTGATTCAACAGCAAAGGTATTTGTTTTTACAGCAAAGTTTTTGATACAACAATTTATTCAAAAACGACCGTTGTTGGTTTAAAAAGCTTGCTTGCTTTTAAAAAATTTTGTGTGAGAAAATATTTTTTTGTGAGAAAACCAACAAAAAAAATAATGACGGAGAGAAGATGAAGAGAAAAATGCAAACAAAAGTTTATTTTTAGCAAAAATTTTCCCCCCGTTGTTGATTTAAAGGCAAAAGTACATATTTGACCCAACAGTTTCCGTTGTAAACAAAACTAATGAGAACAAATTTTTTTAAATTTTGTTTTTACAATGATTCAAATAATTCATGGATTCCTTTTTAGGAAATGGAAGTACAAATAGGTTACTACAATTCAATATAATGTTGAATGTTCCAGAATGTGATGATTGGATAGAATTTTAGGTTGATGTCATGGTTCGAATCCGGAGGAGAATATAAAAAAAAATTTTCCAACAATCTCCGTTATTGACTTATATCTACAACGCTCGCACCTTTGAAACAACAACGGAGCGTTGTTGGGCACATTTCAACTGCGGAAAGTAGTTGATTTAACAGTGAAAGTCTTTAGATTTACAACGTTTTTTTTCAGAGTACATACAAAATTTCTATTCTAGGCTCGCATTTGTTCTCCGCTTCCGTTCGGTCTTAACTGATCCTCAAGCTTAGCTCATAAAGAATTTAACGATATAAAAATATTAAAACGCAATATGGAAGATTTTTGCAAATTCAATGTTAAATATTTCATATATCTAGTTTTGAAAGTGTATTTTTTAATTTTGAAAATGAAACGCATAATCATTAGATTCATTACAATGTGCCTATGCGTATGACTAACTTTTTCCAGTTAGATACTTTTGAAAGTGCATAAATAAAATCATGGATACTTTTGAAAGAGTGTTCATATTTAGTGCTATTTTTTCAGAATAGGCAAGGATTTTGCAATAAATTCTTAATAGACATTATACACCTTTAAATAATGGTATACAATTCGTCAAAAAATCAAAATAGAAAAAATTACACATGTTTGTTGAAAGTGGACTACTCATACATACTCGTATATCCACCAGGCCTATTCAAGTTGAACTTTTTTACGTCACTGAAGAGAACTTGGTTTGGCTCGCTTTTTGAAATCAAATGGTTTTCGCAGTCAACTCTAATAATGGCTGAATCTATATATGTTTTGAAACAAAATGTATGCTAAAGAAGAACTGCACCAGTGACGCGTTGTTGCAACGAGTTGAAGGCGTCTTTATTCCACTTTATCATACCAACTGGGTATAAAAATATAATCAAAATCTTGCATTGAATTTTTGTGGTTGAACACAAGCGCTTTTGTATTTTTTTTTTTTGTCCCTGTAAAAATCATAGGATTATATGATCCATTTTGTGGTATGTAGGAGTACTTTCAAAGTGATCATAAACATAGACCCAAGCAAGCGACTCGTTTATCTGCATCGGCTCGTAGTTAGCCGAACATTGCTACAAAAACCGAATGTATGTATATCGCGATAACGACGAAGCAAGTGCGTACATTTGTATGTATGTATGTATGTATGTATGTACATATGTATGCATGCTCGTTTGAACGTGCACGATCTAGTAATAAATAGACATTGAACGCAACACAACATGTTGGCGATTGCGCTAGAAAAATTTTATTATTTTATTTTTATTAAAGAAAAGCTTACTTATATATGTATGTAATCCTAATAATCAAATTGAATTGGCAGTCGTTCAAATCTGTTCAGCGATTATTAAATTTCATTAATTTTAGTACCTACTCCATGGATTAATCCCATGTAGGTACTCCATGGATTAATCCCATGTAGTTACTCCTTGGATTACTCGGGTGTCATGCGGAAATCGGAGTATGTGATCCCTGCCTAGGACATCGCCATGTTAAATGGACCATATTTTTTATATGAAATGTGACAGGTTGAGGAGTACTCGGTTGGTCCACAGCGAGTACTCTATACACGCGTGCATGGAGTACTCGGCTTTTTTGCAGGGGTACACTAGATATGTACGAGTATGCGTGAGGATGTGCAAAATGTAGTGTCTGACTGAATTTGCACTCGTTTCGGTGCACAGTGATGGCGATAATCTGTTTCCAATCAAGTCATTACATTCCATTAAAATGGCAGCTTACTCAAACATACACATTTTTATTATACAAACACATAAGACAGACGTTGAATATACTCTATATATGTATGTACAATTTAATTTCCGTTTAAAACGTAAAACTGGCAATGGCAAACTGGACACATGTTGCAGGTAGGGGCACGCGTTTTTAGCTAGATCGTATCTGCAACTGAAGAAGCGAGAATCCACGGCTTGTGCACATTCTGATGGCTATTTTAGCAGATATAAAGGTAGCAAAAAAAAAAAGCAAATAACAAAAATAACACAAACACATAGCAATGAAGGCGTTAAGAGCGCAATAAAATAATAACGATGCAGAAAAAAGCAACAAAAAAGTAAAAAAAAATAGCTCTCTGCGACCATAAAAGTGCAACTCAATTTAAACTTCTGTTGCCAGCGAATGGACAACGGACAACGAACAATTGGTGCAGTTGGAACTAAAGGAAATTAAGCAACGGAAGCTGGTTGGTTGGACGCTGGAAAAAACCAAAAGTAGTGTTACAAAAAAAGAAAAAAAAACATATATGTGCACAGTAAATTCTTATGAAGTGGCACTCTACAGCTACGCCAAAATGGGCAGTGAAGTGCGAGAAGACAAAAAATGATAACAAATATTTAAAAAAATAGCATTTAAGAGAGAGAATAGCAGGACTAAGAGATAGAGAGATAAGGTGGCAACGCTGTGTACAAACACCGTTTGCAGTAATGGCGGCAGGTTATTTTCATGAAATTTTTAATTAAAATGGGGCATCATGCTGCACCTTTACATACATACATACTTGCTCCAATATCTTGTTATGCATGCAGCAGAAGTGTAGAGGTAATGCGAAACGAAAAGGCACTCCTACTCAGTAAAAAATGCAGACTTGCCTGTGGAACAGAACAGAGCATTGTGCTCGCCTTTCACATGTGCAACGTTATTGTGTGGTGCGCCCAGCATGAGCTACGCAAGCTTATGCATTTTTTGGACTGTGTTCAAATATTTGTGCCAGTTATTAAAAACAGAGACATATGTATGTATGTACATATGTACGTGGCAAGTCATAAAGCTACACATTTTTGTTTTCCCATCTATAAGATGCTGCAATGACTAACGTGTTTGTTTATTTTGGGCAATTTTTCCTTGTTCGCCATCTTCACCCACTTCGAATACGCAGAGAGGTATTCAACCGTAGCGAAATTGTTCCGTAGCAGCAACAGAATGGTCCTGAAATGAAATATGTATGTATGTATTACGAACTTTTAAGAATTTCTCCATACATTAGCTAAAAACTAATTTTAAATGGTAACTAGACTATTTTTACTGAAACACATAACAGAATATTAAATCCAATTTACGTTAATTTTTTTCTTTCCTGTGGTGATATCTACTTCATGTGTTATGAACATGCAATAAAAGTCATAAATCTGCAAACCGAACGTCATCCATTTAACCAGAATTTTTTTTTAGCAATTAAAGGAGCAAAAAAATAGAAATTTATGGAAAAGAATTTGAAATTAATATGGAAACTTATACCGAAATGGTGGCAACACCAAGTATGAATGAACGCCACAGAGAAACGTGAAAGTAAAAACACCGGCCAGGTCAAGTTTGTTCTTAAATTACTCATCACTATTGAGGTATAAATTACTTTTACCAAAACTAGGTAAATAATTTAAGAAAAGAAAAAATAAATGTACATTAGACTAGGCTGTTTTACATACGAAAAATAAGTTATAAAAATCCGGCCCTAATGTGAAGCTCATGCTGAGAGGGTTTTGGGACTATGCAGTTTTTTTTATGATCTTTCGAAATACCGCTGAAATTGTTTTTTTATTGCAACTTTGTTATTTGTTATCCGATTTTTAAAATTGATATGTCATTATTTAGGTCTTGGTCTTTTATTGTCTTTTGTAACTATGAAATATCTTTGCTCTTTCAATCCCTAGTTTTCGCCATACAGGAGGCCTTCAAGGCTCTGCTTGCAACGAAAAGCACCGACATCAGAAACAGGATAGTATTTTTTTTTCGGATAGTCAGGCGGCTTCAAGGACTCTGGGGTCTGCAACGGTGTCATCAAGCCTGGTCAGGCAGTGCAGAGAGTAAGTTATGGTGTTGGCAAATCGACATAGCGTATCCACGATTTGTGTGCCGGGCATCGCGATATCCAGGACAACGAAATGGCTGATGAGCTGGCCATACAGACAAGGAGGAGGTTCTAGCGCTCCTGAGCTGCATCAAAGGCCGAATGACTCGGCACTGGCTCGAGGAGGCAAGCTAAAACCGGATGGAGGAGGTTGCAGGCCTGCAGTGTCTGCATAAGTCTGTGACCTTCATGCAAAGAGATGCAATCCTCAGCCATTCTTAAGATGGGCAAAAGGGATATTTCCCGCCTAAATGCGGTATTCACAGGATATTGGACCATTGGATACACACGCGGCCCGATGGTGATTAGACCATAACACCTTGTGTCACATGTGCAGTCTTCCTGGGATGGAGTAGATGGTGAAGCACCTGCTATGCGTGTATCCTTCGCACTGCCTAGGCAGAATGAAATTCTGTGGCAAACATTTCTTCGGCAACCTCTCGTAGCTAAAGGACGTGTGGCCTGAGGGGCTGCTTAAATATTCAACAGTATGTATATAGGATGTGGGACCTGTCCTGGTTTCCGAACTGCTCATTTTCTTCTACCTTTACTTTTCACTGTAATTAATCACGAGTTGTGGCTAATTGGAGCCAGTGAGACTGGCCACTCAAACCAACCAACCAATTCTGAGATCGTGTTAACATATCTGGATCACCTAAACGAGTTGTACGTCCATAGAATATCATTTTTGTTTCACCAATACAAGGTACTTTAAATTTCATCACAATGTTTAAAATTTATACTAAATTTATTTCAATATTTCGCTAGCTTATAGTGCAAACTGTGTAAGTCCATTTTTATGAACAAGTGTTTTTAAGTTTAGAAAGCTAGAAAAATCAAATACGCACCACGCTAAACATGTCTGTGATACTTGACATATTTATACTCGTTGTTATTCAGTGATACGCAAATTGTGTAAGTGAACAGAAATTTTTTTTTCATTTTGAAATTTTTTAATTTTTTGTTTTTTGTCTCTCCTACAAAGTTTGAAAAAAGGACTTACACAATTTGTAATCTAAGCTAGCGATTTATTAAAGCTATTTAAAAAAAAAAAAGTATGAACTCCTTTCAATACTTTTTGGGTAATAATTTAAAGATGAAGCCGGATATATCATGTACAGTTTGTCAATTAATTCTTTGCAAAATGAAAACAGTTCAGAAATTTGTTTTCATACTGGTATTTGGTCAACTAAGCTTAACTTTCTATTTTTTTTTTTAAATGCTAATATTAAGTTAAATATGTTTACAACATTTAGGACCAAAAAGATCCAAAACTTAAAGCATAGAAAGAACAGAAAAAACAAAAGTTCAAAAAATTATAAAAAACATTTTGTCAATTAATTCTTTGCAATTTTTTCATATGTGACAGAAACTGAAAAAAAAGCAGACCGGATCGTTGAAATTTTCGTGTGACGGCCACTAGCCTCAACCACACATTGTAGACGAAGGGTTATGGAATAAATCAAGTCCTTCAGCCCATAAATTTAGCGTATTTTATGCCATTCTTCCTGAATGGCATTAATTACAACATTTTTCGCTAGTAGACCTTGGTTTTCTGCCTCGTTATTTCAAGAAAGGCCAAAATTTTTTGATTGGGTTTAAGCTAGGACTTTGGGCAGGTGCATAAATTGCTTTGGTGCAATTATGCAGTACCAAAGTCCTGCACAGGAACGATTTATATTTAGGATCGTTGTTCAGGTACAGCTTTTACTTGAATTTATTGGCGCTTTTTGGTTAAAAAATGCAATTTTGCATTGCGATTCTCGACTACTCGTGTCAAGCTAAAACTCCTTCGTCATCAGGTCATTAAAAATCCGCAGTCCGCCTTCACCCTTTTGAGAATAACGAACTCGACATTATTGCAGTCAATTTTCGAAACATCACATCTGGTCTAATATTCTTCTGTAGCAGAGCTGTGCAAAAAAAATTGGTGTTCTTTTTCGGGATGAAACAAAAATACGCACGATGCATCGCGATGGACACAGAAAAAATTCGAGAACGACCAACACAGCTCTGCTACAGAAGAATATTAGACAAAATCTGATGTTTCGAAAATTGTGTGCTATAATGTCGAGTTCGTTATTCTAAAAAGGGTGAAGGCGGACTGCGGATTTTTAATGACCTGATGACGAAGGAGTTTTAGCTTGACACGAGTAGCCGAGAATCGCAATGCAAAATTGCATTTTTTAATCAAAAAGCGCCAATAAATTCAAGTAAAAGCTGTACCTGAACAACGATCCTAAATATAAATCGTTCCTGTGCAGGACTTTGGTACTGCATAATTGCACCAAAGCAATTTATGCACCTGCCCAAAGTCCTAGCTTAAACCCAATCAAAAAATTTTGGCCTTTCTTGAAATAACGAGGCAGAAAACCAAGGTCTACTAGCGAAAAATGTTGTAATTAATGCCATTCAGGAAGAATGGCATAAAATACGCTAAATTTATGGGCTGAAGGACTTGATTTATTCCATAACCCTTCGTTTACAATGTGTGGTTGAGGCTAGTGGCCGTCACACGAAAATTTCAACGATCCGGTCTGCTTTTTTTCAGTTTCTGTCACATATGAAAAAATTGCAAAGAATTAATTGACAAAATGTTTTTTATAATTTTTTGAACTTTTGTTTTTTCTGTTCTTTCTATGCTTTAAGTTTTGGATCTTTTTGGTCCTAAATGTTGTAAACATATTTAACTTAATATTAGCATTAAAAAAAAAAAATAGAAAGTTAAGCTTAGTTGACCAAATACCAGTATGAAAACAAATTTCTGAACTGTTTTCATTTTGCAAAGAATTAATTGACAAACTGTATGTTCATGCGTGTATTTTGTTCGACAAATCAATTACCAGAACTCGTTACAAACAAACGTTTTAATCTTTGCCAATACTTCCAATTGCCTCATACCCATTTCTCAATTTTCGCAATTGTCTTTGAACAAATGCAATTAGGCACCCATAATTGAAGCCTCAGCCGGAGCATAATTGAGAAGGTGCCTCCCTACATGAACGAGCATCCCACATTTCCGCATCCTTTCTACTCGTACACCAACCTATACACACAACTTACCTTAACGCTTTGCCAGCACCTTCTCATTCGCTTGCGTGTGTATGTATGTGTGTTGGTTGCTGCATCTGTGCTGTTTTGTGTCTGGACTTGCAGGTGAAAAACAGCCTGTTATTGATTGTTATGTCTAGGAAGTAGCGAACCATTATTGCTTTGTAGTGTCCGGTACATTTGTTGGCTCACAATTCCGTAGTTTCTTGTTTTGCTTTTTTTTTTGTTTGCAGCAATTGCATTGCCAGCAGAATTTCGATCGTAATGAAGCGTCGAAATTAAATGAGTTAAGTTGGCGACGTAGTCATGCTGAGTTTTCTCCTCTTACGTTTTTTTTTAGACTTTTCGCTTTGCACTTTTCTCACTTGTTACTTTCACCTGCATTTTTCACGATTTTGTGGCAGTGCGTTTAGCTGCTTTAACTGATAGATGTAACTGCTTTGTGTGTATACCCGGTATCAGAAATTTATTAAATCTAATTACATATGTGATCTATGGGAAATCTAGTAAGTTTTTCAAGAAAGTTTTACCGCCTCTTTGACCCAACAAAGAACCAACCCAGTTCTATGGTTTTATGAATTTTATTCACTTTTACCTTATTTTTAATAGATTTGTTTGCAGCTCTCGCTCAATATCGATTTATCCATCAATACTCTATGGTATAAAATGAAAAACTTTTCTCCTCCGCCCTCCGCCTTTTCTTGTTAAGTACAATTGTTTTCTCCTATATTTTTTTTTTTTCATTGCATTTCATGTTTATTTGATTTCATTTTTTATTCGATTACTGCTTAAACTACAACTCCACGCTGCATTGTTTCCACTTCGTTGCACAAAATCAGTTATTTGTTGAAATTGAATTATTTCACGTTCAGCGATTTTATTGTTCGGATTGCAATTGGCAGACGGTCAACTGAACTTTGTGGTTTGTTAGTCCTTAGCGTAATTTTCGTTCTTAATTAATGTAATTCACTTTAATCAACTAGTCTATCAATTGTATCGCTAACTGACCAAGCAGAAGATGTAATACATAAGCTATTATTCGATACTACACAAAGGGAAAATATACAAATTGGATAGCGGTTCATGCCTGCGAGTTTTATGCACATAATATAATGAAAATCTTAAGCTTGAATATACATTTTCAACAATTTCTATGCAGTATGTAGGTTAGGTTAGGTTGAGGTGGCTGTCTCCGCAATTCATGAAAGCGGGGACACACTTAGGCCGAGGTGGCCCATTGTGATACCACACGGCAGGGCCGTGCGCAGGAATTAGCCTTGGGGGGGGGGTTTAATTTTGGTTTGCATTCGCATACATTTTTCGCTAAGATAAACATATTTGCTGAAACAGATATCCAGACCCATACACCATAAATTTAAATGTTCTCTAACTTTTCTGAAACTCATTATGATTCATCAAAACCTAGTTAACTAGGTCCTGAATAGTACACGGAAAGAATTTTTTACTATAATCAATGCCGAGACAAGAAAAATTAGACTTGATTTTGAACTTAGAAAATAATTTCTTAATATCAAGAAAATCCAAGAAAATTGGATTTTAAATAAATAAGTAAAAATTTTCTTGCTTCAAGTGAAATTGGATTTTAAATAAATAAGAAAACATTTTCTTGCTTCAAGTAAAATTGGATTTTAAATAAATAAGAAATAATTTACTTAGGGTAAGTGTTTTTTTCTTGTTTTTTGAAATAAATTAAGAAATTATTTTTTTGTTGCAAGTAAAACTTTTCTTATAAGAGCTTAAGTAAGTAATGCGAGAGACACACATCGTAGTATAGTAATAATATTTCGATCTATACCACATATGTGTCACCCTCATATTGTAGTTTAATTGAAAATTTTCATAGCATAATATTGATATTCTAATATTCATACCACATGTGTGTCTGAAGCATAAGAAAATATTAAATATTAAATTAAGCAAATATTTTCTAAAAATATTAAAAACGTAAAAATTAAAGAAAATGAAAACTAATCATGAGGGATTAGAAAACCAAAATTAGTCAACTAGTATTTTCCTAGGACTTGTTTATTGAAATGACAACATTTTATTTAATATAAATGAAGATGCAAATAGTGAACTCCTTATACCAAATGCTTCACTAACAGTCTGAGAATTGCAAAAATGTTCAGAAATATGCAAAGTGGATGGCAAATGAAAAAAAATACATGTAACTTTGGAAATGCAAATTCAGCAAGAAAAATTTTACTTCGCTCAAGAAAACGTTTTCTTATTCATTTTACATTTTTTTTTTTCGCTGTAGGTATTTTGTTGTTCCAATTCGTCGAAACACAATTTTCTTAAATTCTTCTTGATATTAGCAAAAAGATTTTCTTCATTTAAGTAAATTTAAGAAAAGATGTTCTTATTTATTTAAACATTTTTTTTCAACATTTTTTTTCAACATTTTTTTTCTATAGATTTTGTTAGTGTTCTTGAATAAGAAAATAATTGTCTCATTTTTGGAAAACTCAATTTCTTATTTCCAGTAATAATTAAGTCAATTTTTGAGTTCAAGAAAGCATTTTTCTTGATTCAGGTATACAAATTTCTTTCCGTGTACTTGTTAATTGAAACTGCTCACTGTTTTCACAAAATGAACATTTTTTGTTATCAGTACAATTTTTTAAAAAATGCCAAACGAACATATGCTACACAACTTTGTAATTTCGGAAAGCTCCAAGTGCAATTCAAAGTGCCGAACTTATGTATTGGCCAACCTTATTTTTTGCAACTTTTACCAATTCTTCTTCCGTAAAATTATTGTAACTAATATTGTCAAAAATTATGAGTCAAAATTCAATGCAAAATTTATAAACTGTATTTTGAAAATTTTTGCAAAATCATTGCAACTTAGATTTGGTCATGGGGGGGGGGGGGGTTTAACCCCCAAAACCCCCCGTGCGCACGGCCCTGCCACACGGGAGCCCTAGCTTCCTTATCCCTGTTTACAAACCTTTCCGGAAAAATTAGATTCGAAAGTATGATAAGATTAGATGCCCGTTAAGCTAAACCAGCGCGTTTGTTTCATGAAGCGCAGAAAATCTAGTGTCCTTGCATTTTCCATCTCCGCCAGGCACTCGAAAAAGTGTTTATGGAGAAAGCGGTACCTGGATTGCGACAGTGCGGGGCAGTGGCATAGATAGTGCTCAACACTCTCTATTTCCTCCACGTCCCTGCAGCTGCGGCAGAAGTCGTTTTTATATAGGCCCATGCGAGAGGCGTGAGTGCCCATAAGACAATGGCCTGTTAGAAGTCCCACCAGCGGACCTATAGAGAGCCGATTCAGATGCAGCACCGATACAGACCTAGCCTCATCCAGTCTAGGCCAGATTTGCCTAGAAATCACACAAGTTGACTCCCTGGCCCATCTAGCGTTAGCCTGTTCAATGGAGCGAGATCTCAACCAGTGCTTGCATGAGTTAAGCGGGGGGCCAACCCATGTCGCAGATGTGATATCCTGCAAGCTTGTGCCCTCCCTTGCCAACTCATCTGCAATGCAGTTGCCCCGAACGTTGCTATGGCCTGGAACCCAAATGACGTTCAGGTCGCACCTTTCGGCTAGTTTGTTCAAAGACTCCCTACATTTCATTGCAACTATAGATGTAGCATTGTTACTCTGTAAGGATTTTATGGCAGCTTGGCTGTCAGAGAAGATTTTGATAGAATTTATGTCTGGCAGATCTGTCAGGCGACGAGCTGCTTCCCATATGGCTATGAGCTCAGCCTGATAGACGCTGCAGTGATCAGGTAGGCGCAAACTTACTTTCAGATGAAGCTTTTCACAGAAAAACCCACTTCCAACTCTATTGTTCAATTTAGAGCCGTCCGTGTAAAGGTGCAGTGTATTAGGGTCGGGATCCCCCAAGTTCTTCCACTCGCTCCTCTCCGGGATTCTTGTGGAGAATTTGTTATCCCAACAGAAGGCTGGTATTGCATAGTCCAGCTTTAGAAAATTGGCAGGGACGTTACTAAGAATTTGAGCGTGCCTGAATCTGGTGTCCCTCCAGGGTTCGGTTGCATTGAGCCTTGCCGCGTTGCAGCTGGCAATGAGTTTCCCCTGTATATCCGTGGGGAGAAGAAATAGGATGGTTTCGAGAGCTTTAGTTGGGGTGGAGGGAAGGGCTCCGCTAATAAGCATGGAAGCCATTCGCTGCACTCTAGTTAATTTGCTCTTATTGGTTTCGAGTTCCAGTGCTGGCCACCATATGGTGACTGCATAGAAGAGAATAGGACGCACTACCGCTGTGTACAGCCAATGGACGATGGGGGTTAAGTCCCCATCTCTTGCCTATCGCTGATTTACATGCGTAAAGTAGCATGGCTTTTTGGGATCGTACTTCTACGTTCCGTTTCCAGTTTAATTTTCTGTCTAGAATAACACCAAGGTATTTAACCTCGGTAGAGAGTTTAATCTCCTTCCCATTTATGGACGGAGGTTTGAATTCAGGTATCTTATGTTTGCGGGTAAACAGAACCATTTCCGTTTTCTCAGAGCTGACACTCAGCCCGCATTTCAGAGACCAGGTTTTTACAATATTGAGTGCATTTTGCAAAAGATCGCTCAGCACCGGTATATGCTTGCCAGTCGCTGTCAGGGCGATGTCATCGGCGTACGCAATGACCTGGCAGCCCGTGTGCTGAAGTTTAGAGAGCAGGGTGTTCACCGTTAGGTTCCAAAGCAGAGGAGACAGAACTCCACCCTGGGGTGTTCCCCTGTTGGCATACCTAGTTATCGATGAATTACCCATTACAGAAATAATGGCTCTTCTACTAAGAAGAAGTTCAACAAACCTCACGAGAGCCTCCTCTACCTCCAAGTCCCGTAGGGCGGTGGTAACGGCTCCCGGTAGAACATTGTTGAAAGCTCCTTCTATGTCGAGAAAGATGCCCAGTGTGAATTCCTTAAAGGCTAGCCCCTTTTCTATCTTGGAAGTGATAGCGTGTAGAGCAGTCTCTACGGACTTGCCTTTGGAATAAGCGTGTTGAAAAGGAGATAGAGTATTCGCACGGAGCCTGATATAGACATCCAGCAATCTTTCAAGAACTTTGAGTAGAAAAGAGGTCAGGCTTATCGGCCTGAAATCCTTTGGGCTGCTGTAGGAGGCTTTGCCCCCTTTAGGAATAAAGATCACCTTCGCCTTGGTCCATTCCAGAGGAATGTACGACAGGTTGAGGCAGGTGGAGGGAAACAGACCTGTTATTGGAGATAGGCGCTTCATCAGTTGTTAACGGTAGGCTTGACGTACCGAGAGAAGCGTGCTCAAGGAGCGTAACGCAGTATGTAACTAAAATATTTAAGGAATAAAGGAAGCAGTCAAAGATAAAGTGCAGAGAGAAAGCGATTCAGGCAAGAAGTTTATCAATGCTCTTTCAAGCTGTCATAATCTTTATTATCTCTTTATCATCATCGTCATCGGCGGCATCATCATCATCATCATTACGATCGACATCTCTCATTGCCACTTTCATCTTTATGCTCTCAGTTTTTTTTTTTACCTAATTTTCCTGCTTCTTTGTCTTCTTCTTTATATTTTTCATCTATATGTAAAAAATTTTAGCGGGTTTTTTTGTGAGGAAATGTCTCAAAAATTACTGAACCGATTTTTGCCAAATTTTGACAGTTTTTTTCTTTAGATAATACCCCTCGGACATAGGCCACATTTTCCCCGCGAGATGGCCATATATTCGCAAAATCTGTATTTATCATCAGTTTATATTAATTTTTATCACGTATGTTTGTTATGTAATGAAAAATTCGGTTACAGAAATTTAACCAGCTAGAGAATTTAGACCATCTTTAATACCGGCATCCTAACCCCATTCTGCGATATAGGGACCCTGATGGCCCCGAAATATTTTTGAGCAATATTGGTATCAAATTAAAGGTTTCAATCAGATCTTCAATAGCGAGTTCACTCGTTTTCAACTTTCAAGTCGCTTCTCCAGATAAAGATCAAAGCAATATTGGTATCGAATTAAAGAAGCCGATCAGGGTTTCCATATATAATCAATTCATGCCATGTGGATATATCAGTCGGTTCCCGAGATACCTGAACCGATTAAATATACCGATGTGTGGATCCGGATGGCCATGTAATGTTGTTGGTAGAGCACAGGAGGAGAGGAGAAATTGTAGGATAGGGAGGAGGAAGAGATAGTGGGAACAGCAGATGGTTAGTGGAAAGAAAATTTATAGGCAGTGACATAGTGTGATTTGTCGCAGCGTAGCGGGGCGGGTTTTCGCTAGTTTGCTTCTAATTATGTAGATTTTCATAATTTTAGTGTATCTTTTTTATGCCGTTAATTTTTCTTCTTTTTTTACTTTTTGTTTTCTTCAATCTCTTCTTAGTGCATTATTGCTCTAAATTTTTACCTCTCTTATTTCTTATTTTTTTTCATTTTCATGTCATGCTCACTCCAAAACGTCTCGTTTTTCGTTAACAATCATTGGCCAAATTTCACGAAAAACGAGACCTAAATCATTTGCAATGATAATAAATTACACTAGTAAACCCTGCCACGCGATGCTGTGGCTTTCGATTACACTGTGAGACAATTTGAGAGTGGAAGACCACATATTGCCACATTTGACAATTTTTTTGATTGTCATTTTAAATTTGAATTCCCCTTAAAATTGGCAAAATATGAATGAGATGTAAGCCCATAGAATCTTATTAATAAAATATAAAATGAAGCATATACCTACACTGAGAGAAAAAAAATATATCGAACACTACTTTCTTTGTTTTGAGTAAATTTTCCTTAAAACATGTTAAAAGGTTTATAAAATATTGTTGTCTATTTATTTGTCAATATTTCTGGACGATATTGGTAGGTGAAAGGTGTTGAGCAGGGATTGTAGCTCTGATTACCTCTTTTCATTTGATACCAATTTGCTTAAAATATTCCAGGGCATCCGGGTCCACTTTTTCACCCATAACTGGGAACCCGACCTACGAATCTTAACAAATACACCTCTATGTAATAGCCCTGCTCAACACCTTTCATTTGATACCAATATCGTCCAGAAATATTGACAAATAAATAGGCTTGATTTTTATAGCTGACCAAAAAAAACATAAAAATCTGAATAACGGTTATTCAGGCCCAAAAGAGTTTTTTGGTTGCCATAACGGTTATTCAAGCCCAAAACAGTTTTTTGGTTGTTATAATGATTATTAATGGTCAAAAAAAAATTTTTCTCATGATAATGGTTAAAAATTCTCAAAAGAAGATAAAGGTTATTTTTGCGTAACCTTTTCACCACCCAAAAAAAAATAACCGTTATTTTCGGTCCCTGCTTTCCAACGTTTGTTACCAACTAAATTTTCCAACCACTTCAAAAGCACCACCCAGTTATCCAAAGGTGCTCTGCTAGTGCGTGTGGTGAAACTTGTGCACATGTTTTTATTCTTTCATTGACACATTTTTTTTGGCGAAGAAGTCGCAATTAGCGGCTATATGGAAGAGCCAAAACCTTGTTAGAATGGAGGAGAGACTATTTTTTTTTTAAATGTTGCTTTCGTTGAAGTGTTAATTTTTATACACACACATGCGGTTATTCCATAAATTAATCCAATTTTAATGTCTCGCATATGACTATGAGTGTTGTATAACCACATACTCATATTTCGCTTGATAATATCTAACCTTTACATACCAATATGTATAATTAAAACACGTTGCTCTATGTACATATATATTTACAGGCAATATCTAATTATACAGGAAAAGAAGTAAGTATGTTTCTGGATTTTGTTGGCAGTGAAAATATTATATCCGTAGCACTGAAAAAAATTTTTACCCTAAACTGATGATTATAACGAACATATCAAAGCCGAAGCAAAAGTGTCTTATTTAACAACTCGCCTTTGGTGAATGGGGAAATGGAACAGGTAATATGCTCCCACGACTGTTAAAGTGGCATCAAAACCATATGGAAACTTTCGCTGGCAAAAATAATGTTTTTAAGTTTCCAGTTTCTTGCTCAGCATAGTAAGTAATAAGTAGTCAATATGTGAGACTTCCAGGCGAATCCGGGCCTATTTTATGAGATCTAAATCGGTAATATATCTGAACCGGCTTTCGATAGGTCCGCTTGTGGGACTTCTAAGAGGTTACTGGCTCATTAGCATCCATGCCTCTAGTATGGGCATCTACAAAAACGATTTTTGATTAAAGTGTTGAGCACTATGTATGCCACTGTCCTACACTCTCAATTACCAGGTATCGCTCCTTTCTTAGAAAATAAAAAAAAATAGTTTATTAAACAAACGCGCTTGTTTAGCTTCACAGGTATCCAATCTTAATCTATTTTAAATCCATTTTTCGGAAAGGTTTTAAAGAGATTTAGGAAACCAGGAAAGTATTTTTATCGAAACTCGCTAAAGGCAGAATTGTTTAGACGGTTACGCGCCAATTAATAATAACCAGTATCGCCGGTGCTCGAAATTCGACCATGCAATTTATTTTTTAAAATTTGTATTGGTACAAATAATTATTCCTTTTCGCGGAGATAAGCAACACTTTCCAAATTCCAGTTGTACCGCAACACTGATTTGCCCTTTTGATCACGGTCCGACGCGAAATCATGGTCAAAATCAAGGCAGATCTAGGAAGGTAGGCCCGGTGGCGAATTCAGAAATTTCCATGTATTTTGTTATTGTAATTGGTAGAGTGTAATGTCAAAATGATATTTCGCTGTGGTTAAAACTGAATTCGCTTGGGGCTCATCCATTCCTATTGGCCATGATGTGAATTCGCTTTGATTTTGACATTACGCTCTACCTTTGTAAATAAAAAAAGAAGTTTTCCAATTCGCCGCCGAGCCTACCTGTTAGATATGACTTGGTCAAAATTAAAATTACTCAGTGTGCTCTCCCGCCCTCTCTCTCATTTTTCGCTTTAATGCAGTGGTCGGCGAAATCTGAAATGTAGTAGGAAATTGATCCGCTTCAAGTGGAATATACATACGTATATGTAGAACAGACATTTTTGGTTTTTTGTTGTTTTTGTTTTTTGTTGTTTGCTTTTGAAAGGAAAAGAACTTTTTAATGAAAAAAAAAAATTATCTCTTCTGAAAAAAATTGAAGGGTAGTTGGCTAAAACAGAGTGTTTGGAATACAAAAGTCATCCAAATAAGAGTACAAAAACTCTTTGTGAAATACTTCGCAATGCTTTTGTAGTGCATAATCATATGTATTATTTTTAAATACTTCATAGCAATTATCGGCACGGCCTGGCTCACTGAGCTGGTGCTGAGAACAAGCTTCTCACACGTATTTAATACGTGAGTTCCATGCGAGCGAAATAATGAAAAACGAACAAAATAGTCAGTGGTATAGCCATGGGTAATGGCGCAATTTTTTTGGCGCTGATACAATAACGCCAGCGCCAACCGTGGCGCCAACTCACGGTACTGGCGCAATAACACCTTTAGCGCAATTGTCATCGAATAATCGATAAATAACATTTTTTCGCTTGTTACTGTTTACCATCCCCGTTTTATTTCTTTTGGCGCAATTCTGCTTACACATACGAGGGCACAATTAATTTTAATTTTCATAATCATTTGGAAAAATATTCCGTATATATGTGAAAATATGCTGGAAATTAGATTCACTTAGATCACTATCAAGCACACATAATTGTGACGTTGTCATACGTATACATATACTATGATGCTGTTATTGGCGTTGTGGTTGCGCCATTTTACACTAGCGCTATATTGGAGCTGGTGTTAGCGCACGAAATTGAGTCAGTGTTATATTGCAATAGCGCATCATTGAGTTGGCGCTACATTGAGTTGGCGCTATACTGAGTTGGCGCTATACTGAGTTGGCGCTACATTGAGTTGGCGCTACATTGGGTTGGCGCTATATTGAGTTGGCGCATTTCCCAAATCGGAGTTAGCGCAATAACACCAGGGTTGGTGTTAGCGCAATTGCGCCGCGCAGCGCAGTGTTACCCATGCCTACAGTGGTATTCGATTTGCCATTCTAGCAGGTCGATGGCGGATCAAGCAATGCGTGTATGTTTCCTACATACGTATATATGTTTGTTTGTAGGTATGTACACACATATGCGTGTTTTCATACGTATGCCGCTGAAAATACATAACTAGAAAGGCATAACAGCGTATCATTGGACGCAACGTCTGCTGTGAACAACAATCTGAAATCAACTGATGGAATCAGTGTTGCCAGAATATTTTGAAGCTTATAGCTAAATTAAATAAAAACAAGTAAGGAAGCCTAAGTTCGAGTGGAATCGAACATTAGATACTCAGCTGTATGCTTTCATTGTTTGTTTGCGTTTGATGGAAACACGGTGTAGGTACTTTATATAAAGCGAGTGCTGCATAAAGTGGGCGTAGCCACGCCCATTTTCAAAATTTTTATCAGTCATCCAAATAAGCATATGAATATTATACTTTGTGTAAAATTTCATTCCTTTATGACTTCTAGTTACAAAGATGTCACGTTACAAATTCCTAAAGGGTGTTCCAGAAATATCTTTGTTAAAAAGTAGGCGTGGTCATAAACCGATTTCAATAAATTTTTGCGTGTCTATTAACACAAGTTATAAAAGTGTATAAACCAAGTTTCTTCATAATATCTCAATTATTTGTCGAGTTATAGGCTAAGAAATCTCGTATATTTCTGCTTCTAAAAGTAGGCGGTGCCACGCCCATTTTCCAAAATTTTTGTGTTTTTTGTTTTATGTCCATAGCTGGACTCCTGTCACAAAATTTCAATGATAAATCTTTATATTTGACAGAGATATCGCTTAAAATGTTTTCATTAGGCCCCTTTATAGTTCCCATATATAAAAGTGGGCGTGGTCGTCGACCGATTTCGCTAAAATTTTGAACATGTATTACTACAAGTAATAAAAGTGTACACACCAAGTTTCGTCATTATATATAAATTATTTGTCGAGTTATGGGCTAAGAAATCTCGTATATTCCTGTTTCTAAAAAGAGGCGGTGCCACGCCCATTTTCCAAAATTTTTGTGTTTTTTGTTTTATGTCCATAGTTGGACTCCTGCCATAAAATTTCAATGATATATCTTTATATTTGACAGAGATATGGCTTAAAATGTTTTTATTAGGCCACTTTATAATACCCATATATAAAAGTGGGCGTGGTCGTCAATCGATTTTGGCAATTTTTCGTCCAAACATTTGTCTAAGTAAGTATATCACGCCTACCAAATTTCATCGATATACCTTCAACGGTTTCTGAGTTATGACTCATAAAACTTTCAATGTTTGCCGCTTAATAAGTGGGCGTGGCACCGCCCATTTTCCAAAATTTCACCACATTTCTTCATAAGGGCCTGAGGTCAATACGTGGGTGAAATTTTATCACTCCAGCTCTATTAGTTACTGAGATACAAAATTTCCGATTTTTACTATATAGGGGAGGTGGGCGTGGTCATGGTCCGATTTCGCCCATTTTCAATACCGTCCGTTCCTGTCTTGATACCAACTTGCATTCCAAATTTCATCAAAATATCTCAATTTTTGCGCGAGTTATCGTGCGTACAGACGGACAGACGGACGGACGGACGGACGGACGGACATGGCTCAATCGATTTCTCTTTTCACCCTGATCATTTTGATATATATAAGTCTATATCTATCTCGATTATTTCATTCTGTTACAATCCACCGTTAGGAAATCAAAACTATAATACTCTGTGTACTAGTACAGCTGAGTATAAAAATTGCTAAAAATAGCTAAATAATTTTTTTCATAGCTGAAATAAATAGCCAAATTTTTTTTTTTTCAAAAATAGCCAAATAATGATTTATTTAAAAAGACGTGACATAAAACAACTTCACATATATGAATATTTATATATACATATATTATATATTGTAGCCATACATATATTTTTTTTTGTATGTACTTATATATGTACGTCGCATAATAAGATTATTACAATGAAAAAAATCAATTCATTACATATGTATGTATGTATGTATGTACATTCAATTGCAGTATTAAAATAAATTATAATAGCGACTAGTTAATATTTAAACTTTAGTTAAAAATTTGATTCAATAACATTTCAAAAATCATATCTTCTTCATTTAATTCACAGGTTGAATTCTTATTAATTGAAGTCATTGCTTTAATAATATCGTTAGGAATTTTAAAGTTATTACAACATTTTTCAAGCCTTTTTAGACCATACCTAACAGTCAATAGAGAGTTTAACATAAATAATTGCATTCTATTTCTTTGCTTTGTTTTTATTACGTTCATAACAGAAAATCTACGTTCTATTTCTGTATTACTAAGCGGCAGGATTAGAAAATTAAACACAAAAGATTGTAGTTCTTCAAACGGATTTTCGTTAAGAGCATTTCTAAGCTTTCTTACGTCTACCCAAAACTTTATTGTAGAGGTAGTTCCCTTCCATGGGTATGCGTGTAGTTTTTCCATTGCATTTCTAAAATAGTGATTTCCTCCGTGTTAAAGTGATCCTCTCCATCCTTGAAAGTGTCAAATATTTTTGGCTTATTTACAGAAAAAAATTCAATATTTTTTAAAGATTGAATATTCTGCGGTAAGCGTTGGCGGAGTTGCTCAATTAACTTGATAATAAACTTCTGAAAAATTTTACGAATACACCGTGAAAAGGACGGTTTAAATATCGCGTATGCCAATGGTCATTTGCGAATTCAAATAGCAAAATGGGCAACAACAAAATGTATGGCAGAGTTGCTTTTGCGCACTGCGAAAACCTTATTGCATCCAAGGCAGATCTAGGAAGGTAGGCTCGGTGGCGAATTCAGAAACTACTTTTTTATTTACAAAGGTAGAGTGTAATGTCAAAATCAAAGCGAATTCACATCATGACCAATAGGAATGGGCGAGTCTCAAGCGAATTAAGATTTTACAATAACAAAATACATGGGAAATTTCTGAATTCGCCACCGAGCCTACCTTCCTAGATCTGCCTTGATTGCATCAACCTTGCATATGAATGCACCAATAATCGATAAAATAGGGAAGGCATGCCAGACTATCAACTTTTGTATAGTTTGATAATCATAAGGATAAGTATACACTTTCAAGTTTTCATAAACTCGCAGATGACTCATTAGCTTAAAATGATAAACTGATGTGCAAAATAAAGAAATTAAGAAAAATAGCTAAAAATAGCTAAGTTATTAAACATATATACATATATATATTATACATACATACATTACCTGTATAAAGTCAATGCTTGCGTTCAACCACGAAGCGACATAGTCAGGCGCAATGTTTATCGTTCGACAGTTGGCAAACGACTGATGAAGAGAGTTAAGCTGGAGTTATAGGTACTTAACGTAGCATGAACAAACTCACTCAAAATTTCTGTTCAATGGGATTTGAGTACATTTTATTATGCACACTTAGCGTAACATAGAAGTCAGATCAATTTAGATTTTTACGGAGCGCGCATAAAGCGGCCCGTTTCTCAACTTGTTCCATGCTATGTTAAGTATCTATAACCCCAGCTTAAGAATACGTGTGAATCGACTTCCCACAATTGTGGTATGGGCTGCCTATGTCTGCTTTAATGGAAAAGCAATAGGAGATATTTGGCCGCGTTGATTTTGATCTGAGCGTAAACTGGACCAATGCATATAAAATAGAGAGAGCGCTTTTAAATTAAAGCAGGGCTGTCCTAATGCGATTCACTACCACAATCAAGCAACGACCGAAAAATGAGTGTGTGTTGGTGCGCCTACCGTATGCCAAAGTGAAAAATTACTAAAAATAATCAGTCTGCTTGCAGATGCTGAGCGAGCAGGGTCACGTGCGCACGCTTTGCGAAATTATGAAACAACACACATATATACATTTGTGTACATACGTTATATGCAAAATCTTCGTACTTTTGTTTGTTGTTTGGCATCCGTAATTATAACAAAAGAATTTCAAGCTAAGACCAGCTAGCGACCACTTGCTTTCATGCCAGTCGAAGGCAACATAATTATTTTTGCTAATCGGCGATCGCCTAGTCCCATCGTAAGCGCTCGTTTTACGCTCTTTATTTGTCTGTAGTAGTGACAATCGGTGTGTATACGTACACAAGTGCTTACTCTCATTGCTCATATGAGTCGCATTTGGACAGCTATGAATTAAAGCGACTCTTCAACTGTGTTTACGATATTTGTAAACATTTTTACGATATCTATTTCTCTTAACTAAAAACTTTATTTATTAATTATAAAGAAATTAAATAATTTATAGAAAAAATTATATGCATAGGCTCCTGACTCATACGAACACATCCATATCAATTTTATGTGGATATGAGTATGTTAAATGTGCTAAACAGCCTGGCAAATGTTTGTATGGAAAAAATGTTAGCCTATTAATATATAGATAACTAGCAAATACCCGTCCCGTTTCGCAGCGACGAACAAAAGCTTTTATGTTATAATGTGTCTTTCCCTTTACCTTTACCTTTACCTTTACCTTTACCTTTACCTTTACCTTTACCTTTACCTTTACCTTTACCTTTACCTTTACCTTTACCTTTACCTTTACCTTTACCTTTACCTTTACCTTTACCTTTACCTTTACCTTTACCTTTACCTTTACCTTTACCTTTACCTTTACCTTTACCTTTACCTTTACCTTTACCTTTACCTTTACCTTTACCTTTACCTTTACCTTTACCTTTACCTTTACCTTTACCTTTACCTTTACCTTTACCCTTACCCTTACCTTTACCTTTACCTTTACCTTTACCTTTACCTTTACCTTTACCTTTACCTTTACCTTTACCTTTACCTTTACCTTTACATTTACCTTTACCTTTACATTTACCTTTACCTTTACCTTTACCTTTACCTTTACCTTTACCTTTACCTTTACCTTTACCTTTACCTTTACCTTTACCTTTACCTTTACCTTTACCTTTACCTTTACCTTTACCTTTACCTTTACCTTTACCTTTACCTTTACCTTTACCTTTACCTTTACCTTTACCTTTACCTTTACCTTTTCCTTTGCCTTTACCTTTACCTTTATCTTTACCTTTTCCTTTACCTTACCTTTACCTACACACACACACACACACACACATACACACACACATTCATTTTTATATAATAAATAGATAAGAAGAGGAAGAAGAGTAAGGAAAAGAAGAAGAAGAACAAGAAGAAAAAGAAGAAGAAGAAGAAGAAGAAGAAGAAGAACAAGAAGAACAAGAATAAGAAAAAGAAGAAGAAACCGGGGCACCCATTTCGTATCACAACGGATCAATTTGGCCTTAGTTTACTCCCGCTTTCTACACGAAAAAAAAAACTTAGATTATGGAAAATGGGAATGATTCGGGGCTAAAGACATATTTTTAATGTGCTGAATACAATTTTCTTTAAACCGTGGTTTGTATTCCTTGATTTGAGGAAAGTTGCACATCAAAACAGTGAAAATGTGTCTTTAGGGCCGAATCATTTCCACTTTTCCATAATCTGAGTAACATGTTTTTTCAGTGTAGAATTGCGGAGGCAGCCACCTCAACTTAACCTTAACTAAATATCTACTAAGTTCGATTTTCTTGTATACTGTAAATATATAGCTAAGCACTTTCAGTTATACCTATTCTTGTTAATTGGTAAGCCGAAGAAAGCCTTGGCGTCCCTCATAAAGACTTTTGCACAAGCTATAAAGCCGATGTGGCCGCTGTGGTGCAGTGGGTAGAGTGCTCGCCTGCTATGCCAGAGGTCTCGGGTTCAAACCACGGTCCGAGCCAAACAAATTTTTCTAATTAGTAAAAATCCAATTATTGGGTTTTTTAAGAGCAGCGGTCACCTCTCGGCAGTGGGCGGCATACCCTCCGAGAGTATTTCTGCCATGAAAAAGCTTCTCACAAAAAATGCATTCGCCGTTCGGAGCCGGCATAAAACTGTAGGTCCACCCAATTAGTAGGAAAAAACAAAAAGGAGCACACCTCGAATTGGGAGAGAAGCTCGGCCATAAAACTCGTCAGAGTTATAATAGCGCCATTGTATTATTATTATTATTATAAAGCCGATGACAAGCTAGAAACTATAAAACATATATTTTGTGAATGTCCTGCACCTTAGTTTAATCAACTGGCACTGTAACCTAGCCTAACTTCTATGCCGTAGTACTTATCCCCCGTCTTATTACTGAGTTGCCACCACTTTCGCTTGGAAAAATTAGTATTACGTTATAATTAAGTTATTAAAGGTGTTACGTATATTTAATAGTTAATTAAAAATTCGGTAATCTAATTATTAGTGAGCATGCACGATAGCTTCCTATCTTCTATCCGCTATCTTCTGCTTTCTCTTTTTTTTTTCAATCCAAAGTATAAATATCAAAAACATGTCACAGCTTTTCAAGAACTGACACACACCTCACGGTTGCCGCTCTACGCCAACATACCCGCCGTAAGTTATGGAAAACCAAAAAAATGCATTTTTCACAGAGAGCTCAAAGCAATTGCGGACTCAGGATGCCTTACGTTACAATTGGATGTGCTGGCGTCTAATTGGAATCCAGCCATTAAGCCTGCAACTGCGTATCTATTGGATTTTCACGTCGCTGCTAAACTTTTCCGGTACTTTTCTTTACATCGGCCTTTACTTTGTACCACTTTTTGCACAAGACGGCGTTGGCGACGGCGACGGCTCAATTGACACTTTGGCAAAGCTACTTTCTCTATTTTCATTGACCAACGTTGCTGCCAAACAAGTGGTAATATTTTATCACTTGCGGCGTGATTTACCAAAGGCGGCCCAACATTTACGAGCCCTGGATGATCGAGCCGCAGCGCAAGCTGAAGAATCTGACTATCTCAAGCGGCAAGTGCGTGAGTGTCATCGTATCTTTTTTGCTGGCAGCTCGTCTTATTTCATTTGCTTGGCACTTTATGCTTTGGTGAGTGGTCTATGGCGAAATCTACCTTTTGATGGTTGGATGCCTTTCGATTGGCAGCACTCAGGCGGCTATTACATACTCGCTTGTACGTTGGAATCCTTTTCTATGGCTGTATTGGGTGCATCAGCGGCTTCTAGTGACACTTACTCGGTGATTTTCTTGAAACTGTTGGTAGCTCATCTGCGTATTCTAAATGCGCGCATTGCACGTCTGGGTGTATACGAAGAGAAAAGCGAAATAAAGAAAAGAGAGCTAAAGCAAGTGGAAAATTTGCAACAGTTGACAGACTGTGTAAAAGATCACATAGAGTGTATAAGGTGAGTTTTTTGCTGCTATTTTTGATCTCATTTGTGAAAGTTAGATAGTGGTAGAAAATGAAGGACATGCAGTAAATAAGGAAGTATATTTGAAAATAGTTTATTTTTATCTAAAATACACGGAAAGAATTTTTTACTAGAATCAATGCCGAGACAAGAAAAATTAGACTTGATTTTGAACTTAGAATATAACGTCCCCTCAATATAACAATAGCGTATAATTTTTTTTTGGGTTTTGAGAAAATCGAGTTTAAAGTTTTTGTCAAATCAGATATCTATTACATTTTTGAACAAGAAATTATACACCATTTTTTCCAATGACATTTTGACCCACTTTGTGGAAGTAGAATTTGACGAAATTTTGACCAGACATAGAATCAATGATGGAGATTCTAAATATGCAATAAAAAAATAATGGCGTATGAGAACATACGCTATTGTTATATTGAGGGGACGATAATTTCTTGATATCAGGAAAATCCGAGAAAATTGGATTTTAAATAAATACGTAACCATTTTCTTGCTTCAAGTGAAATTGGATTTTAAATAAATAAGAAAAAGTTTTCTTTCTTCAAGCAAAAATGGATTTTAAATAAATGAGAAAACGTTTTCTTGCTTCAAGTAAAATTGGAAATAAATAAGAAATAATTTCCTTACGGTAAGTGTCTTTTTCTTGTTTTTAGAAATAAATAATTAAGAAATAATTTTCTTGTTGCAAGTAAAACTTTTCTAATACGAGCTTAAGAAAATAAGAAAATATTAAATATTAAATTAAGTAAAAATTTTCTAAAAATATTAAAAACGTAAAAAATAAGGAAAATGAAAACTAATCATGAGGGATTAGAAAACCATAATTAGTCAACTAGTACTTGTTCACTGACATGACAACATTTCAATTAATATAAATGAAGATGCAAATAGTTAACTCCTTATACCAAATGCTTCACTAACAATCTGAGAATTGCAGAAATATTCAGAAATATGCAAAGCGGATGGTAAATGAAAAAACATACATGTTACTTTGGAAATGCAAATTCGGTAAGAAATATTTTACTTCGCTCAATAAAACGTTATCAAAATTAAGTTGATCGCCTACATCAAGGGTGCTCAACGCTCTCGTATTGAATGGGGAAACTCCAATACATCTACAAAATTTTATTAGTGCACCGAGAAAAAATTTGTGTTAGATTTAAAAAAAAGTTACAAACTACAAGTAAATTTTTATTGTACGATTGGAAAATTTTACATACAACATAAATACATACATATGTACAATATTTACAATATATTTTATTTATAATAAATTAAGATATGAATTCGTACATATAAAAAAAAAATGTATCTACATATTACATAATAAGAATAAGTGACAAGTTTATTCAAGGCTGTTTAATAAATTGTCAATATTTAATGTCGAATCAGAGGTGGATAATTGCAGAATTGCTTCCAAATGCTTTTGTGATAAAAGGTTTCTTTGGTTTGTTTTGATTAACTTAAGGCTAGAAAAGGCTTTTTCGCAAATATATGCACATATGTGCTTCCGAACTTGGATAAGTATTTTAAAATTTCATTTCTTATGAGTGGATACTTGTCTATTTTATTTCTGTCATATATGTAATTTACCTTAATTATTAATTTATATACGTACCTATAATTAATTAGCATAGACTGTGACTTGCAATAATATTTCAGCAAAAAAAAGCTCTAATTCCTATTTTTCTTATTAAAATCTGCTTTTATTTTTCTTCAAATAATTTGAAATACACTTTTGCCACACATTTTTCAATATTAACTAGAAATTTTGTTCAGTTTTTTCGTTTGCCTACAAATCGCACCCTAAATCAAAAAATTGCACAACTCAAAATTTTCTGAATCCATGAATAACGTATTTAGGGACTGCTAAATGTTAGTCTCCTCCCAGCAAAAGTCTTCTTCCTTACCCAAGGTTTTACTTCAAAGCTTCGTTTGTAAAGAAAAAGGTTTTCTTGCATTTCTTCCATTTATTTTATATTTATTTGGGTTTTGAGTTACGTCGCTTTTCAATTCAAGAATTCAATTTTTTCAAAAAAATTTTATTTTCAATTTGTTAGTGTAATTTTCAATTTCATATGGGAAGGGCGACGCCAACGTAGCTTCATATGGAAAGGGCGAAGCTAACGTATCTTCGCCCTTCCCATAAGAAACTCAATCACATTCATTTGAAATTTTTTATACCTGTGGGCATATGGCAGGGGAAGAAAATTTTATTTTTATATTCATTGGGCGAATTTGTATCTGTGCCTATGTCTGGGGGGAAAAACAAAAACAAATGTGATTCAAGGGCATAGGCATGAGCATCTATGGCCTACATTCACAAAACGTTTTCTTATTTATTTTCAATTTTTTTTTGCTGTAGTTTGCTGATATGCTCAAAGAACTTTGGCGTTCAACTTGAGCAAGAAATATTTTACTTCGCTCAATAAAACGTTTTCTTATTTATTTTAAATTTTTTTTTTTTTTTGCTGTAGTTTGTTGTTCCAATTCATCGAAACACAAATTACTTAAATTCTTCTTGATGTTAGCAAAAAGATTTTCCTCATTTAAGTAAATTTAAGAAAAGATGTTCTTATTTATTTTTTTTTCTATAGACTTTGTTAGTGTTTTTGAATAATAAAATAATTGTCTTATTTTTGGAAAACTCAATTTCTTAATTCCAGTAATAATTAAGTCAATTTTTCTTATTTCCCAAAAAATTTTCTAAATTGAGTTCAAGAAAGCATTTTTCTTGAATCAAGTATGCAAATTTCTTTCCGTGTAGTGTTTTCTTAATACGTGATTACATTTATTCTTTTTAATAAACAGTTATTACAGATGTATCCAGCAAGCCATCGCCGATACACTTTTTGTACAATTCTTCAGCTCTGCCATTGTTTTATGCTTAGCAGCCACAACGCTTATTGGTGTGCATCGTAATTTGGCGCAGATGATAAAATTTCTTACTTTTCTGGTGCTAACACTAGTTCAAACAGCGCCATGTTGCTGGTACATGGATGAAGTACGCTTAGAGCTAAAAAAGTTAACTACTTCAATGTACTCGAGTCAGTGGTATGAACAGCAATGCCAATTTCGACGAGCTGCAATTATTTTCATGCAACGCTCACAAAAGCTGGAACAGATGTTTGCTGGAAATATAGTGCCCGTATCATTGGACACATTTATTGGGGTGAGTTATTAATGTTTCGGTTCGGTGATACTTACATATGTATATCTAATTGTCTCTATGTTTTTTGCAGATTTTAAAATTTACATTTTCCTTGTTTACGCTATTAAATAAGATAAGTCACAGGCCTGATGAATAAAATGTGGATCAATTCGGAAATGGATAGTAAATGCATGGGGAAAATAAATTTATTATTTTTTTTTTATTTTTGATATTTATCATGCAACAAGGAACTAACTCTAATCTAAATCTCGCACGTAAATTTTATTCACACATTTTTTTGTGAAACAATTTTAGGCACAGCAACATCCCAGCACACACAATATCTAATGTTAGAGAAATTATTACATTCGGTAATTAATGTAATTCTCAAACTTATCTCTTATCGAAAGCGAAGGTAGAAAACTACAACAGAATTCAATTGGAAACTGATTAGAAAAAGAATTCTTATTAGAATGTCATTAGAGAACTACGTTAGATTTCGACTAGAAAATTATAAATTTATCGATTTGAGAATTATGTCCCATTTTTTTAGAGACGCTATGATTCTCGACAGTTTCTCGAATTACTCTGACGTTACAGATATGAGAAAATATCTCGTTCTCGAGTTATTCTCAAATCAATATCTAACCTCCAGAGATGTTAAGTAATGCAGTACTTTGTGACTGCGCAGTCTTTTGATTGGGATCAAAATGACTGCTATTCATTTTTTGTCAGTCATGACTGGGAATTAAAAAAAGAAGCCTTCATTCAGACTGGTAAATTTTAACTGTGCAGTCACCTGGCTGCAATCCACCCCGTTACTGCAATCATTTGATTGCAATCATGAAATGATTGCAGCTACAGTCTTTTGTCATTCTTCTCATAGGGGTTACTAGGTTTTTAAAGTTTCGATCCCTAAGTTTGATACACTAACCTCTTTGGAATGAGAGGAGGGTTCCTACTTTATAATTGTATTAACCCTACGTGCGCCATTGGGGTCACTTCCACACAGTGCTGAGTTTATACCACCTTAATGTACCTTTTTAAACATTAATCTTTTGCAAAAGAGGTATTTCGATCGCTTCAGTAGAACTGGGAATAAAACACATTTAACATTCAGAGGAATATAAGTTTCTCGCTTCCTGACTGTATAAAAAGGGGTCAAAATAACAATTTCTTAGGGGTGCTAGATGGTTAAAATGTTCTAGAAAATTATTCGGCATAAAATTTCAGTAGGAGTCTCTTCAGAAAAAGACTATAAAATTAAGCTAAAAACCACAGGAAGCAAAAAACGCATATTCCTCGGAACGTTAAATGTGTTTTATTTGCGGTTCTACAGAATCGCTCGAAATACCTCTTTTGAAAAAAATGAATGCTTATTGACGACGTTTAACATACAGGCAAAAAAAGTTACATTAAGGTGGTATAAACTAAGTACTGGGTGGAAGTGACCCCAATGGCGCACATAGGGTTAATACAACCATAAAGTAGGAACTCTCTATAAAACCGGATATGAAAAATTGAATTTAAGCGACATCTAGCGGCTTGAAAAAAAAGTTTCCGGAATGTTTTCAAAAAAGAGATCATTTGGGGGCGTACGTCGAACTTTTTTTCTCGATACGCTCTAGTGTACATTAGGCCGTCTCGCGTTATAGGGACGCAAAAATAAAGTGCGCCGTACGCCCCCGCATATGATGTCTTTTTGGAAAAAATTTCCGGAAAAGTTTTTTATTTTTTTTTTGGACGCCGCTAGATGTCGCTAAAATTTATTTTTCTCATATCTACGGTATTTATAGTCCAATCTCAGAGTTTAATACACCATTGTCTTTGGATTGAAAGGACGCCTTATACTATGGAATATTATTAACCCAATGTGCGTCATTGGGGTCACTACCACCCAGTACTTATTTTATACCACCCTAATGCAATTTTTTATGCCTGCATGTTAAACGTAGTCTAAAATCATTAATCTTTTGCAAAAGAAGTATTTCGATCGCTTCAGTAGAACCCGAAATAAAATACGTTCAACATTCCGTGGAATATAAGTTTTGCGCTTCCTTTGGTCCTTTAGGTTCATTTTACAAAAATTTCTTCTGAGGCGACCCCTACTGAAATTTTATGGTGAATAATTTTCTAGAACATTTTAACCCTCTATCACCGCCAATAAAGGGTTATTTTGACCCCCTTTTTTTAGAAAATCAGGAAAAATAGTATTTTTAAGGTCGCTAGAGGGTTAAAATGTTCTAGAAAATTATTTGGCATAAAATTTTACTATGAGTCTCCTCAGAAAATTTTTCTATAAAATTAACCTAAAAGACCAAAGGAACAGACAAACCTATATTCCTCGGGATGTTGAACGTGTTTTATTTCGGGTTCTGCTCAAGCGATCGAAATACTTCTTTTGCAAAAGATTAATGATTTTTGACTACGTTTAACATGCAGACGTAAAAAATGTACATTAGGGTGGTATAAACTAAGTACTGGGTGGTAGTGACCCCAATAGCGCACATAGGGTTAATAATATTCTACAGTATAAGCAACCCTTTCAAGCCAAAGACATTTCTGTATTAAACTTAGAGATCGGACTATAAATACCGAAGATATGAGAAAAATAAATTTTAGCGACATCTAGCGGCGTCCAAAAAAAAAATTAAAAAATTTTCCGGAAATGTTTTCCAAAAAGACATTATATGCGGGGGCGTACGGCGCACTTTATTTTTTGCGATACGGTCTAGTGTACATATCACTAGCTTAGAGTGCAAATTGTGTAAGTCCCTTTTTTCAAAATTTGTAGGAGAGATAAAAAACAAAAAATAAAAAATTTCGAGATGAAAAAAATTTTCTGCTCATGAAAATATTTTGGACTTACACAATTTTCTTCGCTTTTTGGGCTTACACAATTTGCGTATCACTGAATAACAACGAGTAGAAATATGACAAGAGTCAAAGACTTGTTTAGCGCGGTGCGTATTTGATTTTTCTAGCGTTCTACATAAAAATACACTTTTTCATAAAAATTGACTTACACAGTTTGCACTCCAAGCTAGCGATATGTATTTAAAAGATTTTATAAACTGACCATTTTAGGTATATGCTAAAGAAATACTATTACAGCTAAAATACATAGATATCATATTTTTGGTACTAGTTTCATAAATGACTGCTTAAAAAATATCGCCAGTCACCAATGAATGAAAAAAATGAATGGTCAGTCATACTTGCCAAAGATACTGGGGACTTCAAATTTTAAATCATCAGTCAAAAAAAGGACTGAAAGGCTGCATTCAAGACTTCAAGAAAAAGAATGGTACTTCAAGGGCTGAAAGTCACGATGATTGCAATACTTAACATCTCTGCTAACCTCAGTGTTTGTTGAGTTGCCTTGGCTACTTAAGCAATTGTCCTCGTTGCCCTGCTGCGTATGGGAATTTACATAAAAGTACTTCAAACTTCAATTTTACGCAACTCTTATGTCATTCCTTAAATGTACATATGTACACAAGGAAGCCATTGTGGTTGCATTTCGGTGACACCTTGGAAGCCGCTGCTGCAATTGTGGCCATTTTCCTTTTATGTTTTCATATTACTGTTGTGGCTATTTAGCAGGAAGCCTTCAAAGGCGCTTTAATAAGTAAACAAAGCAATGCACTGATAGTTGGTATATATGTACGTCAATTTCAAACTAATTCGTATAGGTACATATATCTGTATGTAATAATTCCTGCAGATAATACAGGATTACTTATGCTTGGCATTTAGAGTAGGTAGATGTCTGAAAATGTACCTATCCAAATCTACATATTATGGACAACTACAAATTTATAAATTCACATACAACTGAATGATATTATATATGTATGGGCGAATCCATAGAAAGGTACACAATGACGAAAAAATTAAAATTCAAAAATCAAGGAGTAGGTATTTCTCAACATACATACATATATTAGAGAAATTCGATATGTGGGTATATTTTTATGACTAGATGATCATTTGCCGGAATCGGCCGAATCGGACTACTATAACATATAGCTCACATACAACCGAATATTCAGAATATATATTTTTGGGTATAACTCCATTTAAATAGCGAAAAACATAAAACTGTGCAGTATTTGTATCCATATTGACCCAAATAGTGTGACCGAAAATTGTCAAGTGTGGACTACTATAACATATCGACCCCTTTGCGCGATTTTATCGTAAGGGTCATTTTCTCGAAATCTACTTTTTGATGCCCCTTAATACTCAATAAGTGGGTGAAATTTTATCACCCAGTCTGGATACCAACTTGCAAGTTTCATTGAAATATCTCAATTTTTGCTCGAGTTAGAGTGCGTACGGACGGACAGACGGACAGACGGAAGGACATGGCTCAATTGATTTCTCTTTTCACACTGACCATTTTGATATATATATGTCCATATCTATCTCGATTATTTCATTCTGCTAAAATCCACCGTTATGAAATCAAAATTATAATACTCTGTGTACTAGTACAGCTGAGTATAAAAACCAAAAAAAATCCTCTCCTGTAAAGTTTGCTTTTGTCCCTTACGATAAAGTCGCACAAAGGGGTCGATATAGCTGCCATAAACCCGATTTTTCTGATATAGCCTTTTTGGGGTACAGCTTTCTCATTTAATCCACTAGAATTTTTCTAAATAATCTTTATCCACATATGTAGCTTCCCGAATTAACAATGGAAATTAGTAAATATTTTAAAAAGTAAAATTTAACCTTTCCGCTATTTTACGCCTTCTTCTTAACTATTATTCTTATATTCACTATATGTGTTACTTTGCAATTATCATTATTGGAAAAAATAGAAAATTTGGTTATTGTGATTTTAAATTACTCGACCGTTACAATCCCGTTTGGGAAATAATTCCCGTTACGAATTTTTTCCTCAGCTTATAAAAATCGAACCAATGTATATATTTTCACGGTAGAACCATCAAAGAAGAGCTGCATTATTCTACTTTAATCGTTGTTCATTAATTTTCTAATATTGAACCAAAATTCGTAGATTTTTGCACTTTTCTAATAGCGCCTAAAAATTGCTTCCAAATTTTGTCTCGTTCGCCATCGCTATTTAAATACTAATATGTGGGAAACTTCAAATCGGTAGTAGTTCTTATTTTCACTGATTGTAATGCTACTTTAGTAAGTACTCTCCAAAAATAAAAATAATAATGAGAATATTTAACGTCATACATACTTTATTGAGCTTTGAAGGCGTACAAACGTCACGTTCGCCATTCTGGAATCGCCCACCACAATACGTAAACTAGCACATTCAAAATTTCTCGCAACTTAAAAATTCTCTACGAAAAGTAGCACTTTCGACTTTTGGCTCACGAAAAGTAGCAATAACACAGGCCGAGAAACAGAAAAAAATACAAAAAATTGTCGACCAGTGTAATTATATATGGAATTCGTCAACGAAAAATTAAATGTCCTAGTTATCGTCAGACACAATAAATCGGGTGCTACTTTTCGCATGGTACGACGATATGTACATGAATGCACTTTAAGGTAAAATTAATGCCTTTAAATTGTTTTGAATAGTTGCAGCGCAACGTAAGTATGTATGTAAGTTATATACAAATGTACTCATATGCATGGGAATTTATATACATACAATGGTAAGGATATGTTGAGTATATTTTAATATTCACACATCCTGTATACATGCATCCTGTTCTTATACTCTCGAGTGAATACTGAAAATCTGTTGTTGTTGTTGTCGTCCGGCCAAAACGCTCCTTCTTCGGTCTTAGTTGTCCTGCAGCATTATCTATTACTTTCATAAGTATTTAGCTACTTTCTTTATTGCATAATCGTACTTAGGCAACTATATGCATGCAACCACCAACATATGTACATATATACTTATGTAGCTATACTTTATTGTTTAACAACTTTTGCGAAATATCGTTGTGCTGACCATGCACAAAATGAGCAGGAAATTTTAGAGATACATATCTATAGCATAACAAACAAACAATTTTCATACGAGTACATAAATGCAAGAGCAAGAAATCCATAAGTTAATAAATTCATAAATATTCCGGGGAAATTACTACTAAATATAAATACATAGAGTAATATTCTGCATACATATCTAGGTCAGGGATTGCAAATAATCGTTATTTTTTAAATTTTAACTAAAAAAATCATACTGAAGGAGAAATGCTAAACACAAAAGAAGTACACAGATGTAATCACCGTAACGCAGGCTACCTCTAGGTGCATTAACTTTTATTTTTTCGATTTTTATAAAACAATTGATTTTTAATCATTATTTTCTGAGTTTTATTTTCTGCTCAGAAAATAAAAGTTATTTTTTGAGTTTTATTTTTCGCTTAAAAAATAAAAGTTATTTTTTGAGTTTTATTTTTCGACCAGAAAATAAAAGTTCTTTTTTGAGTTTTATTTTTCCCTCAGAAAATAAGTTATATTTTTAGTTTTATTTTTCGATCAGAAAACAAAAGTTATTTTCTGAGTTTTATCTTTTTGATCAGAGAAAAAAAAAAATAAAACTCAAAAAACAACTTTTATTTTCTGCTCGAAAAATAAAGCTCAAAAAACAACTTTTATTTTCTGTTCGAAAAATAAAACTCAAAAGATAACTTTTATTTTCTGTTCGAAAAATAAAAGTAAAAAAATAACTTTTATTTACTGTTCGAAAAATAGAACTCAAAAAATAACTTTTATTTTCTGTTCGAAAAATAAAACTCAAAAAATAACTTTTATTTTCTAAGGGAAAAATAAAACTCAAAAAATAGCTTTTATTTTGTGAGCAGAAAATAAAACTCAGCAAATAATGATTAAAAATCAATTTTTTGGATATACCTCATAACCGTTACAGTCCCTGATCTAGGTATGTATGTACAATGTACAATATTTGAAATTTATAACTCATGTTGCTGATGTTCATGTTGTTAATACTTGTAATTTGTATTAAGAAATTGGTTGGTTATTTTGGTAGACTTAAGCAGTATGTACCATAAAGCAGTCTCGTTGAATTAATAAAAGTTGGTTTTTCTATTAGGCGACTGTTAAAAGAACGCTCAACCTCCTAGAAATTAATTAAAAGCACTCCACATTAGAGGGCTTCGGGTGGATTAGAATTTTTTCTACTCATCAGCAGAGTTCGATTCTAATTACCGGTAGAGTCCGCTTGGTGTAGCCTCTGTATAAAAGAATACGATTGGCTGATGTTTATGCTACAAGAATATACATATGTTCCAAAAATTCGATTTTTCTATTCGTTTTTTTACAAATCAACACTGCTGTTACAGGCTGACAAATGGCTAAGCGCTTTCAGTTCGACGCGCTTAGAATAGCCAGCTGGCTTGGCTTTTTTTGTTGCTTTCCATGTTGTTCGCTAATTAGTGTGTGTTTTTCGAACTTGCATGCAAAAGAATGTGGCTAAAGAAAAAACTGAATTTTTTTAACCTATTAGAGTTATATTAAATTAAATGCTTTTATTTACTAGATATGTTAACATAATATGTGCAAACATATGTAGGGTTATTTTTTTCTAGTGTGGTGAAAAGGTTACGCAAAAACAACCTTTATCTTCTTTTGGTTCTTAATAACCATTATAAAAACCAAAAAACCGATTTGGGCCTGAATAACCATTATGGCAACCAAAAAATCGTTTTGGGCCTGATTAACCGTTATTCAGATTTTATTTTTTTTTTGGTCAGCAATAAAAATCAAGCCTATTTATTTGTCAATATTTCTGGACGATATTGGTATCAAATTAAAGGTGTTGAGCAGGGCTTTTACATAGAGGTGTATTTGTTAAGATTCGTAGGTCGGGTTCCCAGTTATAGGGGAAAAGTGGACCTGGATGCCCTGGAATGTTTTAAGCAATATTGGTATCAAATGAAAAGAGGTAATCAGAGCTACAATCCCTGCTCAACACCTTTCATTTGATACCAATATCGTCCAAAAATATTGACAAATAAATAGACTTGATTTTTATAGCTGACCAAAAAAAAATAAAAATCTGAATAACGGTTATTCAGGCCCAAAACAGTTTTTTGGTTGCCATAACGGTTATTCAAGCCCAAAATACTTTTTTGGTTGCCATAACGGTTATTCAGGCCCAAAACGGTTTTTTTGTTTCTATAATGGTTATTAAGAACCAAAAGATTTTTTTTCTCATGATAGTGGTTAAATATGATTTTTACCCCATTTCTCTTATAACCGTTACGTCCCTGATTAATGTGTTTTATTTTTCCAAAGAAGCGGAAGCCTTTAACCGTAAGCTTGCAACTTTAAATCAATAAATCTGCTAATTTGCATAATTCCGAAGCAAATATCTGCCCTAGCTTTTGTTAGTATGTATGTCAGGCCTCTAATTTCCCTTCATTCCTTGGTGCCCAGGTGTCTAGTATTTAGATGGTGGCTCGTCTGTTCTAACAGAGCTCCCTTAACTTGACACTGCACTGCCGCGCACACAGTGACTTAGTTTCGGCAGCTGTGATCGCCTTTAATTGCTGTCGATAAAAAAGTTCCCCGAGAGTTATAAGTTAGAATGAGTTCGATCGCCAATTCCACTACTTTGGAGGCAGCGTAAACCTCAGCCTGATATAAACTGCAGCAGTGCGGGAGCCTACAATACTGTTATATCTCCACCTCCAGGCAAAATTCCGCAGCGCCCACATTTCGCTTCGTTTTTTCAACAATTTTGGAAGAAGTTAACCATGAGAGATTTAGGCATGGATAAAATGGTTGAACAGTGGACACAGGTGAAATGGTAAATGTTTGTATTTATCCATCTGTACTTACGTACGCTTGACATTTAGCTCTTACATGTACGCAGGTACACAAGCATGTACTTAAACACACATTTTAGCAGTAGGTACACGCATAAAAACCGCAACCAAAACTTAATACGTTAAATCAATATAAATAAAAATGTTATAGAAATAGGAATATTCAATAGCGTTATATACAATACTAGCTGACCCGGCAAACTTCGTTCTGCCCAAAATAGATTTTTTTATTAATTTCATTTCAAAAAATGTTATTACACCGGTATTATTTTTAATAGAAAATTAACGATTTTTTGCTACTTCATTGTGTATACAACTTCAAAAATATATAATTTTAGTATTCAGTTTAAGGCTGCACGATACACAAAATTTTTAGTTTTCTGTTCCGGATATTTATTTTCACTGAGTAAGTAAGAGGATATACTATATCACCTCCATAATGGTTTTCAGGCCCCTCCTCCAACCCTTTTAGATATATTCAGCCTCAAAAGTTTAGTACGTATGGGAGGTGCAATGCCCCATTTTTCGATAAATCTTTTTTTTTTTGGGTGAACATGGTATTGATATCGTATATCTACATAATGATTTCTATGTACATGCCATGAACGCTTTTAAGGATATTTAGCCTTAAAAATTAAGAACGCATGGGAGGTACCACGCCCCCTTTTCCCAAAACTACTGTTTTTTTCATAAGCACGGTATTGATATCGTTAATCTCCTGATCAATTTTCAGGTCCCAACCTTAAACGCTTTTATAGATATTCAGCTTGAAAAATTAAGTTTGTATGGGAGGTGCCACGCCCCTTTTTCCGATAACCCCCACTTTTTTGCGTGGTAATGTTTTTGATATCATTTAGCTCTATACCAATTTTCAGCTCCCTACTTTAAACTGTTTTAGAGATAATCAGCTTTAAAAATTAAGGTTGTATGGGAGATGCCACGCCCCCTTTTCTGATAATCCCCACTTTTCTGAAGGGCTTTGATATCACCTACTTCTATACCAATTTTCAGCTCCCTACCTTAAACTGTTTTAGAGATAATCAGCTTTAAAAATTAAGGTTGTATGGTAGGGGCCACGCCCCCTTTTCTGATAACCCCCAATTTTCTGAGTGAGAAGGGTTTTGATATCACCTACCTCTATACCAATTTTCAGCTCCCTACCTTAAAATGTTTTAGAGATAATTAGCTTTAAAAATTAAGGTTGTATGGGAGGTGCCACGCCCCCTTTTCTGATAACCCCCACTTTTCTGAGTGAGAAGGGTTTTGATATCACCTACTTCTATACCAATTTTCAGCTCCCTACCTTGAACTGTTTTAGAGATAATCAGCTTTAAAAATTAAGGTTGTATGGGAGGTGCCACGCCCCCCTAACATTTTTAAATTTTTTCTTCGACTAAACCTTCGCGGGGTAACAACAAACAAACCCCCCTAAGGAAGTATTTGATTTGGTTCAGCCGTTTTCAAACTTTAGCGTTACAATTAAATACCAAATCATATTTATATATCGCTAGCTTAGAGTGCAAACTGTGTAAGTCCATTTTTATGAAAAAGTGTATTTTTATGTAGAACGCTAGAAAAATCAAATACGCACCACGCTAAACAAGTCTGATGTCATAATTGTACTCGTTGTTATTCAGTGATACGCAAATTGTGTAAGTCCAAAAAACGAAGAAAATTGTGCAAGTCCAAAATTTTACATGAACAGAATTTCTTTTTTTCATTTCGAAATTTTTTTATTTTTTGTTTTTTGTCTTTCCTACAAAGTTTGAGAAAAGGACTTACACAATTTGCACTCTAATATCATGTTCAGACATAAAAATTAATTAAGTCAATTGGGGTTGATTGAACATCTTGAGATTTGGTGTTCAGACATATTTAATTTACTTGGCCCATTTAACAGGTCGGCTCAAGATACATACACACATACACGCCGTGAGCTGAATATCAAACTCTCGTGACCTAAATGTCAAAATTGCAAGGAGGACGAAATAATTTGACATTCAGCTAACAATTTTTACCAATCGTAAACACGAATACATGTATAGAATAAGCAGAAATAAAAACAAATTTGATAGTTGATGAAGAAGAACAAGAATGCAGCTGATCTGACGAACCAACCTGTTTAGTGGACACTGACGCTTATCACATTTCTCTTTTCATGACATTTCATTTTACTTATGAAACAAGCCTTTTAACAGGGTTGCATGCAGAATTGTTCTTCATTAAGAACTCATTAATTTCTAATGAAGCATTAACTTGGTCAATTTTTGTATGGAAAATTGAGAATCATTAGGCTTGAAAATTGAATGAAGGCTCTTAATGTTCAATTAAGGTTGTGTCTGAACATAACATAAGCTAGCGATATATAGATAGTGAAATCAAATGTGTTGACTAGCAAACTTAATTTGCGTATTGTTACGCATGTGCCACAATACTTGAACATATTTGCTATACTCATATTTAATTTGGGCGTTCATTTTTACAACAATTAGCTACGTGCAACTTTATTTGACCCAAATCCCGTGGTCTAGCATATGCGGGCAACACGGAAAATATACACGCACGCAATATTTGACCACAGTTTAGTTTGAGCTGCTGCAAGAAAATCGTGAATGCCACATTAAAGCGTGTTTACTTGCATCCATTTATTTACAAATGTACATACATACATAAGTACATGTATGTATGTATATATAATGGATATACATACATATGTACAAATGTACTTAGTGCGCTACGCACGTGGCAAACTTTTGGCACTAAAATCGTTTAATTTTATGTAAATACCTTGTATGTACGCTTCGCTCGCAAATGAGCTGTAATTTGCTAATGCATTTGAAAGTTTTGCCTGTAATACAAATGAGATCGTTTTTGCCAATGCTGAATGCGTATATATATTTTTACGGTGGTGGCTTTTGTATAATAGCACAATGTTGAACTACATAGGCCCTGTGGAATTCTTCTCTTCCTCTAGACGATCTTGGCCGAATCTACTAAAGCTAAATACCAAATTAGGACGGCTCAGTCTTCACCTGATCTTCCCAAGCCTTTAGCGGGTTTCAAAAGAAATACTTTCTGCGCCGGGGCACTTTCATCCATTCTCACCACATGACCTGCCTAACGCAGCCGATCTTTATTCGTTGAACAATATCGATGTCTGCGTACAGCTCTTCGTTAAAACTCCGTCGTACTTGCCCTCGCCCAGGAGCGGATTTACATAGGGGCAACATGGGCAGCTGCCCAGGGCGCCGTTTCAATAGGGGCGCCAAAACTAAGACAAAGAAAAAAAAATTTTAATTTACCAAAAAAAAAATTTTTTTTTCAATATTACAACAAGAATGAAAGATTTTTTCAATTTTTTACAGAGAAAAAATTAATCAAAGTACATTTCAGAACATTGGTACAGTTCTTAACCTTCGCCCCAGTGGGACTTACATGTCGCTCATTTGCTGCATTTGCACTTTTCAAAATACACACTTTTCAGGAAGGGAAATTTTGAGATTCAACCGCCATATGGTGCGCAAGTAAATGCAACATTTGGTTTGTATCTGAAGCGCTTAGTTTTCAACAAATCATAAAGAATTTTTTACTCAACATGAAGTATGATGAAACTAACTATTCTGCAGCATTAACTCAAAAATCACGTTTTTTGATTTATGTCGGTCCTGCAGCAAAGGAGCGATATGTAAACACCAAGTTTTAGCAGCTTGTGTGCAGTATATGACGTGAAAGATCAAATTTAATTGAAATTTCAAATTTAAAAATCATGTAGGCATTGAAATATTTTTTCGAGAAATGCGCGAGCTCACTTTTTCAAAAGAAACTAAGATCTGAATATTTTTTGTTTCTGGTTAATTTGAATAGTTCGCGCCCCTATACAATGAGCTGCGTATATTTTATGTAATCTTAAAAGTCGTTCCGAGTTAAAAACATTAAAAAAGTGTCAGTGAATTAATGTTTTTGTGAAAAATAGAAGAATGAGTGCAAATATGAAAAAGTTAAGCGGCGCTGCATACAAAAAACGTGCAGCCGAGAAAGTGCAGAAAGAAAAAGATTTACTGTCGAAAATCCCTAAACTTGATTGTTTTTTTTTTTCAAACTCCCCGAAAAGAAAATGACTCCGTTGTTGATCGACAGCTAGGTTATCCCAGGTAGATTCTGGGCCAGAAAGCTAGATTTCGCTACCTGGGAGGCACCCTACTGTCAAAAATTGTGAGTTTAGTTTCAGGACGAAACATTTTTACTACAAAATTGTTGCAATTTAATGATATTGCGAAATCTGTGCCACCTAATAATGAGGGTTTAAGATCAGATCATTTTGAAGGTTAGAAACTGCAAAAAATGTGGTGCCTATATAAGAATCGAATCAAATTTTTTCGATCCGTAAAATATATCAGTAATGAAATGTCACCACACGAAGGCAAGTACGGTTTTTTTTTTTTTGAAATATTGGGGCGCGGCTTGATTTGTTTGCCCAGGGCGCTCCTAGAGGTAAATCCGCCCCTGCCCTCGCCAGTGCGCAAAGGACCATAAATCCTCCGAAGAACTTTCCTCTCGAATACTCCAAGCACCATCTCATCTGATTTTGGCATTGTCCATGCTTCTGCGCCGTATATGAGTATTGGAACGATGAGCGTCTTGTAAAGTGTGATTTTTGTTCGTCGAGACATTAATTTTGGTGTTTATGCTGGTTGCCAAATAGACGAAGTCCTTAACGGGTTCGAATGCGTAGCTATCTACAGTGACGTGGCTGATAAGACGTGCTCTTTCTTTATGTAATGAATGAGGTTCTTCGTCTTATAACTACTCGTTAACCGCCAAACCCATTTTCTTAGCCTATGTATCCAGCTTGAAGAAGGTAGAGCATACAGAGCGAGTGTTAGTGCCAGTGATGGGAATATCAAGTTTTGAAATAAATTCTGGTTTCTTATGGTGTTTTCTTTTCTACGAAAAAATGTCAAAGACGGAGATTCAACAGCCAAAAGTTGTTGTTTTAACTACAGGAATGTTTTTCAGAGTACCTCATCAGTTTCTCTGCAACAACATATTTAAATATGATTAGCAACTTATAGAACTTGCTGTTTTTTACTCACTAGAGAACTGTCTACTCCATTCGCCTGTGAGTTCTCAAATAAGCAAAGTTCTACACTTTCTATCTCTTTGAAATAAGAAAATATGTATATTTTTTTATCCTCATTCTGCTAATCTCTGTATCCAACCTAGGGAAGGCAGACAATACGGTGTAATTTTTAAGAACACCAATATAAATATCATCAGTGTACCGATCTAATTTACGATCTTGTAGTAAAAGGCTTCTGAGCGTATAAGTTATTGTGTTCAAGAGATCTTATACTACTCGAAGATTAGACTAACCAACTCTACAGATACTGATAGACTGTTAGTATATCTATTTATACACACAATATATATGCATGTAAGCTCCTTTGAATTTTATATCAACGAACAACAAAAAAAACTTCATTTCACTCCAACCAACTACATACTTAAATGCAAATTGTACAAATTTTTGTAAAATGTTCTCATTTTAAACACCATTTACATGCAAAAATAACCTTGCACGTTCCACACATGCAAATTAATATAGGATGGTAAAAGTTGAGCAAAAGGAATGTTGCAAGACTAGTAGAAATGACTAGGAGAAGTCTTTCTCTCAGTTTTTACTGCACTCTTAGCATAAAATTTACAAAAATTTACAAAATTTACAAAAACTGTGCATAAGAATTAACTTGATTATCATAAAATGCATTTGGCAACAATGTGTGAATACAAAATACATGCACTTAATACAAGCACTTGCACATATTACAAACACACATGCATTTAGTTATACAACAACAACAACAACATACATATCTATATAATATTATGCAATTTGAAAACGAGAGCGTTAACAAATAGAATCGCATACACACACCAACTTCTGTAATTTGGATTTTGTTTCAGAATGCGCATTTGATTGTAGTGTTGGACAGGGCCGCGGAGAGGGGGGGGGGCAGCCAGGGCAATCGCCCTGGGGCCCGGAAGGTTTTTGGGGGCCCGGAAAGGCAAAGCAGTATTGAAAGTACTCGAACTAGGATTTCATAGATATATACATAGGTATTTTGTTGCTACAAAAAATTGTTTTAAAATTGAAGTGTTTAACTTAACCAAATCATCAAACTAAAATTATAAGCATCCAATCAAATATTTACCTTGTTTATACATGGGCAAATCCTAGAAAAGTGAGTTGAAATTGAGGAAAATCGACTTTGATTTAGACTTTCCAAAGTACCGCGATTGGTAAGGTGGTGAACCAAGCTTCTCAGAAATATTTACATTTTAAATGAAAAATGTTGGTAACCCTGTTTAAATTGATTTCAAAGAGTTAAGGTATAAAGAATTTAAAAAATTATTAAAAACAGTATCATTTTTTATCTACTATTATTTCCATGATTTTATAATTAGATACTGGAGTTATTACCAGGAACAAGTGCAAGAAGGATTAAATAAACTGTACCTAAGATTTAGTTACTGCTTAGCTGTAATACATATAATTTCTTGCTGAAAATCTAAATAGGAAAATGAAACGTAAGTGACGCAAAAACCTAGAAAAGTTACCTTAATTTCAAAACCGATCTTTCAAATTAGCTCATATCTTGAATTTTCTTTAAAATTTACCTGTCAAACAAATCTGCATCATTTAAAACTTTATACTTAAGCCATTTTTTTAATTATTGCCATTTAAAAAGTGAAACGTAAGTGACGCCAGGTAAAAATAGTGTTAATTTTTTTGACGATCGAGTAGCCACATAAAGGGAAAGCATAATGCTGGACACCGAACGTGAGAGGATCTTCAAGCCAAAAACACACAAAACCCCAATATAACCCAGAAGCAGTATAAAGAATAAGCCCTCTCTGGGTTAAGAGGTGGCAAAAGTGAAATACGTATTATATTTGAGCTTGAAAAGAGGAAGAGCTAAAAAGATATACCTTTTCATACAATATTCAAAAATATAAGTGTTTGCATATGAAGATGCTGAATTTTTCAATGTATGTAATTATATTAATGGATATTTGTTGGAAATTTTAACTGAAATACCATGTGGCTCATTGTAGACCTAATAAAACCTCATTTCTGTAACAAATTTACGGTGTTTGAAACGTAAGTAACGCCTTGATGAAACGTAAGTGACACTGATCATCTCCAATATGTTTATAAAAAACTAAATTAGGCGAAAAAAAAAACATTTTTTCGGTCATCATAATAGCTCTGTTCAATAACAAAAAATGTTTACGAATTTTTCGTAAAAAATGACAGCTCTCTATATGAAAATAACAGTTTTTATGAAAAGTTCGTAACAATTTTTTGAGATATTAGTATTTAAAGTTGGAAAAAATGTTGTGAACTACCCCAATGATTGACTAATTGTGAAAAGTTCGTAGCTAGTTGGCTGTGGTACAAATGTACCAAGTGGTCCAAAGATTTTTCCAGGTAAACAAACACATTAAAACACACACGCATGACTAAAGCTAAAATGCTCATCGACCATCTGGCAAACAAATTGTGTGCAGTCGCTTGAAGACGCCCTAAAGTAGACCACATTATAATGTATTGTAAATTGTAAGCAAATTGAAAATGTGAATTTACTGCACAAAAGACAGACATCCAAAAACGCACTTATATTGGCAAAATTTTCAACCCAGTCGCATGGTAGTTTAAGTGGAACGGTTGATATTATAAAATGCATGAGCTGTTCACACGCTTATGACTGCATATATTTGTATAAGTCGACTTAAATATACATACCTTGTAGGGAAAATCTCTAGTTCCGAAGTAGGTCGCTTCTACTGCATTTTTCGCCACTACCAGTGCGAGTTAAATCTATTTTGCATGTTATCAACTGGCGAATATAACACGGCGATGTCCTAGGCGGTGTCAATTGTCACCCTCTGCACTACATTTTCGATATTTCCGAACTAGTACTACATAAATTCTACAGTTTTCACTAGTTCGTTTATTGGCACAATTTCGATAGTTCTGAACTAACTACAAGTACCTAAAAATTATACAGTTTTACATCTGCCGCTTAAGTGCAGCATTTGACACATTTAATGGAAGTGGCGCGATGGCACACTGGCCAACGCGTGTGACAAGCAATCTGGCGAGCGCGGGTTCGAATGCTGTCGGTGTCGAGGGCGATGATAATTTTTTTATTTTTTTATTTTTTTTTTAACTAATATTTTTTTTATTTGTTTATTTAATAAAAATTTACAAAAATATTTAACAAGTAACAAAGTAAAACAATTTAAAATAAGCCTGAGGGATCGGAAAACCATAATTAGGGGAATATTTCATTTCATACAAGTTCAGATGCAAATAAAAAACTCTGTATATAAATTGCTTCACTAATCATCTGAGAATTGCAGAAATATACAAAGCCGACGGCAATTGATCGAACGAAAAATTTTCATAGAATTTTTGTCACTTCGAAATTGCATACAAATCAAAGTGTGTCTTATAATCGTCACTCAATTCACTGCTTCTGAACTGGTGAGGGTCTAACTACAGTTGATCTAGTTCATTTTCGCTAGTTCGGAACTAGAAATTTTGCTCACTAGTTATTGAGTTTCCTGCAGGGTATGTATGTATATATATATATGTATTTTCTTGTGCGAATTTCGGGCCAAGTATATCAAGCCTGGTAGTGTGCACGAAATCTTGCATGCGTATTTGGCAAAATTCCAAAATGCTTTCGTAATGCATTGTAATGCGCCTAAAAATATGCATACATTTATATGTATGTATTTAACAAATCCCAATATATGGATGTGTGGAGGAGAGACTCAATTGAAAATAAAAATAAAATTTAATTTGACTGCAATTGCATTCTTTTCTACTATTCTGTTAACTACAACAGAATGAAGATATGAATTTAATACTCATTTGTTATATATAATTACAGATAAATTGTTTTTTCGGATATTCTCTTTAGACTCTAAAGTCTAAAGTTTAGAGCTTGAAATATTGTTACACCAAGTTAAGTTTCAATAGTTTCTCAATATTTTCTCGATATGGGACATTCCAGCCAAAATAGGAAAACAACATAAAATTTAAAATGCTACTAATCATTCCTACTTATTCAGTTACCTGTAACTAAATGTGTATATTTTCCAAATCTGGTAACAGAAATATAGAAAAATATGTAAAAACCCAAAATTTTTGTCCATAGAACTTTGACTTCACACCTAACTATTTTGCGGAAAAAGTTTGCTCATGTTTGCATTGCTATATTAGCTATATTTTCATTTGTAAAAAAAAAATTGCATGTCATTCAAGTAAAGCAGAGAAAAATTTAAATAATTGCATCACAAAAAATTAAAAAATGATATGTGATTTTTGCGTATATCTTCATATAATTGATTCATATGGGGTGTCCCAGGAGTCACACGAAAAGGCATAAAAATTGGTCTGGTAACCCTATGAAACCAGATATTTATCAAAATAAGGATTAAAAGGCTGTTCACCGTCTAAATACATTTTTTAAGTTAATAGGGTCATACTGTGGTTTCTAGACTATTTTGAAATATGTCCCAGGAGTCACACGATTCTGAACTCTAATGTATTAGGGCAAACCTGTACTTAAAATAGAAGATTCTTAAACGAAATTTTGAAATGTTTTTAGTTTTTATTATATAGTTTTAAATAATTGTTTCTAGAGATGATGAATTCGACTTGTTTTAAATAAATATCACTGCTCTACAGCCAAAAAATACTCTAAACGCGACCATCCTATCTATATGTAAAATCGGTCGCTGATTGCGAAAATAGGGTTCATTTTTAATTCTATGGGAAGGTTTTTGAGATATCGGCAATTTACCGTTATTTGGCCAATGGTTCCACTTAATCTTGTATATCTCTTTAACGCAGTAAGCTATCTTCCTTGTGGTGACACCAAACGAAAGAAAATGTCATGCGCGACTTGGCTGTATTTACTTGATCGCCTATAATTTTTCCATTTTACCATGGATTTTCTTCGTTGATAGCTTATTTTTTTGCTAATGGAATGGAGCTTCACATAAAGGTAAAAACATTGATTTTAAAGATATTGCCTGACAAAATCAATTTTTTCTTAAAAAAATCTTAAAAAATCGAAAAAAATTCAAATTGAATCGTCAAAATGTCAGAAACTATAAGAGATAGAGAAAAATGTTATAGAAGCCACGAAAAGTAAATTTAATTTTCTTTTCCACCTCAAGGAAGATAGCTCACTGCGTCAAAGTGATATACAGGATTAAGAGGAGCCATTGGCCAAATAGCGGTAAATTGCCGAAAAACCTTCCCATAGAATTAAAAATGAACCCGATTTTCGGAATCAGCGACCGATTTTACATATAGATAGGATAGTCGCGTCCAAAGTACAGACAAAAAATTTCATTTTGTGATCCAGTGTATTTAATCAGAACTTTGAAGTAAATATAAGTATTATTTTGCATTCACTTTATTTTTTTCATTTAATTGGCTTGGTTTCAATTCTGCTGGGAGAGATTTATGAGTAACTTGGTCTAAAAGGGCTAAAACAATAATAAAACTGATTTCAATAATCTAGTATATTACATATTTCGCACTTGTCCCAGGAGTCACAAAAACTTGTCCCAGGAGTCACAATTTTAAATATTGAAAATAGTTAATTGAATTTGAATATATAAAATATTTTTATAGAATATGGTACTATGCAGTATGTTTTTTCGACCATATACAAATTGTAGGTGAAAGTTGAATAGTTGATCTAAAATTCGTATTCGTGCTCATAAAGGTGAAACAAAGGGATTTTTCGGTGTCCCAGGAGTCACACCCATTTACTGAGTAGTTACAAAGCTATTTGTTATTATTTAGCCAATTCTTTTAATGCATTTGTTGTATTGGATATTTATCCATGTCGATAAATATATTTCATAGCAATTTAAGTCCCGATGTCAGTTTTATAATTCAGAGTTGACTAAGCTCTGGAGTCAAATGTCCCAGGAGTCACGATGGAATGTCCCATATCAAAAATTAAACTTTTTGAAGCATACTTTTAGGCTCAATGAATTTTGCTCGAACTAATATAAAAAGTTTTCAATATACTTAAAACACCCTTTATTCTAACAATTTATTATTATTAAAAAAAAAACGTGTTTATTATATACAAAAGGCATATCTCAAGTGACAGGCGTGTATCGCAAGGTATGACAAGCACAAAATGCATATTTCTTTTAAACCTAATAAGAAATATTCCAAACCCATAAAAGAGGTCAAAATAATTCGCGAACACAGTACAGCAACGCAAATAAACCAATGACAAAAAAACGATGTCAATTCTTCATTATGGAAAAACTTTGCCAACCGACGGCGTGGCCTAAGAAATCACAAGCAACTTTGCTTGCTGGTAAATAAAAGATTTGCTCCGTTTTTACTTCGTTTTGAACACAAACCACAAAATGCAGCATGATGCATTTGACGTTAGTGCGGTATCGTCGCTGGCTGGCTGTTGCTGAGTAGATAGTTTACAACTTAAAAACTTGTTACTTGTAATTTGCAACTACAATAAATGCCCCGAGTGGTGGCTCGAGTGTTGGCAAGCGTTGCCTGCTATTTCGACAGCAGCGAAAATCATACTTTCTTCGTTCTTCTTTACACTTCAATATACAGTATTTTTTGCCGTTAGGTCACATAAATAATAGAAACTTATAAAAGCCGGAAATGGTGCACTTACAAGGAGTTAAAAAAAAATTAATAAATAAAAAGCAGAATATTTCTTGCAAGAAGTGGCAAAAATGCTAAAAGAAACTTTATGTATGAAACAAAAAAAATATATGTACATATCGCACCCTAAATCATAAAGTGATACAACTCAAATTTCACGAAATCGGGTTTCTTTCATAAATCGGTACACAGAATCAAACCTGGGTAATACTGAATAGTAATTGGACTATTACGTACTTAAATACTTTATATTTTTATCTTGAAGTAATTAGTCCGTACTAAGTACTTTCAGAATATTCAAGTACAAATACAAGTACAAGGAATTGAAAAATAATTATATAATAAGTAATTGAAAGTACTTGAAAAGAATTAAAAAATCGACTCAAGTACATTTTTCAATTCTTTTTAAGTACTTTCAATTCTTTTCAAATACTTTGAAGTATTTGCTAAAACTTCAATTATTTTGCAATTACTTGTACTTGAAAATTTTGGGAATGCCAGTACCAGTATCAGTACAATTCTTTTAAAATGGACTTGTCACAAGTTGTACTGGTACTTGATTATAGCCAGGTCTGCACAGAATATATTTCTAGCGATTTCCAAAAAAAAATTTTCAATCGGTGTCTCTTTTGACTTGGCCTTTGCCATATAATTGCTTGTAACGAAAAAAAATGTTTCGCTCTCCTGAAAATTTTTGAATTTTGAGTTGTGTCACTTTGTGATTTAGGGTGCGATATATTTATATATTATAAAAAATCTGCTTATCCGTGCGTTTATTAATGTATTATCGACCTGACTAACAAAATTAAATTATGTTTTCTTCAGACCTGTTAAATAATGATTATTAATCGTAATGATTACCGGTTTGATTGATTATTTTTTCAGGTATCTATTTAATGATTGATTACCTATTGTTTTCAAATTTTAATGATTGTTTTGCAATTACCATTAAAAAAATCAAAAAAAAAATCATAAAAAAATCAAAAAAAATTAAAAATAATCATAAAATATCAAAAATAATCAAAAAAAAAAAAATATTTTTTTCCTGTATTATTTTTTACACAGACAAGCCAAAGTTTAGGCTTTATATCTTCTTAGCAAGGATTAAATTCAAGTAATTTCTTTCCTTCAACATATCAACAATAGTTACATTTATAGACTAGCGCCTACCTATTGTGCTTTCAACACTTTTTCTAGCCGCTCAATTTCGTTCACTGACACTACAAATTGTCTTGCCTCAAGTTTACTTGCAATATGTTACCAATTTATTTTCTCATGTTTACACTTTTTGTATCTGAAAAGTTATAAGTTTTCTTTAAGTTTCGTTTAAGCTTTTCAATGCTATTGTTATTTTCTTTTATTCTATTTCTTATCTCAAATTCGATTTGCACTTTTTTGTTCAGCTTCGATTTAATTCTTTTCATACACACCCAAACACACAAACACTCAAATGGTCATTTGTTTCGTTATCTATAATAAAGTACGTAAAGAAGTAAATGCAAAGTAAATAAGAGAGAACACAAAAAAACGTTAATAAAAAGCTGGTCGACCAGGCTGACGGCGAACGCAATAAATAATCCAAAATTGTCACAAACTCAATTTACTGAGGTAATAAATAGAGTGGAAAATGTATTACTTAATTTGTTGTCTGTTTTTGAAAAACAGTTTTTCTTTTTTTTTTATTATTGAGTGTTTCCATTAGTTTATTTGTTTATTTTTATCTTTGCTATAGCTTTCATACGATTTTCTTTTCAAAGTTGTACTTTTTTACAGAAATGTTTAAAAGAAAGTACAATGCTGCTATTTATTGAACATTCGATTTCAATACGATTAGATTAGCGTTGAATTATCGGGAGTGCATCGGTGGGTATATAACGATTAATCGAGCATTTTGTTGCAAAAAAGCAAACCCTTCAAATATTCTACACTACTGCAACACACCATCATTTCTGTGGTAGCACGGCATAACAATATACCTAAACGTTTTTTTTTTTTTTTTTGATTTTTCAAATTGAAAAAATTGAAATAGTGGCAACGGATTTGATCATGAGCGAGCTTCGTTATAATAAATTGTCTTCCGTTTTTTTGGCCATTTACTGAGTTGAATTTTCTGAACTGGGCCACTTTTTTTCGAAGTTTTACTATCTTTCTGAAACTTTTTTGTATAGTTCACAACAACAACAAAAAAATACGTTTGGCCCAGTTTTTCGAAATTCTAATTATTTTCAAAGTTATGGCTATCAACACTTTTCGCAGTTCCTCAGTTTTTGCCGATTTTCTCACGATTGGTTAAACAGATTTTGCTAAATTTTGATATATATATAAAAGATGATATCTTCTACCAAACTGCATTTCTTATTTTGGCAAATAATTTTTTTTGCAAACATTATTCCCAATTTATGTTCTGGACCGCGGTCAGATGGCGCTTTTATATGATGTTGTTGGGCATTCCATTGTAACTATTAGCAAAAAAAAATTTTTGGGGCACTTTAAGAGAGCGGGAGTTGTGCATGCTTTAATTCATTATTCGCAGTACTCAGTAAGTAAAAAAAAATTTCATACAAAAATAACAAGTCTGTAAAAAATGTAAGTAACTCCCGCGCCTTTAAAGTGCCCCAAATTTTTTTTACTAATAGTTACTAATGGAATGCCCAACAACATCATATAAAAGCGCTATCTGACCGCGGTCCAGAACATAAAAATTGCGAATAATGTTTGCAAAAAAAATTATTTGCCAAAATAAGAAATGCAGTTTGGTAGAAGATATCATCTTTTATATATATATCAAAATTTAGCAAAATCGGTTTGACCAATCGTGAGAAAATCGGCAAAAACTGAGGAACTGCGAAAAGTGTTGATAGCCATAACTTTGAAAATAATTCGAATTTCGAAAAATTATTAAATACGTATTTTTGTTTAAGCGTTGTGAGCCATACTACCCACTTTTATTAAAATACATGGATGTCGAAAAAATTTTAGGTGGCTCACTTCAAAAAATTGAACTCTACTTCCAATTTATATAAAATAATTCTTAAATGTCTACTTAAAAATATGCCAAATTATTAAAAAGTGGCTTAAATTAATATATTTACACAAACATACATACGACATGATTAATTGCGGAATTAAGTCACAGTGAACCCTAAAGTTGACAACTAATAATTAAAATGCACCTACAAAACAGGAAACCCGTCAGCTTTATAATCAAATAAACAAACAAACAAAAAAAGGAAATAATGACTTTCATGAACAAATAAATACATACATACGTACATAGCTTCATCAACAAATGCAGATGCACACAAACGTAAATCAAAAAAACAAAATTCTTGCTGCCTTCACACCCATTCGTGCATCAATCAAGCACAAATTGAAAAAAAAATCTGAACATAAACATAAGTCTGTATACATATTTTAAGAAATATATAAATATATGTACATACTATGGACTTACATGTATATTCACAAAATACAAGGCAAATTCTTTGCCAATTAGATAATTAAATTCAAATTTCAAAGACTCAAATGAATAGCTTTGATTGATTAATTAAAAATTTGCTTCAAAAAATCACACACGCCTCGAAAACTCTAATTTATTCGACAATGTGTTGGAAAAGCTAAAATCAAAGTAGCATAAAATAACAATGTATATAAATATATATGTATGCATATTTATAAGCTTATTTACGCACATACAAGCGTATAACTATAATTGTTATAATTTAACTTGAAAGAGTTTTTAGTGCTTAGCACGAAATTTTTATTTTAATTCAATTTTTAATTGTTGGGGTAAGTGGAAAAAAATTCAACAACTATTTACAGCGAAGGTTGAGTGTATAGCTATTTCACGAAAAACCATTTTCGATCATCAGCACTCTTTTCGGAAGTGGATGCACCGGGGATTGAACCCGAGTCCATTCCAACTTCAGCCGCAATGACCCAACGGATAAACACACTCGGCCATTGAGACTCTGTGCAAGCTGTTGGATTTTCCCCACTTTTGCCTTTTTCATTTTCAACATTAACGTTAGTGTGTATATGCTTTTGCATATATTCTCCACAAACGTGCTGAATTTTTTTGTTGTAGGCAGTTCGCAATGAACATTGTTGTTGGTATTTTATTTTATGTATATACCAAACAACGTTAACAATTTTACTTGAAAGAGTTTTTAGTGCTTAGCACGAAATTTTTATTTTAATTCAATTTTTAATTGTTGGGGTAAGTGGAAAAAAAATTCAACAACTATTTACAGCGAAGGTTGAGTGTATAGCTATTTCACGAAAAACCATTTTCGATCATCAGCACTCTTTTCGGAAGTGGATGCACCGGGGATTGAACCCGAGTCCATTCCAACTTCAGCCGCAATGACCCAACGGATAAACACACTCGGCCATTGAGACTCTGTGCAAGCTGTTGGATTTTCCCCACTTTTGCCTTTTTCATTTTCAACATTAACGTTAGTGTGTATATGCTTTTGCATATATTCTCCACAAACGTGCTGATTGTTATAATTTAATTTTAATTGGGTTTATTCGGTAGTCAACTAATTCGTAGTCTAGCATTGGTTAGTAAACGACGTTTTTTTTTTTCAAAAATTAAAAAATCTATATGTATGTGCATACATATATAAAATTTCAATAGTTTTCCTGTCAATGTATAATATTTCTTAATATTTTATTATTACATTGCATTCCAGTAGCTTATAATCAAAAATAGAATACATAACTATTTTATTAAGAATTAAGTTGTTCTTCTACAAATATGTAGTTCTTCATTATTGTCTCTTCTCTGTTGCTTGTACAAATTACTGCCTCCTCTAATGACTGTCTTAAATAACTTTTGCACACTATAATTACTACTAATAAAAGAGATATCTATCAATCAAAATCGTGCTAAATAAAATGAATTATCTTTCCTCTTCAGTAATTTGCTTAAACTGCTAATAACAAATGCTGCATTAATGAAGCAGCTGTATGAAGCAGTTAATAATGTCTTCAAAAGTGTGGACATACATATGTACATATATATGTAAATATGTATATAACAATGCGTAATATAAATATGTTTATATAAATAGTTTATGACAATATTATGAAGAAATCTTATTCATAGTAAATCAGATATTTGTTAAATGAGATAACAATAGAATTAATATTTTATTATTGTTTTTCAAAACATTAGAAACTTTTTTAAAGCGAAATCTTATTATACGAAATTATTTATTTTCTTATATCGACGCTTCCAAACAATACTGTACTAAGTCGACTTAGTACATTTTTCCGTATTTGGCGTTTTCAAGTAGAGCGTGCCTTAATTTAGATGCTGTCTAATTTTGGTATCAATCGGACAATCCAATCAAAAGTCATTAGCAAAAGTTTACATATATTACAACTCGAGATTTTTACAGAATAAAAACTTTGAGAGCTTGCCATGAAAAACCACGTAGCAAATTTTTATTTCTTCTTACGGTTTTATATAAAGCGTACCCTGACTTTGATATTGTCGAGTTTTGGTGTTGATCGTTCCATCCAAACAGAAGTTACAAGTGAAAATATACTTAGCATACAATCGAAGTTTCATATCGAGTTTAAACTTTGACAGCTTCTCCTGCAAAACACAGTTTTCAGACTTAGTACAGTTTTGTTTGGAAGCGTCGATATAACAATAGGTCATATTAATAAAAGCAAACCATTTGCATTTGCTTAAGATTTCAGACCTTTTACTCAAATTTTGAAATTTGGTTCATACAAATTATTGTAAAATTTTTAAAATCTTAACACGTTGACTGCCAAGGCCATTTTCAGAAAACTGGCCAAAAATGACATTTTGATTTTTTCACATTATATTAATAAAAACTCTATTTCTAGATCATTGGTATCATCAAAAATCAAAAATGATGTTTTTTAAAGGAGAAAAAGGACCTAGGAGTTATCTCCCATATCTCCCATTTTTCCATAAAATTTTTCTTTTTAATAAAAAAAAAAGCTCACGGAAGCCAAACCCAAAATTGTTTTCTTATCCCAGAAGCCATTTATCGATACTAACACTATTATAATACGGTTTTACTCGTAGCTACACAAAAATTGGTAGTGTTAGGTAGTATGAAGGGAAATCATACTACGAGTTATGTCGTAGTTGGCAGTCAACGTGTTAAGTAAAAGCATTTGCTTGGTTTTTATTAATACGGCCCAATGCCTAGTTTTTCATTATATATGTACATATTTAATATTTAAATCTTTATATATGCCATTTAGATACTTTTGCAAACGCTTTTGAATGCATGAGCGCAAATACTTACATTAATATAGTGTATTCCTCCCGCTTTTGCCGCATCACTAACAAAAGATTCAAGCAACGAACCTGCTGCTTAAATGGAACTTATATGTATGTTTACATATATATATATGTATACACATAGATATCGTACATAAATATATGTATATGCACATTCAATTACCTAAATAAATTACTCTCAGCGAATTTGTTGTCTTTATAAATTTTCAAAGCACGTTGACCTTGTACTTGAAAGTTTACAATTTGGGGTGTGTGTGTGTGTGAATATCAACGACATTAACGTTCGTCTGACAGTTTGGAATAAATGGAGGGAAAAGCGCTTATATTCTTTAGAAAAAAAAATCAAATAATGTATGGTGCTTGAAGTTAATTGCTTAAATAAAAAAAATTCAGTTAAAGCCATCGTAATCGAATATATGTACATACATATCGCTAGCTTAGAGTGCAAACTGTGTAAGTCCATTTTTATGAAAAATTGTTTTTAAGTGTAGAAAGCTAGAAAAATCAAATACGCACCACGCTAAACAAGTTTGTGATACTTGTCATATTTCTACTCGTTGTTATTCAGTGATATGCAAATTGTGTAAGTCCAAAAAGCGAAGAAAATTGTGTAAGTCCAAAATATTTATGTACATGAACAGAATTTTCTTTTTTTTTTTCATTTTGAAATTTTTTTATTTTTCGTTTTTTGTCCCTCCTACAAAGTTTAAAAAAAAGACTTACACAATTTGCACTCTAAGCTAGCGATATGACACTTCCAAACAATACTTTACTAAGTCGACTTAGTACGTTTTCCCGTTTTTGGCGTTTTCAAGTATAACATGTTTTAATTTGGACGCTGTCAAATTTTGGCATCAATCGGACAATCAAAAATGTACACATAATACAAATCGAGATTTTTACAGAATAAAAAATTTTAGAGCTTGCCATGAAAAAACAACGCAGCAAGTTTTTATTTTTTTTACGCTTTTATATAAAGCGTACCCTAACTTTGATATTGTCGAGTTTTGATGTTGATCGTTCAATCCAAACAGAAATTACAAGTGAAAATATACTTAGCATACAACTGAAGTTTCATATCGAATTTAAACTTTGGGAGCTTCAGTTTTCAGACTTAGTACAGTATTGTTTGAAAGCGTCGATATGTATGAGTATAATAAAAATATATATGTACAAGATTAAAAACGATTTTTTGAACTTGGAGTTCATACTCTTAGACCAGCCACATATGACTGCAGAAAACGCGCAGAACTTGGGCAGAAAGCCATAAAAACGCGCGTCTTCATGTGTGCACATTGGCAGAAATACAAGGAAATCGAGGGTTTTTGTTAACCGACGTTTTCTGCCTGCCCAAGTTCTGCGCGTTTTCTGCCGTCATGTGTGGCTGGTCTTACTGCATGAAATATTATCACACCCCTAATGCCTCTACTCTACAAAACCGCAAGCCCTTTGCATAGATGGTTACAAAATTTGTTTAAAAAAAATATTTATTGAGGCCTTCAGATGCCTTCTCCAACTTTCTTGCTCGTTTCTCTTATTTTATTGTTATAATTTCAAGCTTTAATAAATTCATAGAAAATGATTCAGATGTATATATGATTCACTCTTGAAAAAAACATTTGGTTTTAAAATTCCGCCTTTTAACGGTTTCCAGTATAGAGAAGAACAATGAAACTTGATGAAAAGCATGTTTCGTTTTTTATTTGTATTCATTTTCGCACTATATTTATTGCTTGTATTAGTATGTCATCTATCATTTAAGCATTTTTTTTACTGATTTAATTTGTTTTTAATGTGAAATTAAATTATTTTATTGTATTTGATAAAGCTTTATATCTGCGCATCAGAAGTTGGTAGGAATGAAATGAAAATAAACATAAATAATGGAACAACAACAAATGAAATATGTATGTCATTAGATCAGACTTATTTATCGGAGCACACCTGTGTATTATAATCACATACATATGTAGGTATGCCTTTATAGAATCCTCGATATGAGTAAGCTTCTGCGATATCTTCCTGAAGTCAAAGTTCAGATCTTTGGTAGTTTATCTTTGCGCACTTTCTTCACAAAGTGCAAATGGGTTGATTGAATAATAATGAAATGTCCGTGATAAAGTGTATTTAACGGAGTATTATCTTGTTAAGTTTGGCCCGAAAATTTCCACGTTCTTGTCTATGGATTTTAATAATAAGCAAAAAAAAATCCTGCTCCAAAAATTTTATAAATAGGTAAATATTCTATGGATATGTTCTAAATAAAATTTTTATGTATTTGAAAGTGTATTCATTTATTGTAATTATAATATTTAAGCATAAATAAATAATACGCTAATTATATAAAAAAATACAAATCACATTTACATACATAGTATTAAAAGCAAGTTGAAATCTAAGAGTTTTGTTTGCAAACTTACTAAAACTTGACATCAGCTTTATTAATTTCTGTTGACAAGAATTTGATTAACTAAACTATTTTACTTAATTTAAATTTTTATGCTACAATCTAATCTAATATCTTGCCTCTGTTGGCACTCCCTACCCTCCGCTCAACTATCCTGCCGAGGATGATGCACACCCTCAATTGGCGTCACTTTGTTCTTTGTCAAATATTTCAAAAATTCTGTTGGAGTACGAAAACTTTTTATCGGATGTTTACCAAAACGTCCATTGGTCTTGGATACGACATAGTAAATGGGATATTCACCAGTTGCCATGCGTACACCCACTGTCTTACTATAATCTTTGCCATTTAACGCATTGTTTGTGTTGTCATAAATGAAATGCAATGAATTCTTCTGATTGCGATGAATCGGTTTGTAGAATTTCGGTGCCAAAACTTGTCTTATTATTGGGCTATCATGGAGTGTGTCAGCGGAGGGCACAGAGTCCTTGGTGCGCTTTTTTGTGCCGCGCATATGATTCGAATTCACATAACGGCGTCGTGCAGGCCGCAGCCGTGACGGCATCAAACTCTGTATTTTGTACAAAGATGAGTCTTCTTCTTTAGCTCCGCTCGCATCCTGCTTTAATGCTGGCAACTCAAGTGGATTGATGCGTATAACTTTTTGTGTTGTATTCTCAATATCGGTTATTACATCTTCGGTGATTACTGCCAATTTGTTTGGTTGTTCCGTAATGTCGTTAGGCGCTGGTTTGTGCGGTTTGATTGATTGGTTGGGTTCATCAATGGAAAGTGTTAAAGTTGTGGGTATTAATAGAATGGTGAGGAAAACAAGCGGCAAAATCTGTTGCGAAGAGAATACGGAAATATTTTATAGACGAAAAAAATTCACGAGTTATTTTAAAAAAAATTTAATTAGAATATCGTTCTGGGAAGTCAGCTACCAAGTGACACCAATTAAACAACTGCACACTCCTTAATGCTTAGACTAAATTTTTTTATGTTTATTAGGGTGGTGCTTAAAATGAAATTACCGACCGTCTCACCACCTACTTCGGTAACAGCAAAATCAAAGATATCACATATAAATGTTGGCCCCGATCAGAGATGGTTAAGGGGTGTCGCACAGGGATCAAACTTCAGAAAACTCTATTTAGATACATACATTAAATTAATTTTTTTATAACTAATGCCCGAAATCGATAATCCTGTACTTAAATATCTAGAATATAAATTTTGGTTCCGATTGGAGCCAGTTAAGGTGTATCGCACAGTGCTCACATATGGTAATATGAATTTTTACCTCCCAATAAAAATAACTGTAAGTATATTCAAGCACTGATTAGCACCTTTCATTTGAAACCAATATTGCTCGAAAAAGTTTCGGGGGCATCCGGTTCCACATTTAGGCCTATACTCCGGCAAGCGTGCAATGTTTAAAAAGCTATCTTGTGCGCAGAGAGCACATGAACCAACTGTGAATATTTGGGAGCTTTTCGTAAAATTTTTGAGTGGGCCCAGGAAATTAAATTCCCATGCGCTTTATATTGCAAAAACAACACAAACTGTCAAATTTAATGTATATATTAGCGAACTAATAATAAAACGTTTTGCACAATTCCATAACACATCACATCAAACTTTATTAGCGCCTTCTTATATCTATTTTATCTTTCATAAATAAACGTCTTCTCAATAGACTGTTTGCGTTAATAAATTATTTTAATATCTTCAAAGATTTTTTTAATCATTATAATCATTTAAATGGCACTTACTAATGCACACCGAAAGCGATCCATCATTTATTTTAATTACTTTTTTGTTGAACTTAAAATGCAATACACAAGTTATGTATATTTGTTTGTTTATACTTTAGTTGCTTATAAGCGAATTTTTACAATAAAAATTCAGTTTCCGTTGAGGCCCGTTTTGCTGTTCAGTAGAACCGCTAATTTGTGCAGCTTCCTACAGCCAAAATGAAATGTTGTCGACTGATCGACTTGCTAGGTATTCTGTGAAGTTTTATGTCGCCCTACGCCTTACCCAGTCTCCAGCAGTCAAAGTCTCAAAGTTCCATGACAGCGTAGCTTTCAGCTCATAGAGACTTGGCTGCGTGTACGAATATGGCGATGACAGATGCTCCAATCCAATGAGATTGTTGGTGAATGTTTTTTTTTCGTTTTGTTTGATATACCCAGCGGTGGTTTAAGGAAAGGCATGTAAAGTGATCGGCACAGATTTATCAGTAAACAAGCCATGTTTGTATTTTCAAATTGTAACTTGAATAAAATTTGAGAGTTTGTTACATACCGACGCCTGAGAATAAGATCGCCCCATTTCACAAATTGTTTCAAAAACGCCCTATTTGAAAAATTGTTTCCTATTTCAGATTTTGCTTCAAAAACGCCTCTTTTCAGAGAAAATTCCATATACATATATTTCGTTTTTGAATAATTGTCTGAAATAAGACGTTATTGAAACAAATTCTGAAATAGAACGTTTTTGAAGCCAAATCTGAAATAGCACATTATTCAAACAATTTTTGGAATAGGGCGATCTTATGCTAAGCCGTCGATATGTAATTGACATCGCATTTTCAGTATTCGAAAACACATTTTCACTCAACTAAAAGTATTAAAATTAAAGTTTGTACCCGTGTTTTTTAATTTACTGGTCCTACAATGGAATTTACAAATTTTTCAGATTAAAAATCGGTGGATAATATGTATTATAGCATCATGATGTATTTTGTAACGATTTTCCGTCATCCTTTGTCAAATTTGGTTTTGGACGCAAACCGGTTTCGGCTAATATGCGCCATCTTCAGCGTCTTTTTTACCCAAAACCAGTTTGTCTCCAAACCAAATTTGACATGGGATGACGGATAATCGTTCCACAATACATCATATTCCTACACCGTCGGAAAAGCTAGCAACCAAAAAGTAATTGTAGCTTCATCTTTGAATTCGCAACTAACATCTGGGTATTTAGTATTTTCATTTACCCGAATCTAGATTTCACTCATTATTTTATTTATTATGTTTTTGCGTTTTTTATTAAACGGTTTTATTTAGCTCACCCCGTTTGTTTTATTTATTATTTATTATTTATTCTTGGGTCAAATTTAGTAATTCAAATTTCACCCTCTTCCTGTCAACCGATTAATCTGAAATTTTGTACTCATGTATAACCCCGATGACAATGCAATATTATGAAAAAAAAATTCCGATAGGTGGCGCGTGTGTCGCTATATTTACAAAAATCGCATTTATGGTCCGATTTGGCTGAAATTCGGAACATGTATTACTACCTTGAAAAGAAATATTTTCTTTAAAAAAAAATTCCGCTAGGTGGCGCGTGGGTCGCTATATTTACAAAAATCGCATTTATGGTCCGATTTGGCTGAAATTCGGAACATGTATTACTACCTTGAAAAGAAATATTTTCTTAAAAAAAAAATTCCGCTAGGTGGCGCGTGGGTCGCTATATTTACAAAAATCGCATTTATGGTCCGATTTGGCTGAAATTCGGAACATGTATTACTACCTTGAAAAGAAGTATTTTCTTTAAAAAAAATTCCGCTAGGTGGAACTGAGATCGGGATAATTAAAACTGAAAATCCTAATTATGGACCGATTTGGCTGATATTTAGCATGTGCATTACTTAAATAATTTACAAATGTTTAAAAAAAAAATTGGAGCCGCTAGGTGGCGCGTGAGTCGCTCTATTTAAATAAAAATAGGTAAAAAGAACTTTGCAGGGACTACGTATAGAGGCGTTGGACTGCAATAAACTAACGGGCAAGAAACCTTGCAATAATGAAGCACTAAATGAATTAAACAGAATGCGAAATAAAAACTAAAAACTAGAAAATAAAAATAGGTAAAAAAACTTTTTAAGTTAAACGGTTTTATGTTATACATACATTGCAATGTTTAAGATAAATGTACTAAAAACCAAAAAATAATAAAATAGATACAGTCGTGGGAATTATAAACATTTGCATAGACTAAAATAAAACCGGGGGGCACGTCAATTGTCTACAAATTATCGACTTAATGTGCGATAGAAGAATCGTTTAATTCGTCGTTAGGCAGTTGGCCCGCAGACGGTGAGGAAATTACTTACTATTTTCTTGCTCATGGAAATTCCAATAGCTATACACTCCATGTTAATAAAAGAGATGTTTCAACTAGTTTATCGTTGGACATTCACACGAGGAATCGTTTCACTGCTCGTAGTTTGTCTTTAATCGACAAAACATATGATAAAAGTACTACTCGCTCACCACTATGAAACCCTAAAACTCGCTTATAATCGAGCTTGCTAGCTTTTTTCCACATTCTAGCCCTACTTATCACACGTCCATCGTTGTCGGTTGAACAACTGCCTAATTATAGTGTAACATTACAAAACAAACATTTTAATCAACGATTGTAGACAATTGACGTGCCCCCCGGTTTTATTTTAGTCTAGTCTATGCAAATGTTTATAATTCCCACGACTGTATCTATTTTATTATTTTTTGGTTTTTAGTACATTTATCTTAAACATTGCAATGTATGTATAACATAAAACCGTTTAACTTAAAAAGTTTTTTTACCTATTTTTATTCCTTAGCAGCACACGGTATATGTAGGCATGTATGTATGTAAAACGACAAATGCTTTCATTGAAAAAATATCGCAGCATAAAAAAGCAGTAATCATCAACAAAAGATATCTATAATGCTTAATCTTCACGTTTCTCACTTCATTTAAAATATTGTTAGTCTTATTTTGTTTATTGTTTATTATTTGACAGATTTGTGTGTGTAATCGAAAAATATTTTTAACCCCAGAAGCGACACAGTGTTACAAAGTACACGCAAATATTGCGTTAAATTTAATAATAACTAAGGTAGAGTAGGAACTAAAGCTATTCAAATGTATCGCTTTCACTTCGTTTTTACAATGCTATGTTTATAATCATTCCAGATTTCCGGATAATTAGTCTTATCGAAGACGAAAAGTTTAGCTTAATTGAGAACTGAAACTAAAACTTTCTTTACAGGTCAAATCAAGGCTATATTTCAAATAAAATCTTCACTTCGAGTCGGTATAATATTTGAACTACCATTAACCTATTAAGTATCTGTTGGTTTCATGGCGGTTGCAAAGTCTCGAATATGATTCACCTAAAACCTACAACCAGCCGTTTGGTTACATTGAAAACGCAAAAGCAATCATAAGCATAAATTTAAAGAATATAAGGTAGGATAATAGATATTGGCGATCTCACCAATATTCGTCACATTACAACATTCTTGCTTTTTCGTGAATAGTTAGTTGTTTTTTATTTGCTCGTTGTTGCTGTCATCACCTTTTTTAATTTGACTACTATGAGTGGTGCTACAACAATTTAAAACACTGCAAATTTCTGAATATTAAAAATTGTGTTTGTCTTGCTTTTTATACTCAGCTGTACTAGAACACAGAGTATTATAGTTTTAATCACATAACGGTGGATTGTAACAGAATGAAATAATCGAGATAGATAAAGACTTATATATATCAAAATGATCAGGGTGAAAAGAGAAATCGATTGAGCCATGTCCGTCCGTCCGACTGTCCGTCTGTAAACACTCTAACTCGCGCAAAAATTCAGATATTTTGATGAAATTTGGAATGCAAGTTGGTATCGAGACTGGGAAGGTTGGTATTGAAAATGGGCGAAATCGGACCATGACCACGCCCACTTTTCCTATATAGAAAAAATCGGAAATTTGGTATCACAGTCACTGATAGAGCTGGAGCGATGAAATTTTACCCACGTGTTGACCTCAGGCCCTTATGAAGAAATTTGATGAAATTTTGGAAAATGGGCGGTGCCACGCCCACTTATTAAGGGTCAAATATTGAAAGTTTTATATGTCATAACTCAGAAACCATTGAAGATATATCGATAAAATTTGGTATGCGTAATTTACTTACTTAGGCAAACATTTGGACGGAAAATAGTTCAAATCGGTTGACGGCCAAGCCCACTTTTATATATGTGTATTATAAAGTGACCTAATAAAAATATTTTAAGCGATATCTCTGTCAAATATAAAGATATATCATTGAAATTTTATAGCAGGAGTCCAACTATGGACGTAAAACAAAAAACACAAAAAGTTTGAAAAATGGGCGGTGCCACCTCCCACTTCTTAAGAGGCAAACATTGAAAGTTTTATGAGTCATAACTCATAAACCGTTGAAGATATATCGATGAAATTCAGTACGCGTGATATACTTACTCAGTCAAATGTTTGGACGAAAAATTACTAAAATCGGTTGAGGGCCACGCCCAGTTTTATATATGTGTATTATAAAGTGGCCTAATAAAAACATTTTAAGCGATATCTCTGTCAAATATAAAGATATATCATTGAAATTTTATAGCAGGAGTCCTACTGCGTACATAAAACGAAAAACACAAAAATTTTGGCAAATGGGCGTGGCACCGCCTCTTTTTATAAACAGGAATATACGAGATTTCTGAATATAAATAACTCGACAAATAATTTATACATAATGACGAAACTTGGTGTGTACACTTTTATTACTTGTGGTAATACATGTTGAAAATTTTAACGAAATCGGTTGACGACCACGCCCAGTTTTATATATGTGTATTATAAAGTGACCTAATAAACACATTTTAAGCGATATCTTTGTCAAATATAAAGATAATTCATTGAAATTTTCTGGCATGAGTTCTACGATAGACCGGAAACAAAAAATAGAAAAATTTTGGAAAATGGGCGTAGCACCGCCTCCTTTTAGACACGCAAAAATTTATTCAAATCGGTTTATGACCACGCCTACTTTTTAACAAAGATATTTCTGGAACACCCTTTGGGAATTTGTAACGTGACATCTTTGTAACTAGAAGTCATAAAGGGATGAAATTTTGCACAAAGAATAATATTCATATGCTTAGTTGGATGACTGATAAAAATGTTGAAAATGGGCGTGGCTACGCCCACTTTGTGCGGCACTCGCTTTATATAAAATACGCCGTGTTTCCATCAAACGCAAACAAACAATGAAAGCATACTGCTGAGTATCTAATGTTCGATTCCACTCGAACTTAGGCTTCCTTACTTGTTTATTTTATTTTCTTTAACTCTCAGAGGTAATATGTAAATTGATGTAGCTAGCAATTATTTTATCAATCAAATGTTTATTATTTATGAGTAATATACATATCTGTGCGCGCAAATTAAAGTAGCCTAACTCGAGATAACGCGAAATTGAGTTATTGTTATAGTGTGAATCTTTGGATGAAAACGCATCGATCTGTCTTATCCCCATTTAAATTGGAGTAATATTTAAAAAGTTATTTAGATATAAAAATTATCCTAACTCAGATAGAAACATTTTGCACCAGTTAAAACAACTTATCTTCTAGCAAATCTCTTAAGTCTAGTATTGTATGAAAAATCGTTTTATTAAAACATCCTAACTAGAGTTATGTGGGTACTTCATGGATGTATTTCTTTGCGTTTTCAGTTTATTAAAAAAACTTAAATTCAGTTAGGAATTATAATTTTTTTTTTATCAATTTTGTTTTCATAGCCTAAGTAGAAATAGGTTATTTTAAGTGATTTTTTTTTTTATTTTTATACAATTTATCTCGAGCTAGGTTTTTTTTGTTAGAATATTTTTCTCATTTCATGCGTTATTATCTTCAGTTAGGTTTTTTTGTTGGAAGCAAGTGGATATGATAAACTGAGATAAGAGATTTTTCAAGGATATATATTATAGAAATTCAATTAATTATTATATACTGTATACATGAAACACCTTTTTTCATCAATTAAACTTTAATGTGGGGGCTGAGGTGCAGTGCGTAGACTGCTCGCCTGCTATACCAGAGGTCTCGGGTTCTAACCCAGTCAGGACAAACATCACAAAAAATTTTTCTAATTGATTAAAACCCAATTATTGGGTTTTTATAAATAGCGGTAACCTCTCGGTAGTGGGCGGCATACCCTCCGAGTGTATTTCTGCCATGAAAAGGCTTCTCACAAAAAAGCATTCGCCGTTGGGAGCTCGCATAAAACTGTAGGTCCACACAAATTGTAGGAATAACAATAGTTAAGAAGCACACCTCCAATTGGGAGAGAAGCTTGGCAATAAAACTCGTTAGAGTTTTAATATCGCCAGTGTATTATTATTGTTATTTTTTTTATTTATTAATATTGATACTTAAGTTTGAAAGCTAGAAACTAACAGATATTTTTTATATAGCACTGGCAACTCAGGCCTTCGGCTAGTTATTATTGTTATTAAACTTTAATCGTGTTGCCTTTTACAACATGGAGGAAGAATACTTTATAAATATAGATTATAGTAGCGACGACTCAATTAAGGACTCATCTTTTAATGATAGTCAGTGGGACACGGGGTCAGATAATGCTGATTAGCCTATGCCTTCCTACACCTTTTTGCGATCTTCTGAATATTTTTATAAACGCTTTATGCACTTTTTACACATGACTGTGTTTCCGGACAACCTACGTGTTATATGTGGCATGAGACCCTTGCAAATCGTGGTTGCAATGGAATAGCATCGTGCTTATTCAAATACTTAAATAGTTTACCATTCAATATTAAACATGTCGTTTTTTATAGCGATTGCTGTCCTGGCCAAAACTAAAACTCTTCTATTAGTACTATGTTTTAAATCTTCATGCAAGGTGATACTAACATTGAGAAAATTTATCACAAGTTTTTGGTTCCTGGTCATACGCATATGGAGTGTGCTGTAGACCATAGATGGCCACCCAATGGCTCCAGTGACAAACGAATATAAAGATTAATCAGTGGGTTTATAAACATATGTATTTTGCACATGACTCTATATGTCGATTCCATCACCGCGCCCCTTTTTTCGGCGGTTCCAGCTGTTATAGCTTTGAACCTCTCGCTTGGGAGTCTTCATTAATCATTTCCGGATAAACCAAGCTTCTTGTGGTGATTTCCCTAGTACCATGCCTTTTTCAGTATTCGGTAAAATAAAACGCAAATTCAGTTCGGGTTAAAAACGATCCGCGGCGTAGGATTATGGATTATTTTTTTCAGGCCCAAACAACAATGATTAGCGAAACGATTTTTATTTTATTTCATTCATTTCAAACAAAAAATTAAAAGTCAAAAACTCTAAGACTTCTAATTCCACTACTTAGTTAGTTATATCCACTTAAATGGTCGTTTCGGGTCGTTTTCGACTCGAACGTATGTCTACGCTTAAAAACACTTAACTCGAGTTAAATGGAAATAAAAACCTTATTGGGAAGAATTCGACACAATAAAAGAACTTAACTAGAGTTAATTCTGCTTTTCGTAAAAATTGCATCCAATAAAAGCACTTAAGTTATAAAAGACAATTTTTTGCAACTAACCTTGCTTTAAGATTTCTGGTTCACAACTATTCCTTCTCTAACACTACAAATCCATTATTTCGCCTTTTAAAAATCCGAATTGGTCCAATGGTTTGAATTTTGACAAAAAATTGAGTTTTCTCCGATCACCATATTTTGAGTTAATAATAATAATACAATGGCGCTATTATAACTCTGGCGAGTTTTATGGCCGAGCTTCTCTCCCAATTCGAGGTGTGCTCCTTTTTGTTTTTCCTACTAATTGGGTGGACCTACAGTTTTATGCCGGCTCCGAACGGCGAATGCATTTTTTGTGAGAAGCTTTTTCATGGCAGGAATACTCTCGGAGGGTCTGCCGCCCACTGCCGAGAGGTGACCGCTGCTCTTAAAAAACCCAATAATTGGATTTTTATAATTAGAAAAATTGTTTTGGTGTTTTGCTCGGACCGTGGTTTGAACCCGAGACCTCTGGCATAGCAGGCGAGCACTCTACCCACTGCACCACAGTTGAGTTAGGCTACTTTAATTTGCGGGCACAGATATAATTTATTTATTATAGGTATCCACATAATTAAGTTATGAGAAGAATGACTGGAAAATAACTACAGTGTGCCTAACAGTGTGCAGCACAGTGTGTAGCATCGTGTATTGAGTACTTGTTTATAATCACAAATTTCAATTGCGAACGCAAAACTAGCATATCTTGTTCTTTGAAAAAAACATTTTAAGCCCAAATAAACTGGCGCAACTTATTTGAATTAAATTTAACGCTTCTGTAGACGACACAAGTCTGCTGAAAGTTCTTAGCAGGCTGTGAAGTACCGAGGGCTAAATACACATATGTATATATACATACATATGTATGTATATTTATATAAATCAATCACTTCTACTCAAAACAAAAATGTGAACACACTCGCAGATTGGCCGTGCACCATAATCGCCGATTGGTTTGTAATTTTAACGCCAATTTCGCTTCAATAAACGTAAAGTATGTAGATCGACAAGTAAGTTTGCTTTTTTTCTCATTTATATCGGTTTTTATACTCAGCTGTACTAGTACACAGAGTATTATAGTTTTGATTTCCTAACGGTGGATTGTAACAGAATGAAATAAACGAGATAGATATAGACTTATATATATCAAAATGATCAGGGTGAAAAGAGAAATCGATTGAGCCATGTCCGTCCGTCTGTCCGTCTGTCCGTCTGTCCGTCTGTCCGTCTGTACGCACGATAACTCGCGCAAAAATTGAAATATTTTGATGAAATTTGGAATGCAAGTTGGTATCAAGACGAGAACGGATGGTATTGAAAATGGGCGAAATCGGACCATGACCACGCCCACCTCCCCTATATAGTAAAAATCGGAAATTTTGTATCTCGGTCACTAATAGAGCTAGAGTGATAAAATTTCACACACGTATTGAGCTCAGGCCCTTATGAAGAAATATGGTGAAATTTTGGAAAATGGGCGGTGCCACGCCCACTTATTAAGGGGCAAACATTGAAAGTTTTATGAGTCATAACTCATAAACCGTTGAAGATATATCGATGAAATTTGGTAGGCGTGATATACTTACTTAGGCAAATGTTTGGACGAAAAATTGCCAAAATCGGTTGACGACCACGCCCACTTTTATATATGGGTATTATAAAGTGACCTAATAAAAGCATTTTAAGCGATATCTCTGTCAAATATAAAGATATATCATTGAAATTTTATGGAAGGTGTCCAACTATGGACATAAAACAGAAAATACAAAAATTTTGGAAAATGGGCGTGGCACCGCCTCCTTTTAGAAGCAGGAATATACGAGATTTCTGAGCCCATAACTCGACAAATAATCGATATATTATGACGAAACTTGGTCTATACACTTTCACTACTTGTAGTAATACATGTTCGAAATTTTAGCGAAATCGGTTGACGACCACGCCCACTTTTATATATGGGTATCATAAAGTGGCCTAATAAAAACATTTTAAGCGATATCTTTGTCAAATATAAAGATAATTCATTGAAATTTTGTGGCATGAGTTCTACAATAGATCGGAAACAAAAAATAGAAAAATTTCGGAAAATGGGCGTGGCACCACCTCTTTTCAGACAAAGGAATCAACGAGATTTCAGAGCCCACAACTCGACAAATAATTGAGATATTATGACGAAACTTGGTTTATACACTTTTATAACTTGTGTTAATAGACACGCAAAAATTTATTGAAATCGGTTTATGACCACGCCTACTTTTTAAGAAAGATATTTCTGGAACACTCTTTGGGAATTTGTGACATCTTTGTAACTAGAAGTCATAAAGGAATGAAATTTTGCACAAAGAATAATATTCATATGCTTAGTTGGATGACTGATAAAAATGTTGAAAATGGGCGTGGCTACGCCCACTTTATGCGGCACTCGCTTTATATAAAATATACCCTATATCGAACAAACGCAAACAAACAATGAAAGCATACAGCTGAGTATCTAATGTTCGATTCCACTCGAACTTAGGCTTCCTTACTTGTTTCACTTAAAGCGCTTAGTATCAATGGAATGTAGAAAAATTTTCAACATTAGCTCAATCAAGGTAAAACAAAATGCTTCAAATCTTCTCATTGAAATTCGTAAATAAGATTAGAAATTCTTTTTATAATGTGTATTACCCATTGCGAACGGAATGGCATTTCTATATTCTACAGCAACAAATTATGTTTTGATCCCATCGATAACACATTAGAAATCCCAAATTAAGTATCATTAATGTACAAAACATATGTTAATTATAGTTATAAATATCTATAAATATAATATGTATGTATGTATGTAAGTATCTATACTACTGACAGCTAAAATGAGAATTATATGTTACGTATTTTTACGTTTTTGATTGAAGAATCGTGACATTTAGCGATTCATGTCAATCAATATAAATCCTCTAATAAAATATTCATTTTGAGCCGTGCCGTAGCATGCGTATGTGTAAGTGAACGCAGCATGAAATGTGGAATTCACCTTCTCAAAAAAAAAAATAATAATAGATTAAAAAATATTTTATTTACAGTTAGACCTCGATAACGTTCAATAAATCATTTTTTTCTGCAAATTTACCAGAATGCATGCATATACACATTCTTATGTACAGTGTTGGAAAAAATAATAGGGACACGAGAAATATTTTACAATTCTCCATTTATTTCATTTTATGACCAAATAATAATTACTATATATTGATAGTTACACGGAGAGGACATGCTTCAATGACTCTGGGGTGGTTTTTGTATAATAATTTAATTTTTATAAACAAAAATAATGAAATGTATAATTTAAGTTGGAAAAAATAATAGGGACAAACTTTAAATTCGATTGTTTTTTCAAATAATCTACAATATTACTGCTGCAGTTAGATTTAAACTAAAGTTTAATTGAAGCTCCTTCATTTTTATAACTTCCTTACATCTTCGTGGCATAGGGTTGACCAAATCAGCGCAATTTGCAACCGGTATTAAGTACCAAGCTTCTTTAATTTTTTTTTTCATAACTCTTGCTTATTTTTCCATTTTTGATCCGCCATCGTCTTCTTTAATGTTCCCTATAGGCCTGAGGTACGACGTCTGTGAGGGCTACTCCAAAACAGCAGCTTTCTTACGTTCAAACCATGAGTTTTCGATTCTGGAGGCATGTTTGGGGTCATTGTCATGCGTAAATCGCCATCTAATGATATCAAGGAGGGTTTAAATGATCCTGTTTTGAGTAGAACAATTCGCAACAGACCTCGAGAAGTAGGACTAAGTGGAAGAAATCCCAGAAAAGCTCCGTATCTGAAAAAAAAATAATCTAAGCCAACGAACTGAATTCGTTCAGAGGACGCCACCGTGCTTGATAGTCTTTCTGGTGTATCTGGGATGAAATTCTGCATTCTGCGGGCGTTGAACGAACATTATGCCATCCGAGCCGAACAAATTTACTTTTGTGTCATCAGATTAAATAACGTTATTCAAGTTGTCCGGCAACATGTTCCTCTGAGCGAATTCAGTTCGTTGGCTTACATTATTTTTTCTCAGATACGGAGCTTTTCTGGGATTTTTTCCACTTAGTCCTACTTCTCGAGGTCTGTTGCGAATTGTTCTACTCAAAACAGGATCATTTAAACCCTCCTTGATATCATTAGATGGCGATTTACGCATGACAATGACCCCAAACATGCCTCCAGAATCGAAAACTCATGGTTTGAACGTAAGAAAGCTGCTGTTTTGGAGTAGCCCTCACAGACGTCGTACCTCAGGCCTATAGGGAACATTAAAGAAGACGATGGTGGATCAAAAATGGAAAAATAAGCAAGAGTTATGAAAAAAAAAAAATTAAAGAAGCTTGGTACTTAATACCGGTTGCAAATTGCGCTGATTTGGTCAACCCTATGCCACGAAGATGTAAGGAAGTTATAAAAATGAAGGAGCTTCAATTAAACTTTAGTTTAAATCTAACTGCAGCAGTAATATTGTAGATTATTTGAAAAAAACAATCGAATTTAAAGTTTGTCCCTATTATTTTTTCCAACTTAAATTATACATTTCATTATTTTTGTTTATAAAAATTAAATTATTATACAAAAACCACCCCAGAGTCATTGAAGCATGTCCTCTCCGTGTAACTATCAATATATAGTAATTATTGTTTGGTCATAAAATGAAATAAATGGAGAATTGCAAAATATTTCTCGTGTCCCTATTATTTTTTCCAACACTGTATGTATTAAGATCGTTCTTAATATCAAATAACCGATTTCTTTCAGTCTCATCTCAATTGCCTTTATTTAGATTGCTCTTAAACTGATTTATTCTTAACATACAAAATTTGTGCTAAATATGTTTTTGACTATCTTAACCAGATTTCAGTGCTGTTCACCCAATTCCATAATTACGTATTTTGTTACTGTTTGTTTTATTTAAAATGGCATAAAACATGATATTGAACAGGCTCCGTGACACATTTAAATTAACAACGAATTCCTTTATTTTCTTTACTCTTATAATCTGCAAACAAATTGCTTATTAAACTCTGAATAGAATTATCTGCATACAAAGGATGCAAAAGAAATTTATTTTATTTTTTTTATATCTATAAAACTCTATGTTGCTTCATTTTAATTAATCTAAATTTTGTATTTTAAAGTAGGTTATTAATTGTTGTAGGTTATTAATGGTTATTAATTTGATCTCATACGATAATCCGCTCAATCAAGATCTCTAAATTAGCCTGCGAATTGCGCTAAAGTCGCTGCCGTCTCAAACTAAAGTTTTTATTGGCACTTTCAGATACAACAATATGAAATTATGAACAAGGACAAACAAGAATTAGAGCTGAAAGTCTGAGTGACTAATGGCCGTGTAGTTGAACCAATCCACGAAATATTTATCAAACTATATGGAGAGCCAATTATGTCCCGTGTAGACATGCTTTTCGTTTTCGAACCTTCATAGTGTATTGGAAACTTATCAAAAATTGAATAGCACAAACAAGTGATGTATTTTAAGACAACCACTCTCTCTCTCTCTCTCTCTCTCTTTGTCTAATTAAAATTTTTCTTCAAGATTGGGGCTGATTTTGAGCTCAAAATGTAGGGAATATAATTCGGATAATAAGGCTTCAATTTCGTTGGATAATAACCTACATATGTACATATGTATGTAGGTCATAAAGTGACACAACTCAAAAAATTTTCAAAAGAGCCAAAAAACGGTTCTTTACAAACCAATGCGCTATCTGGCATATGTTAGCGTAAATGTTAAATTAAATGTAAAACTTGTATTTATCTACATAAATGTTATTTCATAAATAACTAAAATTTTTGCAATTTTCTTTTTTTCTAAGTCTAATAAGTTTATGATGTTAATAATGGAAGAATGCTCATGAGGAAAAGTCGTGACTTACTTCAGGTGATGTAAATTGCAAATTTTTCATAATTTTTAATTGAGAAACAGTTTATATACCTGTACTGCATAGTATATAATCGTAAATGCGGCAGAGAAATTTAGTTTTAAAATTTAATTAATTTTAATTAAATTTAATTAATTTTAATTAAATTTTAAATAAATTGATTTCTGTAAGGATTTTATTTTTTTTTTTTTGTATTTTTATCTTTCTACTCTTTGCATCTCAAAGCAAAAAGTCAAAACGCAAACCTTTTTTTGCAGAAACTCAACAAATTATAATAGAGCAAACTTTGATTTTGTTTTGTTTTCTCATATGTTAATTCTATGGATTAAAATCATATTCTGTTGATTTATTGTTTTCATTGCTTTTGAGGTAAACAAATTCCTTAAGCCATATGTACCTACCAGTGGCGGACCTAGCATAAATTGCCTGGGCAAGCCTATGTGTGAAGCATAACCATTAGCCATTTATGTAATTTCCTTTGCTGTATTATTTAAAAGTCTGATTGCGTTCCGTCATTGACTTTTATTTAGAGTTCTCGATTTCTTTTTACCATTTTCGAGTGGACCGAATAAATGCTTTTCAATTTTCGAACGCTCGTTTGTTTGTTTATTACGCGTATGTTTGTACGGGCATTTGAACAATTCGGGTATTTGAAGATCGCTTTTTCTCGTTTATTTTTTTGTTTTTTTTTTTTCATATGTATTTTTTATTTTTGTTTTCCTGATACACATTTTTTTGTTTGTATACTCAGAGAAAAGGAATCAAAAATAAAATTTTTATTTTTATAATGCACGTTTTAAACCAAGTCATTTTTATTTTATAAATGAAAATTTTTAAATTAAAAATTAAATTTTTTAAATTAAAATGTATTTAGGATTTAAAAAGAAACATGTTTAAATTAAAAATTAAAATTAATGGAATAAAAACGAAATTTTTTCCTTCAAAATCTCATTGTGCTTAAAATAAAAATAAACATTTTTAAATTAAAATTGTTTTTTCTTGATTTTGCAATTTTACTCTGAACATTTTTAAAATAAACAAGTAAGGAAGCCTAAGTTCGAGTGGAATCGAACATTAGATACTCAGCTGTATGCTTTCATTGTTTGTTTGCGTTTGATGGAAACACGGCGTATTTTATATAAAGCGAGGGCCGCATAAAGTGGTCGCCGCCACGCCCATTTTAAAAATTTATATCAGTCATCCAACTAAGCATATGAATATTATTCTTTGTGCAAAATTTCATCCCTTTATGACTTCTAGGTACAAAGACGTCACGTTACAAATTCCCAAAGGGTGTTCCAGAAATATCTTCGTTAAAAAGTAGGCGTGGTCATAAACCGATTTCAATAATTTTTTGCGTGTCTATTAACACAAGTTATAAAAGTGTATAAGCCAAGTTTTGTCATAATATCTCAATTATTTGTCGAGTTATGGGCTCCGAAATCTCGTAGATTCCTTTGTCTACAAAGAGGCGGTGCCACGCCCATTTTCCAAAATTTTTCTATTTTTTGTTTCCGGTCTATTGTGGAACTGATGCCACAAAATTTCAATGAATTATCTCTATATTTGACAAAGATATCGCTTAAAATGTTTTTATTAGGCCACTTTATAGTTCCAATGTATAAAAGTGGGCGTGGTCGTCAAACCGATTTCGCTAAAATTTTGAACATGTATTACCACAAGTAATAAAAGTGTACACACCAAGTTTCGTCATTATATATCAATTATTTGTCGAGTTATGGGCTCCGAAATCTCGTAGATTCCTTTGTATAAAAGGAGGCGGTGCTACGCCCCTTTTCCAAAATTTTTGTGTTTTTCGTTTTATGTCCGCAGTTGGACTCCTGCTATAAAATTTCAAAGATATATATTCATATTTGACAGAGATATCGCTTAAAATGTTTTTATTAGGCCACTTTATAATACACATATAAAAGTGGGCGTGGACCTCAACCGATTTTAGTAATTTTTCGTCCAAACATTTGACTAAGTAAGTATATCACGCGTACCGAATTTCATCGATATATCTTCAACGGTTTCTGAGTTATGACTCATAGAACTTTCAATGTTTGCCTCTTAAGAAGTGGGAGGTGGCACCGCCCATTTTTCAAACTTTTTGTGTTTTTTGTTTTACGTCCATAGTTGGACTCATGCGACAAAATTTCAATGATAGATCTTTATATTTGACAGAGATATCGCTTAAAATGTTTTTATTAGGTCACTTTATAATACCCATATATAAAAGTGGGCGTGTCCGTCAACCGATTTTAGTAATTTTTCGTCCAAACGTTTGCCTAAGTAAGCAAATCACGCGTACCAAATTTCATCGATATATCTTCAATGGTTTCTGAGTTATGACATATAAAACTTTCAAGGTTTGACCCTTAATAAGTGGGCGTGGCACCGCCCATTTTCCAAAATTTCATCAAATTTCTTCCTAGGGGCCTGAGCTCAACACTTGGGTAAAATTTCATCGCTCCAGCTATATTAGTGACTGAGATACCAAATTTCCGATTTTTTCTATATAGGAAAAGTGGGCGTGGTCATGGTCCGATTTCGCCCATTTTCAATACCAACCGTCCCAGTCTCGATACCAACTAGCATTTCAAATTTCATCAAAATATCTCAATGTTTGCGCGAGTTAGAGTGTTTACAGACGGACGGACGGACGGACAGACGGACGGACGGACGAACGGACGGACATGGCTCAATCGATTTCTCTTTTCACCCTGATCATTTTGATATATATAAGTCTATATCTATCTCGATTATTTCATTCTGTTACAATCCACCGTTATGTGATTAAAACTATAATACTCTGTATACTAGTACAGCTGAGTATAAAAATTTCGTGATGTTTTTGTTTTGGCCAGTCTTCGTTTTGTGATTCTAAGTTCTGTTGAGCTTTTTGGCCTTATTTTAACTAAAAAGAATGTTTTGTATACATGTATGTATTTTGTTTATTTATTTATTATTTCCCCCGACGTTTCGGTAAAACTCCTTTACCATCTTCAGGGGTCGACTTTATTTTTGCAAAATCACACGAACATGGAGATATGAAAGAAATTTCGTATTTACCTACATAATTCTTAAATATAAAAACGTGCGCTAGGGAAATCTTATACGAAAGCGCAGAGGCATTTTTAGTTTCCTCATACCGACGGAAATTTCAGCAGAAAGTGTATTTGCTTATTGCCTAAAAAATGGGTGCTTTAGTGTTTGAAAAACTGAGGTTCAATTTGATTTCCACCGCTTCTTAAAATGATCTTGATATTGTGCCAATAGTCGCCAAAAATCACAATCAACCCCTTTATAATCTGGTATTTGATATTTATGTTTGTATGCACATGCAGATGTAATAAATTATGTGCATAAGTATGTACCTACATGCAAACGAAAATCAAATCAAATATACATATGGCTGTGAATACTGAACTTTTGAATGCCGAAGCCAGCTTCATATTCGCATACAAATTTGATGTGAAAAATAAAAAAAGTGCTTTGCAATTTTTTTTTTCAATTTAAGTCTGAAAATAAGCAATTGGTTTCTCCTTAGCGAAAGCGAGAAAACAAGCTATGTTATTCTGTTTTGAAAGCCACGTAAAAGCTAATGTGTGGAAACGTTGAAGCATGCTCACTGTGCTGTGATTGGCTGTACAAACAAAATACACATTGTGAGGTGGATTAGTGGTGTATTTGCGCTATTTTCTTAGCAGGCTTTTAGGGGCATATTACAGTGGGGGCTATATTATACAGAACTTAAATAGTAAACACATTTAAAACGTAAAATAACCAGATTTTAAAGAATTTCGTATGAAATGAACGAAAATGTGTACGCAAGCCGGGCTTCTCGGCTTGTATGAAGAGACCGCCTCTGGTACCTACATATATTAATACATAAGTATGTACATTGTACATACATACTTATATATGTACATATGTTTATATGTATGTAGCCTGAAAATGTAAATCTGGTTTTATTTTCTTCTCTGTTTTGCTGCTAAATAATATATTATAATACATAAATTAAAAATTTGCTTTTGGTTGATGTAAAGCTGCTTAAGATAGATCTGAGCTTTTGTGTTTGCTTTTTGTTGTTGGTTGCGGTATAAAATAATTGTGGCTTTAATTGTCTCAAGCAAGCAAATGCTTATTCAAAAGCTGAGCAGCAGACAAAAGATTTTGTAAATTAGAAATGAAATGTTGTTAACACCTTTCTGTTGTATTGCTGCGCAAATGAGTCACGTTAGAAATTCTTTAAATAACTTTATGACAAGACAATAGTTTTATTTGTTTTATTAATGTGTCATTCAAGCTCATTTTTAGCTTTGATTATTCTTTTGTTTTTATGGGTAATATTTTTTAGGTATTTCCCAATAAACATTTTTCTTCATTTTCAATTTGAGGTTCATTTGAGAAGTAACCCTATTGTCAAATATCAAACGTTTGTTATCAAATGCACCTCAAATTTCCCCTGATAGCGTTCTCAAACAAAAAGGCTAATTTTTAGTATGGGATTTTGGGCTGATTCTCAATTTGATAAATTCCATTTTCTCAAACCCATTTCAAAGGTGGTACGAAATGGAATGCAATCAATAGATGTATGTATGTATTACATATATGTACTCTAGAGTGAGGGATAGTGTAAGATTTTGTGGTGTGAGCGCAGAAATGGAATGGAATAAATAGATGTACATATGTATGTATTACATATTTGTACGCTTATGTGATGTTTTTCATTTACCCGTTCGGGTGAAGTTCGCCGGTGCCTTTTGTACAATTACATGAGTATATTAATATCACCTGCAAAAAGTGGGACCACGTAATATGGTAGTACAGGACCAGGTTACGTTTTGACAGTTCCTAGTTACAGAGGTGGTCCAAATATATGAAAAAAATATGGTTACATTAACATTGCGATGTCATTGGACATGACCACCCCTGCTTCACCGCTGCATAACAAAGGACTATATAAAAAACCACCCCACTTGGGCCATATACTAATCTGCTTACAGTGGACCACGTTTTAAACTACATCCCAATACCCTAGACCGAGCCAAATTGCCGACCAACCACGAATTAGTTGGCGGCGAACGACAATTTATATTCGATGTGGTCCGATGCTGCATAACATGTAACCAAGTCCGTAACCACGTCCCTTCCGACCTACTTGAAAGCCCCGTCCCATTGGACTACCTGGTCCTTAATTTTTTTAATATATGTACATACACACATATGAGAAACCAACTACATATGGTTTTATTAAATTTTGTGTAACTTCACAAAAAGCCACAAACAAATAAAATAAGAAATGCAGAATCATTATTACACACAATCATTTTCAACTATCATCATTCCAACCGTAAAGGGACTGCTTGAGTAGAACAACGAACGCTGACTGATATTTGCAAACACACAAAATTTCTTCGTTCCTTCAAGATAGATAGATCAAACCTCCTCATGTTGAAATTCGGGAAATAGTACAAAATACGAAACAAGTTTTTTTTTTTCAAATGTGTTGTAAGTTAATCTAAAATTGATAAACAATGTTTGATGAACACTTGAAAATATCTTTATTTTCAAATGATATATATGCTGATTCTCAACTTTAGAAACAATATTTTCTCAAACGTTTGATAATTTCTTTTTCAGTGTTCGTATGGGTTCGTACTTTGGCATCTTACTGATTAATTTTTTATACAAACCTTTGCCAATTTTTCTCTAATTTCTTTAGTAAGCGAGTGTCTCATTTGGACATGAATGAAAACTTTCTACAGTTTGATTCACGATGTTTTTTGACGACGTTTAATATGCCGGAAAAATTTACATTAAGGTGGTGTAAATTAAGTACTGGGTGGGTAGTGAACCCAATGGCGCACATAGAGTTAATGCGATTATATAGCAGAAACCTTTCTCTCAAGCCAAAGGCAGTGGTGTATTACATTGACAGATCGGACTATAAATACCGGTGATAAGAAAAAAATGTGTTTGAGCGCCATCTAGCGGCGTACAAAAAAATTTAAATGTAAAATTTATGGGGTTCGTACGATGGACTTTTTTGTTCCATAGTAGGTATGGACAGAAAACTTACAAAAACAAATTCCAACAAAGCGCACGAGTCGTTTCTGCTTCCTGATAACTGGCGCCAATTAGTAATACCAAGCGATGTCAAGTCATGCTCCACCTGAGCTTGCCAACGCCTTCAACACCTGCTGCCCCCGATTGGTGTAGAAATAAACACTTTCTGTGTCAGAGCATCTTCATTCTTTCGCACAAGGTGCTAAGCCAACGCAGCCGCTGAATTTTTATTCGCTGAACTACGTAACTGATTATACAATAAATAGAAAATATCGTTTATCATCCGGCTAGTTGTATTATGAAAATTATTGCAAATTGATGTGCGTTAATTAAAATATTCCGCCTCCGCTTACACATAACATAAATTTATACTTAAGAGATAATGCGCGTGGGCGTTATCAAAGCTAAAAGTTAACATGATTGAATAGAACATCAATGCAGCAGCCTTAGCATGCGGCACGATAATCCATCAAAATGCTAACGCTAAACAACAAGTTTAAATTCAAGCATAATTCTTATGATATTTACAAGCTTTAATAATTAGTTTTATTTGTTATTGTGTACTGACACTTAGCGGAGTGTTTTATTATTATTAATAAATATTTAAAATACTGCTGACTTTCATTAATCGTGCACGTCTTAATCATCAAATCTAATGATTATTGCTTAAATTATTTACTTGTTTTGTAAGGAATAAATTTAAAGCCACAGCAATTCTTAGATTTGACAGCAAGCAGCAACCATTTATTAGGGTGTGTTTTTTGCTTTGGGTATTGAACACGTGCGCTCTTTCATCACCTGCTGAGTGGTATTCTAAACGTTTTAGCATAAAATTTTTGTTCAAATCAATGCATGGCACAGTGGGTTAGGAGAAAGAAAAACAATATATCGTCGTACCATACGAAAACTATCATATTTAAAATTTCTGGCGAAAGCTATCAATAAAAAAATTCTGTACGAAAAGTAACAATTTCGACTTTTGGCCGACGAAAAATAACAAAATCAACTTTTGGCTGACGAAAAGTATCAGCAATTATATACTGATTTTACATTAAAATTATTGTTGTTTAAACGAAATTGATAGTTTTCGTCAGCCAAAAGTCGAACTTGTTGCTTTTCGTCAGCCAAAAGTCGATTTTGTTATTTTTCGTCGGCCAAAAGTCAAACTTGTTATTTTTCGTCAGCTAAAATTCGAACATGTTACTTTTCGTCAGCCACAAAAAATATGATGTTAGTTTTCGTATGCTACGACGATATAGAAAATATTAGTTACTTTTTAAATTTTATAAAACAAAGTAATGCTTGATGCTTTTTAGTAAAGAAAAATTAGTTTTATACATATGTTTATTTTTTTCAAAAAAGTCAGCGCTTAAATTTTTTTTTTTTTTGGTTTTTGTAGAGAAATTTTTTTTATAGTTAGGCCCATTTCGAGACTAATTCAAAATCGCAGCTAAGAAATCCCAAGGTAAAGTTTTATTTGTCTAAAACATTAGACAAAATTTCTCTATTTGTGCAGATATACTAACAGCATTTTTCTTCCAAGAACATTGGCTTCTGTTAGATCAACCACAGGAACAGTTATAACTTTTAAAATAAAAGTCTTTGGAAAACTGTTATTTTTTGACTTTTAATATATTTGAAATAAAAAAAGTTATATCCGGTTCCTGGCAGTCATTTTGATGTCAAGCACTTTCACTTACTTAGCACCATTTTCTGGCGCGGACTCTTTTAACCTCTGAAAAAAAATTGCTAAAATGGGTCTCTAATATCGGCATTTTCCGTCTCAATATTTAACCAAAAAATACAAAAATTCATCAGAACTGATCCACTGTGCAATTTCGACAAATAACACTGTTTCAGCATATTTTTATTGTTGTAATCATTTCTATCGAACTTCTTTTTGCGCGTAATGAATTTTGTATTTTTTTGAAACGCAAAAAAAAACTTGTTGAAAGTTTTTAAAACTTGATAATTATTTACGTTTGATTGAGTAGTGATGAGATATAAATTCTAAGCGTATGTATGGCGCATACGTTAGTTAAGTGAGTTTAATATAGCCTAGAGGTGTTCGAATAATTGTTGGGCGGAAATTTAATGAAAATCGCGATATTGAAGATAAGCATACGTGCATTTATAATAAACATACATGTGTATATAAGAGTATAAATTAAAGAAATATATATATTTTTTAAGTGAAATAAAAGCATCAAGAAGGCCATGGTAATTGTGATAAGTGAAATGGTGTTATACTACTGCAAATAAACAGACAATGTCCATTAGTTGCACATATCAATAATATAATTACATATATAGACAGGTACATTGTAGATAAGTATAAATCAATATTACAGAGAAAGTGTTGAGCTTTTTTTTTAGCTGAAAAAGCTGTTTGTATGATTGACTCGACTGGAGATTCACAATTTATATTCCTGCCATTAGCAGTTTCGTACTGAAAGAAGTGATACCTAATGGATCTAGTTATAAGTGTTATGGAATCTGCTAGCAAATAAATGGGATGGAAGAGATCTCTTCAGAACATCTACTGTTAATATTTATTAATGGAGTTTATTTTTTCGTTCACAAGGCTACCAATCTCGGACAACCTCAATTCAATTCGACATACACTGAGAGAAAAAAAATATATGGAGGGGTCAAAGAAATTGTTTACCTATTTTGAACACTACTTTCTTTGTTTTGAGTAAATTTTCCTTAAAACATGTTAAAAGGTTTATAAAATATTGTTGTTACATGCGTTACCATGGTTTCATATACTTGTTTTGAAAAAATTCATACATTAAAATAATGAAAAATTCTTTAAGCGCCATTCCATTCCCAACTTTCCTTGTTTTGAAGACTTGATTTCTTTAATTTTGAGAAATTAAATTCCCATACAAATCCCCATGGCAACGAATTTGTTTGAAAGTTTTTTTATGTTTTTTCCACATTTTTGAGAAAATTTACACAAAACAAAGAAAATTTTGTATTGGGACGCGTGTTCAAAATAAGGAAAATTATGTCTTTGATCGAGAGCAATTTTTTTTTTTAGTGTAGCCAAATAAAGTCCCGACCGGCAAAATACATCAAAAAGTGCTCATAAAGATGACATAGAGTTATCAGAAAAGTCTCTTATGAGCCACATGAGGACATATTTATGATAACATTTTTCTGAATTCTAAAAGATAACCTATTTTAGATAAAATTAAGATATCTTTTGGACGGGGTATTTTTCTTTATTCTTCAGTAGAAAAATCATTAAAATAACACAATTATCGGAGAAAAGACAGTATCTATGTAACTACCTCACTTTTTACTGATCCACTATATATATATTTGGAAAACAAGAATATATTCTCTTATGCCTCAGACACACATGTGGTAGAAATATTATAATACGTATCAATACTATACATGATACAAGAAAGAAGGTAGTGTAAACGTCAAATTTTTTCCGCCATATTAGCCACCTGACAATTATATGGATTATGACATTTCGTGCTGCCATACTCAATGCTAAAAATCCTCCATTTATGTTATTTTTTATTTCCATGGTAACCATGGTATCGATTGTAACAGAACGAATTTTTTCAATTTTAATATTGATATATGTAAATAAAAATACGTACATTTACGTGTTATATTCTTCATAATATCAGATCACAAATAATTATATAAAAAATAAGATTTATTCTTAAAATGAGTTGCGGCAAGTTTGTGGAATATAGTACATACTATAAACGAAAGTTAAATATATAAAATAACATATTTTTGTAGTCTCAATTTGGCTCGCCGTGCAACAAAATAGCTGGTATTATCGGTGAGCTTTAATCAGGGACTTGTAACGCGTTTCGGTTTCGGTTTCTGTTACACAGCTAAGTAACGAAACTGAAACAGAAACAAAACTCCTTTGTAACAAAAGTCGTAACAAAACTCCGAAACAGTTCCAGCAGAAACAAAACCTGTAACGAAACTAAATTAATTTTGTTCCTTGTAACAGAAACAGAAACAAAACTCCTTTGTAACAAAAGTCATTTGGTTTCGAATTTAGTTTCTATCGTTTAATGTTTCTCGGAACAGAAACGCCAGAAACGCAAGTTTCGTTTCGTTACGAGCTTTGTTACAAGTCCCTGGTTTTAATACCGGTAGAATTCCGTTTTTTTTTTTTTTAAATAAGTATAAATTGATTTGCTCATACTAAATAAAATATCAAATATTATAAAAAAAGTGAAATTTCAGTGTTTTTAATTAAAAGGCTTGGGAGAAATACAGAAGTAGAGGAATTTTTATTAACAAGTAAATAAAAAGTCATTAAAATTTTCATAAAAAAAAATAGTAAATATATTTGTTAATAGACACTCTTACTACACATCCTGTGAATTGATAAGAGTTTTCGACTTTAATAATTGCATAAATCTCTTTTATTTTTTATGAATAAATCATTATTTTATTTTTTTTTTTTTTTTTTGAAAAGTTTTTTTCAATATATTTAAAATGTTAAAATATACTCATTAAATCCGCTGATTTGTTTTGTTGATTAAAATATGTAAAAAACACCATTTCATTTAAAATATCCAATATTTTGTTCAAATATACCCTCAGCCAAAAACTTTTGATTGGGCAACGCTATCCTAAATTTTTGACTTTGAGTAAGACGTCAATAATCCATATTATAATCAAAAATGACAACGTCAAAGTGAAATGGAACTACCTTGTTTGCTTGTATCATGAATACTATAGGTCCGTTTATTATTAGCTAGTTATGAATAGTTAGCCAAGTTTCGGCTGGCAAATCGTTTCTTGAGTCAAAAAAATAGCAGAAAAGAGCCATTGACAGCTCCAAATTTCAGCTAGTAAAATTTTCCCTAGCTTAAATTATTTGCTGCCAAAGGAATAAAGAGCTGTTGAAAAAATAAACAAACGAATACTTTTGATTTTTCTACTTTTGAAATTTTCTGAATTTTTGAAATAGAAATAAAGAAAATTAAATGTTTTTTTTTTTTACAAAAAATAACCATTAACAGTCAAAAATAGCATTCAAATTACTAATCTATAATTTTTACTATTATTCCGTTTCTTGATTTTCTGTTCGTTTCGCTCTTTATGAGCGCAATTCTTTCCGTTCTGCTCACTTGACAGCTAGCTGCTAGTTTAATAAGAAACAAACCTTATGATTTGGCTTTACTATGAAAATTTTCAATTAAACTACAATATGAGAGTGACACATATGTGGTATAAATCGCAATATTTCTACTATACTACGATATGTGTCTATAGCATTAAGCAGATTTTCTTCAAAATGAGCATTTCATTTTCATTTTAGTATTTGAATTCACTATATTTATCATATTTATGAATACAGATTACTTCATTTCATTTGACTGCCTTAATTATCAAAAGCCCTGAACAACATCTTTTTTTAATTTGAAGTAGAAGCAAAAAGTTTTGATTTAATCACTCAAATCATATTTACATATATTATATATCTATCATGATTCAACGACTGTAGATAGGTAAATATGCTTTCTTCATTAACTATTCTATCTAGCTTTCAAATATTAAAATTTTATTATTATTCTTGGAATTACTTAAGAAGATTTTGGTAATTTGTTAGGACGTACATACACACACACTTACATACATACATACATAATAATGAAACTACTTAAAATTAAACATAATCGAATCGAATTAAATTCAAAGCACCTCAACCATAAATAATCGCCTCAGGCTTTTACCGCTACTTACTAGAAAATTTTGCTTGTTAAGAGGAGGCCCAACCAAAAGCGTAAAAGCTTTAAAATGAAATTTGCGTTTAGTAATTAAAATAATTCCGTTTTTAATCCAATCAAAACTTTAACATATTTTACAGTTCACCAACAACAACAACAACAAAATGCTGCCACATTTACTTTTACTCGCCATCATCAGCGTTCTACTCGCCGCCACCTATTCAGCCTCCGCCGCACTGGCCTTGCCCATCGCAATCGATTCACCCATACAGCGCATCATTGTACCCTATCAACCGAATACAGTTAGCGGTCATCCATACCGCTATCCGGGCAAACTGTTGAGCGAAAAGCGACAGGTGTTTGTGCCGCTCGTTAGGGAAATGGTGCCACGTTTTCAGCTGCTCAATCAAGGCGATTTCGTTATGGGCAGTCTGAAAAGTAAACCGCTGATATTCGCTGACGGTGCTTATCCCGTCTATTATATGCCGGGTAATGTGAATGGCAAATTTAATGGTAAGATTTCATTGCTGGAAGGTGTGCTGAAAGAGTGAAGAGAGAAATACAGCAATTAAAATTCAAAGAGGCATGAAAGAAGCAGGCAGTTTCCGGGAGCATTTTAGATTTAGAGCATAATTTAATTTTAAACTAATAGGTATTTGATGTGATTTAATTAAGTTGGATAAAATAAGTTTGTATTAACAATTGTCTCTATGATGAACTGAAGATTGGCAAAGCAGTACCTTAAGCTGAAACAAATATATTATTTATGTATTAGAATAAAGAATGCAATAAAGAGATTAAGAAATGTATTAAATCAATATACACACATTTTTATGAACACATATATGTATGTATGTATACTTATGTATATCATGAATGGAATTATAATTTGTTGCTTTCTTTTCTTCTTCTTTTCATTTACTAAACTAAGATATAAATAAAAGCTTTCGAACACAAACTTCCCATCAATATCCAAGTTCTTAGCCAACGCAATACTATATTTTGTGTGATGATGATACATCGCTTATATATTGAATGCAAATTAACATTTAGATATACATATGTATGTATATGTAAGTATGTAGATATATACATAAGGGTGTGTCAGTTTTTTTTTTTTTTTTGAATTCGGATTCTACATAAAATTCTAAGTGTAAAAGTCTTCTAAAGCATACATATCGCTAAAATCATTTTCAGGCTTACACATTTTAAAAAGAAGTTTGTTCTAATAGAAAAAATTTATTGAAAATAAAAATAAATTAATAAAAAATTGTATGTATATACGATTTTTCTATACAAGCTTTTTTTAAAAATGCGTAAGTTCGAGATTTAGTTTAGAATAAATAAAAAATTTTATGTAGATTATTTTTCTATACAAACTTTTTTTAAAAATGCGTAAGTTCGAAATTGATTTTAGAATTATGCTCTAAAAATATTTTTCTTTAAAAATATTACAGAATCAGTTTCCAAACAAATTCATACACCTTAGTGCACATGTATAATTTGAGGCTTTCTATGTTTTTACTGCCGGTGATTATTACTTAAGTATGTGCATATATCAAGCTACACCTACTTTTTCTTCTATTCTTTACATTTACAGCATTTTGTAACATCACTCGACTTTCCAATTCGCGAACGTAGTACCATAATAATTTTTAAATCAGCAGTTAAACACAATTCTTCTCTAATTAATATGTTAAATTAGATTTATGATTATACAATTTTTATAAGAATTCTCTTATTTAGTCTGTAGAGTTTTAGAAATTCGGCCAACATGTTAATAAAAAATAATATCCACTTATCGAGGCACACGGATTTTATTCTTATGTGCAACGATTTAACAAATGTAAACCGAGCACCAATGAAATGTTTTACTCAATTAAAGTATTATTCAACTCTTTAACAAGAATCCCTTCTGATGTCACAAACATTTTCTAACAATTAGAATTAAATTAACCCAATTGCTTTATGCTTAGTTAGTTGTAGTGTCCATTTACGTTAACCGTGTTCTAAACGTGGTACAAATGTATATTACTTTATCCTAAATTAATTAAAAAAATCACTTAAAAAATGAGGGAACCTTTGCATTCGAAACCCTATAACTTCACCGTTAACTGCTACTGGTGGGTGACAATGAGAGAACACTTTCTCCACCGATACGTATATTCGCGCAGCAGCGCCGAACATTAAAGAATGCAATAAAATAATAATTTAGCACCCTAAAGAAATTGGTATACATACTATATGTATTTATTAAACAAACAAAAAATATGTATGCACACATATATTTAAATCATCTTGGCTGGACCAAATAACAAGAAGAAAAATCCGCGGAATATATTAATATACAAAAATAAAACTACCCACGTGACTGCACCTTCGTCTTAATTACCTTAAGAAGTTTTCTCTCAATATTGAGAAAATTGCAAACATTATTGTATTAAAGTAATAAAAACAAAAGCCGTAAAAGCGATATTAAAAGTAGCAACAAGCAATAATTCCAAAACATGAAAGAGTTTTGAAGCTCTGCTAATGCCTATATGACACTACATCATTTCCCTGGTTTTTTTGGTTTTGAAAACCCACCGAAAGTCAAAATACAAAAACAATTCTTCTATAGGTTGAAAAGAGACAAATACTCCCTCAAAAATAATTTGATTGACAGTAAACTTCAAACTAAATAAAATATTTCAAAAATTATTTTTTTTGGCGATTTGATTTAAATTACTGAAATAAAAAAGTTATGAAACCCAAAGGGCAGGATAGCTTTGTATTCCGTGTTATAAAGGGAAGCCAGTACGCAATATAATTTTTCTTGCGAACTTCTTCTTTACCCTTACGGCCAAAGCAGAAGCTTACAAGAGGCAAATTTAAAATTTGTATTTCCATATATTTTTTTATTTTAAATATAATTTATTTTATGGTTGTCAAATTGGAAAAATTGTCAGAAAAAATGACCGAATGCCAAAAAACCTACCGAGATTCAAGCTGGCTCGTTGGTTTTTAATCGCCTAGATGGTATTTTGTTTGGTTTTTTTCAATATAGCTTGCTCGCTTACACCAACGCAAAACTGTATTTGACCATCTCCTTTACACAAAAAACCTGGTAGAATACCAGAAAAAAAACGTAGTGTCATATGGGCTTAAAGCCCAAACAAAATACCATCTAGGCGATTAAAAACCAACGAGCCAGCTTGTATTTCGGTAGGTTTTTTGGCATTCGGTCATTTTTTCTGACAATTTTTCCAATTTGACAACCATAAAATAAATTATATTTAAAATAAAAAAATATATGGAAATACAAATTTTAAATTTGCCTCTTGTAAGCTTCTGCTTTGGCCGTAAGGGTAAAGAAGAAGTCCGCAAGAAAAATTATATTGCGTACTGGCTTCCCTTTATAACACGGAATACAAAGCTATCCTGCCCTTTGGGTTTCATAACTTTTTTATTTCAGTAATTTAAATCAAATCGCCAAAAAAAAAAAATAATTTTTGAAATAAATATTGTTTTCATTTAGTTTGAAGTTTAATGTCAATCAAATTATTTTTGAGGGAGTATTTGTCTCTTTTCAACCTATAGAAGAATTGTTTTTGTATTTTTACTTTCGGTGGGTTTTCAAAACCAAAAAAAACAGGGAAAAAATGTAGTGTCATATAGACATTAGCAGTAATGCGAGACGATTTGGCCACAGCGGTAATATCTAGCAAGCTGTGACAACGATTAGGCAATAGAATTTGGAAGAAAAATCGTGCAAAATGCTTGTAGGAGAATGAGACTTCTGCGTTTGAAAAGTGTTGGAGATAGTGGGCATAGAAGGTGTTCAGCCGGTAAACTTTATATTCCATATCCTCCAATGGTATGCAATAATCATGTAATCGAATAGGTACGATTTCTGAGCAGAAAATGTGCTTATGTAATTTTATTTATATCGCCGTTTAAACCTCATAACCGCCTAAGTGAAACTTTCATAACCGCCTAATCGACATTTGTGCCAAAATTTAATATTCAATCACTGACACCCACCTCTACGACTGCAGAGCTTAACCCTAATCCTCTAAAGTGAGCCTCTCAGTCTCACTTTAAAGTTTCAAAACAAATTATTCCTAAACCAAAAAAGCTTTTTGTCTGAAATTTTGGGTATTCCTCCAATTGTGTTCATAAATTGTGAAATAATTATGAATTTTGGGCTATTTATTTATTTTAACCAATTTTTTTTCAATCGTATAAAATTGTAACGAAAACCGAATGTGAGCCTCAAAGACTCACCTTAAGCATCTTTATCCTAATAAGCTTACATTTCTAGAATTCAACTAAATTTTGAATCCGTTGCACACAAGGTTTAGCCAGTGAGGTTTTACATTGTGAACTCACCATAATTTCCCCGGATTTTGGTGAATTCGTCGTATTTCACCATAGATCTTTATATAATAGGATGTCATAAAATTAATGAGACCGGCAAAGTCAACAATTTCAAAACAATTAACATTTTATCATTTTCCTGTTTACTGAGATTCTAAATTACGGAAAAGATGCGTTCAGATAGAGAACCGAACGATGAGCTGCTTTATGCGTGAGTAATTTCACCACGAGCGTCGAGTTTTAAAAATTTGGAATTTGGTTGCAAAAAATATATATTAGGGGCGATCATATGAAAAATTTATTCATATTCATTTCATTCATAGCTTTTATCATTGTGTGCCCAAAAACAAAATTTATAACAGATGTAATAAAACCATTTGTAATGAACATTCAAACAACTACAAAAATGTGTGAAAATTGCAGTACATTAATATCCCCTATTTTACGAAATTACCTTTTTTATCTTTATATACTAAAAAAAATTGTCATAAACCGTTACAAGAATATATAAAAATGCTTCCGAATTCATTACTGCATAAATAAAAGTAAAAAACAAATACCAAAATAATGTGTTTCAAAATTTCTCACTTTCGGTTTTACGTAACTTTTCAAAATTCGGTGATTAGGGTTAACCCTTAAATGCATGAGGTCAGCCCCCAATATTGAGACGTGACGCCCCCTACGTAAAATTACCTACTAAACACGAAATCGACACTAATTTTTCGATTAAATGCGCGGTTTTCCAGGAAAAGCTGAATTTTGGTGTTTTTCTAATTGTACCATATATGGTACACTATGCATTGAGACCAATAGTATTTTTGTAGGCAAATTTCTGTTAGTTAATTAAAATGAGATGGCTTCCCTGCAAAACTTATATGGATATGCCAAATGACTTTGACTAACACCACCAGCTCCGTCATTCACCTTGTGTAAAACATTTGGTCTCGAACGGCTCGAAAGGACCTCTCCGATGTTTCATAAAAGTTGACCCCCTTTCGTGTGATTTCTTCAACTTGATGCTGGAAAAGATAATTCGAGCTGCAGAACTTAAACACATGGAAGCATCTTGTATTACAAGAGTGTGCAACTGCTGGTGTACGTCGATGATATTGACATCATGGGCACTAACACTCGTGCTGTTCGTTCTGTCTTCTCCAAGCTGGACAAAGAAGCTATAAAAATCTCAACAGAAAAATTGTCAAGGGATGACGGAAAATCGTTCCAAATATAAATCTAAGAAAATGGGTTTGGCGGTTAACAACGACAAAGCGAAGTACCTCCTGTCATCACACAAGAGTCGGCTCAATTATGTCTTGGCAGCCCCTTCACGGTTGACAGTTACCAATTCGAAATATTGAACGGTCTAACGGGTTTCGTCTGTTTGGGAACCAGCGTTAACTCTAAAAATAATGTAAGCACGAAAATCCAACTAATCATTCTAACGAATAAATGCTGCTTTGGATTAAGTAAGCATTTGAAAAGAAGTCCTCCCTCCACGAACAAAAATCACGCTCTGCAAGACTCTTATTGTTCCAGTCCTCATGTACGGCTCAGAAGCATGGACAATGTCAAAATCAGATGAGATGATACTTGGAGTATTCGAGAGAAAAGTTCTTCAGAAGATTTATTGACCTTTGCGCGTTAGCGAGGGCGAGTACCGACAGAGATGTAATGACGATCTGTATATTGTTCAGCAAAGAAAAATCCAACGGCTGCCTTGGGCAGGTCATGTCTGTAAATGGATGAAAGTGTTCAAACCCAGAAAGTATTTCTATCGAAACCCGCTAAACGCAGAAGAATAGGGAGACCTCCACTTCACTGGGAAGATCAGCTGAAGACTGACTCGTACTCCCTTGGTATTTCCAATTGGCGCGGTATCACAAAACAGAAACGACTGGCGCGATTTATTGATCTCGGCTAAAATTGCCTAGATGTTCACGCGCAATTAAGAAGAAAAATTTATAATCTTCATCCAATAGTGCATACTCGTTTCCGGCTTGATTTCTAATACGAAGCGGTTTTGGTGTTTCATTTATTAGTTCATCTAATTCATGCGTGAATTACCCTTTATAAATGGACCCATTTCTATATTTGGGTATATCTACATACCTCAAAATCATAAGATAGCACACTTTCTGCATCTTCTGTATTATGCCTCTTTCCTTCAATCATTATGTGATCCATATCCGCACACAAATTACATGTAAAACAGCAAGCGCTGGGTAAAATATTTGGCTTAGATGCATGAAGTACCATATATGGTACGTATGCAAAAAGCCAAGAAAAAATAACAAACGATGGTATTTAATCACAATTGACTTTATATGTATATAAAAAGGACCAGTATACTCTGTAATATTTATATACCATAAAATAAAATAAACTAGGTTTTATTGACGAATGAATATCACATTTAGAATATTTCTCCAAATTTTGGTTTGACCAATTGAACTGCCCACTGTCAACTGGATATGAAACTCAGCAAGCTTCGACACTATTCAAATAAAAGCTAGATTTTATAGCTCCAACTTAAATTATCCTGCTATGTTATACATATTAAATTGTCCGATATATTAAGAAATAAATGCGCGTACCATATATGGTACGCCATGCATTTAAGGGTTAAAAGGGCATTAGTAGGAAATATAGAGCTTCCCGAGCTTTCCAAAGACCAAATTTATGGTATACAATACATACTATTCATCGATAGAGCTGGTCGCCAAGAGCTAAATGTTGGCAAATCTCAATTTTGGCATAGGCAGTTATGAAATCATCTATCCAGATCACACTAAACATTCGAAAATTCTGAGAGTTCTTCTAGGTATCTCATTTTATATGAAAACATTCTACGAATGCTCGGATCGGCCAACGAAAGCAATTCAGATCGAAATATAAACGTACACAATCTTCTGATCGTGCGTATACTGTTAAGGTCAATTAGGAGATGGTTTTGCCGATGCTGTTGTTATAGCAGAGCTTATTTTAAAATAAGTTGTTGACATTATTGCTTTGTTTTGTTGATGTCTTCATTGCTATGCTACCTAATAGCTATTCTTGCCTTGCGCATTGTCTAAACTTTTACTTTGCTGCGCCATATGCCGTATTTACTAAGTAAGCTTCTTAAACTTTTTCCAGCCGAGAAACCGCTGACAATATAAAAAGTTGCAAGAGTTGCCATGAAAATCTTGCAGCTAAAAATGTCAACACAAGAGAATGTTGCTGGCAATAAAAACAATCACCAGCACCACCAACGTTTTATGTGCATATTATTTTTTGGTTAGTTGCAGTTGTTGTTGTTGTGGTTGTTGCCATTAATGCCGTTGCCTCCATTGCATGCCACTTTGAAGTATGACATTCAGTGGCGACGAAAATGCTAATTTCATTTTTTAAGCTCAACGTAGCAGCCACAGTCACTGCAGTCTATTCTACTTAGCACGCTTGGCTTCCCGTAAAGCCACGGAGCGCTCCAGCTCTTCTTTTGAGCTTTGAGAGACCAATAACCAAATACGTACTTATGTATGTACGCAACTTCGTCTTTTTCAACTTCGTAGTTCTACCTGCCTGTTAATGTTTTGTTTTGTTGTGCTTTTGCTTTGTCGCGCTCATTAAGTCACAATCACCGTCGTTGGTTGTCAGCTTGCCGTGTGCCTCGCAAATGGCATGTACCTATGTATGTTGCATACTTGCAGGCGCACACGCGCGTCTAAACGTAAAATATTCAATTAAGAAACTTTTCTTTATTGCGCACACCCAGACACCAACGACATGTACTAACTATTGTTGTTATTTTTTGAGACCATGACGCTGATGTTGCCATGCCAACTTTTTATTGCTTTTTACCGGCGTCATGTGGCATCACACAAAATGGCCATGAAAAGAGCGTCCCCAAAAGTTTTGGGGGTTAAGGTTTAGTGGTGTGCTCTCAGCAGCTTGTCGGCACTCACAAGTTTTTTGTTTGTTATTTGCTTTTGTGTGGCAACGTGAGACCAAAAGGTATAGCGGTAAAAAGTTTTTTCAACGCTACTTAAGGGTAGTGATTTAGTTTATTTAGTTGGGATAATGTTCTTTTTATTTGTTTGCTGGTTTGTATTATAGCGAGCGGTGCAATTGTAAGAGCTATAACTATTTTGTTAACACAATTGTTGTTTGTAACATTTCGACAACATAACTACACTCTATATATATATATAGACCAAGGGAAAAATACTTAGTTATGCAAAAGTAAATTTCAAATTTTTATTAGATTTTAATAATAACATTTTTAAATCCTTCTTCGGAGGATATATGGACCTTTGCGCATTGGCGAGAGCGAGTATCGACGGAGATTTAACGGTGAGCTGTACGCAGACATCCACATTGTTCAGGGAATAAAGATCCAGCGGCCGAGTTGGGCAGGTCTGTCGTAACCCGCAGCTGCGTATTTTATATTCTATTCTACTCAAAATTGGCGGCTGTGGTGCAGTGGGTAGAGTGCTCGCCTGCTATGCCAGAGGTCTCGGGTTCAAACCACGGTCCGAGCCAAACAAATTTTTCTAATTAGTAAAAATCCAATTATTGGGTTTTTTTAAGAGCAGCGGTCACCTCTCGGCAATGGGCGGCATACCCTCCGAGAGTATTTCTGCCATGAAAAAGCTTCTCACAAAAAATGCATTCGCCGTTCGGAGCCGGCATAAAACTGTAGGTCCACCCAATTAGTAGGAAAAACAAAAAGGAGCACACCTCGAATTGGGAGAGAAGCTCGGCCATAAAACTCGTCAGAGTTATAATAGCGCCATTGTATTATTATTATATTATTATTCTACTCAAAATAGAATAATTAATTGTTTTTCTTTTCTGTGTTTTGCTTGAAACAACAACAAGCAAACATTTTCGCATATTTATTTATAAGCCTCTGTGCACTTTGTTGTGGCTACCAAAAGTTTCAGACAAAAATTATGCGTGAAACAAATACACAAAACAACAGGATTCTATTTTTAACCTTTGCGTTATTTTGTGCAACAACTGTTGTGCTATTGTGGCTTACAACACTCGCTCTTCATATATACATATGTATGTATGTATATACAAAACGCCACACTTGTAAGAAAGTTTTTAGTCTTTCTGCGCGTTTCTCTATATACTTAATTTGTTTTTTTTTTTTTTTTATTTAATTGCACGATGACACTACGTGTAAGTTTTAATAAAGGCCCGTGGTATTTATTAGCTCTTTGTGTCGCGTCACCAGCGCTTTTGTTCTTGCATGAAAGTTTATAATTCATAATTTATGGCTAACTTCGTTCGACTGGCATGCGTGCATGCAGACATTGGGATAATAAGCGAGCATACATATATGTTTATTTACAATGTTAATACCAGTGGGGCTCTAACATAAATTGGCTGGGCAAGCCTATGTATGAAGCATAGCCATTAGCCATGTATGTAATTTTCTTTGCTGTATTATATGAAAATCGGATTGCGTTCTGTCATTGACTTTGATTAATTTGGGTTTGCATAATTTGTTTTGTTTTTTATATTCATTCCATATGAAACTGTTTGTATTGGAATAACTCGAGAAAGTGAAGATGATGAAGAATAATTAAGTTTTGATATAAAATGGCTAATGTGAATATATGTATATGACTTTTAGCTGTAGGTACCGGTGCAGTGAAATAACGCCCGTGGAATTAACGCCCGCGGGCGTTATTTCCAAAAAAAAGGAAATTACACCCGCGGGTGTTTTTTTTTCTTGAAAAAGAAATAGCGCCTGCGAATAAAACGAAATTAAACCCGTGGGTATTATTTCCACTCAGAAAGGGAAAGAACGCCCGCGCGCCCTATTCGGCGATGTGGGCTTTATTTCCCTTTCGAAAGGGCAATTAAGCCCGCAGACGGGGGTTTTTTTTTTAAATATGGTGTATTAGTGGGAAAAGCGCCGCAGGCGAAAAATTGGAATAAAAAATCGCGCGATATTTTATTCCAATTTTTCGTTTTTTTAAATATGGTGTTTGTTTTATTGGAAAAGCGCCGCAGATATATTTATTTTAAATAATATCCATTTAACTAAGCCTCTCTCAGTAATAACCCTGAGCCTCTCTGTCTCAGTAATAACTCGTAGGTATTATTTCTATTAAGCGGCGGAGTTGACACATATGTACATAATATTTGAATATTTAGAAGGGATTTAAAAAAAATTTAAAGAATCGAAAAATTGGAATTAAAAATCGCGCGATTTTTTATTCCAATTCTTCGCCTGCGGCGCGTTTTCCAATTATAATACACCTTACTCAGAAAACACGAAAAATTGGAATTAAAAATCGCGCGATTTTTTATTCCAATTTTTCGCCTGCGGCGCGTTTTCCAATTATAATACACCATACTCAGAAAACACGAAAAATTGGAATTAAAAATCGCGCGATTTTTTATTCCAATTTTTCGCCTGCGGCGCTTTTTCCCTAATACACCATATTTAAAAAAAACCCGTCTGCGGGCTTAATTGCCCTTCCGAAAGAGAAATAAAGCCCATGGATCAAACGAAATAACGCCCGCGGGAATTATTTCTTTTTCAAGAAAAGAAGAAACGCCCGCGGGCGTTATTTCCTTTTTTGGGAAATAACGCCCGCGGGCGTTAATTCCACGGGCGTTATTTCACTGCACCGTAGGTACCTACTTTTGGTGAGCACATCAACAAGCCTGGCTCAGTCGAAAGTAAATTCAAATTCTTCACAATAGCAACGTGAATTATTTACAAAAGCAGAGGAGAATTTATTATTGATAAAGTATTCAACTGAATTTATTTATCACGCCAAACTTATAAAGAAATCTCTGAATCTCAGACGAAAACGCAGAGGCACATATTTTCAGTTTCCTTATACCGGCGGCAATTTCAACAGTAGCAAGTGGATTTGCTTATTATAGCCCTATGAGATAACATTCATGTAGCCGTTGTGGTGCAGTGGGTAGAGTGTTCGTCTGCTATGCCAGATGTCTCAGGTTCAAACCCCAGTCCAAGAAAACACCAAAAAAAATTTTTTTTCTAATTAGTAAAAATCCAATTATTGGGTTTTTTAAGAGCAGCGGTCATCTCTCGGCAATGGGCGGCATACCCACCGAGAGAATTTCTGCCATGAAAAAGCTTCTCACAAAAAATGCATTCGCCGTTCGGAGCCGGCATAAAACTGTAGGTACACCCAATTAGTAGGAAAAACAAAAAAAGAAGCATACCTCGAATTGGGAAAGAAGCTTGGCCATAAAACTTGTAAGAGTTATAATAGCGCCATTGTATTATATTATATATTAAGATAACATCCAAAATATGTTATTAGATTAACTTTTAAGCAGTGTTTGAAAAACTGAAGTCGAATTAGCAGAAGTTTGATTTTATTCCTTTTTGACTTTTGTTGCTATTTATTAAAATCAGACAAAAGCATGATTTTGATATTGTGGAGATTTCGTATTATTTAAAATCAACGCCTTCAATCAAATATCAAATATCATACTGTGAATTGCACTGCTGAATATCAAATCGCGAATGCCAAAGCCAATTTAATGTGAAAAATAAAACGAGTGCTTTGCTACTTTTTTCAATTTAACTCTGAAAATAAGCAATTGACTTCTCTTAAAGAAATCGAGAAGACAAGTTATATTATTCTGTGTTAAGAGTCTCATACAAGCTCACGTGTGGAACTGTTAAAGCAAGCTCACTAACTCAGCATGTGCTGTGCTTTACTGTACAAACGAAATAAACAAGGTGTGCTGGTGGAGTATTTGCGCTATTTTCTTAGAGAAATGTTACAGTGTGGGCTGTACATAAGAAGTAAACACATTGGAAAACTTAAATAGTAAACACATCTTAGACGTAAGACAACTATATTTTAAAGTAATTCGTAAAACGAAATGAACAAAAAAATTTAGGCAAGCCGAGCTTTTCGGCTTGTATGAAGCGTCCGCCACTGGTACATAATATGTATGTATGTGAATATTTATTTAAAAGATAATAATTGCAGTATAATTTTATTTTTTTAGAATTTGATGTTGATGTTGACGAAGTTAACGATACGAAAATGTAACGATTTTCCACATCGCACCACATAAGTTAAATCGACTCAAGGGTTTCAAAGTTTTTACAGAATATTTCCATCAATCATCAATGCGAAATGCTGTATCTATAGATATGTACTATTAGCCATCGTTTTAAAATATTACATTTGGGTAAATTAAGAGAATATCTGAGGATTTTGAGAATTAGTTCAACAGACTGCCAAAGACTCGACAAGTACTTTAACGAATGATATGCTTTTGGATGAAAGGACAGGAAATCGAGTTTCGTTCTCACGATTAGCTTACTGAATTGCAGTTAATCAAATATGGATAATAATTCAACCCATTGTGATTTGTAAGTAATGTTTATTCAAAATCTTTGCCAACAATTTATGAAGCTGAAACAGGCGTGTCCAGCATTTTCGGTAAAAATTGTAATATTTTCGTTGTAAAAATTAAATTAAAGTACGCATAAGTCTCCCTCATTCAGGCGCGGATCCAGGATTACGCCAACGAGACATTTACATTGTGCATGTCAAACGCTGTACTTTAATTGAATTTCTCTCAACTACCTACTATGCTCGCATCTTTTTCGATGGGCGACAAGTGCGCAGAACGATCATTTTCCACTTTAAGAAGAATTAAAAGTTATCTCAGGAACACGATGGGACAAGAGCGTCTCAATGGTCTTGCTTCCTTGAACATTCACAGAAGTATATATTTAACTGATGATAAAGTCCTTCAAGAATTTTTCAAAAAGCCTCGAAAATTTAAATATGATTGAAAGTTTGACAGAATCGACAATATAGTACGCGCTTATTGTATTAGATTTAATTCTTCTAAATTTCGGGTATTTTCTATTTAACTATAAGTTGTAATTGTATGTTATTATTGCCTACAAGGACAACTATTTTAATGAACTGATTCAATTGTACCTGTTTCACCTTGTGGATATGTGCATATAAAATATAATCTGAAAATAAATGAAAATGAAAATGTCGAGTTTTGCCATTGGACAGCTAAACCCATCCAACCATTGCTTTTGGAATGATAGAGTTTTCCTTGATCAGTTTGGGAAATTGGGGCGCAGAATCTATAAAGGCATTAATTTGGGATCTATGATAAACCACAGGGGGGGGGTTTAATCCGCCACTGCCCTCATTGCTTTATGTATATAGTGTATACAGGATTTACAGAGGTTTTCATTTAAAACACATGTATGAACAAATAAACTTAGTTAATGTAATTACTAGTAAATGTATTTATAAGCTTTTATGTTTTGATGAAATTAAATTTCAACTTCCAATGTAAAATAGTAACTCTTTTCATTAACAAGCTTTCGCGAAATTTTGTGTAAATAATAAAAAATTAATTAATACTTTTGTTTCCAGCAAACTACAACAACAACTTAATAATAATTCACATTTAAATGAAAATTTGCAAAGCTTTATTGCTCTGTAATGCTTTGAAACGAAAACAAGCACAAACAGCCGCACGAATTTCTGAGAAACTCTATCCCATGAGAGCTCGCTGCGTCATTAATAAACTAATAATGAATGGCAAAATTAAAGAAAAAAGTTGTAAATGCGAAATAAACATTAAATTGCGTTGTGGTAATGGTTGCAACTACAAATGTGTGTATATGAGAATGGTATAGAAAGCATTAGCACTACTTTACACTGTAATTACATTAGGGATATGACATTATTTATTATAAGAGACTAACAGAAGAACTAGACCAAATTTACAGGCTTAACTCAAAGAGTCAAAGTCTTTTATCGAGTATGATTTATTTTATATATGTATGTATGTATGTCCGTATCTGCTAAAGGCAACGGATTCGAATTTGGATCCGTTAAAAATCACGCTTCAAAATTAAAAATTTAAATAATTTTCTAATTAACACTTATCCTGTATAAGTGGGTCAAAATTGGCCAAACGACTTTGAAAGTTGCATATATTTTTATAGGATTCATATATTCTGGTGAAACTTTTTGACTTTTATTATTTAGGAAAACTACACTTAAAAAATGTTTTTGTTTAAATTTATCATTCACTGGATGGGCTCTACAAAAATAGTTACGTATATTGTATAAGTGGGTCAAAATTGCCCAATAGAAAAAGAAGTAAATAATTTATGAAATTTATGAATATCAATGGAACACGCGGTTGCTTTATGTTTTTTTTTTTTTTTATTAGTACGAGAAGCATCGAAACCTACTCCCGCCCGAAGCCGATCCTATGGAGTCACCGCCCAAGTAATACATCGTATGACATGGAGTTTTCTCAGTATCTCACTTGGGCTAATATCGGCGCCGGGGACTTATTGTTGTTGTTATAGCCACTAAGGCATTCCACGAAGGAGTGAGGAAAATGTAGGGCAAGTAACAGTCCTCTTTCGGATGTATTCGGATCGCTCAGCGACTGGTTCTTTCTGAGGCTAGCCCGACTGTCATGTGAACGATCTTTTGGCCATTATCAACCTTGTAAGTCAGTGACCATTAGTCGCCCCTTACGACAGAACACAGCTGATAAGCGGGGGAAAAGACGTGTTCAACGTCTTCTATAGCGTAGCAACACAAAGAACAAGAAGGACTAACGTTGTGCTTCAATCCACAAAGCTAGGCCCTAAAACACCATGCCGGCTAAGGAACTGAATAAGGTGGATATTGGCTGACACTGCTCTCTATCTGCCTAACTGCTCATATTGGTAATCAATCTATAAGTCTACTAGTATCACCAAAGAATTTTCAAAATGCACTTGTCGGTCTTAGAATGGCCATGAATGGTGAAGTTTGTTGCCCTGACTAGCGGACGTCGACAAGCTGACCGCACACAACCTTTATTGGTAATCATATTTTCATGATCGCCACATGTTTTTTACGCCTTTTCGATAGCTTGTATCAAGTTGCACAGCCTCTGATCAGTACCACACCAAGATATTTTATTGATGGCTACGAAGTTTACTCGCACCACCCAACCCAGATTCACATATTTTCACACACTTTTCTTGCGCTCACTAGCATTACCTCTGTTCGTTCCGCGAGCTACAGGACCATGGTTGCCTGAGCTTTTCTATCTGATTTGCGACTCCTCTTATTATGAGGTCATCTGCGTAGGCTAGAAGCTCTACAGATTTAGGATATTCCAGCTCTCGGACCGCATTGTACATAACATTCCACAAGATAGGGACTAGGATGGATCCTTGCGAAACTCGACTGGCTATCGCATAGTTCTCGACGCCCACATCGGAGTTGTAGACTAGTACTATCTCTCAAAGTAACTTATAATTATATTTGTAATATATCGGGGGTGTCGAACAAATGCGTTAGCTGCAAAAAATTCATTTGAAAAGCTTATTCTGAGACATTGATCGGAAGTACTATAGTCTTAAAATAAACCTAAGAACACTTTTTTCTGTACTTCCATAAAGGAATTTAATATTTATTAAATAAAAGAATACTTAAAAACTGGAATTATAGCCAAAATTTCATATTTTTTTGAATACAGGATAAGGGTTAATTATTCTGAGTGTACACTGTTATAAATATTGGAATATTTTTTCAACTTTGATTTGGTTTGAAAGAAATTTAAAACTTTTTTGGGCTAAATTTTGAACATTCGAAAGTTTAGAAGTTTCTTATTCCTTTTTGGTTTAAAATTCAAACTTACAAAAGTTCAAATATTTCAAAGTATTTTTTGGAATAAATTTCATACTTTTTTGGTTTAAATCTTACACTTTTTTTTTTTCATTTAAACTTTTAGGGCCGGTTTCACCATCTTAGTTTACGTCAAATTAACCACCGGTTAATTTAACCGGACATGGTGAAAACGGCCCTTAAGGTTTAAATTTTAAATTTTCATAGGTCGTAAAATTTGGTGTCAACAAAAAAATTTTTATTTTGGATTTGAAATTCCAACTTACTTTTTCGAGAAATGAACAATATACAAAGCTCATTTATAGTTATTAGAAAATTTGAATGAATGAATGGAGAAACAAACAAACACAAAATAATTATGGAAACAGACAAAATGAAGAAGGAAGAAAAACAGAAGAAGAGGATAGGAAAAAGGCACAATATGGAAAAGGCTTGAGGAGATGTTTGGGGGAGGACAATATGGGAGAAAAGGAGAAAAAAGGATAGGAAAAAAGATGCAATAGGGAAAAGCATGAAGAGGATTTGGAAGCAGACATTTTTGATGTGTAAACATCTTTGCTGTAGCTACGAGTGATTTCGAAAAACAGGTAAAGTTTACGCGTAAACATGTAAATGCGTAAATGCGTAAACCGTAAATGACCTTGGCATTGTCGGTGGTAGGTAGGTGCTAGGCATGTACTTACAAATGCTTGCATGCATAGTCGTGCTTCGCTTCGCTTCGTTGCTGTTGTTGCTGTTGTTTTCTGCAACAATGCGACAAATAGGCAAAATAAAAAGGACCAACCTGTTTGAACATGTATGCAAATGTATGGATATGCATTTTTCTGAGCAATATTGGCATCAAATGAAAGGTTTTGAGCAGGACTTCGATATGAAGCTCTTTTCATTGTGACCCCTAGACCGGGTCTCCAGATATGCGTCAAAACGAGGACCCGGATGATCCTTGAATGTTTCTGAGCAAAATTGTTCTCAAATGAAAGGTTTTGAGGAAGGCTTCTACAGAGAGCTCTACTCTTTACGATTCCTAGGTCGGGTCCCGAGATATACATAGGTCAAAACGAGGACCCGGATGATCCTTGAATGTTTCTGAGCAATATTGGTATCAAATGAAAGGTTTTGAGAAGGCCTTCTACAGGGAGCTCTCTTCTTTATGGTTCCTGGGTCGGGTCCGGAGATATGGTTCAAAACGAGGACCCGAATGATCTTCCATGTTTCTGAGCAATATTGGTATCAAATGAAAGGTTTTGAGCAAGGCTTCTACAGGGAGCTCTACTCTTTATGAGTCCTAGGTCGGGTCCCGAGATATGGGTCAAAACTAGGACCCGGATGATCCTTGAATGTCTCTGAGCAAAATTTGGATCAAATGAAAGTTTTTGAGCAGGACTTCGATATGAAGCTCTTTTCATTGTGACCCCTAGACCGGGTCTCCAGATATGGGTCAAAACGAGGACCCGGATGATCTTCCATGTTTCTGAGCAATATTGGTATCAAATGAAAGGTTTTGAGCAAGGCTTCTACAGGGAGCTCTACTCTTTATGAGTCCTAGGTCGGGTCCCGAGATATGGTTCAAAACGAGGACCCGGATGATCCTTGAATGTTTCTGAGCAAAATTGGGATCAAATGAAAGTTTTTGAGCAGGACTTCGATATGAAGCTCTTTTCATTGTGACCCCTAGACCGGATCTCCAGATATGGGTCAAAAGGAGGAGCCGGATGATCTTTCATGTTTTTGAGCAATATTGGTATCTAATGAAAGGTTTCGAGCAAGTCTTCTACAGGGAGCTTTATACTTTATGGTTCCTAGGTCGGGTCCGGAGATATGGATCAAAACGAGGACCCGGATGATCTTGCATATTTCTGAGCAATATTGGTATCTAATGAAAGGTTTTGAGCTAGCCTTCTACAGGGAGCTCCATTCTTTATGATTTCTAGGTCGGGTCCCGAGATATGGGTCAAAACGAGGATTCGGATGATCTTGCATGTTTCTGAGCAATACTGGTATCAAATTAAAGGTTTTGAGCAGGACTTCAATACAGAGTCCCGAGATATGGGTCAAACGTGAACCCGAATGAGTTTGCATGTTTCTGAGCAAAACAAATCAAAATCAGAAATCAAAAATCAAAAACCAAACAACAAAACAAAGAAAAACAACAAAATGTAGCAGTGACAATGACAACAAAAAATTTTAAAATCGATAGTCGCATTTTAATTAAAGGAACAAGGGCAAGGGAATAAAAATTCGATTTCGAAACTGTTTACACATCAATGTTCATGAGTACTCGTTACTCACGCTTTCTTTGTTTTTTTTTTTTTAATTTAAACCAAAAAAAGGTTTAAATTTTAAACTTCTGAAAGTCTTAAAATAAATTTTAATTTGGAATGAGATCGAAACCTTAAAAGTTTAAAAATCTTTTAAACTTTTCAAAGTTTAAATTTTAATAATTTTTCGGTCGTGTCCTATATATCGACCAAAAAATTTAAAATTTATACCAAAATTTATTTGAGTGTACTTCTTCACAAAAGTTCACTAGCAGTTCCTAGACGGCATCAAAAATGTAGTTCAAACCAGCTTTCTGGAAAAATGTATGGAGAGAGAGGACATACCTAACTCAATATATGAAATATTATCCGTATTTATGTATGCACCGCACATAAAAATATAAATGCATATATGTATGTACACTAATGTAATTATTGTAAAATTATGTTTAAAAAAGAAAAAAAATATACTCGTATGCTTAGTTATGGGAGTATTTTACTAAACATATTTTATTTAATTTACTTATTATGTTAAGTATTTAGTTAGTTTGTTGAAGGCTTACGTGAAAGCAAATATGTACATACATATGAAGGAGTTAGAGCCAAAAGCATCTAAGTACACCTGACATTGTTTTGAGATAATTAAGGTTGAAGTTGATTACTTCAATACAACTCAATGCAATTCAATAGTCCGGCCAATAGATGGCACTATAACATCCGAAATGACTTGGGTTCCACAATATATGACTTGGGTCTCTTTTTCACCAAATAAACACTATATTTAACTGTACAAATATGTGTATGGATATAACTTATATTTTCATAAAATATCACTAGGATTATAGGGTTCGATTTTAGCCCCTTCATATGCGCTTATTCCACATATTTTTTAATACATACGTTTTTTACATACACAAGTATACCCAATAAATACAACGTATTCTCCACGAATTCGCGTCGGATTCGCTTTCTCTAATTATATTATCACAGCAATTGTTTGCGGCGATAGGTAGGCGACTCCGAATTCTCAGGCATGCCACCTATCACTGGCGATTCGAGAATTTGTTCATTGGGTATGGGTTTATTGGGTATGTATAAAAGTGTGCTTCATTACACTTTTAAATAAATTAATAAATGCACAATTGCATACATATATTTAGGGTTTTTTTTTTTTCAAAAACGTATGAGTTGAAACTTTCTCAAAGCAATAAAATTATAATTGTTTTTTTTTGGCCATTTGGCGAACTAAATATGTATGTACATTAAGCCGTATCACGTTATATGGACAAAAAAAAGTTTAGTGTGTGTCAGTTTTATTTGAACACTTATGTCGAAAAAAATATTTTTGGTGTAAAATTTTTTTTTTAGGCCCGCGTTAAAAACAGCTAAATCGCGTTTTTTGTAATAACTTCCTTATTTGATGTCGGATCTCTACGATCTTAATGTCGCAGAAAAGGTCTCGCTCAGCACTATATTTGGCCCATATAAAGCTTCGTCCTCAAAGGTTGTCCTGAGTTTTACCTTTAAAAATTTTGGAGTTACTATTAGATTTTTTTATTTTTATCACTAATACAAAGCTCTCAAAAAACCATGAAGAATCCCCCAAAAAAATTCTAGCCTTTATTCACAAACAAAAAAGTTATAACGTTGTAAAATAAAACACTTGTTTTTTTTTTATAAAAAATTACCACAGAGAAACGGCGAAACACGTCAGCTTAATTTTTGGCTCCAGATTACGATGGAGTTTTTAGAAAATCCGGATTAGCTCCCATTTTCTAGATATTTAAGAAAACATTTTCAGTTTTCACATACAAAGCGATCCGATGGGGGGCGTATGAGTAACTATTGTTGAGGTAATAAAAATAAAGAAAAGGGGAAAAAACTATACGTACATATATGTATATAAAATGCATATGAGAGGAAAGAGAATACCCTGCACATAAATTTTAAGTTGTTTTATACGTTCGAAACCTGAATGTTTTAAAGAAAATTGTATTCAAAACAATGAAAATATGTCTTTAGCGGCGAATCATTCACATTTTTCCATAATCTGAGTAATTTTTTTTTGAGTGTGAGCAAAGTAATATAAACGACGAAGAACTCACTTTCAGAGCTCTCAAACTTCTTTCATAAATATCTAAAAATTTGGAGGACATCGTCATTTTCGGTCTCGGTTATCACATATAAGAAGATGTTTTCGGGATTAAAGTAATATGCATTATTTTCAATTGTAGGCTGAATAATTAACTGCATTTCTAGGGGCAGACGACGCATCCAGCGCAAGTATTGATAATACATTTAGACTTCCATTGTCTCTTTAGGCGCGTATAATTTTACAACGAACTCTAGCAGTTTTTTTTTTAAATGACTTGGATGATTTTACGATACGCACGGATGCAGAAATCGTGAAGCCGTTGTAAGCCATCGCGCTGTGCTTAGAGATCCCACTTGAATACTTGCCAAATCTTCACTACAGCCATTATCATTCAATATGAATAACGTTGATCAGCACGAATAGTCCAATCATCAACAATTTTTTGCATATCATGTGTCCAGTATTGGTAGCTGTTCTATCGCGGTACATAATCAAGTCAAGCGAGGACTTAGAATACTTTTTAATCAAAAACTCATACTATATGGCTTTACTGCCTCATATAAATAAGAACTTGGGATAATTTTTCAAAAAACAGGTTCTCTGATTTTAAAACGGTATAATTTTTTTGTTTGTGAATAAAGGCTAGAATTTTTTTGGGGGAGTCCTCATGGTTTTTTGAGAGCTTTGTATTAGTGATAAAAATAAAAAAATCTAGGGATAGTAACTCCAAAATTTTTAAAGGTAAAACTTAGAACAACCTTTGAGGTCGAAACTTTATATGGGCCAAATATAGTGCAGAGCGAGACCTTTTCTGCGACATTAAGATCATAGAGATCCGAAATCAAATAAGGAAGTTATTACAAAAAACGCGATTTAGCGGTTTTTAACGCGGGCCTAAAAAAAAATTTTTACACCACAAATATTTTTTCGACGTAAGTGTTCAAATAAAACTGACACACGCAAACTTTATTTTCGTGATACGGCTTAATGTACATATATCTGTGGCCACAAGCCATAATCGCCTAAGTAGTAAAATATGATTTCGAGATAAATTGATTTTTATATTCGAATGTGTATTTTAAAAATCATAAAAGTTGATTAAAAAATATGAATGCCAAACCGATGAACCATCCACGTTGCTACGATTAAAGTTAGTATATAAAACAAAATGTGATGAAGAAATTTCATTAAGTATATGTATATATTAATTTTGGCTGTTACAGCAAATTTAATATACCTCTATTGTGAGTTAAGCCAAAATGTTTTTATTAATATCTTTTGATTGGAATACAGAAATATAGAGTTTTTAATGTATAATAACGTGGTATATATAACTCAATTTTGTCTTAAGTCGACCTAGGCTGTTATGGCTTGTGTCCACAGATATATATAACTTCTACCAAAAAGAAAAATTGCAAACAAAAGTAGCAAAAATATTCTCATATTCGAAGGTTTTCATTGCGTTGAATCATGTTCCGACCTAAAAGTGTAATATGTATCTGCATCAATATTGGTCATGCAATCGAAAAGCTACGAGTTTTATCTTAAAGTTTTATCGTTTCAAATGACGTTGAGCTTGCTAAACTAAAATTTTTGTTCGCATTTGGAATTGTGCATTGTTCGTCCATACATTAACCCGTATAAAGAAAACGTTTTTCTTTGCAGTATTTACATTCAAAATGTATGTCTAATCCAAATACTTGAGAAGAACATGAACAACGATTTTTTCTTTTTTTATTAAAACTTTCTATTAATTCCATTAGAAACCTCGCGAAAGTCTATCATTAATAAATATCTAAGTGTGAAAACTTCTAAAAGTTGATTATGTACTACATATTTCTATTTGGCTTTCCACACTCATTTAGTGAATCTGCATTTTAGTTTTACTCCGCATCACATCGACATCTATCTATATTATTAATACGCTAACATAAATTTTGTTCCTTCTTCTCCGTCGAAACTACTGAACCGATTTTAAAACTAAACACGCCATTAGAAAGGTATTGCTCTCAAATAGAACTGCGCCGATTTTCATTAAAATTGGTTGGAAAATGCGCCCACAATCGTCGTTGGAAAATTCCCGTGTGGTTGTTGTTGCATGCATTTGAACACAACAGAGCTGTCTCAATGCGCAAGCATATGTACCTGACTTTGAGCGTTTTCACCAAACCACGCAATTCTGAACATGTTTGGCTGGATGTGGTGTGTAGTTTCAAAGAAGTAGAAACGTAAAAAGGTAGCAAAATTACTACAACAAAAACATAATGGCAAGGAATAAGTAGGATAAGAAATAATAAATAAAGAAAGTAGAAATAAAATGAGACAATTACGTACATATATTGTACAATGTACATATGTATCTATGTATGTACGTAGTTAGAAGAATTAGTAGGACGAGTAACAACAACAACACCACACCAAATATGACAGCAACAACAACATCTACAAACAAAAAACAATATCTACAAACAACAACAACAACAACATATTAGCAGTGACAATGAGAAGAAGCACTATAACAAAAAGAAATATACGGAATAAGTAGAATAAAAAAGAAAAAGTAAGAAAGAAAGGGGGAAAGGAACGTCGAGAAATAGAAAGAAGCAATTAGGAAGAATAGAAACAACGATAACAACAACAGTAAGGTTTTTTACCGTTATTTTAAGAAAATTCATTTACGTAGAGGAATTAAGAAGAAAAGTAGCAACGACAACAACAACAATACGGGTTTTTACAGTTATTCTAAGAAAGTTCATTGAGGTATCTTCTATTCTTCTATATTATTAATACGCTAACATAAATTTTGTTCCATATTTTCCGTCGAAACTACTGAACCGATTTTAAAACTAAGCACACCACTAGAAAGGTATTGCTCTCAAATAGAACTGCGCCAATTTTCATGAAAATTGGTTGGAAAATACGTCCACAATCGTCGTTGGAAAATTGACGTGTAGTTGTTGTTGCACGCTTTTGAGCACAACACAAAGTCAAGTAATAAGAAGGATAAGAAAGAATAAGTAGGAAAGAAATTTAGGAAAGAAAAGAGCAGAAATAGATAGATATAAGTTCATATGTAGGAGAATTGTGAAGACAACGACAACAACACCAACAACAACAACAAAATAGTAGCGGTGACATTAGCAACAAAAGGAGCAGCATCAACAGGACCAATAATAAAATAGTAACAGTGACAATAACACCAAACAATTATACAAAAACTATAGTTGCGCCTTAGTCATAAGAAAACATCTAGAAAACTGTCGAATTTCGACAGTAGGCAGCACTCTAGTTAGAGATAAATTGAACACAGCACAATGACAAATTATTTCGCATTCACTGCACAGTGACATTACGTAAACATACATACATACATTTTAACACCAGTGTCCTTGCATATGTATGTATGTAAATATGTATGATGATTGGGGTGCGTCAAGGCTGCATTAAAATCTAGCTAAAATAATTAATAGCGTAAGTGTGAAGTATGTACATATGTCTGTATATAAGCGCATGTGCACATGCAGTCTTCTATATTCCATTTTTTTACTTATTGCCCTCAACTCCATGTGATTTAGTTAAGCGTCTTTTAATTTGACAAATTAAATTGGTTTATATACATATAAACTCACACATTGCATTGCATTTTTACTATCGCACTAAAATTAACTCAAGACAATTTTATAGAAATTGAGCACAGACAGGAATTTGTGCACTTTGACTTTTATAGCATTGACAGACGGCAGCGATAATCCCGATTACCGCAACACTTAATTCGATTAAAATTTTACCCTGACAGACGGCAAGTATTGCGGATTAACGAAACAGCTGAAGGAAGGTAGGCGCAGCGGCGAATCAAAAACTTCTTGTTTTATTTCCAAAGGTAGGGTAATGTCAAAATCAAAACGAAATCACATCATGGTCAATAGGAATGGGCGAGTGCCAAACTAGTTCAGATTTCAACCAAGGCGAAATATCATTTTGACATTACACTCTACCAATTACAATAACAAATTACATTCAAAATTTCTGAATTCACTTATGCGCCTACCTTCCTAGATCTGCCTTGGGTTCTTCTTTTTCTTCCCTTTCATTCACAATAGACATTTTTCACCAGGGATGTCATTACAAAATGCTCTAATCCGCTAAAATTTTGAGGACTAACTCAAGAGATATTCCGGATTACCTCCAGTTAATTCTCAAGTTAAGTCTGAATTAGCTAGATATTCCGGATTATCGCTGCCGTGTGTCAATTCTGTTACGCTTCATTTATTTTTGGCTTACCGTACTGTGCTGTGGTGTAGAGCGAAAGTGCAATGCAGAATGGGGTGGCATTAAAATAAATTTCTGCATCACTTGTATTTAGTGCACGTACATATGTATATAATACATATATGTATAATTAAAGGAATAAATACTCAAAATAAGTTCTTGGTATGGGTCACAATTAGTAAAAGCTGACTTTCGAATGAGAAGTATTTATACGGTGTGTACATATATAAGCTGCGCGGATGGATTCTGCAAATTCAATTACATACTTGTAAATTTCTTTCGAATTAAAAGTTACTCATACGTCATGTTGGTTCACAAAAATGTAGGTACTGCCAAAAATGGTTTCTTTCAAGCTGCACCGTTACTTCTCTTTTGTACATACATATGTACATACAACCCCTCAGGGCCGTGCGCAGGAATTAGCCTTGGGGGGGGTTTTTAATTTTGGTTTGCATTCGCATACATTTTTCGCTAAGATAAACATATTTGCTGAAACAGATATCCAGACCCATACACCATAAATTTAAATGTTCTGTAACTTTTCTGAAACTCATTATGATTCATGAAAACCTAGTTAACCAGGTCCTGAATAGTACACGGAAAGAATATTTTACTAGAATCAATGCCGAGACGAGAAAAATTAGACTTGATTTTGAACTTAGAAAATAATTTCTTAATATCAAGAAAATCCAAGAAAATTTCTTGCTTCAAGTGAAATTGGATTTTAAATAAATAAGAAATAATTTACTTAGGGTAAGTGTTTTTTTCTTGTTTTTTGAAATAAATTAAGAAATTATTTTTTTGTTGCAAGTAAAACTTTTCTTATACGAGCTTAAGTAAGTAATGCGAGAGACTCACATCGTAGTATAGTAATATTTCGATCTATACCACATATGTGTCACCCTCATATTGTAGTTTAATTGAAAATTTTCATAGCATAGCCAAATCATAATATTGATATTCTAATATTCATACCACATGTGTGTCTGAGGCATAAGAAAATATTAAATATTAAATTAAGCAAATATTTTCTAAAAATATTAAAAACGTAAAAAATAAGGAAAATGAAAACTAATCATGAGGGATTAGAAAACCATAATTAGTCAACTAGTATTTTTCTAGGACTTGTTTATTGAAACGACAACATTTTATTTAATATAAATGAAGATGCAAATAGTGAACTCCTTATACCAAATGGTTCACTAACAATCTGAGAATTTCTAAAATATTCAGAAATATGCAAAGCGGATGGCAAATGAAAAAAAATACATGTAACTTTGGAAATGCAAATTCAGCAAGAAAATTCGCTCAAGAAAACGTTTTCTTATTAATTTTACATTTTTTTTCGCTGTATTTTATTGTTCCAATTCGTCGAAACACAATTTTCTTAAATTCTTCTTGATATTAGCAAAAAGATTTTCTTTATTTAAGTAAATTTAAGAAAAGATGTTTTTATTTATTTAAACATTTTTTTCAACATTTTTTTTCTATAGATTTTGTTAGTGTTCTTGAATAAGAAAATAATTGTCTCATTTTTGGAAAACTCAATTTCTTATTTCCAGTAATAATTAAGTCAATTTTTCTTATTTCCCTAAAAATTTTCTAAATTGAGTTCAAGAAAGCATTTTTCTTGATTCAAGTATACAAATTTCTTTCCGTGTACTGTTTACAGTACTTGTTAATTGAAACTGCTCACTGTTTTCACAAAATGAACATTTTTTGTTATCAGTACAATTTTTTTAAAAATGCCAAACAAACATATGCTACACAACTTTGTAATTTCGGAAAGCTCCAAGTGCAATTCAAAGTGCCGAACTTATGTATTGGCCAACCTTATTTTTTGCAACTTTTACCAATTCTTCTTCCGTAAAATTATTGTAACTAATATTGTCAAAAATTATGAGTCAAAATTCAATGCAAAATTTATAAACTGTATTTTGAAAATTTTGGCAAAATCATTGCAACTTAGATTTGGTCATGGGGGGGTTTTAACCCCCCAAACCCCCCCCGTGCGCACGGCCCTGCAACCCCTCATAAAACATGGAGGCGGCCAACATCCAGATCACTACAGTACTTTCAACTGTTCCAATAATAATACAATGGCGCTATTATAACTCTGACGAGTTTTATGGCCGAGCTTCTCTCCCAATTCGAGGTGTGCTCCTTTTTGTTTTTTCCTACTAATTGGGTGCCGGCTCCGAACGGCGAATGCATTTTTTGTGAGAAGCTTTTTCATGGCAGAAATACTCTCGGAGGGTATGCCGCCCACTGCCGAGAGGTGACCGCTGCTCTTAAAAAACCCAATAATTGGATTTTTACTAATTAGAAAAATTTGTTTGGCTCGGACCGTGGTTTGAACCCGAGACCTCTGGCATAGCAGGCGAGCACTCTACCCACTGCACCACAGCGGCCACAACTGTTCCAAACATTCAGATAATCCTAAAGGAAAATATGTTCCTACAGCATATATACATATATACGTATATGTGCAAAATAAATACATAAAACTATAGAAAAAACTATGTTGTTGCAGAATTTACGGCCATAAATATTCTAATGCAACCGCGAATTTCCTACAGCAACCAAAAAGGCCAGACAAAATGATATGAGTTACGTTTATGATAACAAGTACAAAACGGGTACTAACAATGGCTTTTTTTTTTTTTTTTTTTTTTTTTTTTTAGTAGGGGGAAGCATCGAAAGCCGAAAAGTGCGAGACTTCAACCCGCTAAACCTAACCTACTCCCGCCCCAGACAATACTCCCACGGAACCACCGGAGAAGGTATTACTTCCTGGGAGTGGGGATTAGACACTTAAGTCTACATATTTTTTAATTGCGGACGGACTGACGCCTACGTTGATCTGTCGAGCTCAGTTGGGCCATGATTGAGGCCGAAACCTCGCTAACTATATCCCATGTAGCAGAGGACTGACACATAAGTGCAGTCAAGTTTTCCACCGTGATAGCTGCTCCTGAAATACCCTGTATTCGCCTACGTTCTGCTAGGAAACGAGGACATTCAAAAAACACATGTTCTGCACTTTCTACCTTTCCTGGACATTCAGGGCAAAAGGGACTCTCTTCTAACTTAAACCTATAAAGGTAAGCTCTAAAACACCCATGCCCACTAAGGATCTGGGTGAGGTGGAAATTAGGTTCGCCGTGCTTTCTATCTACCCAACTGCTGATGTTCGGTATAAGCCTGTACGTCCATCTACCCTTCAATGAAGCTTGCCAACGTTGCTGCCACATTTGGCGACACTTCCCTTTACTAACAATGGCTGTGGTTGTGGTTGTGCTGTAAGCTTCAGGCAATACTAAATTACATACATTTAAAAGAAAAGCCAAGACGGATGTGTCTATTTGTTAATGTTTTCACATTTGGATAATTCATGGGCACCATTAGTTGCAATAATGACTGAATTTCAAGAACCAAGAGCAGCGCTAGCCTTTGCTTGCAAAAATTCGCACGGGCTAACAATATGCAGCTGCTGCTATGCTTTATCTCAACCACGCGCCTCCTCACACTTTCTGTCTTTCACTCACTCACACCTCTTTTTCTACCACTTGTTTGCCCATGCAAGCCAAATAGGCTATTTTTAGGCGTTGCAACATTTACGAGTGTTTCAAAACTAACGTCATTATGTGGCTTTACTATGAATTACCACTTGCGCTATGTACATGCATATGTATGTGTGTATGTATGTAATTGTTAGCACAACAATTATTTACAACTGTTATAAAACATGTTGCCCTCGTTTCCCCTTTTTCTTATTCCACAATTAAACATTCCCACTGTATGTGCAGCCTGCGTTGCTTTGAACATTGTGTTTCATAAAATTAATGTTGATTATTATTGTTGTTGTTGTTGTTGTTGCTATAGCTGTTGTGTTCTCATTTGGTGAATTTGCATAAATTTGAATGCTTAAATTCTCACATAATATTCCTAGGCTTTTTGTATATATTTGTATATTTATGCGTGTATGGCAATTGCACTTTATTACGATTAACATTGAGTTCTGCCAAGGCCAATTTTTCCCATCCGTTCTTTAAACTTTTTTTGCATATATTAATATATGTATCTATACAAAGTGGTGCAAAAGGCAAAAACAGAATGAAAGATGGCTTAAATTTTGTCAGATAGTATGAGTATTGTTTATTTTATCCACGCTTATGTAATGCAGCCATTATCACAATGCCGAAAACCTCCATAATTTATGTACATATGTATGTATATTAAAATAAGCAGAGTGATATTTGGGAAATTGCACATTAAAAGAAGTTACGAAACGCAGTATTTGATAATTTTTTATTTGTTGTTTATTATTATTGTTTTTTTTCTTTTAATTCATCACACATCTTACCAACCTGTTTTTACACATGTTCATACATGTCTAAGGAGCACTCGAATTTTCGCCATTAAAATCCCAATTTGTTTTTGCGTACACTCATAGAAAAACACCATTTTAAAATCAAAAATTAATTTTTTATTTTCTCAATGCACGTTTTAAACCAGATCATTTCTATTTTAAAAACGAAAAAAGTAAAGTGAATATTTCAAAAAAATAATAATTGAGTTAAACGTTTGCAACTTTTAGGATGGGATGAAGTTACATACATACATACATACATACATACATACATCCATACATACATATATACATACATACAGGTGAAGCTAATAAAAGCGTGTTAAAAAGAAACCTACTTAGGCTGTGTGCCAATCGGAACATTTTTCTCTATGGGAAAATGAGGTGGAAAATTTTACCATGTTGAGAAAAAAATACAATTATGCTGTGCCAAACGGAATAGAAAATTTTGACAGTTACAAAGATAAACTTTTGGACGAAAACAGACAACGATACAATTTTAAAACGTAAAATGAATATAATTGTTGATGGCAATATTGATGGAAACAGGAGATATGTATCCATGTAATGATCTGATGTTATTTTGTTTTTAAATATTTGTGTTACTTGTGTATGTATGTAATTACAAAATGTCAGAATTTTACCTAGCCCATTGAGCTAAGTAAAATTATGACAATAGAATTCACCACGAATACTGCCAAAATTTTACTCCCTTACGTCAAAATTTCATTTTTTCTACCGATTGGCACACAGCCTTAAATTAAAAATGAAAATGAACGTTGATTCAAAAAATCGCTCTTTGTTCAAATTTTTTTTGTGAGAAAATATTTTTTGTGAGAAATCCTACAAAAACAATAATGAGAAGCAATTTTTTTTTTTTAATTTTGTTTTTTATGATGATTCAAATAATTCATAGATTCTTTTTTGGGAAAAGGGAAGTATAAAAGAATCATTACAATTCAATATAATGTTGAAAAACAAGCAACCAAAAAGTTGTTGAATGTTCCACTATGTGACGCCGTTGGATTGAATTTTAGGTTGATGTAATGGTTCGAATCCGGTGGAGAATATCAAATAAAGAAGAAAAAGGAGAATAAGAAATAAAGATAGCAAATAGTGCAGGCGAAGAAGGAGAGAAGGTGAAGGAGGAGGAGAATATAAAATAGAGAAGCAGTTTTTTTTTGTCTCATAGTGCTTAACCCCAATCCTAAAACCGAATTATTCCTAAACCAAAAAAGCTTTTTGTCTGAAATTTTGGGTATTCCTCCATTTGTGTTCATAAATTATGAAATAATTATTATCTTTGGGCTATTTATTTATTTTAACCATTTTTTTTGCAATCGTATAAAATTGTAACGAAAAACCGAAAGTGAGCCTCAAAGACTCACCTTAAGCATCTTTATCGTAATAAGCTTACATTTCCAGAATTCAACTAAATTTTGAATCCGTTGTTCACAAGGTTTACCCAGTGAGGCTTTTACATTATGAACTCATCATACTTCCCCCGGATTTTGGTGAATTCGTCGTATTTCACCATAGATCTTTATACAATAGGATGTCATAAAATTAAGGAGGCCGGCAAGGTCAACAATTTCAAAACAATTAACATTTTATCATTTTCCTGTTTACTGAGATTCTAAATTACGGAAAAGATGCGTTCAGATAGAGAACCGAACGATGAGCTGCTTTATGCGTGAGTGATTTCACCACAAACGTCGCATTTTAAAAATTTGGAATTTGGTTGCAAAAAATATATATTAGGGGTGATCATATGAAAAATTTATTCATATTAATTTGATTCATAGCTTTTCTCATTGTGTGCACAAAACAAATTTATAACAGATGTAATAAAACCATTTGTAATGAACATTCAATCAACTACAAAAATGTGTGAAAATTGCAGTACATTAATATCCCATATTTTACGGAATTACCTTTTTTATCTTTATATAGTAAAAAAAATTGTCATAAACCGTTATAAGAATGTATAAAAATGCTTCTGAATTCATTACTGCACAAATAAAGTAAAAAACAAATACCAAAATAATGTGTTTCAAATTTTTCCTTTTCAAAATTCGGTGATTAGGGTTAAAATAAAAATGAACATTTTTAAATTTTAAATGTTTTTTTTTCTTGATTTTACAATATTAGAATGAACATTTTTCAATTAACGTTTTTGCGAATTTGAAGCACGTTTTCATATATTTTTATAATGTTTTTTCCTTGAGTGTACGCGAACGCATTGTGATCGTTTCGACATATGCACATATGCATGATTAAACAAAGTCTTATGTACATACATATTTATGTATTTATACAAATCTGTATTTATGGGCATTTCTGATATCAAAGTTCTATTTGAGTTTGTGATTTTTGCAACAAAATTTGTATTTTAAATGATTTATTATAGAATGTTAAACGTGCAGTCATTTGCTTGGGATTTAAACTGGTGTTCTGTGTGCCTATTTATTTATACTTGTTGTAGGTTGTAGTAGTACGCTAGTGTGTATGTATATACAAATTTATAATGCAAAAACAACACTTTAGTATTGTGATTTAAAAAATAATGCATGTTTGACGGAGGCAGGATTTTCATTCATTCCAGTCTAGACAAGTACAAACATCAAAAATCCGCAGCTTAACTAGATATTAAACTTATTTTTAAAAAGTTTGTAAAATTTAATTTCATAACAAATAAGAAAGAGGCCTTGAATCGTTAGCTTGCGCTTCATATTTCAACAGAAACTCTTTCTATTGATTACTAACAAACACTATATAACTTATAGTTTGCTGCTTACATAAACTTCTACTCATTCTTTTCGGCACTAATGGTTTCTAGGGTTTTCTAAATGATAATTTACATCTTCTTATGTCTCGGCTACAAAAATTGTGTTACTAAAACTTCAGCAAAATGCATTAAATGTCGATAATTACCTACTACTATGCGTAACTCTCTTATCTATTTTTACAACACTGCGCTGACATACATACATATGTACTCAATATGTATGCAACACACGAAGTCAACTTAAAAGTAAACTCTACAAGATTCTTACATCAATACAAAAAGATCTCCAAATATCTATCAAACAACTCAGCACCACTTCCTTAGCTGGCAAGCACTTAGAAGAGACTCCTTAGCAGCTAAAACAGAGCTGGTATTGTCACAACAGATGATGTCGCATCCAATTACTTGATAATTATGTGCTTCATTGGGGCGTAACAGAAAGAAAGTAGGAATGAAATAAGGCGGGAAAAAAATCCTTTGATATATACATAAGTACATATGTACATATATAAAAGTATGTAGTAGTTAAATATTTGTAGCAAAGCTAAGCAGGTTAGCAGCAACTTACACTTAAAGCAGCTGAAAGAGGAAGATAAGGAAGTATTTAGGTATTTAGTGTGGGCAACAAGAAGCTCGCCGCTAATGTACCAATACTTGTTGAAGCATGTCACGTCGCATTAAAGTTGAATGTTGAAATGGGTCAATGGTGATGGAATTATGTGACGAAAAACGTAAGAGGAGTTGAATGAAAATGAATGTGAATGTGCGTAAATTGAAAACCATTTTACGATTATTATAGAAACACACGCAACTCGCCAACGCTTAAGCGCAAGCAATCAACCGACTGTCCATTTTAATTTATCAATTTTAATATTGAGTTTTGAAGAGACACCATTAGAAATAAGTCTTTTAAAAACTTTGTATATGTATGTAAGTATGTACTTTAATGTTATTTATATTTATTCTTTTTACTTTTTATGCGTTTTATTTCACTTATATATTAAGTCTCACTGCTTGTCCTTTTTAATAATTCCATTTGTACTTAAAAAGAGTGAACATGGCGAGCTTTTACAAAAATATGTATGTAGAGAACGGGAAAGAAATTAAGTGGTAAAGTGAAGAGTTGAAATTCTGTTTAATATTTTAATTATTAAAAAATAAGCTTGGCTCATTGAGTGGCGACAAAGACTATGAAGTGCTTTGCAAAAAACAAAGTTATTATTGCACGGGCTAGTCATAGTAGATAACATCAACTAAGAAATGACTTAGAAGCTATGCAAGTGGAAAGTAGAGCTATTATAATATGTAGAGGTATATTGCATACTCAGTTATGTGTTTTAAAGGCTACCAAGTAGTGCATTAGGAAACTTCATTATAGGCTTGACAGACGGCAAATATTGCGCATTAACAAAACAGCTGAAGGAAGGTAGGCCCAGCGGTGAATTCAAAAACTTCTTTTTTTATTCTCAAGGTAGAGTTAGAGTGTATTGTTGAAATCAAAGCGAATTCACGTCATGGGCTATAGGAATGGCGAGTCCCAAGCGAATTCAGATTTCAACCAAGGCGAAATATCATTTTGACATTACACCCTACCATTTACAATAACAAAATACTCTGGAAATTTTTGAATTTTCCTATGCGCCAAACTTGCTAGATCTGCCTTGGATTCTTCTTTTTCTTGACTTTCATTTACAATAGAGATTTCGCCATAGATGTTATTACGAAATGTCCTAATCCGCTAAAATTTTGAGGGTTAACTCAAGAGATATTCCGGATTATCGCTGCCGTCAATGCGATTAGACTCATAAACATTTATTCATGTAGACAATACAAATATTTAAAGTCTCTTCAATACACAATAAAAGCTAAATTCAATACAATTTTCATTTACTCAATTACAGTCAAAGTTGTATTAAAGGTACTATTTTTCTTATGACACAGCATTATTGATTTCATTTGTACACCAAAATTTAAGTTAAATTTAAACAAAACAAAATCTTATTTTTTTTAACACGCTTTTATTAGCTTCACCTGTATGTATGTATGTATGTATGTATGTATGTATGTATGTATGTAACTTCATCACATCCTAAAAGTTGCAACATTATATCTTTCAAACATTCACTTTTATTTTGTTCTCTCTATTATTTCTATTCTCCTCCGGATTCGAAACATGACATCAACAGCCCAACGGCATCATATAGTAGGACATTCAACATTATACTTTATGCTTCATTACGGCTTTTAAGCTACCTTTCCTCAAAATAGCCTCTATGAATTTCAATTCACTCCCGTATACAAGCCAATAAGTAACAAGCTTTCAGGGTACGGAAAAACTCACTCACGAACGCTCAAAAATACACTCTTCTCAAATCACAAACAAATGTTCAAAGAAAAACGTATAACCACTCAAATAGCGAGCGAACTAACGCACAACAGCCAGCGGTCGCTCATGGCGATGGCGATAAACTCAATGCATAAATTTACTCAAAAATGAAGCTTGAAGCTTTTCGTTTTGTTGCTGTTGTATTTGCAATGAAATCAACCGCATGTACATACATACGTATGCAAAGCAAGAACTGATTTTGTTTGTTCAAATTCTATTTATAGCACTTATAGCACGGTTGCCGAACTTGGTAATTACCAAAATTGGTTATTTTTTCGCTGCTGGTTTCTTGGTAACTTTCACATGTGTTTGGCAATTTATATTTTCAAGAAGTTGTTTACAATATTTGTGGTCTACAAGAAAATATGGAAGTGATTATAGGACAATGAGAATATTTTGGAGCGCTGACTGTTCATTGTGAATATGCACAGGCAAATAAAGAAGAGCATATCTCCGATTAAAAACCGAAATAGTTTTGCTTCGATACACATAGTACATATTAGTTGATATTTTTTCGTTTAGGCTTCATTTTTGAGCTCTTATGAGCAATGTTTTTTTTTTATAAGGAAAAAATTTATGTGAAAAATTAATATCTCAATATGCAAAATACATTTGTTATAAGTTTACAATAAACTTACTTCAGTAAGCAAAACGTTTGGAAAATCTTTAATATAAAACCTGTAATTCATTTAATAGTAATTGCTGAATCAACGAAAAGGAACCCTAATTCTATAAAGGCATTTCATGTTTGGAAAGCAATTCTTAATAAACATTTTTATACAACGTGAGGTGAAAAAAATTTCTCAATAAATAATAGCTTAAAAAAACTAAAAAACACGCTTTAATCTTAAAAATCGTACTAAAAATTGAGAAATAATTTAATTAGAAACAAAATGATGAACGAAAATATAAGTATTTAAGGAAAAGCGTGGGGTGCTTAGTATGTCAAACAACATTTAAAATCGGTGCTTTTTTACTAATAATTTTATTTTGACTTTTTTGAGATTTCATATATCGTACTCTTTAATTTCGCAACTAGGTATATTTTTGTACTAGTTGTACGAATCGAATATTTTCATGTTCAAATATTATTGAGCACCCCCACGCTTTTCCTTAAATACTTATATTTTCGTTCATCATTTTGTTTCTAATTAAATTATTTCTCAATTTTTAGTACGATTTTTAAGATTAAAGCGTGTTTTTTAGTTTTTTTAAGCTATTATTTATTTGTCTTACTCCCTACTTGTTTTACTTTATCCAGACAGACATTACCACGAGCAATAAAAAAAAAAACTGCATTTCATACCAATTTATTGTCTGCTAACGTTGATTAGCCTAAATAGCAACGTGTTTACTCTAACCCTTTGCACAATTTAGTTATCCTACACATTGCATTGCCATTGTCTTGCTACAGTGTAGTTAGTTTCTTTCATTTTATTTTGTATGCATTGTTTACATGAAATCACCGCAAATTCTTTGCCAGAAACCGTAGATACTACGACAATGTTGCGAAAACAAGCACAAACATCTGTGCATATAAAGATTTATCCAATTGAAATGGACTAACAAATAAAAAGTATAGCGAATTAGACAAATTTTTAGACAATAGTAAGAGAGAAAGGGGGAAAGGCGGAAAGGGGGTAAGGAGGAAAGGGGCAGAAAGAATAAAAACAAAACACGCGCAGCCAAATACAAATACAAATACAAATGCATATATAAATACAACAAGCGCTACAGCACTATTCTCATGTACAAGAGTCGCTTTGTATATACGTTACGTATACGCACTGTCACACTCATCCAACAAACAGCAGCAGCAACGTTGCACCTTTTGGTATGCTATACAACAAAGCATAATCAAATGTATAAACAAGAATGGGAGACAGATAAAATAACAAGAATGGCAGACAGTTAAAATAACAAGAACAAGAACGAGGTTTGAACAAGTAACAAGAAGTGTTCTTCAAAGAAAGTGGAGTTCATATGGATTTGTTATAAAAAACCAGATGACAATGCAACTGCTCGTCTGTGTGTGTGTGTATGTCTAAGTGTTTGTTCGCTTTATTCCCTAAAGCGCAATGTTTAATTTTTTCAATAAAAGTGACATTGTTGTCAGTTACAATGAAATAAACGCCAATTGACCACACAAAGTCAATGTTGTCAATTTTTATTTTTATTTTTATACCCAGCTGTACTAGTACACAGAGTATTATAGTTTTGATTTCATAATGAATGAAATAATCGAGATAGATATGGACTTATATATATCAAAATGATGAGGGTGAAAAGAGAAATCGATTGAGCCATGTCCGTCCGTTCGTCCTTACGCACGATAACTCGCGCAAAAATTGAGGTATTTTTATGAAATTTGGAATACAAGTTGGTATCGAGACTGGGACGGTTGGTATTGAAAATGGGCGAAATCGGACCATGACCACGCCCACTTTTCCTATATAGAAAAAATCGGAAATTTGGTATCTCAGTCACTAATATGGCTGGAGCGATGAAATTTCACCCACGTATTGAGCTCAGGCCCTTATGAAGAAATTTGATGAAATTTTGGAAAATAGGCGGTGCCACGCCCACTTATTAAGGGTCAAACATTGAAAGTTTTATATGTCATAACTCAGAAACCGTTAAAGATATATCGATGAAATTTGGTATGCGTGATTTACTTACCTAGGCAAATGTTTTGACGGAAAATTGTCAAAATCGGTTGACGGCCACGCCCACTTTTATATATGGGAACTATAAAGGGGCCTAATAAAAACATTTTAAGCGATATCTCTGTCAAATATAAAGATAATTCATTGAAATTTTGTGACAATAGACCGGAAACATAAAATAGACAAATTTTGGAAAATGGGCGTGGCACCGCCTCCTTTTGGACAAAGGGATATACGAGATTTCTTAGCCTTTAACTCGACAAATAATTGAGATATTATGACGAAACTTGGTTTATACACTTTTATAACTTGTGTTAATAGACACGCAAAAATTTACCCTACTTTTTAACAAAGATATTTCTGGAACACCCTTTGGAAATTTGTAACGTGACATCTTTATAATTAGAAGTCATAAAAGAATGAAATTTTCCACAAAGAATAATATTCATATGCTTAGTTGGATGATAAAAATTTTGAAAATGGGCGTAGCTACGCCCACTTTATGCAGCACTCACTTTATATAAAGTACCTACACCGTGTTTCCATCACACACAAACAAACAATGAAAGCATACAGCTGAGTATCTAATGTTCGATTCCACTCGAACTTAGGCTCCCTTACTTTTTATTTATGTATTTATTTTACGAGGCGATTGAATTTGAAGTTTGAGTGAGAAGAAATTGCTTAAAATTGCTTGTGTTTAAATTTATTATAAAATAATATTTACTTATTTTTTTTTTTTATTACTTTTTTCGGGAGGGGGATTAAGGTTTTTTTGTCTTTAGCTCCTGTTACAGAATTTTTCATAAATATTTAAATAAAATGTATGTAAATACATACATATGTATGTATGTTGGGATTTGGAAAATAAGCTAAAGTTCCTAGATTTCAGGGCTACGTGGACCCGATGACCCCGCAATGCTTCTGAGGTATATTGTTACCAAATGAAATGAGGAATTCAAGGCTTCAATATAGAGCTCTCTGCAATGCTCAACCCGATTTCCTAAGTAAAGGCAAAGGAGAAGGGAAAGTGGAAAGGAAAGGCGAATTGAATGGAATGGGAAATGGATAGGAAAAAAAGGGATGGAAAGGGAGAGGGAAAAGAAACGAAAATGGAATGAGAACTGGAAGGATAGGGAAGAGGAGAACGAATACCAGGGGAAGAGAAAAGTAGTGCTAATTGGGAGCGATAAGGAAAGGGAAGAGGAAGAAGAGGAATAAGAGAAAATGTGAAGGAAAAGGAAAGGAAAAGAAAAAGGAAAAGGAAGAGGAAAGGGAAAAGGAATAGGAAAAGCAAAAGGAAAAGGAAAAAAAGGAAAAGGAAAAGCAAAAGGAAAAGCAAAAAGAAAATGAAAAGTAAAATGAAAAGGAAAAGAAACTGAAAAGGAAAAGGAAAAGGACATGGAAATGGAAAAGGAAAAGGAAAAAGAAAAGAAAAGAAAAGAAAAGAAAAGAAAAGAAAAGAAAAGAAAAGAAAAGAAAAGAAATGAAAAGAAAAGTAAAGAAAAGAAAAGAAAAGAAAAGAAAAGAAAAGAAAAGAAAAGAAAAGAAAAGAAAAGAAAAGAAAAGAAAAGAAAAGAAAAGAAAAGAAAAGAAAAGAAAAGAAAAGAAAAGAAAAGAAAAGAAAAGAAAAGAAAAGAAAAGAAAAGAAAAGAAAAGAAAAGAAAAGAAAAGAAAAGAAAAGAAAAGAAAAGAAAAGAAAAGAAAAGAAAAGAAAAGAAAAGAAAAGAAAAGTAAAGAAAAGAAAAGAAAAGGAAAAGGAAAAGGAAAAGGAAAAGGAAAAGGAAATGAAAGAGAAAGGGAAAGGGAAAGGGAAAATAAAAGAGAGTGGAAGACTAAGACGAAGAAGAGAGTGGAAGGCTAACACGAAGAAGAAAGGGAGAAAGACCTCAAGAGATAAGGGTATTGCACACTGAAAAAAACACTGTAAATCCAAAAATTGTTGCAGTTAAATCAATAAGTTTTCGCATTTGAAATGTGCTCAACAACGCTCTGTTATTGTTGCAAAGGTCCGAGTATTGTTGGTTCAAATACTCTCGTATTTAAATCAACAGCGAAAACTGTTGGATCAAATACCTTTGCATTTGCAGTTAACAACTGAGACTGGTTGAAAAATTTGTCAACTAAAAATAAATTTTTGTTTGTTTCTTCACCCCATCCTCTCCATCCGGGTCACAACTACAAATATGTAGCCTCAGCTTGATCTTCTCTTCTTCTTCCGTTCTTCGTCTTCACTGCTTATTAAATTCATTTCATCTTCTTCTTTCCCTTCTTTATTATATATTCTCCTCCGGATACAAACCATGACATCAACCTGAAACTCAATCGAACTGCATGAAATTGTGAAACCTTCACCATTATAATGAATTGAAGTGCTCCTTCATATATACTTCATATTTTCGAAAAAGAATCTATGAATTATGTACATATGTATATGAATCGTTGTAAAAACAAAATTCATTATTATTTTGTTTGGATTTCTCACAAAAAAATGTTTTTCATAAAATAAAATTTTAACAGCGAGCAAGTTTTTAATCAACATCATCCATCTTTGAATTAACTACGGAGAGTTGTTGGATCAAAAATTTTGCTGTTAAAACAAATACTTTTGCTACTGAATCAAAGACGGAGACTCAACCGCTGAAAGTTGTTAATTTAACCTCGGGTTTTTTTTAATCAGAGCAACGAAGCGAAACGAATTTATTTTACGGCTCCAACAATTTTTAAGGAATTTAGTATGCAAGCGGTCTCGGGAGCGAACTTTTAAAAAGTTACATTTTTCCATTCACTTTTTTTAACTTTTTATTTGACTTTTGTGAAGAACTGCGAAAAAAAATTGCATCCCGAGGCAAGTCCTGTCATACAGGTACTATTATACAATGGCACACTGCACCTTTATCGAATTTTACTACGAAAATAGTAATAAAGGAAATCGTAAAAGAAGCCCTAAAGTCGGAATCAGATAAAAAACCGAATACCAAATAAACACACATACACATAATATTTTAAAGAATTCAGTCACGTTCATAGAATATTGCAGCAACTTTTAAAAGTGCGGGAAACTGCAAAATATACATACATATTATTCATATGAACATACATATGTACAAGTATGTATGCATAATATTGGGAAGCAGCTTTGCTTTGGTACATTCCTCTATAGTGGCGCACACAGAAAAATATTTTGGAGGGGGTTTTCAATATCCAACGGAAAATTTAAAAAAAATACTTTAAACTCGTCCAGACAATTTTTAAACAAAGGCACCTTTTAAATCTCAATTCATTGCATTTTCTCTGTAAAAAAACTAACAAGTAAGGAAGCCTAAGTTCGAGTGGAATCGAACATTAGATACTTAGCTGTATGCTTTCATTGTTTGTTTGCGTTTTTTCGATTAGGGTGTATTTTATATGAATCGAGTGCCTCATAAAGTAGGCGCAGCCACGCCCATTTTCAAAATTTTTTCCAAAAATATCTTTATTAAAAAGTAGGCGTTGTCATAAACCGATTTTGCTAAATTTTTTAGCATGTATTACCACAAGTTATTAAAGTTTTCAAGCTGATTTTCGTCATAACATCTAAATTATTTGTAGAGTTATGGGTTCCGAAATCTCGTAGATTCCTTTGTCTGAAAACAGACGGTGCCACGCCCATTTTCCAACATTTTCATATTTTTTGTTATTGGGTCTTTAAGTGTCTAGGACGAATTTATTATTTTTAATTTTAATTTTTATACTTGGGAATAAGCGGAAAAATCCAATTAGCTCATACAGCGATGGTAGATGTGATAGCTATTTCGAAGAAAAACCACTTTCTTCATCATCAGACATCTTCTCGGGAGCACACCAGGCTTTGAACCTACGCTCCAACCATCAGTAGTCGAATATTAGCGAAACGCTAATGTCTATATTTGGATTCATGAGACATTTCAATGAATTATCTTTATTTTTGACAAAGATATCGCTTAAAATGTTTTTATTAGGTCACTTTATAATACCCATATATAAATTTGGGCGTGGTCGTCAATCGATTTTGGCAATTTTTCGTCCAAACATTTGCCTAAGTAAGTAAATTACGCGTACCAAATTTCGTCGATACATATGCTACGGTTTCTGAGTTATGACCTATAAAACTTTCAATGTTTAATAAGTGGGCGTGGCACCGCCCATTTTCCAAAATTTCACCATATTTCTTCATAAGGGCCTGAGCTAAATACGTAGATGAAATTTCATCGCTCCAGCTACATTAGTGGCTGAGATACTAAATTTCCGATTTTTTCTATATAGGAAAAGTGGGCGTGGTCATGGTCCGATTTCGCCCATTTTCAATACCAACCGCACCAGTCTCGATACCAACTTTCATTCCAAATTTCATCAAAATATCTCAATTTTTGCGCGAGTTAGAGTGTTTACAGACGGACGGACGGACGGACATGGCTCAATCGATTTCTCTTTTCACCCTGATCATTTTGATATATATAACTCTATATGTACATATGTCGATTATTTCATTCTGTTAAAATCCACCGTTATGTGATTAAAACTTTAATACTCTGTGTACTAGTACAGCTGAGTATAACAAACCTCAGCTAATATCCACAGCATACTTTTAGGGAAATGTCTCCACACTGCTTGGTAATAAACATAATCAGTAGTTGTTGACAAACATTGGCAATGTACATCTACGAATATTCATAGATTTTACAACATGTATTTACACTAATATTTGTAAATGTACCATCTTTTATAAAATATTTTTTTGTATGGTGTTGTCAATTTTTTGGGGGGGGTTTTAACCCCAAAAGCGCTCCTTGAGTGCGCCAATGTTCCTCTACTACCTACACGAAAATATTTTTGTTAGCTTACACCTACAAGTGGAGCAGCTGAACTGTAGTATGCAATCTGCCGTCTCTTATCCCTGGCGGCAAAATAAATGCGCGAAATTTGTTTGCTAAATTTCATAGTCTTCTTCTCCTTCTTTTTTATTTATCTTGAACTGTCTGACTGTTGTTTTTCTCGTCTTTTTGTTTATTGCACTACGCGCGCGTACTTAACAACTCTTTAACTCCTTTATATTCTTAGACTATGTGAATATTTGTGCTGTTATAAATATATTTATGTACGTATATACATATATAGTACATACCTACATAGATTTGTTAAATACGGAAAATCATCGCTGCACGTTTTGCAAAGTTTGACATTGAATGCTGCCAGTACGACAAAAAAACAAATCTTTTTGTTATTTATCCCGTTTTGCTTTCTCTGTTTTTGTTCGTCATGTTCAAGCATCTTCTATGCAGCAAAAAACGTTCGGCTATTGTACACATACATATATTCTATATTCTATGTATGTATGCAAACATTTTTGTAATCACAGCTTTCGAACTCTCCAAAGTTTAACAAAACGGAAACGGATACGTTAACGAACTTCAGCTAAATCTTTTTGCACTTGAATTCCTGCCGCAGTTCTCACTCCGCTTCACTTATCAGCGCAGCTAGACAAGGCTTTCGTGTATACAGAAAAAATTAATAAAAATAAAAACACTTGATATTTTTGTATCTACTCTTAGTTGTTGCATTCTTTACATCGTTATCGTATAGTTAGTCAATTCCCCTTGTTAAGTTGCCATCAGCGTTGCAAGTCTGCAAGTGCTTGCTGTCAGCGCTCGTCATTAAATGGCGGCCGCGGCGCAACTACACACACTGCACTCTCATGCAAATCAGCTTACTTGAATTGGACGTAGTTCCACTAGAGAGAGTTGTGTATAGATGTTATGTCTTTTACGAAAAGTAAAAGGGTATATTTAGTTGTATGGTTTCAAATAAAATTCTAGCCTTTGGATTGGTTTCTAATGAACTATAGCTGATAATGAAAAACACTCAGATTTCTAGACATTATTCCCTCTTTCACACATTCATAAAAGATAGAGCCAGCCTTCTTTCTAGCCAAAATATTATGCGACTCTTCTAGGTTTCGCTGCTCTCGACGCAATTCGGTTATGCGCCAGTAAGTTCTACTATTCTCCTTCAACGAAGGGTTCTGTTTTTCACGTTATACTCAAATGATCCGCAACGCTTCAAATTTTAATTTGGCATGTAGCTATTTTATTTGCTTAAGTTCAAGCATTGTTTTTAGTGTATGTCTGTTGTTTTTTTCATGATCAAGTTTGCGCGTAGATATACGCTTGAAAAATGTCTCAAGTATTTGCATTTTTTTGCAACTTTTTTTTTTTGAGTTATTTACTTTTTCGTCATTTGTTTGCTTTTCCATATTCACATTTCATTCACCATTTTGTTACATTCGCCAAAACATACAAAGGTTACCCTTGTTTACATTGCTACTACATACTAACTACGAGTACTTGCCATTGCAGGCAAATATTTACTTTTGTCTATATGTATTTAAGTGTACTGTTAGCTTCCTGTCTACACATATCGACATTTTAGACAAGTATGTTGTGAACTTTGCTTTTCTTTAGTATCATTTACTCATTGTGTTGTGTTATTTGTGTTTGCCACCACGGCGTATGAGTTATTTGTATTGGCTTGCGGCTGGAAATTCGAGGTCATTACTAAATCAACGCTTGTTGTGTTACTTGCTCAAACAATAGCAAGAAAAATCAAGCGCAAGTACAAGTTTGATTTTGAAGAGAAAATAAAAAATAATAAATAGTAAATTTTTGTTTTTTTTTAATATGGAAATTCACTAAACAAATTTTAACCTTTTCAGTAAAAACGTCCAATATATTGGAAGCTGTTTGTGCGTACTTAAAACTTTATTTTCTCACATACCAAAGCTTTTATTGATTAAACAAGTAAGGAAGCCTAAGTTCGAGTGGAATCGAACATTAGATACTCAGCTGTATGTTTTCATAGTTTGTTTGCGTTTGATGGAAACACGGTGTACTTTATATAAAGCGAGTGCTGCATAAAGTGGGCGTAGCCACGCCCATTTTCAACATTTTTATCAGTCATCCAACTAAGCATATGAATATTATTCTTTGTGCAAAATTTCATTCCTTTTTGACTTCTAGTTATAAAGATGTCACGTTACAAATTCCCAAAGAGTGTTCCAGATATATCTTTCTTAAAAAGTAGGCGTGGTCATAAACCGATTTCAATAAATTTTTGCGTGGCTATTAACACATGTTATTAAAGTGTATAAACCAAGTTTCGTCATAATATCTCAATTATTTGTCGAGTTATAGGCTAAGAAATCACGTATATCCCTTTGTGTAAAAAGAGGCGGTGCCACGCCCATTTTCCAAAATTTTTCTATTTGTTGTTTCTGGTCTATTGTAGAAATCAAACCACAAAATTTCAATGAATTATCTTTACATTTGGCAAAGATATCGCTTAAAATGTTTTTAGTAGGTCACTTTATAATACCCATATATAAAAACGGTTTCTGAGTTATGACATATAAAACTTGCAAGGTTTGACCCTTAATAAGTGGGCGTGGCACCGCCCATTTTCCAAAATGTCATCAAATTTCTTCCTAGGGGCCTGAGCTCAACACGTGGATAAAATTTCATCGCTCCAGCTGTATTAGTGACTGAGATACCAAATTTCCGATTTTTTCTATATAGGAAAAGTGGGCGTGGTCATGGTCCGATTTCGCCCATTTTCAATACCAACCGTCCCAGTCTCGATACCAACCTGCATTTCAAATTTCATCAAAATATCTCAATTTTTTCGCGAGTTAGAGTGTTTACAGACGGACGGACAGACGGACGGACGGACGGACGGACGGACATGGCTCAATCGATTTCTCTTTTCACCCTGATCATTTTGATATATATAAGTCTATATCTATCTCGATTATTTCACTCTGTTACAATCCACCGTTATGTGATTAAAACTATAATACTCTGTGTACTAGTACAGCTGAGTATAAAAATTATTATATTATTCTTCTTTAGATCGTTTCTTGATTTTGATTTTCCGAAAATTATTAAACGTGTTTTTACCTAAATTTGAATAATGTTTAAGTTCTGCAAGATAGTCGTGTAAAAAACAATTAAAAACTATTATTTATTGCTGGAATTTAACTTAGAAAAAAATCCTAAGTATTGATACAAGCTTAAGAATATGTTTTGTGTAAATAAGAAATAAAAATTATGAATTGTTTCTCAAGGGGGTCTCAAAATATACATGTCCCTTATATTGGACAACAGTACTCAGCGACTGTTAAAATCTGCCCAAATTTTATTACTGTTTTTTTTTGTACCAGCTTTATTATATACCTGCTTTTTATTGAGGATATGACCTCTTGGTATGCTTCGACAGAGGAAGAGATTCTTGAAGCTTAATTGAGAAAATAGGGAACATATACCACATTTTCAAAATGAATCCAGTGTAAATACGGTATTTTATGAAGTAATTTGGTGAGGATTTTATGACAAGCTCCACAAGGGTCCATCAAATTCGCATATTTTTGGATAAGCGTTGGGGTTTGCCATTCTCTTTTGAAGAACATCTTTTCATTGGTGGACAGGTAATCCCCTTCTCGGTAGTGGGCATCATACCCTCCGAGTGTATATCTGCCATGAAAAAGCTTCTCACAAAAAATGCATTCGCCGTTCGGAGCCGGCATAAAACTGTAGGTCCACCCAATTAGTAGGGAAAACAAAAACGAGCACACCTCGAATTGGGAGAGAAGCTCTTCTATAAAACTCGTCAGAGTTATAATAGCGCCATTGTATTATTATATTAGGTAATCCCCTTCAAGGGAGAGTTTACCGGAAAGCAATATATCTAGGGAATCCAAGTCCATGAGGTAAATATAAAAGTCTGTTTTGTGTTAGAAGTGAAAAGTCCTTCGGATTTTACAGTTTACGAAAGGTCTTCAACCCAATTGGATGCATCACTTGTGAAATCCATTGGAAGCGAATTAGCCACTATGTTATTACCCAATAAGCACATGATTATAGAGGGAAAAACGGCATGTATTTTTCTTCGATATTAGTTACTTCTATTATTTCGCCCTATTAGAAATTTAGGTACGACAGGAGGCGAGGGCGATTATCGACGGAGATTTAACGATGAGCTGTAGTACGAGCTGTACGCAGACATCGACATTGTTCAGCGAATAAAGATTCAGCGACTGCATTGGCTTGGAGAATGGATGAAGGTGCTCCGACCAAGAAAGTATTTATATTGAAACCCGCTGAACGCAGAAAATAAGGGAGACCTCCACTGCATTGGGAAGATCAGGTGGACAGTGATGCTGATTCCCTAGGTATTCCTATGTGGTGCCATGCTGCACAAAACAGAAACAGCTGGCGCGCTTTATTGGACTCGGTCAGAATCGTCTAGACGGTAACGTGCCAATTTAGGAAGGAAGGAAGGGGAATAAAAGCTGCTGGAAAAGTGCGAATAATGGTTTTAGCCCACCGCCCCCACCAGATCCTAGAACAATGGCTAAAGAAGGACTTGGTTCTTCTGCTGAATGTTATAGTACGAATGGAAGGGTAATATTTTTCAGATGGTTCGACAAAAAAGTTGTCAATTTTGCTTCGAACTTCATCGGAATCAGCAAACGGAGACAAAGCTAACTGGTTGGACAAAGAGAATAAAAAACTACTTCTATTTCAGCATACAATGGGCTACAGAAAATGAAAGCGGACTGAAACACCGCCATTGAAATTACGGACAGATAATTCGATAGAATAGTGTAGTGAGTAGAGTGTTCGGCTACCATGCCAGAGGTACCGTGTTATAACTAGAACCAAGCACGCACTAATACAAAATAACATAGTTAACTTTCTTGAAAAAAAAAAACAGCGTCACTAGGCAATGGACGTCATGCCTTCCGAGTGTATTTCTGTCATGAAAAATCTCCTCACACGAAATATGTACATATATTACCTGTTCGGAGCCGGCTTAAAACTGTAGGTTCACACAATCGGTTGAAAAAAATCAAGGAGCACGCTTTGAAATGGGAAATAACATTGGCCTAACACCCGTTAGACTTGTATTCGCGCCAGTACGTATATTATTATTCGAAACATAATCCAAAATTTATACAAGCGAAAAACGTCAATTAATGCAAAATAAAAGAACGTTTAAACAATTTTTATTTTTTTGACCAAATTGGAACGTTCCTTATGCATAAAAACATAAAATAACTGCTTAGGTTTTTTATAAAGACAAATAAAGCTAACAAATGACTCTTGAAACAGTTCTTATTTTTATAGCTATTGGGAACCGCAGTCCAATATATTGGACACGTTATAACGGTAAAACCAAGGGACTTACAAAAATTTTTCTTGGAAATTTGAAATCAGCGACCCAAAATTAGTCAGAATATGAATTTTCAGATTTTTCGCTTCAGCGGTTGATTTTTTGTACTGAAAGGGTTAATTGAGCTATAAATTTATAATTACTCGGAGAAAACAGTTAAATTACAGTTTTTGCGGGGTTGAAAATAATAAGAAGTTAGTGCGCAGGCATGAAGAGAAATGTACAGACAAGTTTACTTTATACCTTATTCAAAAAACAGAGACAAAAGTAGTGTTGGTGGAATGTATTACACCTTAATACCACTTTTATTATACATTTTTGAGTTTACAATCAATATATAATAAATCAGTCCAATCGTGGCATGTATTTAGGGTTAGATTAACCAGATTATAAACTATGATATTCTTGGAAAGACCATAGAGGACGAGTCAGTCTTCACCCGATCCTCTCAACTCAGTGGAGGTCTCCCTTCTCTGCTGCGTTTAGAGGGTTTCGAAAGAAATACCTACTTTCTTAACTGGGTCGCCTTCATCCGTTCTCACGACATCACCTGCCGAACGCAGCCGCTGGATCTTTATTAGCTGAACAATGTCGATGTCTGCGTAAAGTTCGTGCAGCTCATCGTAAAATCTCCGTCGATACTCGCCCTCGCCAACGCACAAAGGACCATAAATCTTCGAAGTACTTTCCTTTTGAATACTCCAAGCACCATCTCATCTGATTCTGACATTGCCCATGCTTCTGCGCCGTATATGTGGACTGGAACGATGAGCGTATTGTAGAGTGTGATTTTTGTTCGGCGGGAGAGGACTTTATTTTCTAATTGCCTACTTAGTCCAAAGTAGCACTTGTTAGCAAGAGTGATTCTTCATTGGATTTCGGTGCTGACATTATTTTTGGTGTTAATTCTGGTTTCCAAGTAGTCGTAGTCCTTAACGGTTTCGATTTGTAGCTGTCAACAGTGACGTAGCGCCACGATGTGCTGTATCTTTGTGTGAAGACAGGAGGTACTTCGTCTAGTCGACGTTAACCGCCAAACCCATCACCTATGATATTATCACCTTAAAAGTGTATGCTATTGCAAAAAAATGTTACGTAAAACAGAATATTTGTGCTTTTGGTTTCAAAACAACACTTGGTTACGAGTACCAGCCCAGAGGATCAGTATACATAAAATAATCTATATATATATAAAAATCAAGCCCATTTCTTTGTCGCCGGCTTTCGCCCAAACGCGTGGAGGGATTTTGATCAAATTTACACACCAGTTTAGTACCTTGCCCTAGATGGTTTATATGCATATTTTTTTCAAATCCGGAAGTCGGTTCCCGAGATATAGGTCAAAAGGTCAAAACGTGGATCCGGCTTTCCCCTGAATATTTTTGGACGATATTGGTATCAAATGAAAGATATTCAGCAGAGAATTTACATAGAATAGTACTTATTGTGATTCCTAGGTCGGGTCTCCAGATATGGGTCAAAACGTGGACCCGAATGACCCTCGAATGTTTCTGAGCGATATTAGTATCAAATGAAAGGTGTTGAGCAGAGAATTTACATAGAATAGTACTCATTGTGATTCCTAGGTCGGGTCTCCAGATATGGGTCAAAACGTGGACACGGATGACCCCGGAAAATTTCCCAGCGATATTGGTATCAAATGAAGGGTGCTGAGCAGGGATTTTAGATAGAAATGAACTAATTACAATTCCTAGGTCGGGTCCCAAGGTGTGGGTCCGCACCCGGACCCGGATAACACCGGGATATTTCTCAGGGATATTGGTACTAAATGAACGTGGACCCGGATTGCCCCGGAAAATTTCTCAACGATATTGGTGTAAACTGAAAGGCAGGGCTTTTACATAGAGATGAACTCATCATGGTTCCTAGGTCAGGTCCCCAGATGAGGGTCAAAATGTGGACCTGGATGGCCCCGGGTAATTTCTCAGCGATATTGTTATTTAATCACGGCGCATGATGATTCCTAAGTGGGATCCAAAGATATGGGTCAATATGTGGACCCGGATAACACCGTGATATATCTTAAGGATAATACTCATATAAAATGAAAGGTGTTGACCGGGTCTGCTATACAGATATTTTCATAGTAATTCTTAGTCCCGATACACAGTTATGAGTAAAAGAGACGATTCGGACGCCACGGAATGTTTTTAAGCAATGATGGTATGATTTGAGAAGTGGAATGCAGGGTATGTTATGCTAAACCCAGTTCCCTAGGGAAAGGGGAAGAGTAATGAGACTGGGAAAGGCAAAGGGACGAAAAAGGAGAGGGAGAATATAATAAAAATGGAATGAAGAGCTTTGGGAGAGAAGACAGGGAAGTAGAGAAGGAATAAGAATGCGAATAAAAAGGAGAAAGACAGAAAAGGAGAGGTAACAGAGAGAGCGATAGAGAAAGGGAAGCAGAAATGTGACGGGAAAAGAAAAAGGAAACGGAAATGAAAGGAAAGGTAAATGGAAAGGGAAAGAGAAAGAGAAAGAGAAAGAGAAAGAGAAAGAGAAAGAGAAAGAGAAAAGTAGAGGGAAAGGGAGTTGGAAACTAATACGAAGAAAAATGGGATAAGAATATGAAGAGGGCAATCTTTTGAAAATATCAATTTTTTCCTTCACTTTTTTAAACTTATCTGAATTGTGCTGAGCTCTGCAGCCCGAGGTAATTTCGGTTTCTAGATACATCCAACATATTTTAAAGTGTGCCGTTTTTCGCTGCAAGTACCTATAATAGGAAGTGGGCCAAAGCAAAGCTTGGCCGGGTACAGCTAGTATTTTATTAAATGTATTAAAATCGTAACTTTATGTATATCTAGATAATTTACTATTTTTTTTTTTAAATTAAATAAACTTGCACATGTCCATACCCAACGTAAGGTAAAAAGTTAGACATTTCTTTATTTGTTGCAAGAACGTGCCGAATGACCAACAAACTCACTTAAACATCTACAAGAATATACAAAAGCTACACCGCAAGCATCAAATAGAGATAAATTTAGTTAATAGCATAAATGCGCAGCTATTCACATTTATATACGTAAACACATACATTCGTACTCGTATATCATATTTGCAAATTTTATATTTCGAAATATAACCAATGCTCATCCAGCTGTAACACCTCAAGCGTTTTGTTAAATGGCTGCTACCACCTGCAAATCTAATGTAAAATACATGCACACATACATGTATATACACTTAAGCTGTATTTAGAGATGTATGTAGGTAGTTACTCCAAATGTTTGATGTAAGTAAGCATAACATATGAGTTTAGATATATCTTTAAAGATGTAGATATGTATATATATATATGTATATATATATATATGTATATGTTATGTATACGAGAATATTATGCAGCAGCTTCACAGTAACAACTGTATTTTCATGTTTTGCTTTAGAGATGCGTGTCCGTTAGATTTGCTACAGTTTTAGATTATCCTTTTTTGCTTTTCGTTTTTTTTGCTTTTCCTTTTTTTTACATTCATAACTACAGCATATTGTGTTTTATGTGCTTTGACGTACTTTCACAAACATTCCTCTGCTTGTACTAACCTTATACCCATCGACCGTCATTTTTTAACAGTGTTGTTGAGGGTCCCTTCCAAAGGACACTTCAATCACCTTATGGAAATTTTCCGTTGTCGACAGCGTAAGAAGTGTATGAATTGAAGTGAAAAACCGTCAGATATCTATGACGAGAGGAGCTTTGCCTTTCTATTATTTCAAATCGTTATTGAGATTTCCTACATGATGCGTACCTAGAATATTAGATACAAGACTAACATCGATCTGTTACAGAGCCCAGAAAAGTTTTTACCACCATTGTATTTACTCAAAATCGGAAAATTTGTATATGCTTTCAGCAAGAGGGCAACCCTATGATATTAAAAGAAATGCGTAGAAAATGTAAAACTATACTTTCCACAAACCGATTTCGACTGTGTGATATACATATGTACATCCATTCCCTTTTTACAAACATTTATTTTATTATTATGATCTTTTGCATTGCACGTTCTGCTTCTGCTCGCACTTTAACATTTGTAAGTGCTTCTACTTTGCGAAACAATTCAAGCATTTTGCATAAATCCCGTGTTGAGCGTAACAGCGACAGCGAATTATGTGCATACATATAGATAGATATCAGAGGCGGGCGCTTCATACAAGCCGTGAAGCTCGGCTTGCGTACATATTTTCGTTCATTTCATTTTACGAATTTCTTTAAAATCTGGTTATTTAACGTTTTAAATGTGTTTACTATTTAAGTTCTCAATAATATAGCCCCCACTGTAACATACGGCGCCTAAAAGCATTCTAAGAAAATAGCGCAAATACACCACTAATCCAGCTCACAATGTGTATTTTGTTTGCACAGCCAATCACAGCACAGTGAGCATGCTTTAACGTTTCCACACATTAGCTTTTACCTGGCTTTCAAAACAGAATAACATAGCTTGTTTTCTCGCTTTCTTTAAGGAGAAATCAATTGCTTGTTTTCAGACTTAAATTGAGAAAAAACCAGCAAAGCACTTTTTTTTTTATTTTTCACATCAAATTTGTATGCGAATGTGAAGCTGGCTTCGGCTTCAGCCATATGCCTATTTGATTTGATTTTCGTTTGCATGTACATACTTATGCACATAATTTCTTACATGTGCATGTACATGCAAATATAAATATTGAATACCAGATTATAAACGCGTTGATTGTGATATTTGGCGACTATTGGCACAATATCAAGATAATTTTAAAAATCGACGGAAATCAAAATCAAATAAAATTTCACGGCTTTTGGTAATTGGACCTCAGTTTTTCAAACACTAAAGCACCGATTTTTTAGATATTAGATAATAAGCAAATACACTTGCTAAAACACGTTTTTATATCTACCAAGAAAAAATATCTTAAATTTAAAAATTAAGCACTATGAGATTTCGAATCAAAAACTTTCGTTTTTATTCCATTAATTTTCATTTTTAATTTAAACATGTTTCTTTTTAAATCCTAAATATATTTTTATTTCAAAAATTCAATTTGTAATTTAAAAATTTCATTTTTAAAATAAAAATGACTTGGTTTAAATCGTGCATTATAAAAATAAAAATTTTATTTTTAGTTCCTTTTATCCGAGAAAAAACAAACTTCAAATACCCGAATTGTTCAAATACCCGTACAAACATACGGGTAATAAGCAAACAAAGGAGTGTTCGAGAATTTGAAAAGCATTTATTCGGGCTACTCGAAAATGTTAAAAAAACCGAGAGCTCTAAATTAAATTCAATGACGGAATGCAATCAGACTTCTAGATAATACAGCAAAGAAAATTACATACATAAATGACTAATGGTTATGCTTCACACTTAGGCTTGCCCAGGCAATTTATGCTAGGTCCGCCACTGATAGATATATGTATGTATGTATGTATGTATGTATGTAGGTATAATAGCTGAAAAGACATGAAGGTGGAAAGTTCGAGAGCAGCTGGTAAATGCTGAAACACCTGAATACGCTTGAGACGTGGCTTGAATTAAAATGTGAAAGAAGATATTACAGCATTTCTTTCGTAGTAGCAAATTCACCATTCGGCAATACTGGAAGCAAATACTAATAACACTGTAGGTATTTGTCGAGAGCCCGAAAGTGGATAGGTCAAAAATATGTATGTATCTGCAATATGATGGAGATAGTGGGCCTAATGTATAAAAAGCATCAAAGCATTGCTCATCCATTACTTTTTGCTTGCATGCTTTTCCGACAAGGTGGAAATATGATGTATTGTGGAAAGATTTTCCGTCATCACTTGTCAAGTTTGGTTTGAAGACAAACCGGTTGCGCCATCTTTAGTGTCCTTTTTAGTCTCCAAACCAAACTTGACAAGTGATGACGGAAAATCGTTCCACAATATATTATAGCTCATCCCCTATTTTTGGTTAAAATAATGATTTTGTTACGCAGAAAAATTATAGAATTATAAAATTGTCTTAATGTAAATGCAGATTTTTAAGGATTTTTTTCAGGGACGTAAAATAACCGTTATTTTTTTAGCGTATGAGAAAAGGTCAGCGAAAATACGAGATATATTTTTTTGGAATTTTTTTTACTAGTATAAAAACCAAAAAACAAAAATTTTGGTTAAGAATAACCATTATAGTGACCAAAAATTTTTTCGGTCAAAAATAACCATTATGGAGACCAACAATTTTTTTCTAATTTTTTATTTTTTTGGTTGCCCATGACTCAGAAACAAACAAGTAAAGACCAATGTACCTATCTATTTGTTTAAGCTTTCTTAGTCATGGTCAACCAAAAAAAATAAAAATTAGAAAAAAAATTTTGGTCACCATAATAATTATTCTTGATCAAACAAATTTTTGGTCACTTTAACAGTTATTCCTGACCAAAGAAATTTGTTGATCACTATAATGGTTATTCTTAACAAATTTTTTTTTTTTTTTTTTTTTTTTATAATGGTTATTTGTAACCAATATTTATTTGGAATCATCAATTTTAATAGTTAAATGCGTCCATTACTTCATTTCTCATATAACCGTTACGTCCCTGATTTTTTTTATATTTAATTCCCCTTTCAGCCTTTTAGGGTAAAGAATCTCCGAAGGGATGGGGTTATTCTTCAGTCTGAGTCAAGGATTTTGGTGTAGAGGTGTTCATGTTCGAGAACTTTTCTGGTAACACTATGGACTTACTCAAGCTATGTGAGGCCCTTAACGGCCAGTCAGCCTAACATAACCTAACCTATACTTAGACACAAGGCCGTATCTAGGGGGGGGATGGCAGGGATTAATCCCCCCCCCCCCCCCGAAATTAATTAAATTTTTTTTTATAATATAAATATGCGTAATTGTATTTTTTAGAAGCATAGAAATCATGTAAAAAGTTAGTCTCAATTATTATTTGTATCTATGTATGTACTAGCAAGTACCCGGCTTACTTCGTTGCGCCGCAAAAATTAAATATACTGATGTTTAGCTTTGAGTAGAGTGTAAAAATGGGTTACACATTCATATTTTGTGCTTGTTTTCTGCAAGGAGTGTAATATACCACCCTCATTTAGATGAAATGCAAACACTTTAAAATTAAACAACGTTATAAACAATACATACAATACAAAAAACTCAAAGTTATAATAATTCAAACAACGTTTGGTACCTACACAGAGCGAATAATAATAATAATACAATGGCGCTATTATAATTCTGACGAGTTTTATGGCCGAGCTTCCCTCCCAATTCGAGGTGTGCTCCTTTTTGTTTTTCCTACTAATTGGGTGGACCTACAGTTTTATGCCGGCTCCGAACGGCGAATGCATTTTTTTTATGAGAAGCTTTTTCATGGCAGAAATACTCTCGGAGGGTATGCCGCCCACTGCCGAGAGGTGACCGCTGCTCTTAAAAATCCCAATAATTGGATTTTTACTAATTAGAAATTTTTTTTTTGGTGTTTGCTCGGACTGGGATTTGAACCCGAGACCTCGGGCACAGCAGGCGAGCACTCTACCCACTGCACACAGAGCGAAAACCACCTAATAAAATAGAACAAAAGTAGGAAGATATCTCTATAGTTTTTCTTTAAGAAGAATCCCTACTTACTTTTAATGGGATAGTCTTTTTAATAAAATCAAGAAGAAATCTTCGAATATATATGTGGATATCTCCTTGAATTAATAGAGGGCGTTCTTCTTATTTTTATTAGGTTATCTAATTAAATTTATTATAAAGTTAGTCTCATATACATACATATGTAAACTGAGTTAGCGGTTCACAGTCGACAACAATAATGCGTAAATAAAAGTAGAGTAGAAAGTTTTTTATTTATTGTAAGAAGGTATACTTTTAAATAAAATTAAAAAGATTTACCTCCCAAAAATAAGAAGAAATCTCTATGGAAATATCTTCGTCTCTGACTTCTGTCCTCTTTTTGGGCCACGAAGCTGTTCAAAGAGACAATCTTCTTATTTTTATGAGGATTATTTGGCTCTGTGTACATTAGTAGGCAAATTAGTTCATAAAATATGGTACATCTTGTTCATTAATTAAAAACTTCCGTGAACACAACATTCTTTGTTTTGTTGCCATTTCCAGGAATAAGAAAACTCTGGTTTTGTGCTGAACCAGTTCGCGACAGAGCGACATGCATTTGACCGTGAGAAAACACCTCGTTGCGAAGGTCTACCCCAATATAGTAAATGTTTGCCCTTGGGACTTACAAAAAACGCAAATTTCACTCATACGACCCATGAAAAGGGAAGAATGTTCCATATAGTTTAAATCCGGTCTGTAGTTAAATGCTGATTTCTATGAATCGCCACATGTCTCCTCTGCATTCCACCCAACCGTGAGTTCTCTAAACGATTTGCATGTTCAGCGACTGTCCCGTTTCATCTGAACCTAATTTGGCGCCTGTTTCCAGAAGATATAGATAACTGCGGTTTTGCTTTTGGCATGTCTAAGAAATTGTTTAACAAAATCATAAACTTATAATTAACTTAATTGGGTAAGAGCTTAATTTAATGGCGTTTTCTTTTCTACGAAAAAATGTTGCCCTCCTATACACCAATTATCGAATTACGTATCCTGACTTTCTATAAAATGGCTGAATTTGTAGATAAGGGTGCCCTCTTACTTAGTTAGAGGTCAATATTTGGTGAAAGGACCAGACAAACTTACAAAATGGCTAAGAAAATCAAACAGGGCAACATTATTTCGAGAAAAGAAAACGCCATAAAATTTTACCATTGAAATTAATGGTGATTTCGTTTCATCAAAAAAATGCACATTTTTGTTACACTCTTCAATTTTCCGTTTTCGTTTGCAAAATGAAGGTAAAACGTCAAACAGAATATGTCTTCTTTTTTTAGTGGTTTTATTAGGCTAGTGGATCTAGTGGTAATTTAGTGTAAAAAAACTACATAAGTTTTTCACTTGCTACCCTGTTTTCGTTTCTTAAAAATGTACACTTCAGTGGTGTAAAAAACTCATACTTTTTACCCTCTGAAGCTTTGACAGGGTAGCTGGTTGCACTGAAAATCAGCTGACGAAAATTTTATTTGACAGATAAATTTGGTGAAATTAATTGGATTTTGCAATAACAATTAAATATGGGTGATAAACGAAACCTAATTATTCATGCACATAGCATAGCAAACGGGACAGATATGTATGTAATTTGAATTTGAAATGTTTTTTTTTTTAGTTAATCCCCCCCCAAAATGAAATCCTGGCTACGGCCTTGCTTAGACACGGTGAGCTTAAACAACTTATTATGAAAAGTCAAAGTAACCAAGATATTATTTCATGGTTGTATTCTTGGACTACTAGAACTAGAAGATGTTCTGAGCCAAAATTGAAATCATTCATCGGACACATTTTGAGAAATTCCATGTTTTTTTTAAAATGGTCAATTTTTTCTTTTCATGCGAGCCCCTGTTCTTTTTATGGCACCCACGGTAAAATGACTGTTCTGTTCTTCTAGTATATAAGTGTATAGTAAAATTCATTACAGTAAAAATACATTTTATGACATTTATTATTTATTACTTATAATATTTTAATATAAACATAAAAAGGTTGAAAGTTTTTTTTAAATATGAAGAATATTATATTCACATACAGTTTTCTTCAAATTCTCCATATAATTTGGGTTATTTGGTCTAGTTCGATACTTATAATCCCATGTTTTTTTGAAATCATAATGTACAGCCTCCATGGCTTGCTCTGAATGATACCCTAATCCTATTCCCTGCCTTGAACAAAAATCTTCTATATGAAAAAAAACTGTATGCACTTTTGGGGTTATGGGTATAGAAAGATCGTTGTAACTCTTTCGGAAATTAGAAATACAATTAATATAATTACTTTTCAAATCAATAGTGAAGCAAGATTCGACCATTGAATGAAAATCGTTAAATGTTTTTAAGTATTTGAGGCGCTCTAAAGGACATAGACATCTTAATACATCGGTGTTTTCCAATAATTTCTTCCAACTATTGCGTTAATGTGGGCTGAGAAGTTCTATGTCCAATAAAAGATTTTTCGTGGTTGCTCAGGTTTTGATGGGAATAGTTGTAAGAAATTATTGGAAAACAACCGATGTATTAAGAAGTATATTTCCTTTAGAGCGCCTAAAATACGTAAAAGCTTTTAACGATTTTCATTCAGTGGTCGAATCTTGCTTCACTATTGATTTGAAAAGTAATTATATTAACTGTATTTCTAATTTCCGAAAGAGTGACAACGATCTTTCTATACCCATAACCCCAAAAGTGCATACAGTTGTTTTTTTTTCATATAGAAGATTTTTGTTCAAGGCAGGGAATAGGATTAGGGTATCATTCAGAGCAAGCCATGGAGGCTGTGCATTATGATTTCAAAAAAACATGGGATTATAAGTATCGAACTAGACCAAATAACCCAAATTATATGGAGAATTTGAAGAAAACTGTATGTGAATATAATATTCTTCATATTTAAAAAAAACTTTCAACCTTTTTATGTTTATATTAAAATATTATAAGTAATAAATAATAAACGTCTGAAAATGTATTTTTACTGTAATGAATTTTATTATACACTTATATACTAGAAGAACAGAACAGTCATTTTACCGTGGGTGCCATAAAAAGAACAGGGGCTCGCATGAAAAGAAAAAATTGACCATTTTAAAAAAAACATGGAATTTCTCAAAATGTGTCCGATGAATGATTTCAATTTTGGCTCAGAACATCTTCTAATATGTCCAAGAATACAACCATGAAATAATATCTTGGTTACTTTGACTTTTCATAATAAGTTGTTTAAGCTCACCGTGTAGAACAATAAGTACATATCAACGCTTCCAAACAATATTGTACTAAGTCTGAAAACTGTGTTTTGATGGGGAAGCACTCAAAGTTTGAATTCGATATGAAACTTTAGTTGTATGCTAAGTATAGTATCTTCGCTTGTAACTTCTAATTGGATTGAAAGGCCAATACCAAAACTGGATACCACCTAAGTTAGGGTACACTTTATATAGAACAACAGCTCAGCAGGACCATCGGTAGCCGCAGTGCTTAGCGTTTCGCTAATATTCGACTACTGATGGTTGGAGCGTAGGTTCAAAGCCTGGTGTGCTCCCGAGAAGATGTCTGATGATGAAGAAAGTGGTTTTTCTTCGAAATAGCTATCACATCTACCATCGCTGTATGAGCTAATTGGATTTTTCCGCTTATTCCAAAGTATAGAACAATAAGAAAAAATAAAAACTTGCTACGTGGTTTTTCATGGCAAGCTTTCAATATTTTTATTCTGTAAAAATCTTGAGTTGTATGATATGTACAATTTTGCTTATAACTTTTGATTAGATTGTTCGATTTGTACCAAAATATTACAGCATCCAAATTAAGACACGTAGTACTTGAAAACACCAAAAACGAGAAAACGTACTAACTCGACTTAGTACAGTTTAGTTTGGAAGCGTCGATATTTGGTTTATTCGCACTTTTTTGATGATGCTCAAATAATGCAGCTTCATGCTTCAAATTTGCATGTCTGCAACACAATTAATAGGTCTGCGGTTAAAACTCAGCTCTCTCATCTGTTATCTAAACATTTTACTAGTCGAGATTTTTAAAAATGTGATAGCTTACAGTGGATACGATTCTAAAAATTTTCAATCAGAAATTTGTTACGAGTTTTCAAGGGCGTAGGCAGGTAGGGGCAGGGGGGAATCTGCCCCCTTAGCTAATGCTAATGTCAAAATAAAACACTGAGATTTGTTTCAATTCGTGTCTACAGTTCACTAAATATTTTAGCATTAGCATTGATAAACAGAATCTAAGACCCGGTTTCACCAGCGTGACTAAAGCTAATACTGATTTCACACAGGCGGTTAATGGAGTAATTATCCATATTTTCTTCATTAAGTTGATAATGAAGCTCGATTTTCCATACAGAAGTTTAATTACTAATGGATCCATTACTAACCAATTGAATTTTTAATCGAATAAAAATCCAATACAACTCTGGGAGGTAAGTTCGTTTTTATTAATTTTGAAGTTTTCAGTGTCAACCGTCAATTCGTTTTGGCATGAATTTATTATCAAAACAAACATTCTCAGAGCACTCATAATTTGGAGTCGGATATGAATCACAAACATGTGTGAAATATGTATGAGCTTAGGAAAAAATTTTTTATAATTTTTTTTCTTGTTTTTTTTTTTTTAATGATAATTGTAATTCGAAAAATGGGAAGTAGGTATAAAAGTATCACTAAAGTTCATCCGAAGGAAAATACAAATAGACAACACAATAAAGCAAGCAATGAAGGTCCCACAATGGTTGTGTTCAGAATCCCAACGGTTGCGTAACAGTTGTGTTTTTATCTTCTGAACGCAAAGTTGAGTATTTGCGATTAACACGTGAGTTTGGACACTTTTTTTCATCATACATTTTTTATGCTCACTTCGGACAACATGTTGTGCTTACGATTTTGACATATGTAATAATAATATAATACAATGGCGCTATTATAACTCTGACGAGTTTTATGGCCGAGCTTCTCTCCCAATTCGAGGTGTGCTCCTTCTGTTTTTCCGACTAATTGGGTGGACCTACAGTTTTATGCCGGCTCCGAACGGCGAATGCATTTTTTGTGAGAAGCTTTTTCATGACAGAAACACACTCGGAGGGTATGCCGCCCACTGCCGAGAGGTGACCGCTGCTCTTCCAATAATTGGATTTTTACTAATTAGAAAATTTTTTTTGGTGTTTGCTCGGACTGTGGTTTGAACCCAAGACCTCTGGCATAGCAGGCGAGCACTCTACCCACTGCACCACAGCGGCCACTTTGACATATGTACAAATATATTTAATACCTATATTTATGAATCAGGGCCGTGCGCAGGAATTAGCCTTGGGGGGGGGTTTTAATTTTGGTTTGCATTCGCATACATTTTTCGCTAAGATAAACATATTTGCTGAAACAGATATCCAGACCCATACACCATAAATTTAAATGTTCTCTAACTTTTCTGAAACTCATTATGATCCATCAAAACCTAGTTAACCAGGTCCTGAATAGTACACGGAAAGAATTTTTCACTAGAATCAATGCCGAGACAAGAAAAATTAGACTTGATTTTGAACTTAGAAAATAATTTCTTAATATCAAGAAAATCCAATAAGTAAAAATTTTCTTGCTTCAAGTGAAATTGGCTTTTAAATAAATAAGAAAACATTTTCTTGCTTCAAGTAAAATTGGATTTTAAATAAATAAGAAATAATTTACTTAGGGTAAGAGTTTTTTCTTGTTTTTTGAAATAAATTAAGAAATTATTTTTTTGTTGCAAGTAAAACTTTTCTTATACGAGCTTAAGTAAGTAATGCGAGAGACACACATCGTAGTATAGTAATAATATTTCGATCTATACCACATATGTGTCACCCTCATATTGTAGTTTAATTGAAAATTTTCATAGCATAGCCAAATCATAATATTGTGTGAGTTTCTAAGACAGAGATGTTGTGCAACTGTTGAGTGTTTGTCTTAGAAACGCATTATTGAGTAATTCCGCTCAGCTCAACAGTTGGCAACTTTTCACCATTTTTTCCATCACAAATTTTGTTCGCTACTTGAGCTGAACATGTTGTGTAAAGCCAAACAGCTGATAAATTCATCAAGCCGTTTCTAAGATGTAACTGTTTAACTCAACTGCTACACAACTGTTGAGCTCAACAGTTGCGAATCAGCTTTGTCTTAGAAACTCACCCATTGATATTCTAATATTCATACCACATATGTGTCTGAGGCATAAGAAAATATTAAATTAAGCAAATATTTTCTAAAAATATTAAAAACGTAAAAAATAAGGAAAATGAAAACTAATCATGAGGGATTAGAAAACCATAATTAGTCTACTAGTATTTTCCTAGGACTTGTTTATTGAAATGACAACATTTTCTTTAATATAAATGAAGATGCAAATAGTGAACTCCTTATACCAAATGCTTCACTAACAATCTGAGAATTACAAAAATATTCAGAAATATGCAAAGCGGATGGCAAATGAAAAAAAATACATGTAACTTTGGAAATGTAAATTCAGCAAAAAAAATTTTACTTCGCTCAAGAAAACGTTTTCTTATTCATTTTACATTTTTTTTTCGCTGTATTTTGTTGTTCCAATTCGTCGAAACACAATTTTCTTAAATTCTTCTTGATATTAACAAAAAGATTTTCTTCATTTAAGTAAATTTAAGAAAAGATGTTCTTATTTATTTAAACATTTTTTTTTCAACATTTTTTTTCTATAGATTTTGTTAGTGTTCTTGAATAAGAAAATAATTGTCTCATTTTTGGAAAACTCAATTTTTTATTTCCAGTAATAATTAAGTCAATTTTTCTTATTTCCCTAAAAATTTTCTAAATTGAGTTCAAGAAAGCATTTTTCTTGATTCAAGTATACAAATTTCTTTCCGTGTACTGTTTACAGTACTTGTTAATGCTCACTGTTTTCACAAAATGAACATTTTTTGTTATCAGTACAATTTTTTGAAAAATGCCAAACGAACATATGCTACACAACTTTTTAATTTCGGAAAGCTCCAAGTGCAATTGAAAGTGCCGAACTTATGTATTGGCCAACCTTATTTTTTGCAACTTTTACCAATTCTTCTTCCGTAAAATTATTGTAACTAATATTGTCAAAAATTATGAGTAAAAATTCAATGCAAAATTTATAAACTGTATTTTGAAAATTTTTGCAAAATCATTGCAACTTAGATTTGGTCATGGGGGGGGAGGCGGGTTTAACCCCCAAAAACCCCCAAAAACCCCCCCTTGCGCACAGCCCTGTTATGAATTTTTGAATGCAATAAAAATGCTTCAAAGCAGCGAAATTATTGCCGATTATGTTGTGGATAGGTAATTAACTATAATAGTAGTTTGTTTATTTTCTGTATCAGCTCGTTCAGAAGGAGCAAATTATATCCCTTTCCGCTCAGTGATATCTACACAACAGTTTTGCTCAACAGTTCCGACTTCTGAACGCAACCAATAAGAGAAGAGGTGAATAAGCTGGGGTGAATGGAGAGAGAGGATGAAGATAATTGGGTCAGGGGAAGGAAAATGCAAAAACAATGCAAAAAAAAAATTTTTTTTGGTTTTACTACATATTCAGGCTCATAAAATGTATGAAATTAGGCTCATATCAGGGGGCCACCTTAAGAACAGAAATACATACATTTCGGACTCCAAAATGAGCTCATAATGAGTGTGAATGCTCCAGTTTAGGATTCCTTTCTGATTTTTTTACCTATGACTCCGAATGTTTACTGGGATTATTTATTAAAAAATTCTTGTCAATAATAACAAATTATTTAATGAAAAGTGACATCTCCTTGTTAATTGAGTGTGTGTGAAACACAAGAATTTATTGTTAAATTATGAATGTAATGTACTACATTAATTTTCTGTCTGAAAACAGTATAAAACTAAGTTTTGACTTAAGTTAGCCCAGATTTGGGGCTAACTTACTTTTGGGTTTCAGCAGTGTTGCTGTAGCCGCACTCACAAATTAGTATTATTTTTGACATTTAAGAGCGGAACAGCAACACTTGATTTTAGTCGCAACCAGATTGATGTTTGACTGCTTCAAATATTTGATGTGCTTGCCCGTCCCCCCCCCCCTGGATAAAATCCTGGCTACGCCGTTGCGAGTTTTGTACCTACAAGCATTAATCAATTGATGTATTACGAGTAAGAAACATAAAACTTTTTTTTTTTAAATAAAATTTAAATTACTTATAATTCATAGCTATTCAAAGCAAATATAAGAATAATGAAATTTTAAGCTTTACAAACACAAAATATGATAACAAAATGTTGCCCTTAAAATTAAATTAAAACAACAACATGAAAATTAAATTTCGGTCATTCGACCACGACACATTAACAGACAAGCTAAAGTTGATAAGAATTGAAAATGTATGCAATATATTCACGTATTTGGGATTATGTGATACATATACTTAATTAATCTGTGTTGTATTAGGCTGGATTTATTTCTGCATTAGTTATATTTTTTGCATTAAAATACTTATGTATATGTATATATATGTACGCCGCACTAACTCATACGGAAATGGCGCTGGAAAATTCTTATTACTTGTTAACTATGTATGTATATTATTATGAAACCTATGGGGAAAGAATTAAGTTATAATGAGTGATAAAAGTAGAGAGTAAGAGAAAAGCGCATTTTCCAAGAACTACCCTAATGTGATATTAAACATAGAATGCTTTTAATCTTAAACTACTAAAATTCAGTGTTTATTATTTGAAAAAGCATAGCCAAGTTAAGAGCGTACGCCGCTTGTTTGCAAAATGAATCCTAAATAAGACATTCTAAAATATTTGTATATTAAAGAAATATCAACAATATGTACTATCATAAATTGTACCGCGAATGTAAGTGAGTAATATCAGAAATTAATAATATATAATACAATGGCGCTTTTATAACTCTGACGAGTTTTATGGCCGAGCTTCTCTCCCAATTTGAGCTGTGCTCCTTTTGTTTTTTCCTACTAACTGGGCGGACCTACAGTTTTATGCCGGCTCCGAACGGCGAATGCATTTTTTGTGAGAAGCTTTTTCATGGCAGAAATACACTCGGAGGGTATGCCGCCCACTGCCGAGAGGTGACCGCTGCTCTTAAAAAACCCAATAATTGGATTTTTACTAATTAGAAAAATTGTTTTGGTGTTTTGCTCGGACCGTGGTTTGAACCCGAGACCTCTGGCATAGCAGGCGAGCACTCTACCCACTGCACAACAGCGGCCAATATCAGAAATTACAAAATATAAACTACAAACAAAATAAAATCATAGTACATAGGAGTGTTTCACTTTGCAGATTATTTGTTCACACTTTTGCGCTGTTTAAAACTAAAGCTCGCTTTTGTAAGCAGCCAATATACAGCCGGTGGGCAGAATGTCATTGGGCATAACATTGATTTGATGCATGAAATGCTGGCGCGCCTTCTAGCCGAAGCAGATGCAACAACGAATTTTTTGATTGCGCCACAGGAAGCTTTAACCTTGTACTTGGCGCTGCATGGAACGGGTAAAGAAATCACCGCAAACGACGCTCAGCATTCGCAGAGCGGAGATTTGATCAATGAAGGCCACCAATACAACAACAATGCACGCAACAATAAGTTTAAAAGCGAGACTGTTGTGGGCATGAAGGAGTTTGAGGAATTGTTTCGCATATCAGGAAGTGCGATTTCGGTAACGAATACGCTGCACGCCAAGGTCCACATCGCACAGAGATTTCCAAGGAAATTGGAAAATTTGCAGTTTGTGCTGCTGCATGAGAATGAGGGCGATCACGGTGACAGTGACGGAATCAATGTCAATGCCAATGCCAATAACAAAAACAAAAACAACAGCCACAACAGTACAAATCGTAACGCAAATAAACTCAATCGAAACGAACTCATCAATTCGGTGCGTGTGAATTCACGTTGGTCGCACAATTTTCAAAAGCGTGACACTCACAAACGTCAATTTCACATGCCACATACACACACGCACGCCTACCTAAATGTCATGCGCAAGGATGATATTTTTCCCTATGCCAATTTGCAGATATTTCATGCCAGCGCCTTAGAACTGTCACTGCAACGTTGGCAATTGAAAATGCTCATCATTCTGCCAAATGAAAAAGATGGTCTGCCACAACTACTACAGCGTCTAAGTGGCAATGTGACACTGCTGCAGGAACTGTGTGTCATGCAGATGGAGATGGAACAGCAGCAACATCAACATTTGGACACGGCCGTAAGCAGTCAAAACCAGCGACAACATTTCGAGTCTACTTTGGTGCGCATTTATTTGCCGCAATTCGAACTTAGCCAGCGTACTGTCTTGGACGATATTTTCCGGCAGGTGAGTAAACAAATGCCATATGTATTGCTGCATATTTAGACAGGGTGTTTAAAAATAACACAAGTCTTATAAAATACTGCCGACTGTGAGCAGAGCGATTGACCTCTTTATAATTAAAATGGAAGACTTGGGATACTCGACGGAAGATGGAGTGGAATGGAATTGTGGTAGGCCGGGAAAAACTTTGTCTTTCCAAAGCACTGAAGCATATTTACCCATTGTAGTTAAGGCCTTTAGCAGGGATCCCGATGTAGGGAAAAGGTAGGGTTGCCAGATACCTTTCCCGAAAAAATCAGTACATTGCCTTCCAAAAAAAAAAAAAAAAAACAACAATATATGCGGAGAAATTCGTCTTTATTACTGGCATTTTATTTTTGTTTCTGTATCGTTAACTGTCATATTTCTACGACTTTTAACGTTCGCGTTGCTTCCTCCTTCCTAATTGCTTCATGGTTATGCCGTGGTTATGCTTACGAGCAAAACACCGATGAAATTCGGACACATTTTCGTCATCGGTGAGAGGTGGTTACGCTGAAATCGATGATTAGAGCGCACATATACAACATAACACATTATTACCCCGAAACCTGGGCGTGCTGGGTGCTTGTTTCACCCAGCAAATTTGATCGATGTGATCTCACTCGTCGGAGTGCACAACGGCAATTACACGTTGCTCTTCTAGTATTGTCCTAAGCATAACCACGGCATTACAAACGTCAAATGAAAACAGTTGGAAAATTAAGAACAGTGTCGGCTAAAATCAGTACAAATCAGTACAAAATCCAAAAAATCAGTATTTCTTAAGGTTTTTAAAACCATCAGTACGGAGCACGAAAAATCAGTATTGTACTGATCAAATCAGTACGTCTGGCAACCCTAGGAAAAGGGAGGGTTATTGGAATCTGGTATCCTCTGCAAACTTTCCATATTCTTTACTAAAACTGAGAAACTGTTCGATACAATCATCCGACCCGAGAATCCGCAATCTTAGTCAAGCGAAGGCTGTACAGGTGCAGAGAAAATGCTCGGAGCCGTCGTCGTCCTACTCCAAAGAAGATAGACACAATGAGCTCTCGACAGAGATGTTAAGTAATGCAGTACTTTGTGACTGCGCAGTCTTTTGATTGGGGTCAAAATGACTGCTATTCATTTTTTGCCAGTCATGACTGGGAATTAAAAAAAGAAGCCTTCATTCTGACTGGTAAATTTTAACTGTGCAGTCACCTGGCTGCAATCCACTCCGTTACTGCAATCATTTGATTGCAATCATGAAATGATTGCAGCTACAGTTTTTTGCCATTCTTCTCATAGGGGTTACTAGGTTTTTAAAGTTTCGATCCCTAAGTCTGATACACCAATCTCTTTGGCATGAGAGGAGGGTTCCTACTTTATAATTGTAGTAACCCTACGTGCGCCATTGGGGTCACTTCCACCCAGTGCTGGGTTTATACCACCTTAATGTACCTTTTTTTACCGGCATGTTAAACGTCGTCGAAAAACATTAATCTTTTGCAAAAGAAGTATTTCGATCGCTTCAGTAGAACTGGAAATAAAACATATTTAGCATTCAGAGGAATATAAGTTTCTCGCTTCCTGTGGTCTTTTATGTCCATTTTACAAAGATTTTTTCTGAGGTGACCCCTACTTAAAATTTACGGCGATTAATTTTCTAGAACATCTTAGCCCTCTAGCGTCCTTAAAAATTCTATACTATATTTCCTGACTGTATAAAAAGGGGTCAAAATAACAATTTCTTAGGGTTGCTAGATGGTTAAAATGTTCTAGAAAATTATTCGGCATAAAATTTCAGTAGGAGTCTCTTCAGAAAAAGACTATAAAATTAAGCTAAAAACCACAGGAAGAGAAAAACGCATATTCCTCCGAACGTTAAATGTGTTTAATTTGCGGCTCTACCGAATCGATCGAAATCCCTCTTTTGAAAAAAATGAATGCTTATTGACGACGTTTAACATACAGGTAAAAAACAGTTGCATTAAGGTGGTATAAATTAAGTACTGGGTGGAAGTGACCCCAATGGCGCACATAGTGTTAATACAATTATAAAGTAGGAACCCTCCATAAAACTGAAGATATGAAAAATTGAATTTTAGCGACATCTAGCGGCTTCAAAAAAAATGTTTTCGGAAATGTTTTCGAAAAAGAGATCATATGGGGGCGTACGGCGAACTTTTTTTCTCGATACGCTCTAGTGTACATATCGCTAACTTAGAGTGCAAATTATGTAAGTCCCTTTTTTTCAAAATTTGTAGGAGAGATAAAAAACAAAAAAATAAAAAAATTTCGAGATGAAAAAAAATTTCTGCTCATGAAAATATTTGGGACTTACACAATTTTCTTCGATTTTTGGGCTTACACAATTTTCGTATCACTGAATAACAACGAGTAGAAATATGACAAGAGTCACAGACTTGTTTAGCGCGGTGCCTATTTGATTTTTCTAGCGTTGTACATAAAAATACACTTTTTCATAAAAATGGACTTACACAGTTTGCACTCCAAGCTAGCGATATGTATTTCAAAGATTTTATAAACTGACCATTTTAGGTATATGCAAAATAAATACTATTACAGCTAAAATACATAGAGAGCATATTTTTGGTACTAGTTTACTAAATGACTGCTTAAAAAATATCGCCAGTCATCAATGAATGAAAAAAATGAATGTTCAGTCATACTTGCCAAAAATACTGGGGACTTCAAATTTTAAATCATCAGTCAAAAAAAGGACTGAAAGGCTGCATTCAAGACTTCAAGAAAAAGAATGGGACTTCAAGGGCTGAAAGTCACGATGATTGCAATAATTAACATCTCTGGCTCTCGATGATGCCATGTGCTATCCCTATGGGGTGTATCCTGAAATCATCCCCACATGGGGCCCGAAACTCCCACCTCCTCTGCTTGGGGAGAAAGTTCGCTACATCCCTGTCAGGCTTTTTTAGAAATCACTTTGTAATTTTACGGGAATCTGTAGAGTTGCAGCGCCTCCGTGAGTTTGGCTCATGGAGTCCCTGATGTACTTCACAGTGCCCTATTGGTCTTATTATTGGCTGCGGCCCAGTTGGTTGTTATGCTGATCCGCAGTTTACCAATTCATCAGCCAGTTCGTTACCTTGAACACCGTCGTATCCGGGTATTCACATAAGTTGAAGTTTATTACATTTTTCCAGGGAGCCAAGCTTCAACATAAATTCGTGAACAAATTTTGAGAAGCTCGCGCAGTTTCCAGTGCCTTCAGTGCGGCTTCGCTGTCACGGCAGATACAATTTGGTATCCAAGCCACCTTTCACCAATTATCCATTCTGCTGCTTTTAGAATGGCATAAATCTCCGATTGAAAAGCCGTCGGCATTGTACCTAAAGGATAATATCATCTGAAGTCGGCCTCCATGTGCCAACCAGATGCAGTACCATATTCTGGTTTTGATCCGTCTGTGTAGATGATTTTCCTCGATCCGCCCAGTAGAGTTTCTGGATCTTTTCATTGATCTCTTGTGGAAAAATCGACAGCTTATCGTCTACCAAAGGATACTCGGGTACTAGGTTGTTATTTTGGACCAACTAAACAACTCTCGAGCTCCACTCCAGTCATCGTGCCATAACGCGAAGAAGTGTAGTCGACACATCGTTTTCATGGATTTTTCTTGGATTAGAGAGAGCATTGAGGGCAGCACCTGATGTTGTACTTATTGCACCCGTAATGCTGATACGCACACTTCTCTGCAGCCTATTCAGCATATTAACCGTGGACTTAACCATGGTTCTATGCCACCACAACACCGGAGTGTGATAATCGATCTGACCAAAGCTATGTAAATCCACATCACCTTTGCTGGTCTCAGGCCCCACTGAAGATATTCACTGTTCATCTTTGAAATATGATTACGTGAAACTGGTAGTTTTTTATTCTTATAAACCCTGTATAGAATTGTTGTTGTCCTTCCTTTCTTTTACTCCAACTACTCATGCAAGCTCAAATTAATTTCAGTTGCTCAATGTTACAGCAAATGTAAATCTGCATTGGCCACCCAAACCATGGCAAGTGACACAGGAGGTGCATTTTTCAGCAAACGAAGACGGCATTGGTGAATTGGAGCCATCGAGTGAGTAAGCAATGAATTTCAATTTAATTACCTGCACCATTGATTGAGTGCCTACCATTTTCATTTCATCTGTGTTGATACCATACACGCTCTAACATTTGTAAACTTAATTGTTGCTTGTAACTACATACATACATATGTATGTATTTTAATTTTGCAGTGGTGCTGTTTTGGAACGCCTTTTCGTCGTTGCGCACTAAGCCACTGATGTTTTGTGTCGATCATCCATTCATGTTCATCGTGCACAATCGACAGGGCATACAGTTGTTAGGACATTTGGCACAACTACACGATTGAATGAATTATTATGTCTGCATTCAAAATACATAGGTATGTTTTTAGCATGCAGTTGTATGTACATACATATATACATTTGTATCGGTACATATGTATTTCGGTACTGTAAAGGCAAGACATCTTGAAGGCTTTGGAGTCACATTCAAAATGAAATACTTATTTGCAATATCATCGATGAATGCAAGTCAGGGTTGCGTGATTTTGATTTGACTGAATCACTAATCAAAAATATTTTCTGATTCTTGATTTAAAATATTTTCAAATCAAAGATAATTTTTATTTGTGATTCCTTTCAAAAAAGAATCAGAAATACCCTTTGATTCGTGATTCAAACTATTTTCAAATCAAAGATAAATTTTATTTGTGATTCGTTTCACAAAAGAATCAGAAATACCCTTTGATTCGTGATTCAAACTATTTTCAAATCAAAGATAAAATTGATTTGTGATTCATTTCTCAAAAGAATCAAAAATCTTTTTTGATTCTTGATTCAAACTTGATTTCGAATCAAGATTCTTAATAAATTTTTGATTCGAATCAAATTTTTGATTCGAATAAAATTTTTGATTCGAATAAAATTTTTGATTCGAATCAAATTTTTGATTCGAATAAAATTTTTGATTCGAATAAAATTTTTGATTCGAATCAAATTTTTGATTCGAATCAAACTTTTGATTCGAATCAAAAAATTATTTTGAATCAAAACTTTATTTCATATAAAAAATACTTTAGTACGTGATCCCACCACCCCCGCGAGTTGAAATGCAAAAAATCTAAAATTTCAACAAACGTCTGCGTTGTATGGGAGGAAATGCAAGCAGATTTTCGCAGTTGCTTTAGCCAAGCACTTGCGCATACATATGTATGTATATACTTACATACATATATATAACGAATAAATGAATGAAAGGATGAATGAATTATGGTTGGGTGTATGCATACAAAAGAATCCCTGCAAAAAAACCGAGTACTCCATGCACGCGTGTATAGAGTACTCGCTATGGACCAACCGAGTACTCCTCAACCTGCCACATTTCATATAAAAAATATGGTCCATTTAACATGGCATTATTTATTATCTAGGCCTTATTTCGCATGGCGGATAAGCATTAGGAATAAGGTGTGCTCTCAGAGAGAGAGTACTCCTTATGGCGTGATGATATCAACACAGGAAAATCAGCCTTATTTTAAGCCTTACGCCATACAAATTTGCTACCTTTATAATTTTCAGGCCTGATTTCGGAAGCCTTAAAATCTGCGGTTTTAATTCTTAAAAAGGCTTAGATTTTTTGGTGGGAATATACATACATATGTACGCGCAAATGGCTGGCTAAGGCAACTGCGAAAATCTGCTTGTATGTATGCATATCCTTCCCTACAACGTAGCTGAAAAATGTTCGTGATAAATTGTTTTCGCGAATGCTTTGTTAGTTTTCGCGATCAGTTTGTCTCACATGTGAGTGGCGCCATGCTGCACGAAACAGAAACAATTGCCGCACTCTACTGGATTCCGCCAGAATCGTCTAGACGGTTACGTGCCAATTAAGGAAGGAAGGAAGGAAGGAGAAATATTGTTTTGTTATTTTTCGCGCACAAGTGGAATAACTGGATTTTTTTGTTTGATCGCTTCTTGCGAGAGAGGAGCATATTTTTTTGCATTTCTCTCTCGTGATAAAAGAACGAAGAAATATTCGTGAAAATTCTCACAAATGAATGAAAATGAGTAATCTTAAATGAGAATATCCCAACCATGGTTTAATGTTGAAAGTGTATCTGTAGTGCGCGCATCGTTAAGGAACAAAAAATTTTTTTTTTGATTCCGCGAAATGCCGCCAAAATTGTTTTTTTTTTTATTGTAACATTGTTATTTGACACCCAACTATGAGAAAACATCTTCAGAGTTCAAAAGGACATTCGAAGGAAATATAGAGCTTCAAAATACCAAAATAATGACGTATCAATTTTAAAAATCGGATGTCAAATAACAAAGCTACAATAAAAAAAAAAATTTGGCGACATTTCGCGGAATCAAAAAAAAAATTTTTTGTTCCTTAACCCTCTCAACATTAGCTTAAAATTTAGGGGCGGACTTTTATAACTTTGTTTTTCGCATGGGGACCAACACTTACCTCCTGACTTCTCCACACATATGTACTTACTTATGTACTTATAATTTATACTAGTATCGCCGGTGGTCGAAATTCGACCATGCAATGAATTTTTTCAACTTTGTATTGGTACAAAAATTATTCCTTTTCGCGGAGATAAGCAACACTTTCCAAATTCCAGTTGTACCGCAACACTGATTTGCCCTTTTGATCACGGTCCGACGCGAAATCATGGTCAAAATCAAGGCAGATCTAGGAAGGTAGGCCCGGTGGTGAGCGCTTTTAAATTAAAGCGACTCTTCAACTGTGTTTACGATATTTGTAAACACGTTTACGATATCCATTTATCTTAACTAAAAATTTTATTTATTAATTATAAAGAAATTAAATAATTTATAAAAAAAATTATATGCCTATGCACTGCTCCTGACTCATACGAACACATCCATATCAATTTTATGTGGATATGAGTATGTTAAATGTGCAAAACAGCCTGGCAATTGTTTGTATGGGAGAAATGTTAGCCTATTAATATATAGATAGTGGGCACATTTGCCAACGAAGCAAAAACGAAGTAAATCAAAAATGGTACAAAACTAAAAACTTTATTTATTAATTATAAAGAAATTAAATAATTTATAGAAAAAATTATATGCCTATGCACTGCTCCTGACCCATACGAACACATCCATATCAATTTTATGTGGATATGAGTATGTTAAATGTGCTAAACAGCCTGGCAATTGTTTGTATGGGAAAAATGTTAGCCTATTAATATATAGATAATGGGCACATTGCCAACGAAGCAAAAACGAAGTAAATCAAAAATGGTACAAAACTAAAAACTTTATTTATTAATTATAAAGAAATTAAATAATTTATAGAAAAAATTATATGCCTATGCACTGCTCCTCACTCATACGAACACATCCATATCAATTTTATGTGGATATGAGTATGTTAAATGTGCAAAACAGCCTGGCAATTGTTTGTATGGGAGAAATGTTAGCCTATTAATATATACATAGTGGGCACATTTGCCAACGAAGCAAAAACGAAGTAAATCAAAAATGGTACAAAACTAAAAACTTTATTTATTAATTATAAAGAAATTAAATAATTTATAGAAAAAATTATATGCCTATGCACTGCTCATGACCCATACGAACACATCCATATCAATTTTATGTGGATATGAGTATGTTAAATGTGCTAAACAGCCTGGCAATTGTTTGTATGGGAAAAATGTTAGCCTATTAATATATAGATAATGGGCACATTGCCAACGAAGCAAAAACGAAGTAAATCAAAAATGGTACAAAACTAAAAACTTTATTTATTAATTATAAAGAAATTAAATAATTTATAGAAAAAATTATATGCCTATGCACTGCTCCTCACTCATACGAACACATCCATATCAATTTTATGTGGATATGAGTATGTTAAATGTGCAAAACAGCCTGGCAATTGTTTGTATGGGAAAAATGTTAGCCTATTAATATATAGATAATGGGCACATTTGCCAACGAAGCAAAAACGAAGTAAATCAAAAATGGTACAAATAAAAATAAAGCAGTAAAGTATAATAAATACGAATTAAGTAAAATTGAAATAAAAAGGAAAAATATTAAATTAAAAAAATATAAGATAATAAATAAGAGAAATAAAATAATAAATAAATGAAAATAGAAAAAGGCCTAAAACAAAATAATAAATAAATGAAAATAGAAAAAGGCCTAACAGCAAATAGAGCGAAATTAAAACAAAAATTGAAATGAAAAAAAATAAAAATAAAAAACACCTAATATATGGAATAAATACGAATTAAGTAAAATTGAAATAAAAAGAACAAAATATTTATATAAAAAGAAATAATATAATAAATAAATGGAAATAAAAAATAAAAGGAAATAAAATAATAAATAAATGAAAATAAAAAAATTAAAGCGTGAATAACGGGCATTCATGAACATTGATGTGTAAACAGTTTCGGAATGGGATATTTATTCCCTTTTCTTTATTCCTTTTTTCCTGGTTTTCTATGGATTAAAAGGCGACTATCGCTTTTGTAATTTTTTGTTGTCATTTGTGACTGCTACTATTTTGTTGTTTTTGTTTGTTTTGGTTTTTGGTTTTTGACTTTTAATTTTTTATTTTGTTTTGCTTTGTATTGCTCAGAAACATGCAAGATCATCCGAGTCCACGTTTGACCCATATCTGGAGACCCGGCCTAGGAATCATAAAGAGTAGAGCTCCGTGCAGAAGTCCTGCTCAACACCTTTCATTTGATACCAATATTGCTCAGAAACATTCCGGGTTAGTCCGGAGTCACATTTTGACCCATATTTGGGGACCCGACCTAGGACTCAAAATGAATAGATCTCTATGTGAAAACCCTGCTCAACACCTTTCATTTGATACGAATATTGCTCAGAAACATTCAGGGATCATCCAGGTCCTCGTATTGCCGCATATCTCGGGACCCGACATAGGAATCATAAAGAGTAGAGATCCGTGTAGAATCCCTGCTCAGAACCTTTCATTTGATACCAATATTGCTCAGAAACATGAAGATCATCCGGGTCCTCGTATTGACCCATATCTCCGGACCCAACCTAGGAACCATGAAGAATAGAGCTCCCTGAAGAGGGCCTGCTCAAGATCTTTTATTTTATACCAATTTTACTCAGAAACATTCAAGGATCATCCGGGTCCTCGTTTTGACCCATATCTGCAGACCCGGCCTAGGGGTCACAATTAAAACATCTTCATATCAAAGTCCTGCTCAAAACCTTTCATTTGATACCAATATTGCTCAGAAACATTCAAGGATCATCCTGGTCCTCTTTTTTCCCTTATCTCGGGACCCGACCTAGGAATCATAAAGAGTAGAGCTCCCTGTAGAAGGCCTGCTCAAAACCTTTCATTTGATACCAATTTTGCTCAGAAATATTCAAGGATCATCCTGGTCCTCTTTTTTTCCCATATCTCGGGACCCGACCTAGGAATCATAAAGAGTAGAGCTCTCTATAGAAGGCCTGCTCAAAACCTTTCATTTGATACCAATTTTGCTCAGAAACATTCAAGGATTATCCGGTCCTCGTTTTGACCTATATCTGGAAATCCGGCCTAGAGGTCACAATTAAAAAAGCTTCATATCGAAGTCCTGCTCAAAACCTTGAGCCTCATTTGATACCAATATTGCTCAGAAAATTAAATAGGTAGATGTAGGTATGCATATCCATACATTTGCATACATGTTCAAACAGGTTGGTCCTTTTTATTTTGCCAAGCGAAGTGAAGATATATGCATTTGCACGGCTATGCATGCAAGCATTTGTAAGTACATGTCTATCTACCTATCTACCACTGACAAAGCCAAGCGATTCACACGGACACAGCAGCGCTAATTTATATTGGTTACCTGTTTCTGGTTTTGGTTACTTTAATTTTGTATTTTGGTAAATTTTAAATTTTTTAAGTGGCAACGCTGCCAATGTTCATATCAAAAAGAAAGAGAGAGAGAGAGTGCTTTGAAATTAAAGCAACTCTTCAACTGTGTTTACGATATTTGTAAAAAATTTTACGATATCTCTTTCTCTTAACTAAAAACTTTATTTATTAATTATAAAGAAATTAAACAATTTATAGAAAAAATTATATGCCTATGCACTGCTCCTCACTCATACGAACACATCCATATCAATTTTATGTGGATATGAGTATGTTAAATGTGCTAAACAGCCTGGCAATTGTTTGTATGGGAAAAATGTTAGCCTATTAATATATAGATATTTTACATACATTGAATGAACCCAATAAAAGAACAAAATAACAGAATTTAAAAATAAATAATAATAATGCATTTACCCAAAATGATCTCGTACTAAAAGTATCTTATTTGAAATATATTTAGGATTCACTATAGGTACATACATACATATGTATATTTTAAACCCGTTCAAATTAAACGAAAGTGGTTTGTTGTATTGCTTTACGAACAGCAATTCAATCAGGGAATTTATTGGTAAAATTGATTCTTATTTACCTATACACAAAATTTCTTATGTACACACTACTTATTTACTATAATACATGTATATCTACTCTAATTCTTACTTCTATGTAGATATGTACATATATATGTTCGGCTAACTACGAACCGATGCAGATATACGAATCGGTCGCTTGGGCTATGTTAGTGGTCACTTTGAAAGTACTCCAACTTACCACAAATGGAGCATATAATCCAATGAATTTTGCAGGGCATATGTACATATAATACATATGTATGTATGCATACCCTGCAAAAATTCCGAGTACTCCATTCGTTAATCCATGGAGTGCTCGCTATGGACCAACCGATTACTCCATAACTTGCCACATTTCATACAAAAAATATGGTCCATTTAACATTGCATGTCATTGCAATGGAGTATATACTCCAGTTCCGCATAACAATCACATTAATCCATGTAGTACCTACATTGGATTAATTGATGGAGTACCTAACAGTTAGCCGAACATAACAACAAAAACCAAATGTTTATCGCGACGACGACGAATGACGTGTATACATTCAAACATATGTATGTATGTAGCTATGTATGGATACACATATCGTCTTCGTCGCGATAAAAATTTGGTTTTTGTTATGTTCGGCTAACTACGAACCGATGCAGATACATGAATCGGTCGTTTGGGCTATGTTAGTGGTCACTTTGAAAGTACTCCAACTTACCACAAATGGAGCATATAATCCAATGATTTTTGCAGGGTATGCACCCAAGTGCCTATGCACATACATATGTATGTATGTATGTATGTACGTACGGCGTAGCACAAACGTAAATACGACAATCAGAAATATGTATATATGTACACACATATGTACATATTTGGCGTCAGCATACAATTTGGCTGTTGTTGCACTTTTGGTGCATTTTATACATTTTTGTGTTTTAAGTTACCGAGAATGTACTTGAATATTTCTGATATGCTACAGTATTTTTGATTCTAAATAAATTTTTGATTCGAATAAAATTTTTGATTCGAATCAAATTTTTGATTCGAATAAAATTTTTGATTCGAATAAAATTTTTGATTCGAATAAAATTTTTGATTCGAATCAAAAATTTGATTCGAATCAAAGATATTTTTTGAATCAAGAATCAAAAAAGATTTTTGATTCTTTTGAGAAATGAATCACAAATCAAATTTATCTTTGATTTGAAAATGGTTTGAATCACGAATCAAAGGGTATTTTTGATTCTTTTGAGAAAAGAATCACAAATCAAATTTATCTTTGATTTGAAAACAGTTTGAATCACCAATCAGAGGGTATTTTTGATTCTTTTGAGAAATGAATCACAAATAAAAATTATCTTTGATTTGAAAATAGTTTGAATCACGAATCAAGTTGATTCTTTATTTGAAAGTTGATTTTAAATCAAAATTGATTCGAATCACGCAACGCTGATGCAAGTAAAGTATGTGCTCGTGTGTGGATGCTAGACATATACGCCGACAGTGATTCCGGCGGCGGCGGCGCCATTCCAAATAAATTTCGGCGGCGGCGGCGACGCCAGCGTGCTTTTTCGCGCCGGCGCGCCTGCCCCAAATCTACAAATCACAATCCTTATTCAAATCTTAATTTTATTTAGTTACCTTAATAGCGCTGGCTGAATGGAATAAATAAACTAATTTCCACCTTAAATTGTTGAAACTTTTTTATTAACAGCAAATAAAAATTGTTACATAAACTAAAATATCTAATAAAGAAAATAAATATTAAAGAACCCAATATGCAAAATACATTTGTTATAAGTTTACAATAAACTTCAGTAAGCAAAACGTTTGGAAAATCTTTAATATAAAACTTGTAATTCATTTAATAGTAATTGCTGAATCAACGAAAAGGAACCCTAATTCTATAATTGTATTTCACGTTTGGAAAGCAATTCTTAATAAACATTTTTATACAATGCTTTGTAAACGTGAGGTGAAAAATTTCTGTAAAAAAAAAATGCGCTACTGGGGACTCGAACCAGCGCTTCTTTGGTCCGTAGGCAGCATACCTCACCATTATGCTACAATCGTATTCTGAATTTTGTTGTCTAATTTCGAATTTATTCAATGAGGCTGTGTGCCAATCGGTAACATTTTTCTCTATGGGAAAATGAGGTAGAAAATTTTACCATGTTGAGAAAAAAAAACCAATTTTGCTGTGCCAAACGGAAGAGAAAATTTTGACAGTTACAAAGATAAACTTTTGGACGAAAACAGACAACGATACAATTTTAAAACGTAAAATGAATATAATTGTTGATGGCAATATTGATGGAAACAGGAGATATGTATCCATGTAATGATCTGATGTTATTTTGTTTTTAAATATTTGTGTTACTTGTGTATGTATGTAATTACAAAATGTCAGAATTTTACCTAGCCCATTGAGCTAGGTAAAATTATGACACTAGAATTAACCACGAATACTGCCAAAATTTTACTCCCCTATGTCAAAATTTCATTTTTTCTACCGATTGGCACACAGCCTGAGTTTTCTTTTTTTGTTATTTTCTTATTATTTGAAAAATTTTCAATATGAAATATGACACTACGTTTTTTTTTCTGGTATTCTACCAGGTTTTTTGTGTGAAGGAGATGGTCAAATACAGTTTTGCGTTGGTGCAAGCGAGCAAGCTATATTGAAAAAAAAAAACCAAACAAAATACCATCTAGGCGGTTAAAAACCAACGAGCCAGCTTGTATTTCGGTAGGTTTTTTGGCATTCGGTAATTTTTTCTGACAATTGTTTCAATTTGACAACTAGAAAATAAATTATATTTAAAATAAAAAATATATGGAAATACAAATTTTAAATTTGCCTCTTGTAAGCTACTGCTTTGGCCGTAAGGGGAAAGAAGAAGTCCGGAACAAAAAGTACACTGCGCACTGGCTTCTCTTTATAACATGGAATACACAGCTATTCTGCCATTTGAGTTTCATAATTTTTTCATTTTATTTATTTGTTTTTGAGCTCAAGGCCGTTTAAAAATTCCAAAACATAAAATTTTGAACTTTTTTAAAAAACATTTATTGTCGATATTTTGACCTCATTCTGAGGTCATCCTGAGGTCGAAATATCGACAATAAATGTTTTTTAAAAAAGTTCCAAATTTTATGTTTTGGAATTTTTAAACGGCCTTGAGCTCAACAACAAATAAATAATTTTTTCATTTTAGTAATTTAAATGCAAATTTCCTAAAAAAATAATTTCTGAAATAAATATCATTTTCATTTAGATTGAAGTTTAATGTCAATCAAATTGTTTTTAAGTGAGTATTTGTCTCTTTTCAACCTATAGAAGAATAGTTTTTGTATCTTGACTTTTGGTGGGTTTTCCAAAGCAAAAATACCACTTCGCCACTAACGTTCCAACTTCTACGTCGATTTACCGTCAAAAATCATTTTTTCCAACGCCTTGAAGAGTAAACAACAAGCCAATGCATACGGATTGTACATGTAATAATTAAAAAATGCTAATTTTTATGTTATGAAAATATATAAGTTAACTGTTCACATTTTTCGCACATGTGGCAATATTTTTGTAGCAATGTAGCGCAATGCTTTCACTTCAGCGAGAAAAAAATTATGAAGTTTGTCAAACATTTCCACTAACCTTCCAATTTGTTGTACAACGTGACAAAATATCAAAATCGTTTGATCTTTATCCAACTTGCAGTCAAACTTGTACAACATTTCCACTAACCTGACAATTTGTTGTACAACGGGGCCAGGCCGTACGATAAATTGCATGGTTAGTGGGCTACATAACGCTCAAATGCTTTACTCCAACTTCTTTTCGCCTTCTGATTGTAAAACATAACAAAAGGTTTGGGAAATTTTGTATTTCCAAACTAGTTTGGAAAACCTTGAATAAAAGGGTTTGGAAAATATTGCATAATAAGCTAGTTTACTTCACTGCATATTGGGAATATACACAAATCCATATGTAAGGGTAAATTTAAATTCATTTGCTTATTTTGTATGATAATAAACATGCATACATATATTTGCATACATATTTATATATACTAGAGTGCTGCCTACTGGCGAAACTCGACAGTTTTTCTAGAAGTTTTCTTATGACTAAGGTGCAACTATATTTTTTGTATAATTGTTTGTTGTTATTGTCACTGTTACTATTTTGTTGTTGTTCCTGTTGATGCTGCTCCTTTTGTTGTTACTTTCACTGCTACTATTTTGCTGTTGTTGTTGTTGGTGGTGCTGTTGTCGTTAATAGTTTTCATAAAACTCCTACCTACTTCTTTCTTTCTATTTCTGCTCTTTTATTTCCTTAATTTCTTTCCTACTTATTCTTTCTTATCCTTCTCATTACTTGACCTTATGTTTTTCTTGTAGTGCTTTTGCTACCTTTTTACGTTTCTATTTCTTTGAAACTACACACCACATCCAGCCAAACATGTTCAGAATTGCATGGTAAGTTTGGTGAAAACGCACAAAGTCAGCTACATATGCTTGCGCATTGAGACAGCTCTGTTGTGTGCAAAAGCATGCAACAACAACCACACGGAAATTTTCCAACGACGATTGTGGACGCATTTTCCAACCAATTTTCATGAAAATTGGCGCAGGTCTATTTGAGAGCAATACCTTTCTAATGGTGTGCTTAGTTTTAAAATCGGTTCAGTAGTTTCGACGGAGAAGATGGAACAAAATTTATGTTAGCGTATTAATAATATAGATATAAGGCACTTTAAAATAAATATATGTATACACAGTGTTGGAAAAAATAATAGGGACAAAATTTTGCAATTCTCCATTTATTTCATTTTAAGACCAAATAATAATTACCATATATTGATGCTTACACGGAGAGGACATGCTTCAATGACTCTGGGGTGGTTTTTGTATAATAATTTAATTTTTATGAATAAAAATAATGAAATCTATAATTTAAGTTGGAAATTATAATTAGGGATGGCAACAATAACCGGAAAAACGATTATAATCGGTTAATTTCTTTCGGTTAACGGTTAAAATGTATCGGTTTTTTCCTTTTGATTATTTTTTCGATTAACCTTTTTCCTCTCAAATCGAAAATAATCGAAAGGAAATAATCGAAGTTGAGAATTTCCGCCTTTTCATCCGAGTCCGAATTTGGTTACCTACGGTTTTGTGAGTATATCCAAAAAAAACGGCAATAAATGTTCCCTCCAGTTCGCGAATAGACGACTTTATCGTCATTTTGACGATTTTTCCTAATAAATAACGATTTTTTTTCGTTTATTATATATTTTTTTAATGAATAATTGTAATCGAAAAACGGTTATAATCGGTTAGTTCCCCACAATTATTCGCGATTAATAATCGAACGCTTTCGATTAACCTAAAAAGCGGTTAATCGGTTATTCCATTTTTTTTGCCATCCCTAATTATAATAGGGACAAACTTTAAATTCGATTGGTTTTTCAAATAAACTACAATATTACTGCTGCAGCTAGATTTAAACTAATGTTTAGTTGAAGCTCCTTTATTTTTTATACCTTCCTTACTTCTTCGTGGCATAGGGTTGACCAAATCAGCGCAATTTGCAACTGGTATTAAGTACCAAGCTTCTTTAATTTTTTTCCATAACTCTTGCTGATTTTTCCATTTTTGAACCCCCATCGTCTTTTTTAATATTCCCTATAGGGCTGAGGTTCGACGACTGTGAGGTAGGCATATAACTTTTTACAATTTTTGCAAATACGAAAAACGGCATACCATAGTCGAATGTAGCATAAAAAACAAAGTAAAAAAATTTTTTTAAAAAGCTTTTATTTAATATTAATATAAAAATTTACTAAAAAGGAAAAAAATAAATTTTTAATATTTTTGAACAAAATTTATATTAGTCCTTAATTCATTTGGATCTTAATTTCAATCTCAGCATACCTTTAACGTATTTCTTCAAAGCATTTCTGTATATGTATCAACATAAATAAAAGCGCGGGTGGTCTTTACGTAATGCATATCTTACGTAATTGGAATTTAAAGTTTTTATCGCTTCCTTCCATTTCACCAATACTGTTTTATAACATGAATATCTAATGAGTACCCGCGCTTTTATTTACATATGTTGATACATATACAGAAATGCTTTGAAGAAATACGTTAAAGGTATGCTGAGATTGAAATTAAGATCCAAATGAATTAAGGACTAATATAAATTTTGTTCAAAAATATTAAAAATTTATTTTTTTCCTTTTTAGTAAATTTTTATATTAATATTAAATAAAAGCTTTTTAAAAATTTTTTTTTACTTTGTTTTATTTTTGCCTTTTTAGTTTTACAATGCATATTACATCTAATATTTGTCAACACACCCACTATCAATATAGTCCAACAGTTTTTAATATGAAGTGCACTATGTTTAACATTTTGATGGTTTCTGCTCAGCCAGTTTTTTTTATTATCCAATTCCTGTGGAGTCTTTTAAGTGGTTTTACTATACTCTTTTGTGAATAGATTACTTCGTAATACGTGTTCAAAATAGGAACAAAATTGGTTCATAAATACTAATTTTCTAAATATCTTGACACTATCGCCACCTAGCGGCGATTTATTTCCACGGATATATTTACTTTCTCATTGGCAATATATATACCGAATATGAACAAATTCGGTCGGTAAATACGAATTTTACAAATAACTTAACACCAGCGCCACCTAGCGGCGATTTTTTTCCACAGATGTATTTACTTTCTCATAGGCAATATATATACCGAATATGAACAAATTCGGTCGGTAAATACGAATTTTACAAATATCTTGACACCAGCGCCACCTAGCGGCGATTTTTTCCACGGATGTATTTACTTTCTCATAGGCAATATATGTACCGAATATGAACAAATTCGGTCGGTAAATACGAATTTTACAAATATCTTGACACCAGCGCCACATAGCGGCGATTTTTTTCCACGGATGTATTAACTTTCCCATAGGCAACATATATACCGAATATGAACAAATTCGGTCGGTAAATACGAATTTTACAAATATCTCGACACCAGCGCCATCTATCGGATTTTTTTTTATTTCACATTGCATTGTCTTCGGGTCCTCAACTATGTTCCAAATTTCAAGTACCTAGCTCAACTAGAAGTATCTTAAATGTTCGTTGCAAAATTCCACGACATACACCCATACAAAAAGTGAAGTTAAATAAAAGCTTGTAAAAAATATGAACCCCATAATTTTTTTTTTTTTTGCGAAATTGCAAAAAGTTTCCGCGCAAAACGAAATTACTTTTTTATCAGAACTGCTGAAAAAAGCAAAAAAAGTTTTGTACATCTGCGCAGAGCGTGCAATTAAAATTGTGCAAGACATTTTACCATTGTGTAAATCATCACATATTTTAAACTTAAAACTTACTTCATATCGACGGCTGAGAATAAGATCGCCCTATTTCAAAAATTATTTCAAAAACGCCCTATTTGAAAATTTGTTTCAATAACATCCTATTTCAGATTTTGCTTCAAGAACGTCCTATTTGAAAAATTGTTTCAATAACGTCCTATTTCAGATTGTGCTTCAAAAACGCCCTATTTCAGAGAAAATTCCATATATGTATATTTCTCTGAAATAGGGCGTTTTTTAATAATTGTCTGAAATAGGACGTTATTGAAACAAATTCTGAAATAGGGCGTTCTTGAAGCAAAATCCACTAATAGTGCGAGCTAACTCTTTTGCATGTTATCAACTGGCGAATTTAACACGGCGATATCCTAGGCGGTGTCAATTGTCACCCTCTGCACTACATTTTCGATAGTTCCGAACTAGTACTAAATTCTACAGTTTTTACTAGTTCGTTTATTGGCACAATTTCGATAGTTCTGAACTAGCTACGAGTACCTACAAATTCTACAGTTTTACATCTGCCGCTTAAGTGCAGCATTTGACACACTTCATGCAAGTGGCGCGATGGTCCACTGGCTAACGCGTGTGACAATCAATCTGGGGAGCGCGGGTTTGAATCCTGTCTGTGTCGAGGCGGATATTTTTTCTTTCTTATTTTTTTTATACTCAGCTGTACTAGTACACAGAGTATTATAGTTTTAATCACATAACGGTGGATTGTAACAGAGTGAAATAATCGAGATAGATATAGACTTATATATATCAAAATGATCAGGGTGAAAAGAGAAATCGATTGAGCCATGTCCGTCCGTCCGTCCGTCCGTCTGTCCGTCCGTCTGTAAACACTCTAACTCGCGCAAAAATTGAGATATTTTGATGAAATTTGAAATGCAGGTTGGTATCGAGACTGGGACGGTTGGTATTGAAAATGGGCGAAATCGGACCATGACCACGCCCACTTTTCCTATATAGAAAAAATCGGAAATTTGGTATCTCAGTCACTAATACAGCTGGAGCGATGAAATTTTATCCACGTGTTGAGCTCAGGCCCCTAGAAGAAATTTGATGACATTTTGGAAAATGGGCGGTGCCACGCCCACTTATTGAGGGTCAAACCTTGCAAGTTTTATATGTCATAATTCAGAAACCGTTGAAGATATATCGATGAAATTTGGTACGCGTGATATACTTACTTAGTCAAATATTTGGACGAAAAATTTCCGAAATCGGTTGAGGGCCACGCCCACTTTTGTATATGGCTCTTATAAAGTGACCTAATAAAAACATTTTAAGCGATATCTCTGTCAAATATAAAGATATATCATTGAAATTTTATAGCAGGAGTCCAACTGCGGACATAAAACGAAAAACACAAAAATTTTGGCAAATGGGCGTGGCACCGCCTCTTTTTATAAACAGGAATATACGAGATTTCTGAGCCCATAACTCGACAAATAATTTATATATAATGACTAAACTTGGTGTGTACACTTTTATTACTTGTGGTAATACATGTTGAAAATTTTAGCGAAATCGGTTGACGACCACGCCCACTTTTATATATGGGTATTATAAAGTGACCTAATAAAATCATTTTAAGCGATATCTTTGCCAAATGTAAAGATAATTCATTGAAATTTTGTGGTTTGATTTCTACAATAGACCAGAAACAACAAATAGAAAAATTTTGGAAAATGGGCGTGGCACCGCCTCTTTTTACACAAAGGGATATACGTGATTTCTTAGCCTATAACTCGACAAATAATTGAGATATTATGACGAAACTTGGTTTATACACTTTAATAACATGTGTTAATAGCCACGCAAAAATTTATTGAAATCGGTTTATGACCACGCCTACTTTTTAAGAAAGATATATCTGGAACACTCTTTGGGAATTTGTAACGTGACATCTTTATAACTAGAAGTCAAAAAGGAATGAAATTTTGCACAAAGAATAATATTCATATGCTTAGTTGGATGACTGATAAAAATGTTGAAAATGGGCGTGGCTACGCCCACTTTATGCAGCACTCGCTTTATATAAAGTACCCACACCGTGTTTCCATCAAACGCAAACAAACTATGAAAACATACAGCTGAGTATCTAATGTTCGATTCCACTCGAACTTAGGCTTCCTTACTTGTTTTTAACTAATATTTTTTTTTTTATTTATTTATTTAAAAAAAAATTAAAATAAGCCTGAGGGATCGGAAAATCATAATTAGGCGAACATTTCATTTAATTAATTGAAGATGCAAATTGTACTCTTTATACGAGATTGTTAGTGAAATCTGAGAATTGTAGAAATATGCAAACCCGACGGCAAATGGATGAACGAAAAAATACATGAACTTTTTGTCAATTCGAAATTGCATACAAATCAAAGTGTGTCTTATAATGGTGACTCGATCCACTCCTTCTGAAGTGGTGAGAGGCTAACTACAATGGAGCTGGTTCCTTTTTGACACCTTTTCGCTAGTTCGGAACTAGAAATTTTGCTCACTAGTTATTGAGTTCCCTGCAGGGATACGTGCAATCGAATACACTCGCAAACAACAGCAAGGAAGAAACGTAACCAAAAAGAAATACCTACTTTGCCAAATGGATTATGAATTACGTGTCACGCTTATCAAGAAATTTCTTTCATTTACAGAATCTTTAATGTAGTTGACATACTTACGTCAATATCCGATTTTATAATCAAGTCAAATTTAAAATACGGTTTTACAGGGAGCAATTCTGAAAGAAGAATTCTTTTGGAAAGAAGAATTGAAAGGGATGTGTGGTTGAATTCGAAGAACGCCAACAGCAACGAGGGCTGGAAGTAAGTAAAATTGCTATACATATATACTTTTTGAACACTATTAAGTTGTCTTTTATTAGAAAAATCGCTGGCGAATTGAAGGATCGATTGGACGGCAAAAGTGCGGGAGCTTGTAAAGCGCAATGGAATGCGTTGATAAAAGTCCTTCTTTAAGTATCGTTCAGGCGACGGAACAGGGGAAGAGGCGACTGCAGAAGAAGCCAAGGATTGGGAGTACTTCGACTGCATCCACGGCTATGCCTCCAAAAAAGACAATTTTCACCCTCGACTGCTATTTGATAGCAACGACGGTGAGGTGTCCATGCAGCGAAGGGGGGAAGAAAATACCTCATTTGTCTCGAGCCGGTCGGATCGTCAACAAATTCACAGTCGATACCTATCGAAGAGGTAAGGCGGAGTTCACTGAGTGAACTGCCATCAACATCCCGGCGCTCTGTAGCACAGAGTGGAGTTTAGCGCTTAGAACGCCACATGTATAAAAGAGAAAAAAAAAATCGTAAAAAAAAATTTCAACCCTTTTGGCTGTATTTGGACAGATGGTGCAGACGGATTATCCCCATATCTATTAGGGTGGGGCGATTTGTATGGAGGGAAATTAATCGATTCCGCGTGATCGAAATTTGGATACCTCTCATTTTTCTGAGTAGAAAACTCCTCCACGACATTTGCCTAAAATTAATTTTGATGTTCCGGAATTTGGTTTTTATGAACCAAGACGAATTTTTGAAAATAAAAATTTGGCAAAAATCGACAAAAAAATATCCAGGTCAATATGCACATCGAGTTGAAGCAGAATTTTATGCTGAATCCAGATATGAAATCGAAACTAAAATCGGATGATCCGTTTTCGAGATATAGCCTGATTTACGGTTGTGGAGGCTGAATGCCGAAAATCGCATATTTTCGCGATTATCTCTTGCTGTGTACAACGTATATTAAATTTTTTTGCAAATTTCTTAAAGATAGGTCAATACAATATATAAGCAATATTTTAAAATATTAATTTATCTTCCTGTATAGGAAAACTAGAATGCACTCTTTTTTTCCTTAGCCCAAAATCGCAGTATGGGATCTCCATGTTATAGTCATCCGATACCGATGATTTTCGCCGACAGCGCTTTGTGTACAATAAATGCTCTAAATAAAAAATTTCAGAATTTTAGCTGCAAAATTTGAAGAGTTATTCCCTAAAACGTAGACTTATGCTTCTGAAATTTGTTTTTTGCTTCCAATAGTACGCTATGGCGTATGAGTAACCTTGAGTTTTTTTTAGAGTTGACTAAAGTAAAAAAACAAGTCCCAAACAGCATACGTCTACGTTTTGGGTTATAACTCCTCAATTTTTGCAGCTAAAATTCTGAAATTTTGTATTTAGAGCATTTATTGTACACAAAGCGCTGTCGGCGAAAATCATCGGTATCGGATGACTATAACATGGAGATCCCATACTGCGATTTTGGGCTAAGGAAAAAAGAGTGCATTCTAGTTTTCCTATACAGGAAGATAAATTAATATTTTAAAATATTGCTTATATATTGTATTGACCTATCTTTAAGAAATTTGCAAAAAAATTTAATATACGTTGTACACAGCAAGAGATAATCGCGAAAATATGCGATTTTCGGCATTCAGCCTCCATAACCGGAAATCAGGCTATATCTCGAAAACGGATCATCCGATTTTAGTTTCGATTTCATATCTGGATTCAGCATAAAATTCTGCTTCAACTCGATGTGCATATTGACCTGGATATTTTTTTGTCGATTTTTGCCAAATTTTTATTTTCAAAAATTTGTCTTGGTTCATAAAACCCAAATTCCGGAACATCAAAATTAATTTTAGGCAAATGTCGTGGAGGAGTTTTCTACTCAGAAAAATGGGAGGAATCCAAATTTCGATCGCGCGATATAGGTTAGTAAATCGCCCCACCCTAATATCTATGCATCTGCTCTTCCTCTGAGCTCAGAGTCAGATTACGATTAGAATAAAATAAAATAAAATAAAATAAAATAAAATAAAATGAAACAAAATAAAATAAAATAAAATTAAATTAAATTAAAAAAATTAAATAAAATAAAACAAAATAAAATAAAATAAAATAAAATAAAATAAAATAAAATAAAATAAAATAAAATAAAATAAAATAAAACAAAATAAAATAAAATAAAATAAAATAAAATAAAAAAATAAAATAAAATAAAATAAAATAAAATAAAAAATAAAATAAAATAAAAAAATAAAATAAAATAAAATAAAATAAAATAAAATAAAATAAAATAAAACAAAATAAAATAAAATAAAAAAATAAAATAAAATAAAAAAAATAAAACAAAATAAACTAAAATAAAATAAAATAAATAAAACATTAGCCCCATCTATTAAATATTTTCGAATTCGGTAAAGGAAAAGTAATTTATATGTAAAGACATACGGTTATTTTGTTTGAAAATGGAGTTATGAACAAATAAACATAAAAACAAGTAAGTAAGCCTAAGTTCGAGTGGAATCGAACATTAGAAACTCAGCTGTATGCTTTTATTGTTTGTTTGCCTTTGATGGAAACACGGCGTATTTTATATAAAGCTAGTGCTGCATAAAGTGGGCGTAGCCACGCCCATTTTCAATATTTTTATCAGTCATCCAACTAAGCATATGAATATTATTCTTTGTGCAACATTTCATTCCTTTACGACTTCTAGTTACAAAGATGTCACGTTACAAATTCCCAAAGGGTGTTCCAGAAATATCTTTGTTAAAAAGTAGGCGTGGTCATAAACCGATATCAATAAATTTTTGCGTGTCTATTAACACAAGTTGTAAAAGTGTATAAACCAAGTTTCGTCATAATATCTCAATTATTTGCCGAGTTATAGACTAAGAAATCTCGTATATTCCTTTGTCTAAAAAGAGGCGGTGCCACGCCAATTTTCAAAATTTTTCTATTTTTTGTTTCCTGTCTATTGTGGAACTCATGCCACAAAATTTCAATGAATTATATTTATATTTGACAAAGATATCGCTTAAAATGTTTTTATTAGGCCCCTTTATAGTTCCCATATATAAAAGTGGGCGTGGTCGTCAACCGATTTTGCTAAAATTTTGAACATGTATTACCACAAGTAATAAAAGTGCACACACCAAGTTTCGTCATAATATCTCATTTACTTGTCGAGTTATGGGCTCAGAAATCTCGTATATTCCTGCTTCTAAAAAGAGCAGAGAATTTTCCCAAAATTTTTCTGTTTTTAGTTTTATGTCCGCAGTTGGACTCCTGCCATAAAATTTCAATGATATATCTTTATATTTGACAGAGATATAGCTTAAAATGTTTTTATTGGGACACTTTATAATACCCATATATAAAAGTGGGCGTGGTCGTCAACCGATTTTGGCAATTTTTAGTCCAAACATTTGCCTAAGTAAGTATATCACGCATACCGAATATTATCGATATATCTTCAACGGTTTCTGAGTTATGACTCATTAAACTCAAATGTTTACCCTTAATAAGTGGGCGTGGCACCGCCCATTTTCCAAAGTTTTTGCGTTTTTCGTTTTATATCCATAGTTGGACTCCTGCCACAAAATTTGAGGGATAGATCTTTATATTTGACAGAAATATCGCTTAAAATGTTTTTATTAGGCCCCTTTATAGTTCACATATATAAAAGTGGGCGTGGACGTCAACCGATTTTGACAATTTTCCGTCAAAACGTTTGTCTAAGTAAGTAAATAACGCGTACCTAATTTCATCGATATATCTTCAACGGTTTCTGAGTTATGACTCATAAAACTTTCAATGTTTGACCCTTAATAAGTGGGCGTGGCACCGCCCATTTTCCAAAATTTCATCAAATTTCTTCTTAGGGGCCTGAGCTCAACACGTGGGTAAAATTTGATCACTCTAGCTTTAATAGTGACTGAGATACCAAATTTCCGATTTTTTCTATATAGGAAAAGTGGGCGTGGTCATGGTCCGATTTCGCCCATTTTCAATACCAACCGTCCCAGTCTCGATACCAACTTGCATTTCAAATTTCATCAAAATATCTCAATTTTTGCGCGAGTTAGAGTGTTTACAGACGGACGGACGGACGGACGGACATGGCTCAATCGATTTCTCTTTTCACCCTGATCATTTTGATATATATAAGTCTATATCTATCTCGATTATTTCATTCTGTTACAATCCACCGTTATGTGATTAAAACTATAATACTCTGTGTACTAGTACATCTGAGTATAATAAAATGTTGGCCTTTTAAGCATCAAATAGATCTGGATAAATTAGCTATTAGTTTTTTTATTAATACGGTATGGAACACAACTTCATATTATTAAATACATACATACATATGTACATAGTTACACTATACATGTTAAGAAAACGAAATGAAATTTGTAATAATTTTTTTTAAATTATTTTATGTTATTATACTTTATTTTGTTTTATTTTATTTCGTTTTGTTTTATTTTATTTATTTTATTTTATTTTATTTTGTTTTAACTTTATTTTTTTTTTATTTTATTTTATTTTATTTTGTTTTATTTTGTTTTATTTTATTTTATTTTATTTTTTTATTTTATTTTATTTTGTTTTATTTTATTTTATTTTATTTTATTTATTTTTTTTTTCTTTATTTTTTTTTTATTTTTTTTTGTATTTTTTTTATATGTATAATTTTATTTACGCGAAAATGCACTTTAAACGAGGATATGTATGTATCTGCTACTTTTTGGTTGCTTCCTTTTCCGACAGGCTAGGAATGTGATGTATTCTGGAACGATTTTCCGTCATCCATTGTCAAACTTGGTTTTGAGACAAACCGTTTTCGGCTAATATGCGCCATCTTCATTGTCTTTTTTCGTTCTGCAACGAAACCGGTTTATCTCCAAACCAAATTTGACAAGGGATGCCGGAAAATCGTTCCACAATTCATCGTACATATCTGCCATTTCTCCTTGTCATACAGTATTACGTTCACCATGTTCCTGCATTTAAACAAAAAAACACACATTTTGGTCAATTTAAATAAATAAAATGTACGCAGAAGCAAATTAATTTTTTCATTAGTTCGAACTTCGAAGACAGTAAGCAACTATGTATATATGTAAGTATTGCAGAACTACATACTTATTTCCAACGACATATACGCATGCAAAAATCCCGGCCTGCTCTAGAGAGCACTTCTGCAAATTGCTTGTTGCAGACATCATTAAGATACGCTTAGTGATGCATTTCCTTCTGATGGCAATGACAACAACATAGTACTAAGTAAAAGCACCAGCAGCAACAACAGTAATCGGAAACGCGTAAGTATCTGCTTAAGTTGGGATTACAAATGAGTGTTAAATGCAGCTTTTTTCCTGCAACGAAAGGAAGAATTAGAATGCGTTAGAGCACAGCAAATGTTATGGTGTGGGTGGTGTAGTGGAAAAGCGGCTTGAGATTATAGCACTATTTTTAACATTTCATTTTTACAAGAAAGCTAAAAGCTTAAATGTGATGCATAATGATGGCGGTAAGTAAAGCTGCTTAAAAGATGATTGAAAAATGCATGTTTTCGCAACAAACAAATTAAGTTGGGCCAAAGGAGCAACGGTAAATTACGTGTCTTGTGCGTGATATTTACAGAAGCTTTAAAGATAAACTTGGACACAAAACTATGTAAAAAATATTAGCAATATGGCGGCATAACAGGCTATTGTGTAGGTCAAGAAACACCTAATTCAACCTTTATATGGTTTACCCGACTAGACCCAAAAAAAAAATATAAGAAAGCACAATGCAAAAGTTTATTGCAGCAAAATTTAATCCAGAACAATCAAACAACCTTAACTCTACTATGCAAAGATGCTGTTACAGCTCAACTAAGACCACTCTAATGTTGATAAGTATGTACATTAGGCCCTCTCGCCTTATATGGACCAAAAAAAAAAGTTCACCATATGCCCTCCTATATGATTTCGTTTTCGAAAACATTTCTGGAAAAAATTTATTTTTTTTTTGATGCCGCTAGATGTCGCTAAAATGTCGCTAAGATTTTTTCTGAGGAGACCCCTACCCAGATTTTATGGCGAATAATTTTCTAGAACACTTTAGCCCTCTAGCGACCATAACAACACTATTTCCTGACTGTATAAAAAGGGGTCAAAATATTTTCTTTTTTGTTGTTTGCTTTTCCGACAATACATCGGGTCAAAATAACCCTTTCTTAGGGGTGCTAGATTGTTAAAATATTCTAGAAAATTGTTCGGCATACAGTTTTTAGTGACATCTAGCGGCGTCCAAAAAAAAAATAAAAATTTTTTCCAGAAATATTTTCGAAAAATAAATCATATGGGGGGCGTACGGCAAACTTCTTTTTTCGCGATACGCTCTAATGTACATATGTATATAGCAGTGGCGGACGCTTCATACAAACCGAAAAGCCCGTCTAGCCTAAATATTTTCGCTTATTCCATTTTACGAATTTCTTTAAAATCTGGTTATTTTGCGCTTGAAATGTGTTTACTACTTAAGTTGTGATGGAGCGTTAGATCAACAATAATCTGCACTTGTATTTTATTTGTACAACCGGTGTTAGTGAGCATGCTTTAACACACATGGGCTTTTATGAGGCTTTCAAAACATTAGCAAACCGCTTTTTTTATTTTTCACATCAAATTTTTACGAGAATGAAAAGCTGGCTTTGGCATTCGTGATTTGCTATTCAACAGTGTTGTTAACGGACTGTGTAGTTGTTGGTTTAGGTATATGGCGACTGTTGATTTTGAGTATTAAGTAGGAAATCAGCACAATATAAAAATTAGGCAAAGCGAAGAAAATCAAAAACAAGTAAAATCAAGCATTTCACGACTTTTGCCAATTCGACTTCAGTTTTTCAAATACTAAAGCAACCATTTTTTAGATATTTTCTTATAGTGCTATAATAAGAAAATCCACAAGTTTGTACAACTAAAACAACAAAAGTCATACATTCATATCTTCATATTATCCATAGTATATAAAAACTTGATTATTCTTCACCATTATTCACGGTATGAATATAAACAACAAAAGTCAATTACGGAAACGCAGTCAGACTTTCAGATAATACAGCAAAGAAAATTACATAAGTGGCTAATGGCTATGCTTCATACATAGGCTTGCCTAGCCAATTATACTAGGGCCGCCACTGGTATGTACATAGGTATATATTTTGCTACGCTTTTGCAAAATAAAAATAATCATAGCATACGAGAGAGTTATTTAAATTTTCCACAAATTCACATCCCTTTCATTGCCTTTACTCAGCGCTGCTGACACTAACAAAGAGCTAAGCGAAATTTTGGCTTAAAGCTTAGAGCCAAAGATTCGTTTGTTTGGCAGCGCGTGGTTGGCGTTGTTGGTTATTGTGGTCGCATCAGCAGCAGCAGCGGCCGTCGAACCAGCAATTACTTTTGCTTTGCATTTATGCTCTTAGTTTTAAATAAATTTTGCTTTTATTTTTTTTACTGTTGCCATGGCCTTTGTAATTAATATTCTCAAGCAGCGCAATAAATTTTAAGTCAATGATTAATCCTGGCGCATTATAACTAGCTTGCATCCGCGCACTCGAAACCCCCAATTGAAAATTATTTTTTTTTCCACTTACCCCAACAATTGAAAATTATTATGTTGCAATAGTTTCTAACTAGTTATGCACTGGTGTGCAATCTAATACAAACATATGGTGATTTTTATATCCTTGGAAGGGGTTTAAGCATATAGAAAAATATCTTGCTTAGTAAAGCAAGTTGCATTTCCTTGCGCACCACCGAAATTCATAGATACATATTATTTTTCTATATAAATACCAATTAATTCCCTCAACTATGAGAATATCTTCAATCCGTAAGGAAATACTGAAAATAAAGCTTCGGGTCTCCCATTTTTTAGTAGACATTCAAAAAGGGTTTGGAATAGAGCTCTTTAGATCTAGTTAATTCGCTGCGAACATTAGGCTTCCAGTATTATTTCTGTATGCCCGTAGTAGGTACTCTACTTCTCTTTGGTGCAATTATGTATGTACATGGCAATAACCTTCCACTGCTGGCTTCAGCGTAACAAATGAGTCTGCGGCAGATTTTCGCTGTTAGCCAGATGTTGTTTGTATTATCTATACTCGCGCGTAATATACCTTGCATTTCTACGTTGTTGGTTTCTACTTTAGATAAATATATTCACTTTTATAGAGACTCTTACACACATACGTATATACACGAAATTCCATTGCCATACGAAATCCACAATTCACAATAGGTAACATAGGTAAATCAAGAGCTAGAGCTATGTCAAAACAAAAGCAACCAAAATACCATATGGCCATGAAAGAATTAGCTGGTATGCTTCTGTGAATGCCAGAAGCTTGGTTATAATACAGTTTTGCGGAACGAAACGTGAGGTGTAAATAGACAAAAACAGACTGCATAAATCATGCCAAATGCACAAGCACTCCTCGTAAAGGTCGTAATAAATAGCAAGTAAGGAAGCCTGAGTTCGAGTGGAATCGAACATTAGATACTCAGCTGTATGCTTTCATTGTTTGTTTGCGTTTGTTCGATATAGGGTTTATTTTATATGAAACGAGTGCTGCATAAACAGGGCACAGCCACGCCCATTTTCAAAATTTGTATCAATCATCCAAATAAGCATATAAATATTATTGTTAGTGCAAAATTGCATTGTTACAAAGACTTCACGTTACAAATTCCAAAAGGGCGTTCCAGAAATATCTTTGTTAAAAAGTAGGCGTGGTCATAAACCGATTTCAATACATTTTTGCGTGTCTATTAACACATGTTATAAAAGTGTATAAAAGTTTCGTCATAATATCTCAATTATTTGTCGAGTTATGGGCTAAGAAATCTCGTATATTCCTTTTGTCTAAAAAGAGGCGGTGCCACGCCCATTTTCCAAACTTTTTTTTATTTTTTGTTTCCGGTCTATTGTAGAACTCATGTCACAAAATTTCAATGAATTATCTTTATATTTCACAGAGATATCGCTTAAAATGGTTTTATTAGGTCACTTTATAATACCCATATATAAAAGTGGGCGTGGTCGTCAACCGATTTTGGTAATTTTTCGTCCACACATTTGGCTAAGTAAATATATCACGCGTACCAAATTTCATCGATATATCTTTAACGGTTTCTGAGTTATGGCTTATAAAACTTTCAATATTTGCCCCTTAATAAGTGGGCGTGGCACCGCCCATTTTCCAACATTTTTGTATTTTTTGTTTTATGTCCGTAGTTGGACTCCTGCCACAAAATGTCAGTGATAGATCTTTATATTTGACAAAGATATCGCTTAAAATGGTTTTATTAGGTCACTTTATAATACCCATATATAAAAGTGGGCGTGGCCGTCAACCGATTTTGATAATTTTTCGTCAAAACATTTTTCTAAGTAAGCAAATTACGCATACCAAATTTCATCGATATATCTTCAACGGTTTCTGAGTTATGACATATAAAACTTTCAATGTTTGACCCTTAATAAGTGGGCGTGGCACCGCCCATTTTCCAAAACTTCATCAAATTTCTTCATAAGGGCCTGAGCTCAATACGTGGGTAAAATTTTATCACTCTGGCTATATTAGTGGCTGAGATACCAAATTTCTGATTTTTTCTATATAGGAAAAGTGGGCGTGGTCATGGTCCGATTTCGCCCATTTTCAATACCAACTGTCCCAGTCTCGATACCAACTTGCATTTCAAATTTCATCAAAATATCTCAATTTTTGCGCAAGTGAGAGCGTTTACAGACAGACGGACAGACGGACGGACATGGCTCAATCAATTTCTCTTTTCACCCTTATCATTTTGATATATATATATATATATATATATGTACATATATAAGTCCATATCTATCTCGATTATTTCATTATGTTACAATCCACCGTTATGAAATCAAAACTATTATACTCTGTGTACTAGTTAGGGATTCCAATCCCGGGATCCCGCCCTTTTGAACACCCCGAAAATCCCGGGATCGCTAGAATTTTATCCCGGGATTTTTGGGATAAGATAAAGACAGAATATTCCCCTATTATAGCAAAGAAAAGTTGTATTTTATATAATTTTTAGTGTGTTGAGTCTGTGTGGAAGAGAACAAAAAAATGTGACAGCCCGAAGAAAGTGCGACATTTTTGCCAGAATAAAAAAGTCCATTAGTCAAAGTAAGGATTAATATTTTTGATGTTTTTTTTAATAATCAAATTTTTTTGTCGTGAAGTACGCGTTGTAAAGAAACGTACGTTAGGTATTTTTAAAGCCTTTAGAATTCTTGTGGTAAAATTCATTTGATAATTTCTATTTCCTGATTTTTGGTCATTTATTTCCCAAATGGTTTTTGGAATTTTCCTATATGGAAAGTAAATAATGGAAGAAAATGCAAACAAAATTTTAATTAGACTTGATAGTTTTACATTACTCTACTAAAATTAAATACGCAGCTGCATCCTCGGAATTCATATCAAAATATGTGCCTCCGATTTTTAAATATTTTCGGAAGTTGCATTAATTTTCAGAATTTTTCGGCAAGCTTGGAAATATTCGCTTAAACGAAGTGTGTCGTTAAATTGTAAAAATTTTTATTGGAAATTGTCAAATGATCGCAAACCTTTTTATCCTAATATCCTAAAAGTACCAACTATAAAGGAAAATGTTTTGTTCACCAAATGTATTTAATTTTCTTTGTTGATTATGTTTTTTAAAGTAACTCTTAAGTGTTATTAAATAATAAGCATGATTTTACGTTCCTATTTTATTTTGTTAGTAATGAAATAATAAAAAATGGCAATAAAAATCTATTTTTTCTTTGCATGTTAAAGTAGTAGCGTTTCTCGAAAATATACATATTTAATTTTTCCCTCAAATGTGGGAAAATAATACTGGTAGACAAATTTTTGTAACAGAAATAAAATTCTACGTTTCAAAAGGATTTCGGTGCACTTTTTGAGATATTCATGTCCAAAGAGGCGAAAAACGCGGTTTTTGGCCATATTCACTCCTCAATATCTTTAAAATTGCCCACTTACATTAAAAACTGATTAAATCTATTGAAAGCACGATCATTTCTCTTGAAGACAATGTTTTGCTTTTTCGGATATCTTGCTTGTAACTTGCAATATTGCAAATAAAAATTTTGTAGCACGCTTTTAGGCAGTTTATTATATTAACAACAAACTGTGCGTTAGAATGAAATAAGTGAATTAATTTATATTAATTTATCGAAAATACGACTAAATTTTGCGTGACTGAAACAAAAATTCCAATCAGTGGCCTACTATGTATATATTTTCTATACTGAAATAAAAATAGTTCGGCAGAGCAGCTACAAAACTTGATTTCGTTTAAAACAGCGCTACAAATACTGCCGTTGATTTCGAAGAAAAATACCTTATTGTACAAAAACATATATTTCTAGATATATAAATAAGAAACCCGAGAAAGCGCTGTTTTCAAGAGAATTCATCGTTCTTTCAATAGCTGCAATCATTTTTTAATGAAAGTAAGTAATTTAACAGATTGAGCAGTGAATATAGCAAAAAATCGCATAAATATCTCAAAACCTACAAATAATACCGAAAATCCGACTTCAGATTCAGATTCAGGGCACCGAAATCCTTTAGAAAAGTAGAATTTTATTTGAGTTAGAAAATTTTTTGGAAATTTTGTCGGCCTGTATTATTATATGTAATTATAATTAATGTCCAAATCCCGGGATAAATCCCGGGATCCCGGGATTAGAAAAAAATCTCGAAAATCGAAGGGATCGTAAAAATCGGAAAAATTGGAATCCCTAGTACTAGTACAGCTGAGTATAAAATTAAATTGGTAGAGAGAATCTTTGAAAGGATTAAAATTAATTAGCAATAGACGCAGTGTTTCATATACACTAATTATGTAAGTAAATATGTATTTTTTTTTTGAGTGCCTTCAGTTATGGGTACTCTGCTGGGCGTTGGTATTGAACAAATAATGCATTTTAAAATTGGCAAAAATATAAAATACAGATATGTGGTCACAAGCAATAATCGCTTAAGTAGACTTAGGAAGATTTCGAGTTATATATACCACGTTATTCTCGTTTTAAAACACTATATTTACGTAAAACCCCCATGCTTATAACTTAATTCAATCAAAAGATATAAATAAAAACATTTAAGCTTAACTTACAATAGAGGTATATTAAACTTGCAATAACAGCTAAAGTAGACGTATATAAATACTTAATCAAATTTTTTCATGACATTTTTTTTTTATTTACAAAATTTGATCGTAACATTGCGGATGGCTCAGTGATTTTGGGTCCACAGTTTTTAATCGAATTTTATGATTTGTTAAGAAACGCTTTTGAATATAAAAATCAATTTATCTCGAAATTAATTTTGAAGACTTAAGCGATAATTGCAAATTGCCACAGATATATATAATACTATAAGCCAGCAATTCGAGTTCGAGTTTGAATAAAGAAAAGCAAGTAAGAGGGATGATGGCAAATTTAAAAATGTTTATTTTAAGCACTATGAGAAAAAAACGCTGCAATGTTCTCTATATCATTTTCTCCTGAAATTCAATCCAACGCCATCACATAGTGGAACATTAAATATTACTAGCTGGACCCGTGCGCATCTTGCGCAAAAAATAACAAAACATACGTGGCGCCAGTCGGTATGGTTTCTGCTGTCACGCCCTTTTTAAAAAACTTATTATTTATTTGGTTTGGTTGAACTTATGGAACTTTCAATGAACTACCTATATGTTTGACAAAGATATCGCATAAAATGTTTTTATTATACCTACATATGTATGTATATAGGTATGTGCATTATATTTTTATATAGTTTACATATATTTTTATGTACATACATATATGTGGTCCCTGCCGACTTGGGTAATTTTTTTCCACACGTTTGCCCTGGCAAGCAAATCAGTGGTCGAAGCTTAATCGATTTATCTGCTACATTTCCCGAGTTTTGACTTATAAATCTTTGAAAATTTGCCCCTCCTGGCCCATTTTTTTTAAATTTTAGCATATTTCCTCATAACGGCATAAGGAAATTCCATCACTCGGGCTTTATTAGTGACTTAATTATCATGTTTTACGTGTTTTTCGAAATACATACATATGCGTTATTTTCAACCCCAACCTTCTCTGTGTACCAAATTTCATTAAAATATTTTTATTTTTGCGCCAGTTAGATTATGTACGACCGGCCGTTCAATCAAATTTTTTTTTTCATCGTGATCGTTTTGATTTATGTAAGTCCATATCTATCTCAATATTTTATGGTCTTACGTACAACCGTTATTTGATCAAAACTATAAATACATATACATATATTGTACTACGAACAGCTGTGTATAAATAAGCACATCCCATGCTGAAAAACCCCCATTCAGCGTAAGTATGAATACACATGTGTTCGCCTAAAATAATGTGATTTTTACATACAAACATACAGCTGAAGCTTATAAAAGTGTTTTAAAATATACACGACTATTCATCTGGAGCGACATCTACATTTGAAATTTGCATTTAACACTGCACTCTTGTTTGAATAAAATAATTCTGAAGGCATAGTTTTAGGCGCAAATCTTTTAGTTTAAAACATTTTATTTTTACTAAATACTATTAGAAAAAAGGACCACGCCCAATAAAACACCGTTTCGCATGCATAGCTAATTAATACCTTTAAAACGATGCCTTACTTATTAATTTTGGTAAATTATGTGAGCAGAAAAAGGGATATTTATAAAACACCAATTAGAAATAATATATATGATATTAAATATTTCAATAGACATAATACACTTTTTAAATGTGTCTGAAGTTCACTTATTTCAGAAACTCAATTTTTAATAATATTCAACCAACATCACTTCTTTCCAGTACAACAAATGAAGAAAATGTTAATAAGATCTGCTCTTTTTTAAAACGAACTAAATTATATCACCTCATCTAACAACAAAGTATTAATATAATATACATGCAAATATGAATAGTTAACATAAGAAATATATAAACAAATGTACATTTACTTTAAAGTTTAAGTACCTATGTATATTAAATTAATATACATAGTAGGCATGGGTAACACTGCGCTGCGCCGCGCAATTGCGCTGGCGCCAACCCTGGTGTTATTGCGCTAACTCCGATTTGGAAAATGCGCTAACTCAATATAGCGCCAACTCAATGTATCGCCAACTCAATGATGCGCTATTGCAATATAATACTGACTCAATTTCGTGCGCTAACACCAGCTCCAATATAGCGCTAGTGTAAAATGGCGCAACCACAACGCCAATAACAGCATCATAGTATATGTATACGTATGACAACGTTACAATTATGTGTGCTTGAGAGTGATCTAAGTGACTCTAATTTCCAGCATATTTTCACATACCTATATACGGAATATTTTTCCAAATGATTCTGAAAATTAAAATTAATTGTGCCCTCGTATATGTAAGCAGAATTGCACCAAAAGAAATAAAACGGGGATGGTAAACAGTAACAAGCGAAAAAATTTTATTTATCGATTATTCGATGACAATTGCGCTAAAGGTGTTATTGCGCCAGTACCGTGAGTTGGCGCCACGATTGGCGCTGGAGTTATTGTATCAGCGCTAAAAAAATTGCGCCATTACCCATGGCTAATATTAAATGAGCGGAAGGCCTTCGTTGCTATTGCTCTTATTATCTAGCTTGTAATTTATAATTATGTATAAGTTTAGTTGTTGAATAAATAAATTAATTAATTATCTTGAATTGTAGTAACCTATTTATACTTCCCTTTTCCTAAAAAAGAATCCATGAATTATATGAATCATTGTAAAAATAAAATAAAAAAAAAAATCGATTCTCATTATTGTTTTTGTTGGATTTCTCACAAACAAAAATTTTCTCACAAAAAAATTTTGAACAAAGGGCGAGTTTCTGAGTCAACATTCATTTTCATTGTTAATTTAAGTATGTTTCTTTTTAAATCCAAAATGCATTTTTACTTCAAAAATATAATTCTTAATTCCAAAATTTCATTTTTAATTTAAACATTTTCATTGTTAAAATAAAAATGGTTTGGTTTAAAACGTGCATTATGAAAACAAAAATTTTATTTTTAATTTTACAATGCTGTTTTTCCCCGAGTGTACAAACTTATGAATTACTAATAAATCTTTTTTTCGATACGCTTGCTTGAATTATTCACGCCCTTTTTTTGGAAAGCCATCCTACGAATAATTACAATAATTGTTTCCCAAATATGCTTGGTAACTTGACTTATTAGCAATCAAATTGATAATGCAAATAGGTATGTATTTAAATTAGTAAAGCTTCTTCGTAGAAAATAAGCGCTAATGTCTTAACTCCTAAACTTTGGTTTTACGCTTTGAATTCAATGCAAAACTTTTTGTCCATCTCAGCCCACACCCATGAATTGGCATTAATTTTCAATTTGAATTAGCTTCATTATTTTCTATTCTCTTTATTTTGCCACTGTTGGGATAAAATTTGCCTAATTTGCTGTCATTATGCAGTTGCTGCTGCTGCTGATGCTACTGCTACTGCTGCTCCTGTTAAGCCTAACAGACCGAAAGTATTTGAAAATTCAATTTGAAATTAACGCAAAAGGCCAAAGGTACCGGCGGTTGCCATCAAACAACACCTCAGAAATTTGATTGCACACAAAAAAAGTAAAATTCAAAAGTTAAGAAGAAGGGTCTGCGGAGACACTATCCGTGGGATAATGAATTGTGCAAACAAAATGTTTGCCCGAAAGGGCAGACACAAGAGATTTTTACAAATTCACGCCAACGGCCAGGCCAATTCCGTCAAGCCGATTTTAGTTGATTTTATTGCTTTATTTTACCGTTTTTTCTCACTGCGGCTAAAGTCACTTGATAATCGAGTTAACCAAAGCAAAACAGCCGGATTGAGGATTTGTGGTATGGTTTGTTTGAGTTGAGTTCCCCTGAGTTTTAGCACTCTTTTATCTCGGAGAAGCTTTTGTTTTTTAGCAAGTGTGTGCGTGTGTGTGTGGCTGTAGTGAGCAATCAAAGGGAAAAGTTGCGATTGTTAGTTTAAGTAAGGATAAAGCGGCAGAAAATGCAGGTAGGTACATAGTACAGAACGCATTATTTCGTAGTACATATTTATGTAAGTAAACGTTTTACAGTGATGTACCATAAAAGAAAACTGCAAATTAACAGCTGGCGGCTATCACAATAAAATTCCTTTATAAGTATAGTGAGATAATGCAGGCAAACTGGCCGAAGCAGACCTCACGTGGAAACGAAGAATAGGCAGAAAACCCTCAAAAGTCTGATATTTCCAGATTCCTAGATAAAAGTCAGTCTGAAGGTGTCTAGCTCTATTCCATCGTGCATCACTGTATAGTTTAACACATATGCATTAGTATAAGAGAGATTGTATGTGTGTCGCTGAACAGTTTACGTAAAAACTTTTTAAATTAAAATTATGAATTTTTACAGTTCGCCGTCTGTATGTATTGAGTGTGTGCTGCTACTTCATCCCTTCAATAGGTAGTATGTAGTATACGCTCAATGTTGCTAAACTAATACTGAGGTTGAGCTTTAGGTGTTAATAAAGTTGCTGGAATACTTCATGTGGATGTGTGAATAGCAAATATTTATTTGCCTGGTTTACCTTCAAAAAACGTATGTATGGGGATGTAAAGTAAGCATGCTGGGTAAAAGTGCAGACATTGGTGACTTATCTGTAACCTTATAAAACAGCTGATTCAACCAACCTTACGACAAGCTGTGTTACTAGTCATTGGTGCCTTATCGTAATTCTGTAGCTGTATCGTTAACTTACAGACCAATTGGATTTTGGTTAGCAACCCTAAATCCGTAAACAGCTGACGCTTGTGAAAGCAGATATAGGAAGGTAGGCGCATAGGCGAATTGAGAAACTTCTTTTTTTATTTACAAAGGTAGATTATAATATCAAAATCAAAGCGAATCCACATCATGGCCAATAGTAATGGGCGTGTCCCAAGCGAATTCAGATTTTAACAAGGAGAAATATTATTTTGACATTACAATCTATCAATAGCAATAACAAAATACATGGGAAATTTCTGAATTCGCCTATGCGCCTACCTTCCAAGATCTGCCTCGACAAGTGTCAGCTGTTTACAGATTTACGGCACCACTAACAGCTCACATGGATAGCGATAAAGTTACTATAAGGTTAACGATACAGAAATACTTATAAGTCACCAATGTCTGAACCTTAAAGCATTAAAGTCAATTAAATTTTCTCAACGTACGTATACGGTATATATGTATGTATATTAGGGTGGTCTCCAAATGTATGAAATCAAATTGTATATCATATTTCTTCAACCTCCCCATCTAGGTCGATGCTAATATAGCCGAAGATACCACATATAAATTTTTTTCCTCATCGGAGGGGTGTCGCAGAGCGGTCAAAATTTCGAAAACTCTATGGAGACTAAAAAAATCAAATTAAATTGTTTGTATATCTAATACCCAAAACCGATAGTCCTTCACTCAAGGATACCAAATATAAATAATTTTGGTGTGGTTCGGAGACAGTTAAGGGGGTTCGCACAGATGTCAATGTTCATATTACTATGTGCGACCTCTGTGCGACATCCCTTAACCATCTCCGAGCGGAACCAAAATTTATTTGTGATATCTTTCACTGTGCTGTTACCGATGTAAGGGGTGAGACCGCAGAAAATCGCTAATTTGATTGTAAGGGCTACCATAATGTATATATGTATGTATATGCATTCCTTCTGTGCCCCATGTGGCCTTTGCGGCCAATCTGATTTGAACATTCCGAATTGTTAGAAAAGTTTGCTCAAACTTTTCATATAAAATTTGCATATTGTATTCGCATTTCTTATCCTTTATCCATTATCCCTTTGTGGCAGCCTTTTGCGCTTTTGCTTTTATTATGGCTTTTTGAAATTTCAATTTTATTTGCTGTTAAGCGGATAATTGATTTTTCAATATGAATATTTTGTACAGGTATGGGCGTTTTTGAATGAATTTTTATTCAAATAAAAAATAAATTTTTATTCTTCATTCAGAAAATTTAAAAAATGAATAAATTTTTATTTACGTTATTCAATTATTCTTGTTTTTCCAAAGTCCGGATTCGGAAAAGTATTCGAAAAATCACTTTGAAAAAAAAAACACCATTCACTTGTGTGACTAGCAACAATAACTGCATAACAAAAATGTATCCATTATTCAAGAATATCAGAATGTAGAATAAAAATTTATTGCTTAATCAAAATTTTCTGAATGAAGAATAAAAATTTATTCTTATTTTTTCCTTAATGAATTGTTCAATTTTTGAATAATACCCATCCCTGTTGTGTACATACATATACGCGTACATTCATACATACAGGCAGAGTTCGCAAATAAACTGAACCCTACGGAAACGCTACGCCAAGAAGAACACTAAACGCGCACGCTACGATAGCGTTTGTGCTCAGAACACAAACCTAACGCTACCTATTTCGTACTTCGCTGGCAGCGAAAACGAACACTACGCTAATCGTAGCGTTCATTTGCATGTTCCCTGTAAAAAAGTGTGCGACGAGTCTCTAAAAAGATTTGTCCGGGAGCGCTCTCTCTCGGGTACAATTAGTCTACAATTGTTCCCAATTGTACCCGAACGGGTACATATGTATACTAATTGTAGACGAATTGTACACGAAAGGGTATCAAACGGGTACAATTAGTCGCACAAATGGATGTGTCGCATTTGCTACCCGTTCGGGTACAAAACGGGTACAATTGTGCGCTTTTGCTACCTGTTCGGGTACAAACTGGGTACAATTAGTCTCTTCATAGGACATGCTCAAACAAAAGAGAACACTTCAACCCATATAAAGAGATACAAATGGGTAGTAATCGCATGCTCCCTTGCGAGTTGTCCCGGATGTATCACGGAGTGATCGCAGTTTTTGCAGGGTTTATACCAGAAATGCGCATATGTATGTAGCTGATATATTTTCGTCCTGAGAGGCAAAGAGTAAAGGCCAAGAAGGATGCAATGAATGTATACATACATATATATGTACATACATACAGATATGTACATTAAGCTGGTCCAAAAAAAATTTTAAACGAACAAATTGCGGAATATGGCTGTTTTGATGCTATTATTCATAAACAATATGAGTTCTATTTTTTGCAAAGAATTTTTTGCAGTTTTTCATCCAAAAAATTAGAACCGAAAAATCATTCCATGACAAGGCGATTTTATTTGATGATAAGAAACTTTATCTTGTTGACTAAGGACTTACCAAAGAATATGTAGCATTACTAATGTAAAAGAAGGTGGACATTTTAAGACATTTTCTTGACCTCTAAATATGCTTGTTTCGGGAGAGCTTTATTTTCTTCATATTAATTTGAACAACCCCAATGTACATAGGAATGTGTATACATCAGACCGCAGCAAAATTATGAGAGGGATTGTGTAAGAGGGCGCAGAGCGATATGTATCACAATGGCGGTCTGATGCAAATGTCCACAGCCATATATACATATGTATACTCTAAAAAGAATTTCAAATTAATCCGGAATGCTCTCGGGAACACAGAAATATCTGACCATTGTTTGAGTTGCAAAATCATACAATAATTTGCATTAACGCGAAATTCAATGTAATTTTTCTCTGACAACAAAACTGCACAGCCCACCAAAAAGCAATAATTTACAGTCATTAAAATTTTAGGCCTGTCAATACTTAAATATGGGCATATGTATACATACGTATAAATGCTTATACACACATACAATTTATTAAAAATTATTAATTATGAACAACGTCATTTAGATAAAATTAAGAATAGTCGCATGCTACATTGCGCCTGATCCCGAAAGCATCCCATCCAATGTGAATTTCTTTGTAGGGTATCTATATGTCTATGAATGTTGCACAAATGCTCTGCGATCTCCCATTATGTAAATATACATACATATATATGTACATATATTCATTTGCATCTAACTTGGTCTTTACTCTTTGCCACTCAGGACGAAAAAATAGGTACCCTTTACTTGAAAAAAATCTACCAAATTTGCGAGGAAATGTGCAAGAAGTACAACATGCAATTGGTTAGTTTTCTATTATTTGCTCGACTGCATCTAAAACAACATGCCGCATCCTAAAAATAATATACTGTATGCCTTTTTTCATGTGATGGAAAATAAAACATGTGTTTGCAAAAATGAAGAGTGCAACAAAATTTTAAAAGGACATTCACCAAATTTAGAGCAACACTTAAAAATTTTCCACCCTAACACACTAAAAACTATTCCTACCTCACATACATACATATGTATATATGGGTACCCAAGCAGGTCACAGCCGTCGTATGTTATAAAATTTAATTTTTTTTAATTCTAGATATTTTAAATAATTTTCCAAATCTAGGCTTAAAAATTCCCATATTACATAAATTTTTTAACCAAAATAATTTTTACAAGTCTTTTATTAAAGAAAATATAAACATACATACATACATATATATTTACATATGTGCATCCATTAATTAAAAACATACGTTAGTATATACATACATACATATAAAATATGTATACATACATGAAACGCCGATTTGCACAACTAAATTTGCAAAATTTAAGAAAGAACACTAACTGAACGCTATAATAAAAGAACGCTAAGTAGGGTTCATTTACACTTAACGTACTTCCACCAGCTACACTACGCGTAGTGTTCTGTTTGTGTTCATCTACACAAACTTAAACGCAAACACTACAAGTACCGTTAGGTTTGTTAGGGGTTGTGTTTGTGTATATCGTTGTCGCATGAACGCTACGCTACGTTATTGAATTTTATCGTAGTGTTTAATTTCGAACGCTGCATACAGGTGCATTTGTTTGTATTGTATATTAATTCTTTTCGTCATTTTTTTGCTTTTGATTTCTGTACTTTTCTGCAAAACGTTTTGCATAAAATTGGAAAAGGCTAACAGATTTAGTGCTTAATGAAGGTAATTAAAATGTATTAAGTTGAATTATCTAAATTTTCTTATGGTGAGATGTTAAACCACTTGGAAATTATTTTAAGATTAAAAACTCCATCAGGCTTTAAGGGCAATTATCACCACATTTTTCAACTCGTATTATCTTGTAGAACACAAGGCAGATTTAGGAAGGTAGGCTCGGTGGCGAATTCAGAAACTACTTTTTTTATTTACAAAGGTAGAGTGTAATGTCAAAATCAAAGCGAATTCACATCATGACCAATAGGAATGGGCGAGTCCCAAGCGAATTCAGATTTTAACTAAGGCGAATTATCATTTTGACATTACACTCTACGAATTACAATAACAAATTACATGGGAAATTTCTGAATTCGCCACCGAGATCTGCCTTGGTAGAACAGAACATGACGTTTTCAGAACTAAAACCAAAAAAATATAAAGTTTTTTCCTAATTAGTAGGTATCTGCTTTTTTCACTGGGCTATTCTGGCAACTGTCTTTTAAAGACAACTATCTTTCGAAAGGAAACAAAAAATATTTATTTGGAAATACAGTTGGCTGAATGGCCCTATTAGTCAACTCCAAAAGGCATCTGCCAAGGCTGTCGAATTTTATTGTCAAATTTTCTGTGGCAAAAGCACTCTCGGAGGACCTATCGACCACTGTCCCGTGTTGAACTCTTTTTTGAAGAAACCAAAAGGGGATTTACCAGAAATTGGGCCACAAATTGAACTCGGAAAGGCGAACACCTTTGGCGGCATTTGGTTTCCACCAACAACAAACAACAGTCCATGACAACCACTTTCCTGAAATAAACAACAATTGAAATTTTACTTTATCCGAGCTGAATCAGAAGCAACATTTTATAGAGAAATGTCCAAGGCAACTACCATCAAAGAAGCGTTAAAACGTTGGGAGGAACGTGAACAGCAAAACGCCGTTGATTCAAAAGTAATTGAATTACAATTTCAATGGCCGCCAATAGAGAAAATGGACAATACGCTTAGTACGTTGGTTAACTGTGAGTAAGTGTCTTGCGTTGTTACTATATTTTGTAAAAATAGAAAATTCAAACAACTACATAAGTTTATTTATCCGCAGACGACTTAGCTTATCCACAAATATGATAGAGAAGATTTACGGTTTGAATGGCATGAAGAATTTGCGAGTTTTGTCATTATCGCGCAATTATATTAAAAATGTATCCGGATTGGTATGTTGATTTCTTCTCAAACTAAGATTTCCAATGTTAAAATTTTTAGCTAATCGGATTGTTGGTTTTCACATCTTTTGCAGGAAGCTGTTGCTGATACACTTATTGAATTGTGGCTCAGTTATAATTTAATAGAAAAGCTAAAAGGACTTTCCGTTTTGAAAGCTCTCAAAGTGCTTTATTTAAGCAATAATTTAATAAAAGATTGGAGTGAGCTAAGTCGTCTACAAGAATTAGAAACACTAGAGGAGCTTGTAATCGTGGGTAATCCTATATCCGAAGGCATAGACGATGCCGCTTGGCGAATGGAATGTATAAAACGCTTACCAACCATAAGAAAATTAGATGGTGAACCGGTGGTACTGAACGAGGCACCAACTTTGTAACTTAATACACCACTCAGAATTTACCTACTGTACCTAAGTATTTGTTTTCGACAATACATTTTAAATACAGAATTAAAAAATGAATTCAAATTGCAAATTTCCTACAAAGATTAAAAATTTCATTTTTTTTCTCACTATGATACTCGCCGTAATAATCTAAGGTGGGGGTGTTCATTATTTGGCGATAATAATATTTTAGAAATCTTTGAATTTTTTTTTCCCAACTCTCCCAGCCCTGTAATAAATGGTCAGAAATGCATATCTTCATTTTTATACTCAGCTGTACTAGTACACAGAGTATTATAGTTTTAATCACATAACGGTGGATTGTAACAGAATGAAATAATCGAGATAGATATAGACTTATATATATCAAAATGATCAGGGTGAAAAGAGAAATCGATTGAGCCATGTCCGTCCGTCTGTAAACACTCTAACTCGCGCAAAAATTGAGATATTTTGATGAAATTTGAAATGCAAGTTGGTATCGAGACTGGGACGGCTGGTATTGAAAATAGGCGAAATCGGACTATGACCACGCCCACTTTTCCTATATAGAAAAAATCGGAAATTTGGTATCTCAGTCACTAATATAGCTGGAGCGATGAAATTTTACCCACGTGTTGAGCTCAGGCCCCTATGAAGAAATTTGATGAAATTTTGGAAATTGGGCGGTGCCACGGCCACTTATTAAGGGTCAAACATTGAAAGCTTTATATGTCATAACTCAGAAACCGTTGAAGATATATCGATGAAATTTGGTATGCGTGATATACTTACTTAGGCAAATGTTTGAACGAAAATTGCCAAAAACGGTTGATGACCACGCCCACTTTTATATATGGGTCTTATAAAGTGATCTAATAAAAACATTTTAAGCGATATCTCTGTCAAATATAAAGATAATTCATTGAAATTTTATGGCAGGGGTCCAACTGCAGACGTAAAACGAAAAACACAAAAATTTTGGAAAATGGGCGTGGCACCTCTTCTTTTTAGAAGCAGGAATATACGAGATTTCTTAGCCACTAACTCGACAAATAATTGATATATAATGACGAAACTTGGTGCCTACACTTTTATTACTTGTGGTAATACATGTTGAAAATTTTAGCGAAATCGGTTGACGACCACGCCCACTTTTATATATGTATTATAAAGTGGTCGCTGTGGTGCAGTGGGTAGAGTGCTCGCCTGCTATGCCAGAGGTCTCGGGTTCAAACCACGGTCCGAGCCAAACAAATTTTTCTAATTAGTAAAAATCCAATTATTGGGTTTTTTAAGAGCAGCGGTCACCTCTCGGCAGTGGGCGGCATACCCTCCGAGAGTATTTCTGCAATGAAAAAGCTTCTCACAAAAAATGCATTCGCCGTTCGGAGCCGGCATAAAACTGTAGGTCCACCCAATTAGTAGGAAAAACAAAAAGGAGCACACCTCGAATTGGGAGAGAAGCTCGGCCATAAAACTCGTCAGAGTTATAATAGCGCCATTGTATTATATTATTATTATTATAAAGTGGCCTAATAAAAACATTTTAAGCGATATCTCTGTCAAATATAAAGATAATTCATTGAAATTTTGTGACATGAGTTCCACAATAGCTGGAAAATAAATAGAAAAATTTTGGAAAATGGGCGTGGCACCGCCTCTTTTTAGACATAGGAATATACGAGATTTCTTAGCCTTTAACTCGACAAATAATTGAGATATTATGACGAAACTTGGTTTATATACTTTTATAACTTGTGTTAATAGACACGCAGAAATTTATTGAAATCGGTTTATGACCACGCCTACTTTTTAACAAAGATATTTCTGGAACACGCTTTAGGAATTTGTAACGTGACATATTTGTAACTAGAAGTCATAAAGGAATGAAATTTTGCACAAAGAATAATATTCATATGCTTAGTTGGATGACTGATAAAAATTTTGAAAATGGGCGTTGCTACGCCCACTTTATGCATCACTTGCTTTATATTAAGTACACCGTGTTTCCATCAAACGCAAACAAACAATGAAAGCATACAGATGAGTATCTAATGTTCGATTCCACTCGAACTTAGGCTTCCTTACTTGTTATTTATTTTTTTTAATAAATATTTTGTACAAACCACAATCTGAAATTGCCTTGCTTGTCTCATACGACTTACATATCGAGCCCTAACCGCCAAAAAAGTGTAACCAACAATATTATGGTTTTTAGCTTTTTCATGGAAATAAATAACGCATCAACTCCTAAAATTTGATAGCGATGAAATGTGCCATTTCAAAGTCAGAGACTAAATAAATTTCAAGGAAACTGTGTACAAAGAAAATTAAAAAAAAAACCTTCTATAAAATTTAATTTTTGTTGGATAGACCTTTCGTATTTTTTACATAAATCTTGAAATTAACAGTTTACTTTTAAAATATTGTTCCGAAACAATGAGCTTAGGACACACTCTGCCTATCCACTGATAATACCAACGCTTCATAGGACATGCTATTAACAACCAATTTATTTGCTTTCCTGGCTTCATTTTTTATATGTAGCTGTATGCAGTTCATAAACTCGTGCGGTAACGTTGCCCTGTTTAAATGCAACACAAGTATCGCACTGATCCTTCCTCGTTTTTTTATACCTTTCATGAGAATGAAATGGTATTATAACTTAGTGCCAAAAATTTTTTGTCGAAAGTACCAGAAGGAAGCGTGGGGGACCCACCAAAATATATACCGATATGATCAGAATCACGAGCTGAGTCGATTAAGCCATGTCCGTCTGTCCTTCTGTCCGTCTGTCCGTCCGTCCGTCTGTGTGAACGCAAACTAGTCCCTCAGTTTTTGAGATATCTGAATTAAATTCGGAATACAGGTATGTTGTTATATGCAGCTGATCATTTGTCGGAACCGGCCGAATCGGACCACTATAACATATAGAAAACAACCGATTATTCAGATATACATGAAATTTTTGGATGTAATTTGTGCATAACTTCCCCATTTAAACAGCTAAGGACATGAAACTTTGAAGTAGACGTGCCCATTTTGGCCCAAACAGGGTTACCGAAAATTGTCAAGATCGGACCACTATAACATATAGCTCCCCTACAACCGATTGTTCAGATATACACATTTTGGTGTATAACTCCTCCATTTCAACAGCTAACGGCGTGAAATTTTGAAGTATTTGTACCCATATGGGCCCAAACGGGATTTCCGAAAATTGTTAAGATCGGACCACGATAACCTATAGCTCCCCTACAACCGATCGTTCAGATATGGACATTTTGGTGTATAACTCCTCCATTTTAACAGCTAACGGCGTGAAATTTTTGAGTATTTGTACCCATATGGGCCCAAACGGGGTTACCGAAAATTGTCAAGATCGGACCACTATAACCTATAGCTCCCATACAACCGATTGTTCAGATATGGACATTTTGGTGTATAACTCCTCCATTTAAATAGCCAAGACACCATTTTTATACTCAGCTGTACTAGTACACAGAGTATTATAGTTTTAATCACATAACGGTGGATTGTAACAGAGTGAAATAATCGAGATAGATATAGACTTATATATATCAAAATGATCAGGGTGAAAAGAGAAATCGATTTAGCCATGTCCGTCCGTCCGTCCGTCCGTCTGTCCGTCCGTCTTTAAACACTCTAACTCGCGCAAAAATTGAGATATTTTGATGAAATTTGAAATGCAAGTTGGTATCGAGACTGGGACGGTTGGTATTGAAAATGGGGGAAATCGGACCATGACCACGCCCACTTTTCCTATATAGAAATAATCGGAAATTTGATATATCAGTCACTAATATAGCTGGAGCGATGAAATTTTACCTACGTGTTGAGCTCAGGCCCCTAGGAAGAAATTTGATGAAATTTTGGAAAATGGGCGGCGCCACGCCCACTTATTAAGGGTCAAACCTTGAAAGTTTTATATGTCATAACTCAGAAACCATTGAAGATATATCGATAAAATTTGGTACGCGTGATTTACTTACTTAGGCATACGTTTGGACGGAAAATAGTTAAAATCGGTTGACGGCCACGCCCACTTTTATATATGTATATTACAAAGTGACCTAATAAAAACATTTTAAGCGATATCTCTGTCAAATATAAAGATCTATCATTGAAATTTTGTCGCGTAAGTCCAACTGCGGACATAAAACGAAAAACACAAAAATTTTGGAAAATGGGCGGTGCCACGCCCACTTATTAAGGGGCAAACATTGAAAGTTTTATGAGTCATAAATCAGAAACCGTTGAAGATATATCGATGAAATTTGGTACTCGTGATATACTTACTTAGTCAAATATTTGGACGAAAAATTTCCGAAATCGGTTGAGGGCCACGCCCACTTTTATATATGGGTCTTATAAAGTGGCCTAATAAAAACATTTTAAGCGATATCTCTGTCAAATATAAAGATATATCATTGAAATTTTATAGCAGGAGTCCAACTGCGGATATAACACCAAAAACACAAAAATTTTGGAAAATGGGCGTGGCACCGCCTCTTTTTATAAACAGGAATATACGAGATTTCTGAGCCCATAACTCGACAAATAATATATATATAATGACGAAACTTGGTGTGTACACTTTCATTACTTGTGGTAATACAAGCTCAAAATTTTAGCGAAATCGGTTGACGACCACGCCCACTTTTATATATGAGAACTATAAAGGGGCCTAATAAAAACATTTTAAGCGATATCTTTGTCAAATATAAAGATAATTCATTGAAATTTTGTGGCATGACTTCCACAATAGACCGGAAACAACAAATAGAAAAATTTTGGAAAATGGGTGTGGCACCGCCTCTTTTTACACAAAGGGATATACGAGATTTCTTAGCCTATAACTCGACAAATAATTGAGATATTATGACGAAACTTGGTTTATACACTTTTATAACTTGTGTTAATAGCCACGCAAAAATTTATTGAAATCGGTTTATGACCACGCCTACTTTTTAAGAAAGATATTTCTGGAACACCCTTTGGGAATTTGTAACATGACATCTTTGTAACTAGAAGTCATAAAGGAATGAAATTTTGCACAAAGTATAATATTGATATGCTTAGTTGGATGACTGATAAAAATTTAGAAAATGGGCGTGACTACGCCCACTTTATGCAGCACTCGCTTTATATTAAGTGCACCGTGTTTCCATCAAACGCAAACAAACAATGAAAGCATACAGCTGAGTATCTAATGTTCGATTCCACTCGAACTTAGGCTTCCTTACTTGTTTCTAATAAATCTTTCCATAAATAACCCACAGAATTAAAATTATAAATTAAACTTAATCCGGCTATGTACATAAAAGGTAACTTTTCATTTCCCCACTCATGAAAGGTATGAAGTCTTCGGTACGGCCGAAGACAGCCACGCTTTTACTTATTTTATTTAAGACATTAAAAAACATTTTCCTCGATGCAGAAATTTCATTGTTTACACTACAGTGACTACACCATTCAATGTATATTTTGTGCATAATAGCCTTAGTTTTAAACGTATAACCGTTTGGTTTTTGACCTGCAGTAGTGACTAGGTACTTTTAGTAATTTATGCAGCCACTTAAGCTCGAAAACACATTTCGACGTTCTTGGGATCTTTGGCAACGATATTCTTTCCTTTATCCAATTTTGAAAATTTTTTTTATATGGATCGAAAGTTGCCAATAAAAACCCTTTGCATACTCGAACCTGCTGCCCATTTCATATTGTTAAATAACAATCAAATCCAACTAATTTTCGTACATATTTTTCGGTAGAGCGACGTTCGACAATATTGCGAAACTTTATTAGATATACCATTGATATATGCTTATTCGCTAATTGTCGTCCTCAGGCTGCCAAGCAATACCATATATTTCTTACCAAAAAGCCTGAAGTTGTGATTTCTTCAAATTTCCTCCGTTTTAGATGTAGGCACTTCCAATGGTGGTGTCACTTTCCATAACTTCTTCGTGTATTGTTCTAAGTATAGAAAATAATTTTGGATATGCATACATATCTACATATAGTAAAGGTAATTTTTAGCTGAACACTTTTTACCTTTCCCAATGGCCGGTTTTCAATTGCAAATAATATATATCGACGGCTGAGAATAAGATCGCCCTATTTCAAAAATTGTTTCAAAAACGCCCTATTTGAAAAATTGTTTCAATAACGTCCTATTTCAGATTTTGCTTCAAAAACGCCCTATTTCAGAGAAAATTCCATATACATTTCTCTGAAATAGGGCGTTTTTGAATAATTGTCTGAAATAGGACGTTATTGAAACAATTTTTCAAAGCCGTCGATATTCTATACATACATATATGTATATGTACCTAAGTAGTATATACAGTAGAATATAGAACTTAACACTTTGTGGCCAAGATAGTATGTCGCCTGATGACTGCTTCCAGATGCTTCGGCGTCAACGAAACCAATTTCCGGGTAGCTTCTGTTCCAATATTCTGCCATTCGTCTACCAGTTCCACCTTCAGCTGTGCTTTTGTTGATACAACACGCCTTTTAATGCGTCTATCTAGCTCTTCCCAAAATCGATCGCATTAAGTCCCGCAGATTGTGGCGGATATGGCGCATGTAATTTTTATTGATGGTTCTCTCATTGTAAACTAAATTGTCAACCGCCACAGTGCTCATTAACGCCCACGCTTAGTTTTGTATTCTCGAAATTTCGATGAATTTATCTCGCCAAACACCTCAAATTTGCAGTTGTCGTTAAAAATAACATTACTCCAAACATAAGCGTGGGGAAACTTTCCAATAATGTCACACGCCCCCAAAAAAACGACTTCTACCGGGAGGTAGGGGAGGGGAAGGGTGTTCTGAATCCGTAAAATTTAGGCGCCGGACGTACCTCGTTTTCGAGGAATTTATGGTTAAAGTTTAGTAACTCCATATAAATTCGATAGATAAAGAAAAAACTTTTGCGCAGAACACTTTTCTGCGTTGGCGGCCTTCGGCCGCGCTTATAAAAAATAACCCTGGGCTACGCCATCCGTCCGGACGTGTGCCCTATCCGTGGCTACCGCCACGGTGATGTCCTTCTGCGTAGTACACCCTGTGAAGTCACTATTAGCAACATTTTTAATAAACGTGATTTTAACGCAATATTGTAAAATTTATTAAATACATTAGTAATATACGTGTTGTGACTAAAATAAAGAGTGAATTTTGTTTAGTAAATGAAGAATTGGGGTTGTTATTGGTAAAAATTTAACAACTTTAACAAATTCCAGGAAAACTAGCTACGTCCGGCGCCTAAATTTAACTGGTTCAGAACCAACTCCCCCTCCCCTAAAACCCAGTAAAAGTCGTTTTTTCGGGGCGTGTGACATTATTGGAAAGCCAACCCATAAGCGTTCCTATTTTCAAGTGCAGGTTCAGCCATCTGAAAGTAGTTCAACAATTTTAAATAAATTCAGTAGGTATTTTATTTTGTCCGGTTACATCTATTTTTTTTTTATATGCTCCAGCTTTGTGGGCCGCTTTTGATGAATCCAAATTCGTGTACCTATGCCTTTTAGCCAGTTACATTTGTTTTGTTATTACATTCAATTAGTATTTCCGTTCCAAAAGGAAATTAATTATTACTTTTATGAAAGAATTTAGAAACAAATTTATTTTGATGCGAAGTTCTGTTCATAGTGTAAAACGTACAGTGACTTAGCTCATCGAAAATCGATTAAAAAAGTCGATATATGGTCGATCTGCCATCGCAATTGAAGGGCAGACCAGCATGGCGTCAATTTTTGAAGGGCAGTTCAGCATGGCGGCCGGAGGTGGTTGTTGTAAAAATACATATATATTTCTCAAAAATTTAGGGTTGCTGCTCTCGTTTTTGTCTAATTCAGGGTTTCGTGGAGATTCTGCACCTCATAAACCCTGATGAAATCTGAGGAAGTGTTACCGTGTTTCAAAACTTTCGCAAATTTTTTTTTCCATATTATTGTATTACAATATGAACAAATATTGAAATAAATAAAGTTGCTTTTAATATCAAAACGCCACAACTCTTTAAGCTTTATTTTAGTTTATAGTAATTTTGAACATCGAACAAAATTTTTGAGTGAGTTTGTTCATGCTAAGTATTTATTTCTCAAGCTTTGCTTGAATACAAACTGTTTTTATTACCAAATTATTTTTCTAATGAATTTTATGTAATATATTTTATTTTGTAAACAATAGCTGTAAGTTCGATTGATAAAAGTAAATTTTTTGCACATATATAATTAGATTTAATTGTATTTAATAAAAATTTTAGTTATAAAAAATTAATATGATACGTTTGCTTCCACATTATGGGCCTGTGTAAATCGGTAGCAAAGTTCCTTGGAATGGAAATTTTTGACAGATGTGAGGTGAATAAAATTTAACAACCCGGCAGGGCTAGTAAAAAATTTGACAAGTAACTGAAAATTTTTGAAGTCCAACAAAGGGTTTGACATACATACATAAGTAAAAAAGAAAAACAAAATATTGCCGAATTCGCCCTGCCATTACCATAATGAATTTGCCTTGACGCAAATCAAATCAAATTAACAATATGCTTATATTTAAAAAAAAGGTGAAAATGGAAGCAGTAAGCCAATTTATCACAAAACATGGAAAACTGGCAAATTTTGATAACTTCGTGTATCCTTACTTTTTTGCTAACATTTCTCATTGAGAGCAAATATCACTTTACTCTCACAAACCTCGTTTATTACAAAACATGTAAAACTAGCAAATTTTGATAACTTCGTGTATCCTTACTTTTTTGCTAACATTTCTCATTGAGAGCAAATATCACTTTACTCTCACAAACCTCGTTTATTACAAAACCAGCCCTATCATGAACTTCATGTGAAAAATTTCCCTCGAAAAATATAAAGCAAAACAATAACAATTTTTCACATTTTGTTTTTGTTTTGCTTTGTAATTTTTGGGAACATTTTGTTCACATGAAGTTCACGATAAGGCTGAACATGTAAAACTAGCAAATTTTGATAACTTCGTGTATCCTTACTTTTTTGCTAACATTTCTCATTGAGAGCAAATATCACTTTACTCTCACAAACCTCGTTGCTTGAGACTAGTAACTTTTAGTTTTGACAAGGGATGACGGAAAATCGTTCCACAATACATCGTAATTGATGTTCTTTAGGCCCACTGACTTGTTTAATTTATTATATGAAAAATCTGAAAAATTTCGGCTCGTAGACTTAGGTGATTTTAATATGTTTTGACAATCGACTCATTTATCAGTATAAAATTTTTAAAGTTGTGTCAAAAGGGTGCTTCTAATAATAATAACAATCGAACCGACATAAATTTCATTATAATTACAACCCATTATATTGATGATTGCAAAATGGACAACTTTAAATTATTTTGTGTGAAAAACCTATTTTATGCAACCCTGAGTGCATTTTTTTTCAGTGAAGATCTTCGTGAAATGTTCGTGAAAAATTTTTGAAAGATAAGTATTGTTCCAATAAATATATTATTAATTACATTATTAAATAATATTTTATCTTTATTTTCAGATAATGAGGCGATGCATCTGTGGCTGTGATATGGGAGCACCTTTCTATCCATTTCCTCCAGTGATAGATTCCAGGTAAGAATTATTTCATATACATATGTATGTATGTACATTCAAAACAATAATTAAAAGTGAAGTTAAAATTATATTTTTGCTTATCGGTTTAAACTTTATAATCGCCTAGGTGAGGCTTTCATAACCACCAAACGTGCGATATCTGCTGCGACTTCTGAGTTATGACTATATAGGAAAAGTGGACATGGTCATGGTCCCAATTAGCGATACCAACCGTCTCAGTCTGTATACCAACTTGCATTCCAAATTTCATCAAAATATTAAATTTTTTGGGCGAACAACTTTCCATGGCAGCATGTTTACCTTTAATTTCATACCAATATTTAATTAGAAAGTAACAATTTATATTTATTTATTTATATTTATATATAAAATCTTACAACTAAGGTACAATAACGTTTTTTATTGCCACTGCTTCAATTAACAATGTAGGCGCAGTTTCATATATGTAATTGCATTTAATATTAAATTAGTACAATAACACTGTTATAAAAATATTGAATCATTCCTGCTAGCATTTGGATTCTTTTGCAAGACGAATATGATTCAAGGGAACATCTATGATGTGGATTTTGTTCAACGGCTTCATCAACATCGCATGAATACGCTATACGAGCAGATCACTGCGATAAAATCCGCTTATTTTAATCTCAATCCTCAATTGGAGTATTTTCGCTAAGATCTGTAAATTTGCCTTGATATTAATCACGCAGAAGCTTAATAGCACGTTTACCATAGCCCATCTGTAAAGGAGATTGGGAAACTTAGGATTTGCTACAAACAAAGGCAAAAATGATAACGAAAATTGATAGTTTACCCTTTGATAATTGGGATGTGTCGCTATTCTAACCACTCGTACACCGGCCAACTTAGGAAACTCCTTATCGCCAAATTGTTCGGCAACATTCCTTGGTATCAGATCACCACTTGCCTTCTTACCACGACCCAGTGATTCGCTTATAGTTTTTGAAGAAATTTCACCTTCAAGTGCCACCTGTAGAACGACAAGTATTTCCGGTAGTTGATCTTTGCGTTGTATGGGTCCCAGCAAACAGAAGAGATGATGTGCCGGCGCATCACTCATCATTTGCAAATCATTTGGACTGTTTTTGTAATGTGAGGCGACGTAAATCGAAACTAAACGATACAGAAATGATTCGGCTGCTTTGTTGTATGAAAATAAAGCATCACGATCGATATAATAGAGTTCGCAAACATCTGGCGTTGGACACCCCGAACTAATATGCGGCACTGTAGTGGCATCCAAACAAAGCAAATTGATTAACCAAGATTCGATGTCATCACCTTCACTATAACGTATGGATTCCTCTAGTTTTATCTAAAAGAAAATAACAAATAGATCAGAAACTATTTAAAAACAATTGTTTTTTTTAACAAAATAAAAAAGTACACACCGGCGGTGGAGCATTATTGTCTTTCTGCAGCTGCGACATCAATTTCAAACAGCGATCGTCCCGTACCCTCGTAACCATTTATTGTCGAAGCCATAAATATTAAATACGGACCCATCATTTTCTTTACCAAAGGTAATGGTATAGCAGCCGCTTCGTCTATCACCAACAAATCGGCCGCATTTAGTAAATGTGTATCGGAGTGTGCTATGTATTGAATAGTTTGGCGATTGGAACGTGTTATGTTTATGCGAATTATAGCCTTTTTGTAGTCGGGATTGGTGGAACGTATTATTGTATAATCGGCATGTTCTTGATAATCGAGTGCGTCGAAACCTTTTCGGTTGTTTATTATTGTTTGCCACAATATAATATGTTTGAGCGATGCCAGTAGGACAAATATGAAACCGAGTGCATTAAACTGTGCTGATGCGTAGGTAAACATCAATATACCGATTGCAATTAGACCCACAATAAAAACAAGGAATAAGCTCTGCAATTTAAAAGCGAACTTTTAATTTTTCTACATTATTCATTAAATAATACGTGTATATGTACATACGTACCTTTTTTCCAATCGCAGTATTATTGAAAATATCAATAAAAAGGCAATAGATGATTTGGTCATTGTATACAAAGATATGGACACCAATGCTGCAGTATTCACCCACATAATAATTTTAAAACTTGTAGCTGAATTGCAAATTCCAGTGCCAATCTACACACGTACACACATACGTTAATAAACTATTTTTATACCCGCAGTAATTCAATGCAACTTCTGTGTTGACGCTTATGTATTGCATATACTTTAAACAAATTGGATGTTCTTATAATTTCAAATAGGAAATTTCTCTTTTAATGAATTTTACTGGCACATAAAGGAAATTATTGGCCCAATTACAATTGTAATATTAATATGTTGCTGACCATCATAAAAAATGGCTGCGTAATAAAACCCGAAGATGCTTGCATGGTTGCATATTTTAGCACATGGTTGCATTTCGATGTACTTTTTAGAAACTTTTAAAACTATTATTTTGTTTACAAAATTTTCGCAAAATAAATATAAACCTGTACACAAAACAAACTCTTATTACTAGAAATATGGTTTTATTTAATAATAGTCAATGAAAAGGTATTTTTTATACAACTTTTTTTTTGTTAATGATACTATTTAATTCTAAATTTTGTGACACTATCGAATGCAACTCAGCCAGAAATTGGGACCCTTGATACCAAATAAGCAACTCTTAAAATCAGCTGAGCACAGCTGTTTGACCTGTTTTAAACACATCTCAGAGTCATTTCACTTGTATCCATTCACAATGGTTCTGTTAATTTATTCCGTAAACAAAACATTGCGAACAGGCAGTTGGCAACGAATTTGTCAAAAACAGCTGTTTACGCTGGCGTTACCAACTGGGATAAATAGCCAATACTTTCTTGGTGCCATCTAGCGATCGTTAGTGGTACTATGGATGAAGCAGGCATATACAGAGAACTTATAAAACTTATAAATAAGTTCTCTGCTAATAGTTTGGAATAATAGTATGTACCTTCTTTCAATCTTCATTAAGAATATTTCAATAAAGCATTTTATACATTAATCCTCTATGAACACGAGTTCCCCGACACCAGCCGCTCACACCAAAACTCCACTACCTCCGTGCTTGACAATTTTTGTACATTTTTTTTCAACATTGATTCACCCTCCCGTCACCAAGTCAAAACTCGCCAATCCTACTTTTATTAACTAATGGCGTTTTCGATTCTGGCAAAAATGCCGCACTAATTCTGCATTTTTATCGGGCTGTCAAATTTGCTTGTTCTATTCCACATAGATTCCACACATTTTTTCAGGGTTGATTGTTCTATTGGCAAAAATGTCGCCCTCTGCCCGACCACAGGGCAGCATTTTCTGCCCTTAATATAACCAAGGGGTTGCATTATTTTTGTTTCATACATCACATGAAAAGTGCAACATTTTATTAGGGCACAGGGCGCATGTTGATAATGTTGCCTTGTAATAATGCAGCATTTTGGTTCAGAATCGAAAACGCTAAATGAATTGTAGTTATTGATTCTGATAAGAAATTTCCGTATATAGATGCATGTGCTCGTTGTTCAAAAATGTGTTAGATTGGGGTACATACCGTAGAAGTCTCTTCTATTGCTCCAAAAGGATATCAAATTGAGCTATATTTTATTTACTGTTTCGAGAGGTTCTCGCCTTTGCTCCAAAATTGCTTACGCATTCTTCAGGTTAAACGTGCTTCACAGCAAAGCATTCTTATGCTAATCGGTAGCCCATATACCTATATTATATATTAATGGATGTATGTGTGTATATGTGTATATAATTTAATACACAGCCGCGGATGTACATAACTCTAGGAAGTTTTCAGATCGAGTTTCTCTCCCAATTCGAGGCGTTATCCGTAATTGGGTGGACCTACAGTTTAATACCGACTCCAAAAGGCGAATGCATTTTTTGTGAGAAGCTTTTTCATGACATGACACTCGGAGGGTATGACGCCCAGTGCCGAGAGGTGAACGCTATTTTTAAAACCCCAATAGGTAATTGGCTTTTATTTAATTAGAAAAATTTTTTGGTGTTTGTCTTTACTGGGGTTAGAATCCGAGAACTCTGGAATGGTGGGCGAGCACTCTACCCACTACACCACAGCGGCCACAGACAATACATTAATAGCACAAAAGTCGTTAACTTCAAATGAATAAGCATTTTACTGCCAATTCTCACGTTTGGCGAATTTTACATTGTTACATACATAATTGTGCGAGTCAGTCAATTTACACTTACGGTGTATATAAATTTATGAATATGAGGACATATGTTAGTATGTGTATATGTACTAGGGATTCCAATTTTTCCGATTTTTACCATCCCGGGCTTTTCGAGATTTTCTTTTATAATCCCGGGATTTGTGCTTCAATTACACATGCCGACAAAATTTCCAAAAAAATTTCTAACTCAAATAAAATTCTACGTTTTTAAAGGATTTCGGTACGTTGATTCTGAATCTGAAGTCGAATTTTCGGTAATACGTGTAGGTTTTGAGATATTCATGTCCAAAGAGGCGAAAAATGCGATTTTTTGCTATATTCACTGCTCAATCTGTTAAATTACTTACTTTCATTAAAAGATGATTGCACCTATTGAAAGAAAGATATTTTCTCTTAAAAACAGCGCTTTGCTTTTTCGGGTATCTTATTCAGATATCTACGTTGTCTTCAAAAGAAATGATCGTGCTTTCAATAGATGTAATCAGTTTTTAATGAAAGTGAGTAATTTTAAAAATATTGAGGAGTGAATATGGCCACAAACTGCGTTTTTCGCCTCTTTGGACATGAATATCTCAAAAACTGCACCGAAATCCTTTTGAAACGAAGAATTTTATTTCTGTTACAAACATTTTTTGACAAGTATTATTTTCCCACATTTTGGTTGAAAAAAGTAAATACATTTTTAGAGAAACGCTACAACTTTAAAATGCAAAGAAAAAATAGATTTTTATTGCCATTTTTTATTATTTCATTAGTAACAAAATAAAATAGGAACGTAAAATCATGCGTATTATTTAATAATACCTAAGAGTTACTTTAAAAACCAAAACCAACAACGAAAATTACATACATTTGGTGAACAAAACATTTGCCTTTACAGTTGGTACTTTTAGGATATTATTAAAAAGGCTTGCAATCATTTGACAATTTCCAATAAAAAATTTTTTAGAATTTAACGACGCACTTTGTTTAAGCGAATAAGCTTTCCGAAAAATTCAGAAAATTAATGCAACTTCTGAATAGATAAATATCGGATGCACAAATTTTGATATGAATTCCGAGTATGCAGCAGCGTATTTAATTTTAGTGTAATTAGTATTTTTTTTTTAGTGTTGTAAGACTATCAAATCTAATTAAAATTTTGTTTCCATTTTCTTCCATTATTTACTTTCCATGTGGGAAAATTCCAAAAAGCATTTGAGAAATAAATGACCAAAAATCAGGAAATAGAAATTATCAAATGAATTTTGCCACAAGCTAAAAGCTTTAAAAATACCTAACGTACGTTTCCTTACAACGCGTAATTCAACACAAAAAAATTTAATTATTAAAATAAATCAAAAATTTTAATCCTTACTTTGACTAATGGACTTTTTTATTCTAGCAGAAATGTCGCACTTTCTTCCGGCTGTCACATTTTTTTCTTTTCCACACAGAAACAACATTTTTTTAGGGCTGTTTGTTCTATTGACAAATATAAAACTGACCCGACTAGGGGCAATATTTTCTGCTCTTAGGACAAGTAAAGGGTTGCATTATTTTTGTTTCATTCATCACATAAAAATGCAACATTTTAATAGGCACAGGACACATGTTGATAATGCTGTAATGTAATAATGCAACATTTTCGCTCAGAATAGGAAATAGTATTAGTATACAGATCTGAGACCAATAAAAATTATATAAAATATAACTTTTCTTTGCTTTAACAACGGAATATTCTCTCTTTATCTTATGCCGAAAATCCCGGGATAAAATTCTAGCTATCCCGGGATTTTCGGGGTGCCAAACAGGGCTGGATCCCGGGGTCCCGGGATCCCGGGATTGGAATCCCTAATATGTACGTACATAAACACTTTATGCAACTTGGTGTTATGCATTTTAAGGCAACTTACATACTACAAAATGTAGGTAATCACTGGTTAATAAATTTTTAAATGAATTGTCCATGTACGTATGTATGTACATACGAATGTGTATTAATATTGTTTCCCAAGTTTATTTTGCCTACAAGTTTTAGTGAGTGTTATATAAACTTAAATTTAAATGCCAATGCACCAAAAGAATGCAAAAATGGGACAGATATACCTACATATGTATGTATGTATGTATATCGTCGATTCCTTTGCAAAACCGCCCATCGCACATTTGCAAAACCGCCTAATTGACATTTGTGGCAAAAATGAGATTTGGAAACCCTGTGGTCCAGACATCGATGACAATACATACACATGGTGAAAACATTATTTTTGGAGCAAGTAAATTACTTGAAATAAAAATAAAATAACGGTGGAGGAAGTAACAACTATCTCACCATCTTTATGGCAAAGCAAGCACATCTTTTCGCTCTCATGTAAAATTTGGGTTTTGGTACATGGCCATTTTGGCATTCAAGAATTGCGAATTTTTCCATGTGCGTATGTATTTCGATCTTTTGGGAAGACCTATTAGGAACAGAAAATAATAATTAAAAAAAAAAAACAAGAAACAAACGAAAAGTATGGGCAGGTTATAATTTTTCGCTTATAAAAAACACTCCAAATTCAACAAAGATACACAAAAGAATATTAAAATGGAAAAGGTACAGAAAGGCCACTTAGATATGTATAAACAACTTGTCTTTACAATCGTATTTATCTTTTATTTATTTATATTTCTTATTATCAAATTTTTTCTTATGAACCGATAATAATGCCAGATAAACACTTGTACATGCCTGTTTTACAGGTGTTTAGCATTATTAATTGCAATAAAAGCAGTAAAATAAACAAAAACCAACAAAAGTAGGTACAGAAACTCGATTATCAGCATTTCCAGCGAGCACGTACTAAATATCACTCTTGATATTATTCGGCTCTCTTTTCATTTCAGCTATTCTCGCAAAAATCAGTGCCTTAAATCTACTTCGACGAGAGTTTGCTTATAGACGCCAATGTTATTAATACAAACGAGCCCTCTTAGCTTTTAATGTATGTTCATTAGGGTGGTCCCCAGATGTACATATGTATGTAGACCAATGGAGACATACATATAAACTTTTGTACCGATCGGAGATGGTAAAGGGTTGTCGCACAGGGTTAAAGTGCAAATAAACATACGGGATAGGGAATCTTTAATCTAACTACGAAAGGTGTGACCTGAACGTCATATGGGTTCAAAGCCATAGTGACATCAAGAAAACTGCATTTAAGGTGTGCTAGCAAATAAGGGCACGATATTGCAGGCAATCACAACTGTAGGTGGTGTGGGTACCCTTGAACTCATGCAAGCACTCATTGAAATCTCACTTAATTAAAAAGGCTAACACCAGATGGGCCAGGGAGTCAACCTGTGCGATTTCCAGGCATATCTGGCCTAGACTAGATGAGGGGAGATCGAAATCGGCATTACATCTCAACCGGCTCTCGATTGGTCCACTGTTCGGAATTCTAACAGGCCACTGTCTTGTCAAAAACAACTTTTGTCGAAGCTGCAGGGACGTGGAGGAGATTGTAAGTGTTAAGCACTACTTATGCCATTGTCCTGATCTGTGTGTGATGTCTCTCATTTTACCGTGCGGTACACTTTTCTTGGTCTATGCTTTGCCGTCATCTAATTTCAACCAATTTTGCATCAATTTTCCCGAAGAGGGTTTTAAGGTATTCAAGAAATCAGGGCTTCCATGTGGTATCACGAAGTGCTAATTCGGCCTAAGAGTTCCCTTGCTTTCTTGAATTGCGGAGGCAGCCACCTCTACCTAACCTAACCATATGGGACACCTGTACGACACCACTTAACCATCTACGATTGGGACCAACATTTATATTTGGTATCCTATATTGCAGGACTATCGATGTTGCACATTAGATATAAAAAAAAATTTATTTCATTTTTTGAATCTCCACAGGCTACTTATTCTGAACTTTGACTCCCGTGCGACACGCCCTAAACCGTCTCCGATGGGGACAAAAATTAATATCTGATATCTTCGACTATATTAGCGTCGATATCACGCCGTAGGTTGAGGAAATGTGCTATGAAATTTATTTCCATAAATTTGAGGACTACCCTAGTATACATACATAAGCGTTTATTACATAGTGATGGACAATATGAGAATATGTTAACCTGCTTGAGATATATGTATGTATTTACTACCAAAACAAATTCGGTGACATAAAGGTAACCAATCGGAGTCGTTAGAGTTATATTCGCGCAGTTTATTAATATTATGAATATAAGGATCGTTCCATTGGCAATAGAGCTCTAGTACCGGAGTAACACGGATTTATGTACATATATCCTCCCAAGGGTTGTCGTTGGAGCCAATTTTCAGAGCTTCTGGCACAATGTATTTCCGTTGATACAACAGCTCTGAGTGAATTAGTTATTCCGCAGATTTTCGACCAAAAAAAAAATTATAAAACAAATAACAGTTATGCGAAAAAATAGCATCTCTAGCATTAGTGCCTGAGTAACGGCACTAACGTACGACTACCTATTTAGCTAAATACCTCACGTTTGTACGTAAGTATCACGATCGTGCATATTGCGAGCAAACAAATTCTCACATTACATCATATGGCATACGAGGGTTGTTTGATAAGTCTGTTACATTTTGAATAAGAAATAATTTTTTCGACAAAAATGCATCTTATTTTTCAACATAATCTCATTCTAGCTCGATACACATAGGCCGGAGTTCCCATTTTTTATTCCTTCCAAAAAATAAGATTTTTCAATGCTCTCAAAATAGGCATTTGTTTCGGTGATTACCTCCTCATTTGACCCGAATATGTTAGCAGTCAGCCATTTCTTCAGGTTGGGCAGGAAATAATACTTAGGAGAATATGGTGGGTGAGCTAGCAATTCGTAATCCAATTTATGAACTTTCCCCATGGTGACTATACAAGAGTGCAGCTGTGCACTGTCCTGATGAAACACAATTTGTTTTCTTGCGAAATGCCGTCGCTTTTGCTTCAAATAAAGATGGAATCTGTCGAAAAGCTCCGAGTAATATACGCTGATAATTTTTTTACACTTTTCAAGATAATCGATGTGAATGAGCCCTCGTGCATCACTAAAAACTGTTGTGATAACTCTATTGGCCAGCTTTGGCCTTGTTTGGTGCACGTTTACTTGCAGAAACCCACTGTTTTATTTGTTCCTTAGTTTCTGGTGTGGTGTGATGGATCCAGATTTCATCTAGGGTAACAAAAAGATGCAAAAATTCGTCCAGATTGCGGCTGAACATCGTCAAACACTCCTTTGAAATTGTCATCCGATTACACATATTATCGAGTGAAAGCAGTCGCTGCGACAGTCATCGCGCGAATAGCTTTTTCATGTCTAAATATTCATGTAAGACGTGATGTACTCGCTCAGTTGAGATGCCTGTAGTCTCAGCTATTTCGCGCACTTACACTGTCCGATCTCGTCCAATATCATTCCATGTATTTTATCGACGATTTCTGACGAAGTAGTCAACTTCTTTTGGTCGGCATCGATGGTATTTGACGTGGGCAGTGTTGAATTCAAAATTACTGATCGCTAAGTTTAAAATGTCATGGACTTATCAAAGAACCCTCGTATATTCTGTGCACAACTTAGTAAAAGCTGCAATGGAGAGGAATGAAATCTCACGATCGTGCATATATTTTTATGAGTATAAACCGTTTATAAACAGTTTGCTTTTAGCATTCGTCAAGTTCAGTTTTGTTTTTGTGGAACATTGAAGAAATTGTCATCGCACACGCGTTTTTAAATAAATAAATAATACTTAAGTAATTCATAATTAGAAACTGGAAAATCCAATTAATAATTAAGTGCAATTCGATAAGGTGAGAAAGATTTTTTTTTAATGGAAAAGTTATAAGCAAATAATTGAATTGATCCTGATCGTGACTTGTGCGCACATTTAAAAAGAAGGATTAATTTAGAGTCTGCAAGACAGCTTTGCCCAGAAGTTCTCAAACAAGTTTACACAAAGTGAACACGCCCGGTGTGTCCACCCATATACATAGTGTGTATGTATATTAGAGTGCCTTTAAAATTCAAATTAACGATATTTTACTGTATCGCATTGAGGTCAAATTTCAGAGAGCTCTATGAAGGGTCAAAAAATCTAAATAGGTATTTTTTTAATTATCTAATACCCAAAATCAATACATCTATACCCAAGGATAACAAATACAAAATTTTGATCCCGTTTGATGCCGATTTAGTGGTGTTTCACGGGGTCAAAGTTCAGATTGCCACGCCCTAACCGCCACCAATCGAGACCAAAATTTATGTGTGATATCTTTGACCACGTTACTACCGATTGAGGGGGCGATACAGTCGTTTTATGAACTTTTAATATTTTTCATACAAATTAAACGCACTCTAATGTACAATGTATATGCAATATGCACGTATTTATGAATGTTTTTATGTACATATAGTACCGCATTATCGTTGGGTGGTTATTAATACCGGTATTTTATTATTCAGCATTTTAATTGTTTTTGGTTTAATTTTTTTAATTTTCGGTTTACAAATAAAATTTCAGCGGATTTTTGTAGAAACTCAATAATTGCGACGCATTAATTTTGTACATATGTATGTATTTGCACAAAATCTTTCCTTCAACTGTAGGTAAATAGATTCTGAAGGCTATATGTAAATTAATTGAACACCCCAGTGCAAAAATGCTTTATATTATTTTCTAGCGCAAAAACCTGCCCACAAAACTTTTTAGTTCGTTTTTTCCCCTAAGATAAAAGGGCAAAAACGAACTACATAAAAAGCTTTGTCGGTATGTTTTTGGGCTTCAAGTTTCCGCGTCTTTTGTTTGTACGATAGTTCGTTTTTGCGCTGGAAAATAATATAACGCATTTTTGCACTGGGGTGTACAATTCATTTATGACTTTTCTTTGGTCTTGAAAACAGGTACTCAACGAAATTGTATTATTGAAAACAATAAGTGTGTAAACTTTGAACTTTATTTGCCAAATTGTAACCTTAATTCCGTTATTACCTTTTCTTACTTATATATTCACATTAGAGTACCCACAAGATGTTCGAAAATTTTCTCACACTCCGCACATTATTCGACAGCTTGTGGAATAATATACGGTATCCAAAAAGGAAGCGGGCATCTGTAGTGGGAAAATCCCAGGCCCCTAGGACAAAAAGGGTAAACTTGGGCTCAGAAAAAGTACTTATGTATCATTATTTGTTTATAGATAACTCAGCAAATAGTAATTCTGGGTGAAAAATAACATAACTAGTTTCATTTAGAATGAATAGGCAAACAATTTTTTCATATACGATTTCGACGTATCTGCACATACACTCATACATACATGTATATGAAATATGAATGCATTATTGAACTATGGGAACTTTTTAATGAATATAATGATTTTAATTGTATTAATTAATGCCAGATAATTGAAAACAATGCTTAGCTGAAAGTTCGCTAATCAAAATAAATTCATTCTGAATATGTTTAATTAATCTAACTACTACTTTCATTAAAAATATACTTCTGTAAATTGTACATAATATATGTATAAGATGACTTAATAATTTGTACATAAGTATGTAAATATAATTCAAGAAATAATAAATTATCATTAATTCAATACGGTATAAATAAAGCCAACAATACAATACATATATACACATTAGGGTGGTCTTAAAAATTTAATTGCTTTCGATTTTCTTCGGGCTCACCCCCTGCATCGGTAACAGCACAGTCAAAGATATACATATCGATGCCTTACTTTCTCAACCTCGTATCTTAAAAAAATGCGATTTTGAGATTTTCATATCAAACGATTCCTATTTTTCTGTTCTATAACTGCAACAAATTCCTATCTCAATAGATTGTGTCTATAGCCAAAAAAATAGGAATAAATATCTTGGTATCTCAAACAATGCTTTTTTCATAACTGCGTCAAACTCGTATCTTAGTGTATTTAAAGGCGTATTAATCGTTTTGTCATCCCCCGTCCGTTCGTCTGTAAACACTCTAACTCGCGCAAAAATTTAGATATTTTGATGAAATTTGGAATGCAAGTTGGTATCGAGACTGGGACGGTTGGTATTGAAAATGGGCGAAATTGGACCATGACCATGCCCACTTTTCATATATAGAAAAAGTCGGAAATTTGGTATCTCAGCCACTAATATAGCTAGAGTAATAAAATTTTACCCACTTATTGAGCTCTGGCCCTTATGAAAAAATTTGATGAAATTTTGGAAAATGGGCGGTGCCACGCACACTTATTAAGGGTCAAACATTGAAAGTTTTACTGTAAAACTTTTACAAGCCCTAACTCGGAAACCGTAGCAGATATATCGATGAAATTTGGTATGCGTGATTTACCTACTTAGGTAAACGTTTGGAGGAAAAATTGTCAAAATCGGTTGACGGCCACGCCCACTTTTATATATGTGTATTGTAAAGTGACCTAATAAAGCATTTTAAGCGATATCTCTGTCAATTATAAAGATATATCACTGAAATTTTGCGGCAGGACTCCAACTACGGACAAAAAACAAAAAACACAAAAATTTTAGAAAATGGGCGGTACCACGCCCACTTATTAAGGGGAAAACATTGAAAGTTGTATGAGTCATAACTCAGAAACCGTTGAAGATATATCGATGGAATTCGTTACGCATGATATACTTACTTAGGCAAACGTTTGGAGGAAAAATTGCCAAAATCGCTTGACGACCACGCCCACTTTTATATATGGGTATTATAAAGTGACCTAATAAAAACATTTTAAGCGATATCTCTGTCAAATATAAAGATATATCATTGAAATTTTATGCCAGGAGTCCACCTGCGGACATACAACGAAAAACACAAACATCTTGGAAAATGGGCGTGGCACCGCCTCCTTTTAGAAGCAGGAATATACGAGATTTCTGAGCCTATAACCCTACAAATAATTGAGATGTTATGACGAAAATCAGTTTGTACACTTTAATAACTTGTGGTAATACATGCTCAAAAATTTAGCGAAATCGGTTTATGACCACGCCTACTTTTCAACAAAGATATTTCTGGAAACCCCTTTAGGAATTTGTAACGTGATATCTTTGTAACTAGAAGTCATAAAGGAATAAAATTTTGCACAAAGAATAATATTCATATGCTTAGTTGGATGACTGATAAAAATTTTGAAAATGGGCGTGGCTACGTCTATTTTATGCAGCACTCGCTTTATATAAATCACATCGTATTTCCCTCAAACGCAAACAAACAATGAAAGCATACAGCTGAGTATCTAATGCTCGATTCCACTCGAACTTAGGCTTCCTTACTTGTTGTTTTTTTATAATATCCTCTAACAAATAAAACATTGAATTTAAGCAAAATATTGTTTTTATTTAATAGTTTTGAAGTATCTTCGTTGTATGCATATAAGTGCAGCAAACGAGTAACTTATAAATCAAGTTTCAAAAATGAAATTATCGTTAATGCAGCAAACTCGTATCTTAAAAAATTCGTTTTATGCGTAAACGAACATAGATAAGTATATAATTTTTAATTGTGCACATAGTTATAATTCATGTCTTAATAATTGCATTAAAATTTTTGCATAAAAAACGACGGTAAAAAAAATAAACAGTTTTTTTTGTTTCCTGAAAAGTTTCCTTATTTAAGATACGAGGTTGAGAAAGTAAGGCATCGATATGGTCAATTTTCTGGCTGCTAACGTTACACTCGCATGGAGTTTTTATTTATTTTATACGAAATAATAACAAAAATGTTAGAAATGTCCAAGGTTCTGCTACTTATGCTATCAGGTAGACCTATACCTTCATTTTAAGAGTAAAATTAGTCTGATGGCTACCATACCGTAAAAAGTTATAAGGGCGTGAAACGCACTGCTAACGTTACATCATTTGGAAGTGAGATCAAGATACAGATCATGTTTGGTTTAATTTCTGCGAACTTGCTGGACAATCATCCCAATTTTTCTTCATGTTATATAGCAAGGATGCCACAAGGTCATGGCATACCGCTTTACCAAAATCTTTAGGATTTTTTAACGTAATTTAACATAAAATAAGGCACTGCCTACGTTACACAAAGCACTGCTAACGTTACACGTGCGAAAACTGAGTATCTCTATATATAATAAAATTTTAACCGCTGATCTCTGTACTTTGCAGATATACAGAAAATAAAAAAAGGAGCCAGAGGAATCCAAATGAACTGTTTTTAAAATTTCTGTCGGTCTGACTGTCTGTCTGTCCTTATGTTTGTGCGCGGGTCACTAACAATTGGAATGATGGAATTGAATGAAACTAGTCAGAGATATAATAGCGCCATTGTATTATTATTATTATTATAGATGTCTACTTTAAGATTTAAGATATCCCTTATTTCTATTGGAGTTATCGACCAATATGTGGACCAAGGGTGATCCAAAATGTGTTAGTACAATATGGGTATCAAATAAAAGGTGCTGATGAGTGCTGCAATAAGTAAATATATTAAATTCTCCCTATCCCTATCCCTCCAAGTTTTGATATCCTACGGAAAACACTTCCAGAGATATTCAGCATGAAAGACTAAGTTTGTATGGGTTGTGCCACGCCCCTTTCCCAATAGCTCTCATTTCTTCATCCAGAAAATGATTATTGAAGGTTTCATTCATTTCTATGCAGTCGTTTTTGTGTGACGCGGGCGGTATGGTAAAAAAACACATTTTTGGTCACATTTTTCCCACATTTTGGTCAATAACTCGGGAACTGGATGAGATATCCAAATTTTTGGGAAATAACGCCCGCGGGCGTTAATTCCACGGGCGTTATTTCACTGCACCAAGATATACATATAGTATTAAGAAAACATATAAACAAATTAAATTAAAACGTATTTTAACATGTCTTAAAAAAACTTTTTTGGTTTTGCACTGCTAACGTTACATAAGATTTTTGCGGCACATTTACTTTTCACATAACTGCTAGTTGGAACATAACTTTTTTAAAAACGTGTTATGATATTATAGCTTATTTTCTAATAGATAAAACTTGAACGGCTAAATTTAGTCGCAACAAACATGTTATATTTACCTTTTTGTTTACTGAACTACTTCTGACCATATTTTTTTTTAATCACAACGTTTTATAAAAGGAGCGAAAAGTTTAATTTAAAACGACTAAAATTGAATGCCACTGTTTTCAACAGCTACTATAATATGTCATGAACCCCGCAAGACCCCAGTTCTTGCAATATTTGACAAAAAAAAACTACTTGGTTTACTTTCCCAGAAAATCGGCCATATGTACCATGTACATATTAATTTTGGTCTCGCTCAGAGATCATTAAAGGGTGGGTCAAAGTTCAGAAAACTTTATGTAGATTCAAAAAATTAAATTTACTTTCTTTTATATCTTATGCCAGAAATGGATATTCCTGCACTCAGAGATATTAAATATAAATTTTGATCGCGATCGGAGACAGTTAAGGGTGTCGCACAGGGTTACATATGGTAATATGAACTTTGACGCCTGTGCGATACCCTCTAGCCGTCTCTGATCGGGTCCAAAATTTATATTTGGTATCACTGACTGCAGGCTATCGGTTTTGGGAGTTAAATATACATGAAATTAAATTAAATTTTTTTCTGAATTTTGACCACTGTGCAACACTTCTTAACCGTCTATATTCGGAACAAAAAATTAAATGCGGTATCTTCGATTATATTATCGCAGACATATCGGGTGATAAATATGATATAAAACCTGTCTCCATACATTTGGAGACCACCCTAATGTGCTTGCATATGTAGGTGTGTTATACAATGCCTGTCAATGGCTTAAAACTTAAGAATCTCACATGTCTATTTATAAACATATTTAAAGCACAATTACCTGATATGAACGAAAGTCTATACAATACCAGCTAATTGATTTTACTTGTGTAGATTGTAATCATTTGTTAATTGCAGCCAAGTTAATGATATAATAAAATCTTTATAAGCACTAGGTACATATCGTCGCTTAAACTTCATAACCGTCTAGGTGAAACTTTAGTAAGCGCCTAACCGACGTTTGTGCCAAAAATTAGATTTGCATTCCGGAAGTCCAGCTCTATCTATATATCGGACAGTGGGTGTTCGCATTGAATGCAAAAGACTCTGGGCTCGATTGTTTAAAAAAACTATTTACCATTTACCTACTCTTCGCCAGTAGTCGGAATATAATCCGAATATTTGTCCGAGATCAAAAAGTTTCTCACAAAAATCCTTCAACCTTGACATTCACCGCTCGGGTTCGTCATGAAACACTAGAACAAGATAAATAGATAATACTTTTAGTAGTACATAACAATAGTTATAAATTATAATCATACAAATCGGTTGTAGGTCATTATGAAAGGAAAGTGAAAAGTGTCATATATGCGGAAACAGGTGTCTGCATGTAAAAGTGACTATTTCACTATTTAGTCAGTGTATTTTATGTATATACTATATATACATAAATACATACATACATATGTAGGTATGTATATCAATAAAAATAAAATAAACGAGCATCATTCTAAATGCCGTAATTTAGGTGAATGTAACCCTGGTGAAATTGATTAAAATTGAGGGAAACACATGTTATAACCCAGCTATACGATCATAGAACTAAACTGGTCTATCTAACAAAATACAAAAGTGGAGAAAACAGATGAAACGCGTTTTAGTGCGGTGTGAGATTGTTGATGTATGTTAAGTGAATATTGTAAATTATTATGTTAGCATAATAGTTAACTTAACATTCTGCATTAAAAAAAATTATTATAGAAACGTTTTTTATATAATATTTGTTTGTAACAAGAAAACTTGTTACATAGACCACTTTAGAATTTTTAATTTTTAAGGAAGTTTGAACTACAAATTGGAAATTATATGAATAAAGCAACAAAAACTATGTGAAAGGAAGTACTTTAATTGCAAAAATAACATACACATGTTCGTAAATGATCACCTCTGCATTAAAAGTAACAGTAACCTAGTTTTATCCACGGCGGGCTGGTAGAAAATCTTCTAGATTGTTTTCTGTTTCAATCTGCGGCTTACATGTGGAGAGACAGGTAAAAGGGGTGATGAATCGGTGGTACAAATTTCAACATTTTTTTATGTCCTGCATTTTCTTGAATTTCAAAACGCGTATGTCGCTGCCCTGATCTGGTGTAAAATTCTGCAAGAACTCTATGAAATCATGTAGGTTCACGCTAGATTTCTTTATATCGACGGATTTATGTTTCAAAATAATCATAATTAAACTGCATCACAGATTCACCCTTGACAAATTTTGCCTTTCGCATTTGGGAAATTTTGCATGGATAAATTTATGATTTTCAAGTTCAAAAATGTGCATAACTCGATTTCTGAAAAAATGTTAGATAGACCAGTTTAGTTCTACGCTAGCCATATAATTTATATGTATGTACATTAAGCCGTATCACGTTATATGGACAAAATAAAAGTTTAGTGTGTGTCAGTTTTATTTGAACACTTATGTCGAAAAAATATTTTTGGTGTAAAAAATTTTTTTTTAGGCCCGCGTTAAAAACAGCTAAATCGCGTTTTTTGTAATAACTTCCTTATTTGATGTCGGATCTCTATGATCTTAATGTCGCAGAAAAGGTCTCGCTCAGCACTATATTTGGCCCATATAAAGTTTCGACCTCAAAGGTTGTCCTGAGTTTTACCTTTAAAAATTTTGGAGTTACTATCCCTAGATTTTTTATTTTTATCACTAACACAAAGCTCTCAAAAAACCATGAGGAATCCCCCAAAAAAATTCTAGCCTTTATTCACAAACAAATAAGTTATATAACGTTGTAAAATGAAACACTTGTTTTTTTTTTATAAAAAATTACCACAGAGAAATGGCGAAACACGTCAGCTTAATTTTTGGCTCCAGATTACGATGGCGTTTTTAGAAAATCCGGATTAGCTCCCATTTTCGAGATATTTAAGAAAACATTTTCAGTTTTCACATACAAAGCGATCCAATGGGGGGGAGGGCGTATGAGTAACTATTGTTGAGGTAATAAAAACAAAGAAAAGGGGAAAAACTATGCGTACATATATGTATATAAAATGCATATGAGAGGGAAGAGAATACCCTGCACATAAATTCCAATTTGTTTTAAACGTTCGAAACCTGCACTGAAAAAACGACTTACTCAGATTATGGAAAAATGGGAATGTTTCGGCGCTAAAGACATATTTTCATTGTTTTGATGTACAATTTTCTTTCAATCATGGAATAAAAACCACGTTTTAAAGAAAATTGTATTCAAAACAATGAAAATATGTGTTTAGCGGCGAATCATTCCCATTTTTTCATAATCTGAGTAATTTTTTTTTTGAGTGTGAGCAAAGTAATATAAGCGACGAAGAATTCACTTTCAGAGCTCTGAAACTTCTTTCATAAATATCTCAAAATTTGGAGGACATCGTCATTTTCGATCTCGGTTATCATAGATAAGATGTCTTAGGGATTAAAGTGCGTTGTTTTCAATTGTAGGCTGAATAATTAACTGCATTTCTAGGGCAGACGACGCATCCAGCGCAAGTATTGATAATACATTTAGACTTCCGTTGTTTCTTTAGGAGCGTATAATTTTACAACGAACTATAGCAGTTTTTCTAAATAACTTGGATGATTTTACGATACGCACGGATGCAGAAATCGTGAAGCCGTTGTAAGCCAGCGCGCTGTGCTTAGAGATCCCACTTGAATACTTACCAAATCTTCACTACAGCCATTATCATTCAATATAAATAACGTTGATCAGCACGAATAGTCCAATCATCAATAATTTTTTGCATATCATGTATCCAGTATTGGTAGCTGTTCCATCGCGGTACAACATTCTCAAGTCAAGCGAGGACTTAGACTACTTTTTAATCAAAAACTCATACTATATGGCGTTACTGCTTCATGTAAATAAGAACTTGGGATAATTTTTCAAAAAACAGGTTCTCTGATTTTAAAACGGTATAACTTTTTTGTTTGTGAATAAAGGCTACAACTTTTTTAGCGGAGTCCTCATGGTTTTTTGAGAGCTTTGTATTAGTGATATAAATAAAAAAATCTAGGGATAGTAACTCCAAAATTTTTAAAGGTAAGACTCAGAACAACCTTTGAGGTCGATACTTTATATGGGCCAAATATAGTGCTTAGCGAGACCTTTTCTGCGACATTAAGATCATAGAGATCCGACATCAAATAAGGAAGTTATTACAAAAAACGTGATTTAGCTGTTTTTAACGCGGGCCTAAAAAAAAAATTTTTACACCAAAAATATTTTTTCGACGTAAGTGTTCAAATAAAACTGACACACGCAAACTTTATTTTCGTGATACGGCTTAATGTACATACATATGTGTATACATATGTAAGTACCTTGCAAAAATATTTTGAGATTAATCTTTAAATTAAATAGTTCCAAACCCCTCTACTTTGACTAAAACTGCGTAATGAAATGAGATATCGTATCAGAAGTTGGTACTAAGGTAAAAATAGGTATAGCTACTGAGTTGAACTGAATGGCTTTGCTTAGACTCCTATATGGAGAGAAAGTATTTTTTTTTTTTGAAAGAAACATGCAAAAAATGTTTAAGAAGTTAAACAACAACTGTCAAGGGTATTTTCAGTGCAAAAACGCAACTAGTCCTACTTGAAATGGATATCTTCATAGAAAGCGCTCAAAGAATTTGATACCAGACACATGTCGAAACAATCGCCACATTCTGTGCTGGATATGTATCATGATCCAATTAAAAGGTCATGTCAGTTCGCTGGCCGCCATATTTCTTTCGGTTTTAGAAAAAAGTATCAGGTCCTCATTAGATGAGTTTTTTTTTAGATATTCCCTCCGGCACCGGAATATGAAAATAGGATGTTTTAAAGTAAGTAAACTGAAAAAAAAAATTTAACTTTTCCAAAAACTGGATGGAGCTACACCGAAAACCGCGCAAATTCCCAGAATTTCAAGGTATGTTTAGATTTATGTCTGAAAAAAGTTAGGATTTTGCACGAGAAAATTTATATCCGTCCGTACGTAGAATTAACCGCTAAATCGAATGGCGTATTCCGTTTTTTGGTACACTACCCAGGGAAGGTAATATCGCGGTCTAAAGTGATAATTTTCTTTTTTTTCTCATGAATCTTCAACTTCTTGCCCTATACTCTTCCCGAAATCGGAAATTATTTTTTAACTAAATCACACGGTAGGCTGCGTTATTTAATGCGCTTTCCAGAAATATATAGCTATTAAAAATCGAATAAAATTTGCATGAGTTCATCAAGTTTAAATGAAGTAAAGTCGGGTATAAAAGGGTAACATATCTTAAAATTTCTTAAATTTTTTAACAATTTTGCTCTTGAAGGCGGTTTTTTGGGTTATTCGTGATTTTTTTATGTGGGTGGGTAACTCTACAAATGTAAAAAAAATAAAAAGGTCGAGACCGTGGATAACGGACAAAAAGTGGAGCCGGATAGCGCCAAACCATTTGTGGGCAATGTGGGTATCAAAATAAAGATTTCACCTAGGACGTCAATGTAAAGCCAATCCATTTTGCTGTGTCCACCGTTTCGACACATATAAGTCAAAAATTAGACTCAAATGTCGCCGATATCCTTTAAAATATTCTGTAGTCATCCTGGACCACTTATTTGCCAGTATATCGCAAATTGGCTAGGAAATTGTCATGCAATGAGTTCCATATTAAAGCCCTAGTTGAGACCTTTAATTTGATACCAATATTGCCCAATAATATTTTGGGGCCATCCGGGTCCACGGTTTTTTCCGCTATCCACGGTCTCGATATCCGAATTTTTTTTTACATTTGTGGAGTTATCCAACCAAATAAAACAATCACTAATAACCCAAAAAACCGTCTTCAAGAGCAAAACTGTTGAAAAATTAAAGAAATTTTAAGGTATGTTACCCTTTTATACCCGACTTTACTTCACTTAAACTTGATGAACTCATCCAAATATTATTCGATTTTTAATAGCTACACATTTATGGAAAGTGCATTAAATAACGCAGCCTACCGTGTGATTTAGTTGAAAAATAATTTCCGATTTGGGGAAGAGTATAGGGCAAGAAGTTGAAGATTCATGAGAAAAAAAAGAAAATGGTCACTTTAGGCCGCGTTATTACCTTCCCTGGATAGTGTACCAAAAAACTGAATATGCCATTCGATTTAGCCGTTAATTCTTCGTATGGGTGGGTATCAATTTTTTTTCTTGTGCAAAATCCTAACTTTTTTCAGACATAAATCTAAACATACCTTGAAATTCTGGGAATTTGCGCGGTTTTCGGTGTAGCTCCATCCAGTTTTTGGAAAAGTTAAATTTTTTTTTCACTTTACTTACTCTAAAACATCTTATTTTCATATTCCGGTGCCGGAGGGAGGATCTGAGAAGGTTTAAAGAATCCCATACAAAAAAAAACTCATCTAGTCCTCATGCGTCATTTCCTTTTGCAATTGGCACAGCTGTTTGTTTCGTTTTTCGCGGCTTTATTGGTCCTGTGACGTAACAGTATTTGACATTTCCGCCTACTGGCATTACCGTCTCAATAGGGGTATTCGCTATCCCTAGCAAGATAGCAAGATAGCACGGATTGCAAATATGCTAGACCAAAATATGCTACATATCGAGAGCACCCCATTGCACAGTCGTAGGAAATTTTAAGAAGCAGCTTTTCTTTTTAGCCAAAGGGACGCGTTCATCACTCACTTTTTAATAAATAAATCATTTTATTTTAGTAAATTTAATAAATCCACACAAAACACAACATTTTAAGCAAAATTCGGATGCTCAAATTGAAATTGAAATTAGCAATTGGTAAATGTCAGCTGACACAGGGTCGCAATTAATTTCCTACACTTCATAGCAAATAAATATACATAGGTTTTGGTGTAGCATTTTTTTGAGGTCTAGCATATTTCTGTGCGCCTATATTTTGTTGTTGTGCGTTGTAAAACTTTGCAATCCGTGCAATCCCTGCTACGTGCTAGGGTTATGCTATGGATAGCGAATACCCCTAATATATATACCGTGGATATGTATGTACATACAGTATTCGAGGTAAGGAGGTGCATATTCAGTAGAATATACATACATACATATATGAAAAATACCCTGAAACTGAGTTCAAAAATTATGCCTGAAAAAATAACTGAACACGCAGTGAAGTGTAATATATGCTATGGAAGTATTCAGGTATTTTTTCACGCAGAAACTCTCCCTTCTCGTTCAGCAGTTTTTAGGTAGTTGATCTTCAACGCCACCTCTATAGGTATAAAAACGAAAGAGAAAGTTGAGTTTTTAGAATTACATACATATGTATGTACATCTCTACTAAATATCTAATAGGAAAAATATGTGCCGTTTTTTAGCTGATAAATACCTACTGCTGCTATGTACATAATATCTACACGCGCTTAAATGTTTGAGCAAACATTTTGCATAAAAAGTAAATACCTACACCTTTGATATACACTATATATGTATATATGTATGTATCCATGTAATTTGATTTTATTAGGTTACTCTCACACCGTTGCTCGTTGACCCACAAATTATTTCATAATTAAGGTTAACTCGTCAACGAATTCATCAACGAACATTGGAAAAGGGAGGGGGAGGGGGGCGAATATCACTCGCTATCATTGTTCGAAATAGCGCCTGCCAATTCACCGCAATTTTAGCATACATAGTATATGTACATATATGTATTAGGGCTTACGATTCGATCTCGAGCAATGTCGAGAAATTCGAGAATCGAGACAACCGAGACTCGGGTTCTCGATTAAATCTCGTTTCTCGGATTTCTCGATAACACATTATGTGTATTGTGTCAAAAAAATATGAATATCAAAAATTTCTTGTGTGTCATTGGAAAGAAAACAATTAATATTACGAAATTTTAATTGTATTTCGCTTCAAAATTCGCGAAACAAATTTGAATTTTTCTTGAAATACACCTAAAAACGGTTGAATTATTATGCAGAATACACATGTAAGTAAATACATAAAATCAGAACATGCTATAAAACTGCATAGTACGCTTATACAGCTATTTCTGCGATGTAGTTGAATGTCGAGAAGCTCGCGAGCCTTTCGAGATTCGAGAATCTCGCGAGAAATCTCGTCTCGCTCGAACTCGAGAAATCGTAAGCTCTAATATGTATATATATATATAGGTATATATAAGTACATATGTTAGGATGGTCGTTAAAATCAAATTAGCGATTTTCTTCGGTCTCACCCAGGGCCGCCGAGAGAAAATCCGGGCCCGGGGTCAAAATAACTAAGGGCCCCCATACTAAATGAACAAATTCTCAAAATCAAAATTCAATGAATATATAGTTACGAACTTTAATTTATCTTTACATGGCCGCTGTGGTGCAGTGGGTAGAGTGCTCGCCTGCTATGCCAGGCTTCTGTTTTAGCCACTCAAAAAAAAAAAAATGGACGTGTTTTTGTAGCGTCCGGAACGCAGTTTAAGTGGCTAAAACAGAGGCATTAAACTAAATTTCTGTCGCTAACATACTTTAATCATTAGCTGTGGCCTAAATCTTATCTTTTATCATAAAACGATACAATATTTCGCGATATTTCTGCCTCAAAAGTTCAAAAAATCGTGCGAACATACCGTCCGAAACGCCCAGGATATACCCATATCGCTGTATAAGAATTTGCATCATACCGAATTTTTCTGTTGCAACAGAAAACGAATTCAAATTTATGCTGCAAAGTCGACGCCAAAAACCAACAATTCCTTAAGTGGGGTGCAGACACTTTAAGAGATTTATAAAATTTGTTGAAATTTAAAATGATTGCTATCTACGAAAGGTGATTAAAGGTGTTGTTCGTTTATTTTCTGTAAGCAAAAACTTGGATATCATTTTGAGATTCCCGGGCCCTCTAAAGCCCGGGCCCGGGGCAATTGACCCCCTCAGCCCCCCCCTCTCGTCGGGCCTGGTCTCACCACCTAAATACATCAGTAACGGGACAGTCAAAGATATCACATATAAATTTTGGTCCCGATCGGAGATGGTTAAGGGGTCAAAGTTCAGAAAACTATGGAAATGGACATTCAAAAAATTAAATAATTTTTTTTTATATCAAATGCCCGAAATCGAAGGAGTGTGCGACACCCCTTAACCGTGCCCGATCGAGACCACAATTTATATTTGATATTCTCGAGTACACGTCTATCGATTTTGGGCGTTAGATATAAACAATGCCATGTATGTATGTATGCCCAGCAAACACAGTCTCTAACGTTAGAAATTTTGTCGAGATTACCTTAGATAACTAGTGTAATTCTCTATATATTCTCAAATCGATAGCTAGGGTTGAAAACTACACTAGAATTCGATTAGCGAGTGATTAGGGAAGGAGCCAAATCTCACGCCTTTTATCAATTCTCAATATATTTCTGTGATATATTGAATATACATACATATATTGAAATTGATACTAAAAAATCGTAAAGTTAATATTACCGTAGTACAATGTTTCCATTAAAAAGTACAGGAAATACCTTTAATTTAAATAATAAGACTGAATTTAGTTTAAATTTCAGTTCTTATAAATGTGATAAACATATACATACATGCGAATATGTGTACATAATCATATGCAATTTGGCACTAATAAAATCTAAACAATGAAAAAATCATATAAAAGGAGACAAAGCTTTGTTTTTCATTTCAATTCGAAGTATTTGCAAATTCTGATTAGAATCTCATCAGAGAACTACATTAGAATTCGATTCGAGAATTATAATTTTCTCGATTTGAGAATTAGGTACCCTTTTGTTTGAGAACGCTATGATTCTCGATAGATTTTCGAGTCGTCCTCTAACGTTAGAGGTTAGTTCTGAGGCTAGTTCTCGAGTCATTCTCAAATCGATAACTAACCTCAGTGTTTGTTGGGTGTATATTTTATAGCGTTTTCGATTCTGAACCAAAATGCTGCATTATTACAAGGCAACATTATCAACATGCGCCCTGTGCCCTAATAAAATGTTGCACTTTTCATGTGATGTATGAAACAAAAATAATGCAACCCCTTGGTTATATTAAGGGCAGAAAATGCTGCCCTGTGGTCGGGCAGAGGGCGACATTTTTGCCAATAGAACAATCAACCCTGAAAAAATGTGTGGAATCTATGTGGAATAGAACAAGCAAATTTGACAGCCCGATAAAAATGCAGAATTAGTGCGGCATTTTTGCCAGAATCGAAAACGCCATTAGGCATATACGTTTTATATGAAATTTAACCCCTGTGCGACATACCTTAACCTTCGACTGTATTAGCACCGACCTAGTAGGGGAGGTCGAAGAAATGCGATATAAAATGTGTTTCCGGACATTTGGGGACCACCCTTAACAAATCGTCGCCTGAGAAAACGAATGTCGTATGTAGCAAAACATAGTTTCGAGAAAATCGACTTTGAAGTTTAAATTGGAAATTCTCAAAAACTGTACAACAGATTTTTCTGTTATTTGGACGAACTGTAGAGAGTATTATATATTTTGACTTGCAATTTGCAAAAGTTGGATATCTTTAAAATTATGGGAGACAAACGACTTTTCATTCAGTATGCTTTTGTCGTATGTGACGTCTGAGCACCAATACCTGTTTATGATAGCACATACGACAAAAATTCTTCTCTTTTTTCAAACCGGAATGGTTATGAGGCTCACATTTTTTGAGATATCGACTTGAAATTTGGCAGTTGCATATATTTTAATGATACTTTGATCATTTGTCGGAATCCACCACATCGGACTAATATAAGATATAGCTCCCATACAACTGATTGTTCAGATATAGCTGTTTTCGGGTATAACTTCTTTATTTGAGGAGATAAGGATATGAAACTTTGAAGTAGTTGTACCCATATGGATCTAATAAATGTCAATAAAATTTGTTAAGATCGGACCACTATAGCATATAGCTCCCATACAACTGATTGTTCAGATATGGACATTTTGGGATATAACTTCTCCATGTAAAGAGATAAGGGCATGAAACTTTGAAGTATTTGTACCCACATGGACCTAATAAATGTCACCGAAATTTGTCAAGGTAACATACGACAAATGCATACTAAATAACTCAAAAACTAAAAGAGATAGAAAAAAATGGATTGGAAAAGTTAAAAGATTAGGTCCGATTTAGTTAATTTGCATCAAAAACTAGAAATCGTCGATTTTCACATACGACATTCGTTTTCTCAGGCGACGATATGTATATGTACATATATACTAATTTTTGGCGAATTTATAAAAGTAACGGTAAATACCTACATACATTTATACAAACATAAATTGGAAAGAGCCGTATGTTGATGACATTCGCGCGCGTTCCAAAACGGATACCTACCCTGCAGCGAAAACGTGAACTGGTATGCAAGTAAACTAGTTGATTAACTGGTAGGAGACGGAAAAAAACATACCAGTTTGCTTTCTATTAGTTGTTGAGCTGGTATGCAAAAGACAAATTGGATGTGTTTCCTCCGTTCGTCGATTTCACTACGGCCTTACATATTTCTATAATTCTCAAACGATTAGTGAAGACTTGATATAAAGAGTTTATTATGTTCATCTTCACTTATATGAAATGAAATGTTGCACTTTGTCTGAATAAGTCCTAGAAAAATACTATTTGACTACTTATGTTTTCCGATCCCTCAGGTTTTTTCATTTTTATTTATTTATTTTACTTATTAAAAAATTTTTTACATTTTTATAAAAAAAAAAAATTAAATTAATAAGAAAAACTTAGTCACCTGACTCCGACGAGATTCGTACTCGCGACCTGTTCGATTCGAAGCCAAGGGCTAACTTTAGGTGTTTTTGTTTTTTTAATTTTGATGCGTCAAGTAGCCATTCCGTATATACATTAACAAGTATCTCACAGTATAAGGTTCTACTAGTAAACGCTGCCACGCACTTCCTCTTAAAGATTGCAGAATATAAATCTTCAAAGCCGATAGCATCTTTCCTTTTACTTCATTTTCTTTCCTTTCCTTTAATTTTGTTTAATAGGTGGCAACCCATTTTATAAAAATTTAATTTTATTATCCACCTGCAGGCCACGCCCTTTTATATGACACTTCAAATTAAAAAATCAAACAAAATACATATATGTATATATGAATTTTCGAACAGGTGGCAACCCTTTGTGTAAAAATTATAATAAATTGCTCATTTTCAGTTCAAGTCCTTTCATATGTTCAGCCAAAGCCCTTTCATATGACACTGAAAATTAAAAAATCAAAAAAATTTCCTTTAAATTTTTTTAAATAGGTGGCAACCCATTTTATAAAAACTAAATTTTATTATCCACCTACAGGCCAAGCCCGTTTTGTATGACATTTTAAATTAAAAAAATCGAACAAAATATATCTATATTAAAAATTAATTTTTGAACAGATGGCAACATCTTTTTTAATAATTATAATAAATTACTCATTTTTAGGCAAAGCCTTTCATATGACACTTGAAATTACAAAATTTAAAAAATTGTTGAGTAAAAATTAATTTTTGAACAGGTGGCAACGTTCTTTGTAAAAATTATAATAAATTACTTAATTTCAGTCAAGCCCTTTCATATGACACTTCAAATTTAAAAATCAAACAAAATATGTATATATTAAAAACGAATTTTTGAACAGGTTGTAAAAATTAAAAAACGAAAAACAAACAAAACTCATTTTCATGTCCAGTCCTTTCATAAGGCAACTGAAATTTAAAAATCAAACAACTGTAAAGTAAAACTGATTTTCTAAACAGATGGCAACGCTTTTGTGTTGTCCTACCATTTGATATCTTAATGTCTGCTTTTTAATATTTTAGATACATTTTTCGCTTTAACTTTGCGCCTTCCCATTAGTGCCTAATAACTACTTACGAGCTTTCCCAACGCTTGCTACAAACAGCAAATATTTCAGATCTTGGAAAAGAACTTAATTCCTTAACGGAAAAATTCTTGTATTATGAAAGTTCGTTCAAGTCATTCAAATGTTTTGATGCGGTTCCAATTACAGCCCCACCGCTGCCTAAAGCAGTCCCGCCGGCTGTCACTGTATCCCCTCCGAAAGCAACTGTTCGTGAAAAGAGAGGTTTTTTTTTGGTATGTGTTCGACTGGTATTTAACTGGTATGAGCTGATGCAGAGGAAGACAATTGCTATTTCGTAGGACATTAATACACGAAAAATACCAGATGTTTACATGGGAAATTTACAGTCGGGCAAGTAGTTGACTGTACCCTGCAAACTGGTATAATTCTAGTTTGCAACTGGTTACTTTCGCTGCAGGGTACATACAAACTGTACTTATACTTATATATATAAATACATATGTACATACAAATCTATATATGCTATGATAATATAATACAATGGCGCTGAGTCGAGCTGCTCTTCCCAATTCGAGGCATGCTCCTTAACTTTCGGTTTTCCTACCAATTGGGTGGACCTACAAATATTTTTGGTGTTTGTGCGAACTAGGGTTAAACCCCAAAACCTCTGGTTTGACAGCCGAGCACTCTACCAAAGTTTTCGAATTTGTTTTTGGAACCATAATTATAATGAAAATTCGTCGTTAGACACACGAATGCTAATCGCAGATGAGAAATAAAATATGAAATAATTGAAGAAGTTCATACGTAGTTTATACCAGGTCAGTGGCGGATTAAAGGTCCAGAGCGCCCTAGGCAGCCACTTTCTCGGCGCCCCTGTACCGACCATAAATGGCCATCATAATACTATAAATTTTAACTACCTAGTTGTTTTACACCCTAACAATCAAAATCTTTCCTCTTTATAATATTAGTGTAGATGTAGATATAGATGATGTAAAAGCTTAGATAATTTGTTAATCTCTACATAATATGTATTATAATAAAATAAAATTGTAACAGGTCGATGTCTGTTAGGCATGGGTAACACTGCGTTGCGCGGCGCAATTGCGCTAACACCAACCCTGGTGTTATTGCGCTAACTCCGATTTGGGAAATGCGCCAACTCAATATAGCGCCAACTCAATATAGCGCCAACTCAATGTAGCGCCAACTCAATGTAGCGCCAACTCAATGATGCGCTATTGCAATATAACACTGACTCAATTTCGTGCGCTAACACCAGCTCCAATATAGCGCTAGTGTAAAATGGCGCAACCACAACGCCAATAACAGCATCATAGTATATGTATACGTATGACAACGTCACAATTATGTGTGCTTGATAGTGATCTAAGTGACTCTAATTTCCAGCATATTTTCACATATCGTCGTACCATACGAAAACTAACATCAGATTTTTTGTGGCTGACGAAAAGTAAAAAGTTCAAGTTTTGGCCGACGAAAAGTAATAAAATCGAGTTTTGGCTGACGAAAAGTAATAAAATCCACTTTTGGCTGACGAAAACTATCAATTTCGTTTAAACAACAAAAATTTTAATGTAAAAACAGTATATAATTACTGATACTTTTCGTCAGCCAAAAGTCGATTTTATTACTTTTCGTCAGCCAAAACTCGATTTTATTACTTTTCGTCGGCCAAAAGTCAAATGTTCTACTTTTCGTACAGAATTTTTTTATTGATAGCTTTCGCCAGAAATTTTAAATATGTTAGTTTTCGTATGGTACGACGATATATACGGAATATTTTTCCAAATGATTATGAAAATTAAAATTAATTGTGCCCTCGTATATGTAAGCAGAATTGCGCCAAAAGAAATAAAACGGGGATGGTAAACAGTAACAAGCGAAAAAATGTTATTTATCGATTATTCGATGACAATTGCGCTAAAGGTGTTATTGAGCCAGTACCGTGAGTTGGCGCCACGGTTGGCGCTGGCGTTATTGTATCAGCGCCAAAAAAAATTGCGCCATTACCCATGGCTAATGTCTGTACATTGCAGATATCGAGAAAAAAATGATTGGGGGAAGCATTATTAAGCCAGTAGAATCCAAATCAACCATTTTTAGAATTTTTGTCTGTCTGTCTGTCTGTCCGTTTGTGGCCGTATCACTCAAAAAGTGCTGAATGGAATTGAACGAAACGAAACGAGAATGGGAAACTAAATAAACCAAATATGAAGAAGAATCGACCACAGTGTTGTATTCAAACGTAGCAAAATCTTCACAAGAAAATTGCCAAAATTCCTAATAAAATCAATTAAAACTCAAAAATATGTTAATTTTTTGTTATTATTGCTACAAATATAGCATTACAAATTCAATTCACCCAATAACTTTAAAGATTTAACGATTTCAGAATTCATTTCAATTTTTTTTGTAACTTTTGCACAGCACTACATGGTGACAGGCACAACATGCCAAACGATCAGCTGAGAGTGTCGCAACTTATAGATATAAACCAAGGCAGATCTATATTCATTTTCATTTTGGCTAAATTGTCAAATCGTATTGATTATAGTTTGTTTACTTCCGTCTTGTTTACATTTTCATACGTGCTTTTTGACGTTTTAGACGAGAGATTTTCAACATGGCCGCCGTGATATTACCTTCCTAGATCTGCCTTGATATAAACTATGCTGCTAACTAGAGTGCTATTGTTTTTGATCACTTGTGATTGGAGTAAAAGAGGCAAACCTATTTTGAATAGATAGCCAAAGTACATAAGAGAGAAGGTGATGCAAGATCACACGTACGCAAAGCCAGGCATCACTTTTCTCACAAGGCCCTTAAGAAAGTGCTGTCGACGATGCACAAAACATATATCAGCGATGAACAGCACGTGCGGTGTCAGCTGAAGCTCACTGTCCCGTAGGGTGTCAAAGTTGTACAGACCGTCGTATCGTGGATAGGCGGGTGTGCAGACCAAAATTTTGGTTTGCACTCAAGTGTGCAGAAAATGGTTGCCAGAGTATGTAGTATATATTTATTTTCTCAATAGATCTCTACATATCGTAAGATTTATTGGCAAAGTGGAGATAATGGGTCGTATTAATAAACAAAAAGCAATTGCTATTTCTCAAATTTTTTGTAATTTGACAAAAATTTGTATGAAGAGACTTTCAAAATTTGAGAAAAAGGCTTGAAAAAGTAATTGCTTTTTTAACACGCTTTTATTAGTTTCACCTGTATGTATGTGGGTATGTAACTTCTAGCTGCTGCCTAAATATATGCAACATATTTACTAATGAGATTAGGTTACAACCACCGCTATTTTCCAACAGATGGCGCGCGTGTATTTATATTTTTAAAATATTCACTTATTATTAATATAATCTAATATTTTGATAATCGCCATAAAAGTCGCCATCGCCAATTTTCATAAATTTTAAGTTTGTAAAAAATCGCCAATTTGGCGACAAATCGCCAGTACTGGCAAGCCTGACGACGCAACAAACGCACAATATATCGATGCTTGTGCAATATTATCGATTTATATATTATCGATCTATTATAGATCAGCTTTAATTCTTAATCGTCGATATGTTATTTTCTTTATTTGTTTAAAAATTCTGAGCTCGCGCGCCCCTTGTAACTACGCGCCCCTAGGCAAGTGCCTAGTTTGCCTTAGGGATAATCCGCCTCTGTACCAGGTGGTGTTGTTATACATATATACATACATATGTATGTATGTATAACGAAGAAACGAAAGCATTATACAAATGTATTTATGCACAGTAAAAATTTTAGATTAATTTTAATACCATTTTGGTATTTATATATAACAATGCCAAAAAGCATAAAATTAAAACCATTCTGGTTTAAAAAAAGAAGAGAATATTGAGAGACAGAAATTATTCTTGGTGTCAAATTAATACTTTCTTGGAATTAAATCAAAAATTTTCATTATTTTTAGAATATTTCTGGTATTAAAAATAATTGAAATGGTATAAGATCAATCCAAAATTGGAATAAATTCTATACTTTTATGGAATTAAATCAAAACCAAATTTTGATTATTTTTATAATATTTTTAGTAATAAAAATATTTTAAATGGTATTAAATATATCCGAAAATTGGAATAAAATGTATACTTTTTTGGATTTAAAAATAAACCCCCATAAAATTTCCAGTGGATATACTGCAAATAACCCATTATCCCAAAGATTAATGAGAAATTGAATAACGTTAACATAGTTTATTTACATAAAAATCCAAAACACTAAAGTACCTTATATATCGAGCCCTAATCCTCATACAAGTGTATCCAACAAAAAGTAAATTTTACCGGACACAGTTTTTTTAATTTGTTTTGCATACAGTTTGTATGCAGCCTTGAAACTTATTTAGCCTCTAACTTCGAAACTGCACATTACACAGCCATGAAATTTTGGGAGTTGATGCATGTGATATTAAATTGTTGATTTCCATTATGGCGGTTAGGGCTCGATATATATACATATTGTCACTTTTATACTAATATTTTGGAGATTTCCGGGAAAATTTCGGCACCGTCGCGGTTCTTGCAGTGATACTGTCTTATGACTGAAACTGCTTATGACTGAAAAAATAAAGCAAAATTTACCCTCATGATATTTAATTAATCTCCTGCATTACTTACTTGATACAATTATTAGATTCGGTCCATTTATTTGAGTATATTTGATCACTCCTCCGGATTGCAGTTTCGAAAACATTTTGTTTGATTTTATTTTTACTTATTTCTTATAATTTTTTTTTAATATTTTTTTTGGTTTTGATTTTAAACCAAAAATATTTTGTTGGTAATATAATTGAGAAAGAGAAAGTTTTTTATACTTTTCAGGATTTGTTTTTAAACCAGGGACTTGTAACAAAACTCGTAACGAAACGAAACTCTCGTTTCTGGCGTTTCTGTTCCAAGAAACATTAAAGGATAGAAACTAAATTCGAAACCAAAAGATTGTAACGTTTCAATAAGTAACAAAACCTGTAACGAAACCAAATTAATTTTGTTCCTTGTAACAGAAACAGAAACAGAAACAAAACTCATTTGTAACAAAAGTCGTAACAAAACTCCGAAACGTTTCCAGCAGAAACAAAACCTGTAACGAAACTAAATTAATTTTGTTCCTTGTAACAAAATCCGTAACGAAACTAAATTAATTTCGTTTCTCAGAAACAAAATTAATTTCGTTTCTCAGTATCAGAAACAAAATTAATTTTGTTCCTTGCAACAAAAACAAAACCAGAAACGAAATTAATTTTGTTCCTTGCAAAAAACAATACCAGAAACAAAATTAATTTTGTTTCTCAGTAGAAAAACTATAAAAATTATTATAATACTATTTGCCGTACATTAGGATGGTCTTTTTATTTTTAGGTATATAATATATATATGTATACCTGTGGCATTTTGATGTGCAAACATCTTTGCTGTAGCTACGAGTAATTTCGAAAAACATGTAAAGTTTACGCGTATCTAATGAAAAGTTTTGGGCAGGGCTTCTACATGGAGCCCTATTCTTTATGATTCCTAGGTCGGGTCGCGAGATATGGGTCAAAACCCGGATGATCTTGTGTATTTCTGAGTAATATTGGTATCTAATGAAAGGTTTTGAGCTGGCCTTCTACAATATTGGTATCAAATGAAGGATGTTGAGCGGGGCTTTCGCATAGAGCTCTATTCTAGACCGGGTCTCCACATATGGGTCAAAATGACGATCCGGATGATCCATGAATATTTCTGAGCAATGTTGGTATCAAATGAAAGGTTTTGAGTAGGACTTCTACACGGAGCCCCGAGCTATTATTAGAAAATTAAATATTTCTTGATAACAATTAATGTATACTTTTCACAATCCGTTGTTCTATGCATATGAAGCGTTTTTATATATCATTTAAAAAAATTAAAAAAGACAACCCTAATAGTCACCCAGTTATATTTTTCTTCATATTGACCCCTTTGTGCGACTTTATCGTAAGGGACAAAAGCAAATTTTACAGGAGAGCATTTTTTTTTGATTTTTTCACTGTTTTTTACTGGTATATTTAAATGAAATTGAATACGCGTTTATATGGTTAATTAATATATTGAACTTGATATCTTTTTTCTTGAAAAAATTTGCAGTTTGCGAAAAAATCATAATTTTGTCCCTTACGATAATTTCGCTCTCAATTTGTATGATCGTATTTGAAAAATGTCCCTTACGATAATATTTAAAAAACATAAGTGTCTTATTCCATACTTTAGTTGGTTGCCACAGACATACATATATATGTATGTATATTATATACCTAAAAATAACAAGTCCATCCTAATGTTCTGCAAATATAGTTTTTCTACTGAGAAACAAAATTAATTTTGTTTCTGGTTTTGTTTTTGTTGCAAGGAACAAAATTAATTTTGTTTCTGGCTTTGTTTTTGGTGCAAGGAACAAAATTAATTTTGTTTCTGATACTGAGAAACAAAATTAATTTAGTTTCGTTACGGATTTTGTTACAAGGAACAAAATTAATTTAGTTTCGTTACAGGTTTTGTTTCTGCTGGAGTTTTGTTACGACTTTTGTTACAAAGGAGTTTTGTTTCTGTTTCGTTACTTAGCTGTGTAACAGAAACCGAAACCGAAACGCGTTACAAGTCCCTGTTTGAAACCAATGATGCCCAAACATTTCTTACGGGCGAGCAATATCATAATTTAAAGAAAAAATTTTTTTTTCTATATGTTTGTTTTTGTAGTTTTCTACAACTTCATTGATATCTCGATAACCCAGTAAAAAATTAGGACACAAACATATGTATACATTTTTAATTATATAATAATAATATAATACAATGGCGCTATTATAACTCTGACGAGTTTTATGGCCGAGCTTCTCTCCCAATTCGAGGTGTGCTCCTTTTTGTTTTTTCCCTACTAATTGGGTGGACCTACAGTTTTATGCCGGCTCCGAACGGCGAAACATTTTTAATTAATAAAATTAATATTTATAAATAAATAATTAATTAATATTGATAAGTGGATTGTTTTTGGAAAGCATAAAAATATCTTTAATACGAGATTTATGGACTTTAGCTACTATTACTGAATTTATTAATTAATTTTCAATGCCCTCCTCTAAATTTTTCAAAATATATAAATAAATAATTAATTAATTATTAGTGTGACAAAGTTAAATATCTTTGCCTCCGAGCGTTTATTTTAAAACTTTCGTCAATGTTTTTAGTACGTATAAATGTGAAAGTGTATTTTCAAAATTGTAAAATCAAAACACAGAAACCGGATCTCAGACAAACACCTCGAGTCAGTTTTGCAACTATCAACCACAAATGTTGAAATAGACATAGATAACATTCTCGAAAATATGAACGAATCAAATTAATATACATATGTATATACGTATATATTCCACATTTCATTTTTTCATTACTGGGTTGGACCTGTTCGAATCAAAATAAAAAATTGTTTTTGTGTTTCCATAGAAATGTTTCGGGAGTATACAAATTTTGTTTTCCTATGATCGCCATATACACAAATTTCTTATGAAAGTGTATAGGCGAGTGAAGTTCAATACCCAACAAGCATTCCTGTAAGCGTTTTTGAAAATAACTTAAAGTAAGCTTGCTACTACAAGTGTTTTGTAAGCATTTACATCCTTAAGCTTAATTTATATGTTTTCAAATAAATCTTTTGTAAACATTGAGAGCGCATGTTTATAAAACCGTTAATTTTAAAAGCGAAATGCAAGTGTTTGAAAAATAGCTTGAAGTAAGTTTACTAAAAGAAGAGTTAAATAAGCTTTTACAATATTAAGCTTATTTTAAGCTTTTTTAAATAAACCTATTGTATGTGTTGAATAGTTGACGTAAGAAAAATTTTTCTATTAATAAAAACTAAATAAAATACGTGTGAATGCTCAATAGTTAATAGCGGCGAGTCCAATATAATAATAATAATATAATAATACAATGGCGCTATTATAACTCTGACGAGTTTTATGGCCGAGCTTCTCTCCCAATTCGAGGTGTGCTCCTTTTTTTGTTTTTCCTACTAATTGGGTGGACCTACAGTTTTATGCCGGCTCCGAACGGCGAATGCATTTTTTGTGAGAAGCTTTTTCATGGCAGAAATACTCTCGGAGGGTATGCCGCCCACTGCCGAGAGGTGACCGCTGCTCTTAAAAAACCCAATAATTGGATTTTTACTAATTAGAAAAATTTGTTTGGCTCGGACCGTGGTTTGAACCCGAGACCTCTGGCATAGCAGGCGAGCACTCTACCCACTGCACCACAGCGGCCACGAGTCCAATATACCGCGCGAAAACTCATTGGGTGAGTATTCAGTTTAATTGCTAATGAATTTGTACCTTCTATTAATCTCTTTTTGTTTTTTTATAGCATCCCAATCTCTCATTGACTGTGCCGTAGCAAAAGTTGAGGAAAACAAGTAAGGAAGCCTAAGTTCGAGTGGAATCGAACATTAGATACTCAGCTGTATGCTTATTGTTTGTTTGCCTTTGATGGAAACACGGTGTACTTTATATAAAGCGAGTGCTGCATGAAGTGGGCGTATCCACGCCAATTTTCCAAAATTTTTCTATTTTTTGTTTCCAGTCTATTGTAGAACTCATGCCACAAAATTTCAATGAATTATCTTTATATTTGACAAAGATATCGCTTAAAATGTTTTTATTAGGCCACTTTATAATACCCATATATAAAAGTGGGCGTGGTCGTCAACCGATTTCGCTAAAATTTTCAACATGTATTGCTACAAGTAATAAAAGTGTATACACCAAGTTTCGTCATAATATATCAATTATTTGTCGAGATATGGGCTCCAAAATCTCGTATATTCCTGCTCCTAAAAGGAGGCGGTGCCACGCCCATTTTTCAAAATTTTTGTGTTTTTTGTTTTATGTCCTTAGTTGGAATCTTGCCATAAAATTTCATTGATATATCTTTATATTTGACAGAGATATCGCTTCAAATGTTTTTATTAGGTCACTTTATAATACCCATATATAAAAGTGGGCGTGGTCGTTAACCGATTTTGGCAATTTTTCGTCAAAACATTTGCGTAAGCAAATATATCACGCGTACCAAATTTCATCTATATATCTTCAATAGTTTCTGAGTTATGACTCATAAAACTTTCAATGTTTGCCCCTTAATAAGTGGGCGTGGCACCGCCCATTTTCCAAAATTTCATCAAATTTCTTCATAGGGGCCTGAGCTCAACACGTGGGTAAAATTTCATCGCTCCAGCTATATTAGTGACTGAGATACCAAATTTCCGATTTTTACTATATAGGGGAGGTGGGCGTGGTCATGGTCCGATTTCGCCCATTTTCAATACCATCCGTTCTCGTCTTGATACCAACTTGCATTCCAAATTTCTTCAAAATATTTCGATTTTTGCGTGAGTTATCGTGCGTACAGACGGACAGACGGACAGACGGACGGACGGACAGACAGACGGACGGACGGACATGGCTCAATCGATTTCTCTTTTCACGCTGATCATTTTGATATATATAAGTCTATATCTATCTCGATTATTTCGTTCTGTTACAATCCACCGTTAGGAAATCAAAATTATAATACTCTGTGTACTAGTACAGCTGAGTATAAAAACAAAGCCGTCCTTTTACGGATACTAAAAGAAGTAACAGCGCTAAGGAGAGAAATAGGTCAGCTTAGGAAAGTCATGCCAGGAGGTTATCCAATCGTTTTGCCGAAGGAACCATTTAGCAGCCTAGAAAATTTACTTTCATATGAAAAAGAAATTTAGCAGGACGAGGAAAAGTTTCGTCAGCTGGTAAGTTTTATAAGTAAAAGATATATATGTATATATACTAGGCTGTATCAATTTTCTAAGCCATAGTATTACTAGCAAATTCGGATTCTGCATTAAATTCTATGAAAAAAAGTTGTCTGGAGCATGCTCGAAATTGATTTTAGAGGCATGTCTAGATGATTATTTTTATTAGAATTTGATGCAAAATCCTAATTTTCTAAGAACACTGTGGCTTATAATCAGCCCATAAAAATTGATCCACCGTAATATGTACTAACAGCGTGCGTTTAAGAAAATTAGGTTTGTAACTTTGGTTTGCATATTTTAATATGTTTCAGAAAATGGATTTCAAAGCTGCATCCTCTTCTGCGGCAAAATCATTTGTAAAGCGAGCGTGGGGAAAAATAATGACGGATGCAATGGCTCAAAAATTTTCATGGAGAGGGACCGAAACTAAAATTTGCGCTCGCAGTCTAACTATTGGATTACCTATATGCCGTAAGTACATATATAAAATCACTCAATAATAAATTATATATGTACATACATACAACTGCATGCTATGGCGTATGAGCAAAATTTTGTGGTTTTACCACTTTTTTAAAAAAAAATCCGTAAAATTAATAGAGCCCAGGTTATTGATCCTGGAGGTCCTGGGATGAAAGTAAAGTTAATAATTTTTCCCAAGAACACAATCTAGCCCTGGAGTTTTATAGCATCGAAAAAATAATAATTTTTATTTTCGGTCCCTGCTCAGAACTGATCTGACGACTCCTTAAAATATACTCTTGTGATTTTTAGACTAAGGTGCAAAAATAGTGCAGTGGTTCTATCAAAGCTCTATCCTTTTCTTAACATGTATTTACAGCTTCTTTGTACAAATATTTTGTCTCAGATAACACCTAATGAAATTTAGTGTGAAACAATTCCAACACTTTGCTTTATTCTCACACTATAAAAAAAGGTACAAATTACCCTTTCGCAAAAGTGTTAATAGTCTTAAATACTCTAAAAATTAATTCCTCGTCAAATATTGCTATAGTATGCACCCTAACAAGATATTTCTCTCCAAGATAGATTTAAACTTTTTCTATTTACTCATTTATTTTTTAATTATTAAAAAAAATATCTCATTCATATATTTTGTTTTAAGCTTGGTTCTTAATAACTATTTGACCAAAGTTTACATATGTATTCACTTTCTGTCAACTTTGTTTGCCACTTAACAATTTTCAGGTTTGACACACTTGCCAGCACTGTTCAATACATAGCCGTCCTTACATTGACACTCTGGAACGCACACCTGAGGACAAATTGGCGGGTTATTTGGATCATCTTCACAAGTGGGTGGACAAGCACTGCCACAATCCTTAAATTCCTCATTTTCACCACAACCTTAGTATGCAAAATAAATAAATTAAATCATATAAATGTATGTAACTATATATGTATCCTTTGCTAAATGCTAACTTTTTCTGTTTTATGAGGTATATACAAGGTATGTTTTGTCTCTAAGTGCACAAACTGGTTGATATTTTGAACAAATGTCGCAGATACATATGTATATGTATGTATAGCAACATATTTTTTTAAATGTACATGTGTAGCTCCTCGAAAGTGCTACTGTATTTTTTGAACAAACCTCGTATTTTTAATAAAATTTTTTTATATGTATTCATATATTACCTGCAGTCTCTGATAGTATGAATGTGGCAAAACATAAAACGATCAAGAAGAGCAAAGCGATTTTGTAATTCATTTTTTCTGAGTTAATTTAATAAACTAAATTCACAATTGTCAAAGTAGTAGATACTGATACGCTTTTCTCATGTATACCGCTTTATATATGTATGGCCAAATGCTTTGAAACCGGAAGCCGGCATATTATGCCAACACACGTGTTTATATGTACATACATATGTATTTACGTACATATATGTTTACTGTTTGCAAACATTTGCTTATGGATTTATGAATTCGTATTAGCTTTGCTAACAAAAAAGTGTAACACCACACGAAATAAACAGGCGGCAATTTCAGTTAAAGGACTTACAATAAAATACAGACCGAGGAAAAAAATGAAAGCTGCTATACTTTCGCTGAAAGTCTGTTTAAAATTTAGCATTTTAAGGTTCAAGTTAATGTTTGTTTGGCCTGCAGCTATAATAATATTTTTTTAGTTTGCTTTTAATTTAAGAATATATCATAATTACCAGAAATAATGGAAAATTTTCGAACATCTGCACAGTGGGCGATTAACTTTCGCTAGCGGCGGAAAACTAAAATTTTAAAGTTGAATAAAGCGAATTTTTTTTATTTCCTATCGATTATAGATACTTCAATTGGCTTGTATCTGTTTTTAATAACCACTCCTAAATGCATATGAACAGCTATTCGATGCCAAACAGAGCATATGTATATATATTTAGCATGGTTTGCAGGTAATTTTTACGAAAAATTGTTGAGATGGGTCCACGGTCAAATCGGACCACTATAACATATAGCTGCCATAAAGAGCTAAAGACATCCGATCTTGACAATTTTCATTATTATGGTTGAGGTCAATATGGGTACACATGCTACAAAGTTTCATGTCCTTAGCTGGTTAAATGGAGAAATCATATGCCAAAATGTCCATGTATACAGTTATATGTTATAGTGGTCCGATACGGCCGATTCCGACAAATGATCAGCTTCTGCTAAAAATACACTCACATTCCAAATTACAAGCTGATATCTCAAAAACAGAGGGACTAATTTGCGTTCAAATAGACGAACAGACGCACATGGCTTTATTGGCGCAGCTCTTGATCCTGTTCATATTGGTATACCGATATGAATTTTGTTGTGTCTGTCACGCCTACTTCTGGTATTTTTCAGATTGCTATTTCGGCACAAAGTTATAATCTATATATACATATACATATTTCATTATAACAAAAGGTATAAAAATTATATAAAAAATGTATATAAATTTTTTTTTAATAAGAAAAACATTTTTTAGTTCCTTGATATTTTTCCTAATTGGTAAAAAAAACCATTTAAAATATATTTTTTACTTTGGAAGTTATTAGTTTTGAGCCGCTAGCAAAAGCGAATCGCCCACTGTGATCTGCGGTAGACATGTAAGTCTCCAGCAAGCCGTGTCAATATTTAACTTAAGCGAAGCTGAATATCGTTTTGTATTTAAACAGATAACACGCGCTTCTTCGTCGATTCTACTGAGTCAGTTTTAAAACCAAAACACCATTAGACCAGCCACATTTTTTACCTAAGTTTCAATAATAGATTCTATAAAATAAATATGTAATACAAAAAACTGTATGCCATGGCGTATGCCAGTGGCGGATCCACGGGGGGGGGGGGGGGTCCAACCCCCCCTTGTGGTTTATCATAGATCCCAAATTAATGCCTTTATAGATTTTGCGCCCAAATTTCCCAAACTGATCAAGGAAAACTCTATAATTCCAAAAGCAATGTTTGGACCACATAACATCCAAAATATGTACCTACATGCGAAAAAAGTTCATGTAGGTACCTTTGGACGCACGCGCATAAAATCAAATTTGTCAAATGCTATTCGCAAATTGCCAAATCGCAAATTTATTTTCTTTTCTTTCTTATCCCTACTTTTATCGGGATTGTGCAGAATTAATTTGGTTAGAAATGTCTGAATCGTTGGAGAAATTGCCTTTTTCAGAGGCATTTCGCAATACTTGTTTAAATTAATCTTTTAAAAATTTGAGTATATAAACACAAGAACTTCAATAAAGTAAAAATTCTATTAAAAATATAAATATAACCAAAAAGTACTACATACATATATTCTTATTTATTTTGGCTTTAAATGCAAGGGTAAGTGAAATTGAGGATCAATTTGCCACCAATACCATACGATACTCATTCCCACGTACCAATGCAAAAATATACATACATACGTTATACATGTTATTTAGAACTTCAATTGAAATCTCCTGCACTTTATGTGATGACATACATATTGTTAATTTGGAGTGTTTTGAATTTGGTGTTTTTAAGGTGCGGGAAATGGCGCAACTAGTATATAGAATAATAATAGTAGGTGGTATTAGTCCATATTTTCACCAGCGCACATAGCTAGATTTTCAAGTTTTATGCGGCCAAAAATATTTTATTGTCTACATCTATTCCAAATTGCTTGTTTAATGCAAAATTTTTAATAATTTGAGTTAAAAGTCGATTTTATTGAAAAATATATAGAGTGACTCAAAAAAAAAAATCATACGCCAAAGTTTTTAAATTTATTTCAAAGAGTTCTGTCGAAAATTTTACTTTTTTATTTTAATTTAAAAATATAGAAAATTTTTCAATAAAAATTGTTTTAAGCAGGATTTCTGAGCTTATGGAAAAAATCTGAAAAATCGTAGAAATTTCTGAAAGTGGATTAAAAATTTCAAAGCAAGGCCATAATTTATAGAAGATTTTGAGGAGATTTCTAAGTGTACTGTTATGTAGCCAACCAATTTTAGTGTAAAAAATTAAATTCTCAATGCTGTGAAAAATTCCGTCGATTTTATAAGTTTTTTTCTGTAGGGTGTAGGGTGAGACCGTTCCAATTAAAATTTCCGAAAAGCCAATGAAAATATTCAAAAAGTTGAATGTTGCATATTATTATATTAAAATTGAATGAGCTGCAAAATTGCATACTCAAAACTCTTCTAAAAAATGTAGCTTTAGGATTCCTAGCCCCTTTTTATGATAAGTATTTCCTTGACTTTGAAAAATCGGAAATACTAAAAATACGAAAGCAGGTAATTTTCCAAATAGGCCAATTTTTAATCCATTGTTGATAATTTCTGCCTTTGCATTTTTCCGTATAGAAATTGACGGGTAATCGATCGGAGGCGATAATATAACTAAAATTCTTTTGAATTAAAAAATTAACAATATTTTTTCAAGAAAGGCCAATATGCTTAAAAGCTTCAAAATGGTGGGTCTTTTATTATGCTAGGTTGACGATTTCTTCAATAAATAATGATATTTACCTGAAGAACTCGAATCCATGATGTTTACTTTGATAACTCTCTTAAAACTGAAAATATTGACGTTTAAAAATGGGTTACTTAAAATACGTAAAAAATAAAAAATCGAAAAAGTGGGAGAATAATAAGTTTCGACTAGCGGCAGAGACACCCCCGTTGTCTATAAAAGCCGAGAAGACCGGTTTTTTATCGCCCGGTCTATTATAAACGCAGAGCGATTTTGGATTTTGTATTTGCACCAATTTTAAAATTTTCAATTTTGGCCGCATAAATTCTTAAAATCTACTTATGTGCAGCGTCTGCCCTTAAAAAACATCTTCCAAAAAAAGAAATTTTCAAAACCCCCCCCTTGCCGAAATCCTGGATCCGCGCCTGGCGTATGCATACCATTTTCAGATAAAATGTTACTCATACGCCGTGACATACAGTTGTTTCGTATGTAATTTATTATTATATTTAGGTAACAAAATGGAGAAACTTATATACTTTGGTTGCATATACTTATTAACACGCTTTTATTAGTTTCACCTGTATGTATGTGGGTATGTAACTTCTAGCTGCTGCCTAAATATATGCAACATATTTACTAATGAGATTAGGTTACAACCACCGCTATTTTCCAACAGATGGCGCGCGTGTATTTATATTTTTAAAATATTCACTTATTATTAATATAATCTAATATTTTGATAATCGCCATAAAAGTCGCCATCGCCAATTTTCATAAATTTTAAGTTTGTAAAAAATCGCCAATTTGGCGACAAATCGCCAGTACTGGCAAGCCTGACGACGCAACAAACGCACAATATATCGATGCTTGTGCAATATTATCGATTTATATATTATCGATCTATTATAGATCAGCTTTAATTCTTAATCGTCGATATGTTATTTTCTTTATTTGTTTAAAAATTCTGAGCTCGCGCGCCCCTTGTAACTACGCGCCCCTAGGCAAGTGCCTAGTTTGCCTTAGGGATAATCCGCCTCTGTACCAGGTGGTGTTGTTATACATATATACATACATATGTATGTATGTATAACGAAGAAACGAAAGCATTATACAAATGTATTTATGCACAGTAAAAATTTTAGATTAATTTTAATACCATTTTGGTATTTATATATAACAATGCCAAAAAGCATAAAATTAAAACCATTCTGGTTTAAAAAAAGAAGAGAATATTGAGAGACAGAAATTATTCTTGGTGTCAAATTAATACTTTCTTGGAATTAAATCAAAAATTTTCATTATTTTTAGAATATTTCTGGTATTAAAAATAATTGAAATGGTATAAGATCAATCCAAAATTGGAATAAATTCTATACTTTTATGGAATTAAATCAAAACCAAATTTTGATTATTTTTATAATATTTTTAGTAATAAAAATATTTTAAATGGTATTAAATATATCCGAAAATTGGAATAAAATGTATACTTTTTTGGATTTAAAAATAAACCCCCATAAAATTTCCAGTGGATATACTGCAAATAACCCATTATCCCAAAGATTAATGAGAAATTGAATAACGTTAACATAGTTTATTTACATAAAAATCCAAAACAGTAGTAGCAAACACTAAAGTACCTTATATATCGAGCCCTAATCCTCATACAAGTGTATCCAACAAAAAGTAAATTTTACCGGACACAGTTTTTTTAATTTGTTTTGCATACAGTTTGTATGCAGCCTTGAAACTTATTTAGCCTCTAACTTCGAAACTGCACATTACACAGCCATGAAATTTTGGGAGTTGATGCATGTGATATTAAATTGTTGATTTCCATTATGGCGGTTAGGGCTCGATATATATACATATTGTCACTTTTATACTAATATTTTGGAGATTTCCGGGAAAATTTCGGCACCGTCGCGGTTCTTGCAGTGATACTGTCTTATGACTGAAACTGCTTATGACTGAAAAAATAAAGCAAAATTTACCCTCATGATATTTAATTAATCTCCTGCATTACTTACTTGATACAATTATTAGATTCGGTCCATTTATTTGAGTATATTTGATCACTCCTCCGGATTGCAGTTTCGAAAACATTTTGTTTGATTTTATTTTTACTTATTTCTTATAATTTTTTTTTAATATTTTTTTTGGTTTTGATTTTAAACCAAAAATATTTTGTTGGTAATATAATTGAGAAAGAGAAAGTTTTTTATACTTTTCAGGATTTGTTTTTAAACCAGGGACTTGTAACAAAACTCGTAACGAAACGAAACTCTCGTTTCTGGCGTTTCTGTTCCAAGAAACATTAAAGGATAGAAACTAAATTCGAAACCAAAAGATTGTAACGTTTCAATAAGTAACAAAACCTGTAACGAAACCAAATTAATTTTGTTCCTTGTAACAGAAACAGAAACAGAAACAAAACTCATTTGTAACAAAAGTCGTAACAAAACTCCGAAACGTTTCCAGCAGAAACAAAACCTGTAACGAAACTAAATTAATTTTGTTCCTTGTAACAAAATCCGTAACGAAACTAAATTAATTTCGTTTCTCAGAAACAAAATTAATTTCGTTTCTCAGTATCAGAAACAAAATTAATTTTGTTCCTTGCAACAAAAACAAAACCAGAAACGAAATTAATTTTGTTCCTTGCAAAAAACAATACCAGAAACAAAATTAATTTTGTTTCTCAGTAGAAAAACTATAAAAATTATTATAATACTATTTGCCGTACATTAGGATGGTCTTTTTATTTTTAGGTATATAATATATATATGTATACCTGTGGCATTTTGATGTGCAAACATCTTTGCTGTAGCTACGAGTAATTTCGAAAAACATGTAAAGTTTACGCGTATCTAATGAAAAGTTTTGGGCAGGGCTTCTACATGGAGCCCTATTCTTTATGATTCCTAGGTCGGGTCGCGAGATATGGGTCAAAACCCGGATGATCTTGTGTATTTCTGAGTAATATTGGTATCTAATGAAAGGTTTTGAGCTGGCCTTCTACAATATTGGTATCAAATGAAGGATGTTGAGCGGGGCTTTCGCATAGAGCTCTATTCTAGACCGGGTCTCCACATATGGGTCAAAATGACGATCCGGATGATCCATGAATATTTCTGAGCAATGTTGGTATCAAATGAAAGGTTTTGAGTAGGACTTCTACACGGAGCCCCGAGCTATTATTAGAAAATTAAATATTTCTTGATAACAATTAATGTATACTTTTCACAATCCGTTGTTCTATGCATATGAAGCGTTTTTATATATCATTTAAAAAAATTAAAAAAGACAACCCTAATAGTCACCCAGTTATATTTTTCTTCATATTGACCCCTTTGTGCGACTTTATCGTAAGGGACAAAAGCAAATTTTACAGGAGAGCATTTTTTTTTGATTTTTTCACTGTTTTTTACTGGTATATTTAAATGAAATTGAATACGCGTTTATATGGTTAATTAATATATTGAACTTGATATCTTTTTTCTTGAAAAAATTTGCAGTTTGCGAAAAAATCATAATTTTGTCCCTTACGATAATTTCGCTCTCAATTTGTATGATCGTATTTGAAAAATGTCCCTTACGATAATATTTAAAAAACATAAGTGTCTTATTCCATACTTTAGTTGGTTGCCACAGACATACATATATATGTATGTATATTATATACCTAAAAATAACAAGTCCATCCTAATGTTCTGCAAATATAGTTTTTCTACTGAGAAACAAAATTAATTTTGTTTCTGGTTTTGTTTTTGTTGCAAGGAACAAAATTAATTTTGTTTCTGGCTTTGTTTTTGGTGCAAGGAACAAAATTAATTTTGTTTCTGATACTGAGAAACAAAATTAATTTAGTTTCGTTACGGATTTTGTTACAAGGAACAAAATTAATTTAGTTTCGTTACAGGTTTTGTTTCTGCTGGAGTTTTGTTACGACTTTTGTTACAAAGGAGTTTTGTTTCTGTTTCGTTACTTAGCTGTGTAACAGAAACCGAAACCGAAACGCGTTACAAGTCCCTGTTTGAAACCAATGATGCCCAAACATTTCTTACGGGCGAGCAATATCATAATTTAAAGAAAAAATTTTTTTTTCTATATGTTTGTTTTTGTAGTTTTCTACAACTTCATTGATATCTCGATAACCCAGTAAAAAATTAGGACACAAACATATGTATACATTTTTAATTATATAATAATAATATAATACAATGGCGCTATTATAACTCTGACGAGTTTTATGGCCGAGCTTCTCTCCCAATTCGAGGTGTGCTCCTTTTTGTTTTTTCCCTACTAATTGGGTGGACCTACAGTTTTATGCCGGCTCCGAACGGCGAAACATTTTTAATTAATAAAATTAATATTTATAAATAAATAATTAATTAATATTGATAAGTGGATTGTTTTTGGAAAGCATAAAAATATCTTTAATACGAGATTTATGGACTTTAGCTACTATTACTGAATTTATTAATTAATTTTCAATGCCCTCCTCTAAATTTTTCAAAATATATAAATAAATAATTAATTAATTATTAGTGTGACAAAGTTAAATATCTTTGCCTCCGAGCGTTTATTTTAAAACTTTCGTCAATGTTTTTAGTACGTATAAATGTGAAAGTGTATTTTCAAAATTGTAAAATCAAAACACAGAAACCGGATCTCAGACAAACACCTCGAGTCAGTTTTGCAACTATCAACCACAAATGTTGAAATAGACATAGATAACATTCTCGAAAATATGAACGAATCAAATTAATATACATATGTATATACGTATATATTCCACATTTCATTTTTTCATTACTGGGTTGGACCTGTTCGAATCAAAATAAAAAATTGTTTTTGTGTTTCCATAGAAATGTTTCGGGAGTATACAAATTTTGTTTTCCTATGATCGCCATATACACAAATTTCTTATGAAAGTGTATAGGCGAGTGAAGTTCAATACCCAACAAGCATTCCTGTAAGCGTTTTTGAAAATAACTTAAAGTAAGCTTGCTACTACAAGTGTTTTGTAAGCATTTACATCCTTAAGCTTAATTTATATGTTTTCAAATAAATCTTTTGTAAACATTGAGAGCGCATGTTTATAAAACCGTTAATTTTAAAAGCGAAATGCAAGTGTTTGAAAAATAGCTTGAAGTAAGTTTACTAAAAGAAGAGTTAAATAAGCTTTTACAATATTAAGCTTATTTTAAGCTTTTTTAAATAAACCTATTGTATGTGTTGAATAGTTGACGTAAGAAAAATTTTTCTATTAATAAAAACTAAATAAAATACGTGTGAATGCTCAATAGTTAATAGCGGCGAGTCCAATATAATAATAATAATATAATAATACAATGGCGCTATTATAACTCTGACGAGTTTTATGGCCGAGCTTCTCTCCCAATTCGAGGTGTGCTCCTTTTTTTGTTTTTCCTACTAATTGGGTGGACCTACAGTTTTATGCCGGCTCCGAACGGCGAATGCATTTTTTGTGAGAAGCTTTTTCATGGCAGAAATACTCTCGGAGGGTATGCCGCCCACTGCCGAGAGGTGACCGCTGCTCTTAAAAAACCCAATAATTGGATTTTTACTAATTAGAAAAATTTGTTTGGCTCGGACCGTGGTTTGAACCCGAGACCTCTGGCATAGCAGGCGAGCACTCTACCCACTGCACCACAGCGGCCACGAGTCCAATATACCGCGCGAAAACTCATTGGGTGAGTATTCAGTTTAATTGCTAATGAATTTGTACCTTCTATTAATCTCTTTTTGTTTTTTTATAGCATCCCAATCTCTCATTGACTGTGCCGTAGCAAAAGTTGAGGAAAACAAGTAAGGAAGCCTAAGTTCGAGTGGAATCGAACATTAGATACTCAGCTGTATGCTTATTGTTTGTTTGCCTTTGATGGAAACACGGTGTACTTTATATAAAGCGAGTGCTGCATGAAGTGGGCGTATCCACGCCAATTTTCCAAAATTTTTCTATTTTTTGTTTCCAGTCTATTGTAGAACTCATGCCACAAAATTTCAATGAATTATCTTTATATTTGACAAAGATATCGCTTAAAATGTTTTTATTAGGCCACTTTATAATACCCATATATAAAAGTGGGCGTGGTCGTCAACCGATTTCGCTAAAATTTTCAACATGTATTGCTACAAGTAATAAAAGTGTATACACCAAGTTTCGTCATAATATATCAATTATTTGTCGAGATATGGGCTCCAAAATCTCGTATATTCCTGCTCCTAAAAGGAGGCGGTGCCACGCCCATTTTTCAAAATTTTTGTGTTTTTTGTTTTATGTCCTTAGTTGGAATCTTGCCATAAAATTTCATTGATATATCTTTATATTTGACAGAGATATCGCTTCAAATGTTTTTATTAGGTCACTTTATAATACCCATATATAAAAGTGGGCGTGGTCGTTAACCGATTTTGGCAATTTTTCGTCAAAACATTTGCGTAAGCAAATATATCACGCGTACCAAATTTCATCTATATATCTTCAATAGTTTCTGAGTTATGACTCATAAAACTTTCAATGTTTGCCCCTTAATAAGTGGGCGTGGCACCGCCCATTTTCCAAAATTTCATCAAATTTCTTCATAGGGGCCTGAGCTCAACACGTGGGTAAAATTTCATCGCTCCAGCTATATTAGTGACTGAGATACCAAATTTCCGATTTTTACTATATAGGGGAGGTGGGCGTGGTCATGGTCCGATTTCGCCCATTTTCAATACCATCCGTTCTCGTCTTGATACCAACTTGCATTCCAAATTTCTTCAAAATATTTCGATTTTTGCGTGAGTTATCGTGCGTACAGACGGACAGACGGACAGACGGACGGACGGACAGACAGACGGACGGACGGACATGGCTCAATCGATTTCTCTTTTCACGCTGATCATTTTGATATATATAAGTCTATATCTATCTCGATTATTTCGTTCTGTTACAATCCACCGTTAGGAAATCAAAATTATAATACTCTGTGTACTAGTACAGCTGAGTATAAAAACAAAGCCGTCCTTTTACGGATACTAAAAGAAGTAACAGCGCTAAGGAGAGAAATAGGTCAGCTTAGGAAAGTCATGCCAGGAGGTTATCCAATCGTTTTGCCGAAGGAACCATTTAGCAGCCTAGAAAATTTACTTTCATATGAAAAAGAAATTTAGCAGGACGAGGAAAAGTTTCGTCAGCTGGTAAGTTTTATAAGTAAAAGATATATATGTATATATACTAGGCTGTATCAATTTTCTAAGCCATAGTATTACTAGCAAATTCGGATTCTGCATTAAATTCTATGAAAAAAAGTTGTCTGGAGCATGCTCGAAATTGATTTTAGAGGCATGTCTAGATGATTATTTTTATTAGAATTTGATGCAAAATCCTAATTTTCTAAGAACACTGTGGCTTATAATCAGCCCATAAAAATTGATCCACCGTAATATGTACTAACAGCGTGCGTTTAAGAAAATTAGGTTTGTAACTTTGGTTTGCATATTTTAATATGTTTCAGAAAATGGATTTCAAAGCTGCATCCTCTTCTGCGGCAAAATCATTTGTAAAGCGAGCGTGGGGAAAAATAATGACGGATGCAATGGCTCAAAAATTTTCATGGAGAGGGACCGAAACTAAAATTTGCGCTCGCAGTCTAACTATTGGATTACCTATATGCCGTAAGTACATATATAAAATCACTCAATAATAAATTATATATGTACATACATACAACTGCATGCTATGGCGTATGAGCAAAATTTTGTGGTTTTACCACTTTTTTAAAAAAAAATCCGTAAAATTAATAGAGCCCAGGTTATTGATCCTGGAGGTCCTGGGATGAAAGTAAAGTTAATAATTTTTCCCAAGAACACAATCTAGCCCTGGAGTTTTATAGCATCGAAAAAATAATAATTTTTATTTTCGGTCCCTGCTCAGAACTGATCTGACGACTCCTTAAAATATACTCTTGTGATTTTTAGACTAAGGTGCAAAAATAGTGCAGTGGTTCTATCAAAGCTCTATCCTTTTCTTAACATGTATTTACAGCTTCTTTGTACAAATATTTTGTCTCAGATAACACCTAATGAAATTTAGTGTGAAACAATTCCAACACTTTGCTTTATTCTCACACTATAAAAAAAGGTACAAATTACCCTTTCGCAAAAGTGTTAATAGTCTTAAATACTCTAAAAATTAATTCCTCGTCAAATATTGCTATAGTATGCACCCTAACAAGATATTTCTCTCCAAGATAGATTTAAACTTTTTCTATTTACTCATTTATTTTTTAATTATTAAAAAAAATATCTCATTCATATATTTTGTTTTAAGCTTGGTTCTTAATAACTATTTGACCAAAGTTTACATATGTATTCACTTTCTGTCAACTTTGTTTGCCACTTAACAATTTTCAGGTTTGACACACTTGCCAGCACTGTTCAATACATAGCCGTCCTTACATTGACACTCTGGAACGCACACCTGAGGACAAATTGGCGGGTTATTTGGATCATCTTCACAAGTGGGTGGACAAGCACTGCCACAATCCTTAAATTCCTCATTTTCACCACAACCTTAGTATGCAAAATAAATAAATTAAATCATATAAATGTATGTAACTATATATGTATCCTTTGCTAAATGCTAACTTTTTCTGTTTTATGAGGTATATACAAGGTATGTTTTGTCTCTAAGTGCACAAACTGGTTGATATTTTGAACAAATGTCGCAGATACATATGTATATGTATGTATAGCAACATATTTTTTTAAATGTACATGTGTAGCTCCTCGAAAGTGCTACTGTATTTTTTGAACAAACCTCGTATTTTTAATAAAATTTTTTTATATGTATTCATATATTACCTGCAGTCTCTGATAGTATGAATGTGGCAAAACATAAAACGATCAAGAAGAGCAAAGCGATTTTGTAATTCATTTTTTCTGAGTTAATTTAATAAACTAAATTCACAATTGTCAAAGTAGTAGATACTGATACGCTTTTCTCATGTATACCGCTTTATATATGTATGGCCAAATGCTTTGAAACCGGAAGCCGGCATATTATGCCAACACACGTGTTTATATGTACATACATATGTATTTACGTACATATATGTTTACTGTTTGCAAACATTTGCTTATGGATTTATGAATTCGTATTAGCTTTGCTAACAAAAAAGTGTAACACCACACGAAATAAACAGGCGGCAATTTCAGTTAAAGGACTTACAATAAAATACAGACCGAGGAAAAAAATGAAAGCTGCTATACTTTCGCTGAAAGTCTGTTTAAAATTTAGCATTTTAAGGTTCAAGTTAATGTTTGTTTGGCCTGCAGCTATAATAATATTTTTTTAGTTTGCTTTTAATTTAAGAATATATCATAATTACCAGAAATAATGGAAAATTTTCGAACATCTGCACAGTGGGCGATTAACTTTCGCTAGCGGCGGAAAACTAAAATTTTAAAGTTGAATAAAGCGAATTTTTTTTATTTCCTATCGATTATAGATACTTCAATTGGCTTGTATCTGTTTTTAATAACCACTCCTAAATGCATATGAACAGCTATTCGATGCCAAACAGAGCATATGTATATATATTTAGCATGGTTTGCAGGTAATTTTTACGAAAAATTGTTGAGATGGGTCCACGGTCAAATCGGACCACTATAACATATAGCTGCCATAAAGAGCTAAAGACATCCGATCTTGACAATTTTCATTATTATGGTTGAGGTCAATATGGGTACACATGCTACAAAGTTTCATGTCCTTAGCTGGTTAAATGGAGAAATCATATGCCAAAATGTCCATGTATACAGTTATATGTTATAGTGGTCCGATACGGCCGATTCCGACAAATGATCAGCTTCTGCTAAAAATACACTCACATTCCAAATTACAAGCTGATATCTCAAAAACAGAGGGACTAATTTGCGTTCAAATAGACGAACAGACGCACATGGCTTTATTGGCGCAGCTCTTGATCCTGTTCATATTGGTATACCGATATGAATTTTGTTGTGTCTGTCACGCCTACTTCTGGTATTTTTCAGATTGCTATTTCGGCACAAAGTTATAATCTATATATACATATACATATTTCATTATAACAAAAGGTATAAAAATTATATAAAAAATGTATATAAATTTTTTTTTAATAAGAAAAACATTTTTTAGTTCCTTGATATTTTTCCTAATTGGTAAAAAAAACCATTTAAAATATATTTTTTACTTTGGAAGTTATTAGTTTTGAGCCGCTAGCAAAAGCGAATCGCCCACTGTGATCTGCGGTAGACATGTAAGTCTCCAGCAAGCCGTGTCAATATTTAACTTAAGCGAAGCTGAATATCGTTTTGTATTTAAACAGATAACACGCGCTTCTTCGTCGATTCTACTGAGTCAGTTTTAAAACCAAAACACCATTAGACCAGCCACATTTTTTACCTAAGTTTCAATAATAGATTCTATAAAATAAATATGTAATACAAAAAACTGTATGCCATGGCGTATGCCAGTGGCGGATCCACGGGGGGGGGGGGGGTCCAACCCCCCCTTGTGGTTTATCATAGATCCCAAATTAATGCCTTTATAGATTTTGCGCCCAAATTTCCCAAACTGATCAAGGAAAACTCTATAATTCCAAAAGCAATGTTTGGACCACATAACATCCAAAATATGTACCTACATGCGAAAAAAGTTCATGTAGGTACCTTTGGACGCACGCGCATAAAATCAAATTTGTCAAATGCTATTCGCAAATTGCCAAATCGCAAATTTATTTTCTTTTCTTTCTTATCCCTACTTTTATCGGGATTGTGCAGAATTAATTTGGTTAGAAATGTCTGAATCGTTGGAGAAATTGCCTTTTTCAGAGGCATTTCGCAATACTTGTTTAAATTAATCTTTTAAAAATTTGAGTATATAAACACAAGAACTTCAATAAAGTAAAAATTCTATTAAAAATATAAATATAACCAAAAAGTACTACATACATATATTCTTATTTATTTTGGCTTTAAATGCAAGGGTAAGTGAAATTGAGGATCAATTTGCCACCAATACCATACGATACTCATTCCCACGTACCAATGCAAAAATATACATACATACGTTATACATGTTATTTAGAACTTCAATTGAAATCTCCTGCACTTTATGTGATGACATACATATTGTTAATTTGGAGTGTTTTGAATTTGGTGTTTTTAAGGTGCGGGAAATGGCGCAACTAGTATATAGAATAATAATAGTAGGTGGTATTAGTCCATATTTTCACCAGCGCACATAGCTAGATTTTCAAGTTTTATGCGGCCAAAAATATTTTATTGTCTACATCTATTCCAAATTGCTTGTTTAATGCAAAATTTTTAATAATTTGAGTTAAAAGTCGATTTTATTGAAAAATATATAGAGTGACTCAAAAAAAAAAATCATACGCCAAAGTTTTTAAATTTATTTCAAAGAGTTCTGTCGAAAATTTTACTTTTTTATTTTAATTTAAAAATATAGAAAATTTTTCAATAAAAATTGTTTTAAGCAGGATTTCTGAGCTTATGGAAAAAATCTGAAAAATCGTAGAAATTTCTGAAAGTGGATTAAAAATTTCAAAGCAAGGCCATAATTTATAGAAGATTTTGAGGAGATTTCTAAGTGTACTGTTATGTAGCCAACCAATTTTAGTGTAAAAAATTAAATTCTCAATGCTGTGAAAAATTCCGTCGATTTTATAAGTTTTTTTCTGTAGGGTGTAGGGTGAGACCGTTCCAATTAAAATTTCCGAAAAGCCAATGAAAATATTCAAAAAGTTGAATGTTGCATATTATTATATTAAAATTGAATGAGCTGCAAAATTGCATACTCAAAACTCTTCTAAAAAATGTAGCTTTAGGATTCCTAGCCCCTTTTTATGATAAGTATTTCCTTGACTTTGAAAAATCGGAAATACTAAAAATACGAAAGCAGGTAATTTTCCAAATAGGCCAATTTTTAATCCATTGTTGATAATTTCTGCCTTTGCATTTTTCCGTATAGAAATTGACGGGTAATCGATCGGAGGCGATAATATAACTAAAATTCTTTTGAATTAAAAAATTAACAATATTTTTTCAAGAAAGGCCAATATGCTTAAAAGCTTCAAAATGGTGGGTCTTTTATTATGCTAGGTTGACGATTTCTTCAATAAATAATGATATTTACCTGAAGAACTCGAATCCATGATGTTTACTTTGATAACTCTCTTAAAACTGAAAATATTGACGTTTAAAAATGGGTTACTTAAAATACGTAAAAAATAAAAAATCGAAAAAGTGGGAGAATAATAAGTTTCGACTAGCGGCAGAGACACCCCCGTTGTCTATAAAAGCCGAGAAGACCGGTTTTTTATCGCCCGGTCTATTATAAACGCAGAGCGATTTTGGATTTTGTATTTGCACCAATTTTAAAATTTTCAATTTTGGCCGCATAAATTCTTAAAATCTACTTATGTGCAGCGTCTGCCCTTAAAAAACATCTTCCAAAAAAAGAAATTTTCAAAACCCCCCCCTTGCCGAAATCCTGGATCCGCGCCTGGCGTATGCATACCATTTTCAGATAAAATGTTACTCATACGCCGTGACATACAGTTGTTTCGTATGTAATTTATTATTATATTTAGGTAACAAAATGGAGAAACTTATATACTTTGGTTGCATATACTTACATACGTATATACATATGTACATACACACGTAATTCAAATTTTTCTTAAATTCTTTTCAGAAACGTTTGTACATGAGAACGGTGGGAATGAAACAGATTATGTAGCTGCTTCAAAAGCATTTTTCCAATTTGCCAACAATCGTATGAAGTTAAAATCTGATACACGTGTTTTGTGTTTCATGTTTAATTTAGCTAATACATTTATGATTTTATTGTTGTACTATTTTTAATATGTATGTATGTACATACGTATGTAATTTGTTTATGTATGTACAAATGTACATATGTGCTAGCACGAGTTCAAAATATCGTCAAAATAAATTATTAAAAAACTGTTTATGACGTGCTTTGTTTTAATTTGGAAAAGGTTTAGATTGGTAAGCTCAAAAAAGCTTTATTTGGAACGTTTACAGTAAGCTTACATTCAAAATCTTATTAAAAGCCTTTTTTAGAACATTTACAATAAGCTTACATTCGAAAGCTTATAAAAGGTTTCATTCAAACATTTACAATTAGTTTATATTTTTATGCTTATAAAAAACTTTCTCTTAAATATTTTTTATAAATTTATATTCGAACATTTACAACCAAGGTCTAATTTCATTTATAACACGCTTAGTTTGAAGTCTTTTGTAAACAAAAAATCAACATTTTGTAAGCTTAATGTTTACAATTATAAGCTTAAAAAAAAACTTTGTTTAAGCTAATTTTGCTTGCTGGGTACCTACGAGCACTACAAAAACAAAATGTGTATGCGAGTATAGGGCTTGGGCAACTATGTTTTAAACCATAAATGATTAAACTTCTTTAGACAGGATTTTAATACTTTTCAAGACTTTATTTTGAAACTATTTTGGAATAAATAAAATTGTAAAACTTCTCATAGTTTAAATATAAGACTTTGGCATTAAAATTCAAATTTAATTCCGAGAATGATTAAATTAAGTACCAAATGGTATTAGAAATAAACTATAATTTTTTACTGTGTGTATATATCATATATGACGTTATTAAATTGAAATATGTATAATTTTCTTTCTTTCAGCAAATCAATCAAAATGCATTATTATCACACCCTTATAGTTACACTGGCCTTTTGTACGGTTGGCGTCCTAGCTGAGGTACTAACTAGAAGTATTACATACATTTTTAAGGCATATGCATTCATATATAATATTTACATATGTACATGTATTAAATTAATCAAAAGTACACATACATAGGTACATACATCATTACGTCAATATTATTATTATTCTATTTTCATTATTTACTTATAGAAAAGCGCCACCATGGAAGCTATAGCTTTTATGCAAGGTCCTGTAGTAAGGGGTAATGTTACATTCATACAAAATGGCTGCTCTGAAAATGTTCACGTGCACGTCTACTTAAGTGGACTGGATCCGGGTTTCCACGGTTTTCATGTGCATGAGAAGGGTGATATAACTAATGGCTGTGGCAGCACCGGCGGACACTTCAATCCCGATAGGGTAATTTATCAATACTATTTCTTCTTCATTATATCGCTAGCTTAGAGTGCAAACTGTGTAAGTCCACTTTTATGAAAAAGTGTATTTTTATTTAGAACGCTAGAAAAATCAAATATGCACCGCGCTAAACAATTCTGTGATACTTGTCATATTTCTACTCGTTGTTATTCAGTGATACGAAAATTGTGTAAGTCCAAAATAATTATATCAGGGCTGCTCACCTCATAGGCACTCAAAGCACAATTGTTTTTGTTTTGTACCGAATCATAGGCACAGATACATATTTTCACTTCAAATATGAAAATAAAATTTTCTTTGCACTCCCATAAGCACTCAGATATAAAAAATTTTTATATGTATGTGCCTATGATTCATATTAAATGTGCAGAGCAAAGACACTTTGTATAGGAGCTCGAGCACTGCCGTAAGAAATCGAAATTTACAATAACAATTGTGTAATGAAAAAAAAATTCAAAAAATGAAAGCACTGTAAAAAATTAGTATTCAAAAAATTTTCATATAAAAAATAAAACAATTTGTATGTATGTGATACTACCATTTGAAAATAAATTCTAAAATAATATTTTATTGGAATTCATAAAAAAATTTAAATGAGCAAAAAAAATTTTTCAGTGCATATACAAAATTTGTAGATGTATTGAGCTTTGTATTTTCAATACAAGAGCGTTGAGCAGCCCTGAATTATATGCCCTGTAGGATGTCGGAGTAGACTTAGTATACTCCTTAAACTAGACTGTAAGTGATTGTAACTGGTTAGAAATTTGGTCCAATCCCATGTAAAATTCTATTTACATTTAACATTGCATGTCCTAGGTCGAAGTCAATTGTCCCTATCTGCATTACATTCGGACCAGCTTTAGGTCGATTGGATATTTATGCATTACAGTCGGAATATACTTTTTCTATATACATTGGTCAAGATCTTTTCTCATTACAATCGGAGAATACTTATGCTATATAGATTGGAACCATTTCTCATCTCTATTTTCTCTATTTATTTATTTTATTTATTTTATTTTATTAAACAATTGAACATTATATCTAAAAGTTAATTGAATAAGTTCATATTGCAAGGAAGTAAATAAATACATGATGCAGAAAGTAAATAACAAATTATACATATGCACATGCATATATTGTTATTATTTTTGTGACGCAATCCACACATCAGCTATATTTTCCGCGATGTCCTTTAATGATTAGACTTGGTCAACCGCCGCTATAATAATAAAGGCGTTAGTTTCAATAGAAAAAGTGTTTTAAAATATAGCTACATTGATTTCACAATACCTTATTCCAACGGTTAAAATATTGTAATACATAACTAAATAATTTTCAATATCCTGCAAATTCCTCAGAAATAATGGGAAAATTTATTTTTAATAATCAACAATTTTCAGTAAGAACAGTTACCATGGTTAAAAATTATATTTATTTGTTTATGAGCTCAAGGCCACGATTAAAAATTTAAAACACAAAATTTTTAATTTTAATTTGGTTTTTATTATTAAATATCGATATTTCGACTCCAGCCTGGAGTCATCATCAGGAACTAATGCTTTAGTTTGATCGACTGGTTAAAAATATTTCAAAATACAAATTACGTATAACAAACAATGCACAATGTGCACTACATTCGGACCAATTTAAGTCCAATTGACCTACCCAGCATTACATTTGGACTATTTTCGAGGCAATTGACCTGCTTAGCAATACATTGCATTAATTTTTTTAACTCTCTTTGGTCTATTTACAATGCAACTATACCTAGGACTATAATTTTAAGACAATTGTCCCCATCGTTCCTTCAGGGTGAACAGACATTTTTTTTTCATTTCGAATTTTTTTTTTTTATTTTTTGTTTTTTTTTGTCTCTCCTACAAAGTTTTAAACAAGGACTTACACAATTTGCACTCTAAGCTAGCGATATTTAGAACGTATTTTGTATTTTTATACTCAGCTGTACTAGTACACAGAGTATTATAGTTTTGATTTCCTAACGGTGGATTGTAACAGAATGAAATAATCGAGATAGATATAGACTTATATATATCAAAATGATCAGGGTGAAAAGAGAAATCGATTGAGCCATGTCCGTCCGTCCGTCCGTCTGTCCGTCCGCCTGTAAACACTCTAACTCGTGCAAAAATTGAGATATTTCGATGAAATTTGAAATGCAAGTTGGTATCGACACTGGGACGGTTGGTATTGAAAATGGGCGAAATCGGACCATGACCACGCCCACCTCCCCTATATAGTAAAAATCGGAAATTTTGTATCTCAGTCACTAATAGAGCTAGAGTGATAAAATTTCACACACGTATTGAGCTCAGGCCCTTATGAAGAAATATGGTGAAATTTTGGAAAATGGGCGGTGCCACGCCCACTTATTAAGGGGCAAACATTGAAAGTTTTATAAGTCATAACTCAGAAACCGTTGAAGATATATCGATGAATTTTGGTAGGCGTGATATACTTACTTAGGCAAATGTTTTGACGAAAAATTGCCAAAATCGGTTGACGACCACGCCCACTTTTATATATGGGTCTTATAAAGTGACCTAATAAAAACATTTTAAGCGATATCTCTGTCAAATATAAAGATATATCATTGAAGTTTTATGGAAGGTGTCCAACTATGGACATATAACAAAAAATACAAAAATTTTGGAAAATGGGCGTGGCACCGCCTCCTTTTAGAAGCAGGAATATACGAGATTTCTGAGCCCATAACTCGACAAATAATCGATATATTATGACGAAACTTGGTGTATACACTTTCACTACTTGTAGTAATACATGTTCAAAATTTTAGCGAAATCGGTTGACGACCACGCCCACTTTTATATATGGGTATTATAAAATGACCTAATAAAAACATTTTAAGCGATATCTTTGTCAAATATAAAGATAATTCATTGAAATGTTGTGGCATGAGTTCTACAATAGATCGGAAACAAAAAATAGAAAAAATTCGGAAAATGGGCGTGGCACCGCCTCTTTTCAGACAAAGGAATCAACGAGATTTCGGAGCCCATAACTCGACAAATAATTGAGATATTATGACGAAACTTGGTTTATACACTTTTATAACTTGTGTTAATAGACACGCAAAAATTTATTGAAATCGGTTTATGACCACGCCTACTTTTTAACGAAGATATTTCTGGAACACCCTTTGGGAATTTGTAACGTGACATCTTTGTAACTGGAAGTCATAAAGGAATTAAATTTTGCACAAAGAATAATATTCATATGCTTAGTTGGATGACTGATAAAAATTTAGAAAATGGGCGTAGCTACGCCCACTTTATGCAGCACTCGATTTATATAAAGTACCTACACCGTGTTTCCATCAAACGCAAACAAACAATGAAAGCATACAGCTGAGTATCTAATGTTCGATTCCACTCGAACTTAGGCTTCCTTACTTGTTTTTTTTAGAATAGTGAATATTAATTTTAAATATGTAAGTACTTATATCACATGCGTTATGACAACATTACACTTTCTTTTTCCCTACACCGATAGATGGAACATGGTGCGCCCGGCGATGAGGTGCGTCACATAGGCGATTTGGGTAATGTGGAAGCCAATGCTGATGGCATTGTTGATACAACATTCACCGATCATGTAATCAGTTTAACTGGTAAACGTTCAATCCTCGGGCGTGGACTGGTTGTGCACGAATTGACCGATGATTTAGGCAAAGGTAATCATCCCGATTCGAAGAAGACCGGCAATGCAGGTGGACGTTTAGCTTGCGGTGTAATCGGCATCAAGTAAATATTGAAAAAAAAAAAAAACAAAAGACATAAGTAATAAACTATGAATACAAAAAAAGCTTTTATTGCTTCAACACTGCTTCAATAATTAAGTTATAAACATACATACATATGTATGTACATTAGGCCGTCTCGCCTTATAGGGACGCAAAAATAAAGTTCGCCGTACGCCCCCGCATATGATGTCTTTTTGGAAAACATTTCCGAAAAAGTTTTTAATTTTTTTTTGGACGCCGCTAGATGTCGCTAAAATTTATTTTTCTCATATCTTCGGTATTTATAGTCCGATCTCTAGGTTTAATACACCAATGTCTTTGGCTTGAAAGGACGCCTTATACTATGTAATATTATTAACCCTATGTCTGTCATTGGGGTCACTACCACCCAGTACTTAGTTTATACCACCCTAATGCAATTTTTTATGCCTGCGTGTTAAAAGTAGTCTAAAATCGTTAATTTTTTGTAAAAGAAGTATTTCGATCGCTTCAGTAGAACCCGAAATAAAACACATTCAACATTCCGTGGAATATAGGTTTTTCGCTTCCTTTGGTCCTTTAGGTTAATTTTACAAAGATTTATTCTGAGAAGACCCCTACTGAAATTTTATGGCGAATAATTTTTTAGAACATTTTAACCCTCTAGCACCGCCAATAGGGGGTTATTTTCACCCTCTATTTTTAGAAAATCAGGAAAAATAGTATTTTTAAGGTCGCTAGAGGGTTAAAATGTTCTAGAAAATTATTTGGCATAAAATTTTACTAGGGGTCTCCTCAGAAAATATTTCTATAAAATTAACCTAAAAGACAAAAGGAACCGAAAAACCTCAATTCCTCGGTATGTTGTACATGTGTTATTTCGGGTTCTGCTCAAGCAATCGAAATGCTTATTTTGCAAAAGATTAATGATTTTTGACTACGTTTAACATGCAGACATAAAAATGGTACATTAGGGTGGTATAAAGTAGGTACTGGGTGGTAGTGACCCCAATGGCGCACATAGGGTTAATAATATTCCATAGTATAAGCCACCCTTTCAAGCCAAGGACATTGGTGTATTAAACTTAGAGATCGGACTATAAACACCGAAGATATGAGAAAAATAAGTTTTAGCGACATCTAGCGGCGTCCAAAAAAAAAAATTAAAAAATGTTCCGGAAATGTTTTCCAAAAAGACATCATATGCGGGGGCGTACGGCGAACTTTATTTTTTGCGATACGGTCTAATGTACATATGTACATGTCTTTGGTTTTAAATATCTTAGTGTTTTATTATTAAATACCTAACAAATTACTATTGTGTGTTATGTCCCTGTTGCCGCATTTTAATTATATTTTATTTCATTTTCTGCTCAATGATTCTTTATTGGCTTTCTAATTATTGTTTCCACATTTTTCCAAATTCTTTATTTATGTACATAACATATATATGTATATATGTATGTATGCGTGTTTTTGTTTAAGCTTTGGTGTTTTATGTTACAACTAAATAAAAAAAATTGTGCTTATTAAAATGTGCCTAATTAAAATTAATAGGTTTGCTTATTCTGTGTTTATTTTGTTTTATATAACTTATTTGGGTAGACTATAATTATTATGTAAATATCCTTTTACGTACTATACATATGCAAGGACATACTACGTACATACTTTTTTTTAACATTTAACACAAATGACAATTTCAATGTACAAGTGTGGACACGGCTGTACATAATGCAATCAACTAGTGCTGGAAAAACATCGATGTTTACGAGTATCGATATTTTCGATATTTTTGAGAAAAAACATCGATATTATCGATATATCGACCTTTATATTAGAGCTCTATATACCCGGGTATCGAACAATTCGAAAAGATCGAATTTGTCTGAGGCTCGTTTGTTGTTCAAATGCCCGTACAAACATTCGAGCATTCGAGCTTACAGACAAAAAAATATGTATCAGGAAAACAAAAACAAAAAAAAATACATATGAAGACAACAAAAAAAAGTAAACAAACGAAAAATACAAACTTCAAATGCCCGTGCAAACATACGGGTAATAAACAAACAAACAAGTGTTCGAGAATTTGAACAGCATTTGCTCGGGCTACTCGAAAATGTTCAAAAACAAGTAAGGAAGCCTAAGTTCGAGTGGAATCGAACATTAGATAATCAGCTGTATGTTTTCATTGTTTGTTTGCGTTTGATGGAAACACGGTGTAGGTACTTTATATAAAGCAAGTGCTGCATAATGTGGGCGTAGCCGCGCCCATTTTCAAAATTTTTATCAGTCATCCAACTAAGCATATGAATATTATACTTTGTGCAAATTTTCATTCATTTATGACTTCTAGTTACAAAGATGTCACGTTACAAATTCCTAAAGGGTGTTCCAGAAATATCTTTGTTAAAAAGTAGGCGTGGTCATAAACCGATTTCAATAAATTTTTGCGTGTCTATTAACACAAGTTATAAAAGTGTATAAACCAAGTTTCGTCATAATATCTCAATTATTTGTCGAGTTATAGGCTAAGAAATCTCGTATATTCCTTTGTAAAAAGAGGCGGTGCCACACCCATTTTCCAAAATTTGTCTATTTTTTGTTTCCGGTCTATTGTGGAACTCTTGCCACAAAATTTCAATGAATTATCTTTATATTTGACAAAGATATCGCTTAAAATGTTTTTATTAGGTCATTTTATAATACCCATATATAAAAGTGGGCGTGGTCGTCAACCGATTTCGCTAAAATTTTCAACATGTATTACCACAAGTAATGAAAGTGTACACACCAAGTTTCGTCATTATATATCAATTATTTGTCGAGTTATGGGGTCAGAAATCTCGTATATTCCAGCTTCTAAAAAGAGGCGGTGCCACGCCCATTTTCCAAAATTTTTGTGTTTTTCGTTGTATGTCCGCAGGTGGACTCCTGGCATAAAATTTCAATGATATATCTTTATATTTGACAGAGATATCGCTTAAAATGTTTTTATTAGGTCACTTTATAATACCCATATATAAAAGTGGGCGTGGCCGTCAACCGATTTTGACAATTTTTCGTCCAAACATTTGCCTAAGTAAGTATATCACGCGTACCAAATTTCATCGATATATCTTCAACAGTTTCTGAGTTATGACTCATAAAGCTTTCAATGTTTGCTCCTTAATAAGTGGGCGTGGCCCCGCCCATTTTCCAAAATTCCATCAAATTTCTTCTTAGGGGCCTGAGCTCAACACGTGGGTAAAATTTCATCACTCTAGCTATATTAGTGGTTGAGATCCCAAATTTCCGATTTTTTCTATATAGGAAAAGTGGGCGTGGTCATGGTCCGATTTCGCCCATTTTCAATACCAACCGTCCCAGTGTCGATACCAACTTGCTTTTAAAATTTCATCAAAATATCTCAATTTTTGCGCGAGTTAGAGTGTTTACAGACGGACGGACGGACAGACGGACGGACGGACGGACGGACATGGCTCAATCGATTTCTCTTTTCACCCTGATCATTTTGATATATATAAGTCTATATCTATCTCGATTATTTCATTCTGTTACAATCCACCGTTATGTGATTAAAACTATAATACTCTGTGTACTAGTACAGCTGAGTATAAAAATCGAGAGCTCTACTTTATATAAACCTTAATTTAACATACATATCTATATATAACAGCTTTATTTTTCGAAATATCTGCATTCATTATTGTGCCCTGAATTGAACGAGAGTGACAGTCATTTATATTACTCTAAAAATTAACTAAGTAAACATTTAAACTAAATATTTCAATTTATTATCAACAGAAATCTTTTTTGGAAAGGGAATTCAATAATCAAAAAAAAACAAAAAAGGTAAATTCTGTTCCAGCCAGAAAGAGTAGGTATCAATTACAGTGGTTCACTGAAATATGTCGCATTTAAGTTATTTAAAAAACCATGTTAAAGACTAAAAGGTTTGAAATAGACAAATTAATAATGCATTCTAAATACCTTTTACACTCAGAGAAAATAAATCAAAAATAAAATTTTTATTTTTATAATGCACGTTTTCAACCAAGTCATTTTATTTTAAAAATGAAATTTTTTAAATTAAAAATTAAATTTTTGGAATTAAAATGTATTTGGGATTTAAAAAGAAAATGTTTAAATTAAAAATAAAAATGAATGGAAAAAAAACATAAGTTTTTGGTTCAAAATCTCATAGTGCTTAAAATAGAAATAAAAATTTTTAAATTTAAAATGTTTTATCTTGATTTTGCAATTCTACAATGAACATTTAAAAAAAAAATTTTCGTATTTACATTACTTTTAAACACAGGAATTTCTACATAGGAATCAAATTTAAAAAAAATCTCCAAATTTGGGGAATTACCCACAAAACGGCAATGCTGCCTTTTACCAGCTTCTTTCCGCGTTTATCAGTGATGGATCCATGACCGTCGATATATCGAATATCGGAAAAAAAATATCGATATATCGAAAAAGTTCAAAAACATCGATGAATCGATATTATATCGATATCGCTTCCAGCACTACAATGAGTTATTTTTTAATAATCATGTGTGAATTCAGGCATGGCATACGTTATTATTCTATAACCAACAACAGCAATATCCTTATTTTGATTTGTATTATTTTATTGAGTAAGCAACAAGGGGAATCTATACGTAAATGACAACAGTAGAGCGGCTAAATAGATTTTTTTGTTAGCTTCGCTTTTATTATTAACACGCTTTTATTAGTTTCAGCCAGGGACTGTAACGGTTATGAGTTATATCCAAAAAATTGATTTTTAATCATTATTTGCTGAGTTTTATTTTCTGCGCACAGAATAAAAGTTATTTTTTGAGTTTTATTTTTCGATCAGCAAATAAAAGTTATTTTTTGAGTTTTATTTTTCGATCAAAAAAATAAGTTATTTTTGAGTTTTATTTTTCGCTTAAAAAGTAAAAGTTATTTTTTGAGTTTTATTTTTCGATCAAAAAAATAAAAGTTATTTTTTGAGTTTTATTTTTCGATCAAAAAAATAAAAGTTATTTTTTGAGTTTTATTTTTCGCTTAAAAAGTAAAAGTTATTTTCTGAGTTTTATTTTTCTATCAGCAAATAAAAGTTATTTTCTGAGTTTTATTTTTTGCTCAGAGAATAAAAGTTTTTCAGTTTAATTTTAGCTGCAATTTTAAATTTCGCCATATAAATATGTAGGTAAAGTAGATAAATAAAGTTTTTATTTTTTTCATTTATAAACTTTACCTACCTACCTGTTAATGCGGCAAAATCGACAGCTGCAGCTAAAATTAAACTGAAGAAACTTTTATTCTCGGAACAAAAAGATAAAACTCAGAAAATAACTTTTATTTTCTGATCGAAAATTAAAACTCAAAAAATAACTTTTATTTTCTGAGGGAAAAATAAAACTCAGAAAATAACTTTTATTTTCTGATCGAAAAATAAAACTCAAAAACTTTTATTTTCTGAAGGAAAAATAAAACTAAAAAAACAACTTTTATTTTCTGATCGAAAAATAAAACTCAAAAAATAATTTATTTCTTAAGCGAAAAATAAAACTCAGAAAATAATGATTAAAAATCAATTTTTTTATAAAAATCCAAAAAATAAAAGTTAATGCACCTAGAGGTAGCCAGCGTTACGGTGATTACATCTGTGTACCTACTTCTTTTGCGTTTAGCTTTTCTCCTTCAGTATGATTTTTTAGTCAAAATTTAAAAAATAACGATTATTTGCAATCCCTTCAGCTGTATGTTTGTATGTAAACGCCTCCTATTTTCCTCCCATACTTTTAGGCGAATGCGTGTGTATTCATACACTGTATGACAGTTTTTCAGTGTTAGATGTGCCTTCTTTTGGTTTTGCTTTTGTAGCGTCGACTTTCAACATCTAATAAGTAAGGTGTGAATCGTCTTTTGGTCAAATTTTGAACTAATGGGTACCTGTACTGAATTTCTGTAACTAAATCGCGTAAATTGTCGATTAAAATGGCAAGTGAGAATCTATCGATTGACGTCATTATGACGTCACTCACTCGAAAACATTGATAGACTTCAGTTACAGAAACTCAGTACTGTTTTTAATGATCCTGTTAACTAGCGCCAAAAATTTAGACAGCATTTTAGTTTGAACAACGGTTTTAAATACTCAAAACTTACATTAAATGGGATACAAAATTCAGAGAAAAATAAAGTGCCTACCAATCAATCGTACAATTGGAATATTTTTTGAAAAATATGTATATGTACGAATAACGCCACTGAACCTTTTTTGTGAGGCGCATAGAAGTTGAAAAACAAAATTCAGACTGAAATTGCGTAAATTGATCAACGAAACTCAAATTGGTGTGCCAATCCGCATTTGAATGAGATCATTTTCATTATTTTAGCGAATAAGGCAAAACGTGTAAAAAATGTACTTTTTCACCTTTTTTGTACTAAATCAAAATGGGACCAAAGGATGCCCGTCCTTTCAGTAAGACGCGTAGACATTTTGACAGTACAAGCCGTAGAGATAAAAACGCATGTATTGGAAAGCAAAGAAAGGGAAGATGATTTATAATTTGCTCATTTGTGCTCGAATTTCATTTAAATATGTATGCTAACTGAAAATAATCAAACAGCGGTACAAATTTTAGCTGACTGTACTTAACACGCCGTTAATTCAATGGAACAATAAGGGATATAAAGCTGGCGGCTATTGGAAAGAAATACATATATACCAACTTAGAGATATGATATGATAAGTGCAAGCCATTTTATAAATAATACACAACCGGACTAAATATTTTGAAATACACATTTTTCTTTTATTTTTACGCGAATTGTACACTACGCAGTTGAAGGTGTATTAGCATTCTAAGTACATACATTCATACATGGTGCATAGTGGGCATTATGAAATCAGATTTCAATTGTGGAATCGATATTAAAATTGTTTTTTTGCAACATTTGTACATATTTTTGCAGAACACACTCATCTCAACAGCCATCTGAGATACAATGTGAACCGACATTTTATGTGCCTCACCAACAGCCGCACGATAATGTTGTTTATCCCATTTTAACTTCAAATCTACCATATCCATATGCTTTACCATATTTTTATTGAAAACAATTTGTTTTACGTTCTGTAGTTTACAACACCTGCTGCGTATATACACTCATGTAACTAAATATCATTTATGTGTGCCTTTAACCCTAATCACCGAATTTTGAAAAGTTACGTAAAACCGAAAGTGAGACTCTGAGGCTCACCTATGGGGAAATTTTGAAACACATTATTTCGGTATTTGGTTTTTACTTTTATTTATGCAGTAATGAATTCAGAAGCATTTTTATACATTCTTATAACGGTTTATGGCAATTTTTATACTCAGCTGTACTAGTACACAGAGTATTATAGTTTTGATTTCCTAACGGTGGATTGTAACAGAATGAAATAATCGAGATAGATATAGACTTATATATATCAAAATGATCAGGGTGAAAAGAGAAATCGATTGAGCCATGTCCGTCCGTCTGTCCGTCTGTCCGTCTGTGAGCACGATAACTCGCGCAAAAATTGAGATATTTTGATGAAATTTGAAATGTAAGTTGGTATCAAGACAGGAACGGATGGCATTGAAAATGGGCGAAATCGGACCATGACCACGCCCACCTCCCCTATATAGTAAAAATCGGAAATTTTGTATCTCAGTCACTAATAGAGCTAGAGTGATGAAATTTCACACACGTATTGAGCTCAGGCCCTTATGAAGAAATATGGTGAAATTTTGGAAAATGGGCGGTGCCACGCCCACTTATTAAGGGGCAAACATTGAAAGTTTTATAAGTCATAACTCAGAAACCGTTGAAGATATATCGATGAATTTTGGTAGGCGTGATATACTTACTTAGGCAAATGTTTTGACGAAAAATTGCCAAAATCGGTTGACGACCACGCCCACTTTTATATATGGGTCTTATAAAGTGACCTAATAAAAACATTTTAAGCGATATCTCTGTCAAATATAAAGATATATCATTGAAGTTTTATGGAAGGTGTCCAACTATGGACATATAACAAAAAATACAAAAATTTTGGAAAATGGGCGTGGCACCGCCTCCTTTTAGAAGCAGGAATATACGAGATTTCTGAGCCCATAACTCGACAAATAATCGATATATTATGACGAAACTTGGTGTATACACTTTCACTACTTGTAGTAATACATGTTCAAAATTTTAGCGAAATCGGTTGACGACCACGCCCACTTTTATATATGGGTATTATAAAATGACCTAATAAAAACATTTTAAGCGATATCTTTGTCAAATATAAAGATAATTCATTGAAATGTTGTGGCATGAGTTCTACAATAGATCGGAAACAAAAAATAGAAAAATTTTGGAAAATGGGCGTGGCACCGCCTCCTTTTAGACAAAGGAATCTACGAGATTTCGGAGCCCATAACTCGACAAATAATTGAGATATTATGACGAAACTTGGTTTATACACTTTTATAACTTGTGTTAATAGACACGCAAAAATTTATTGAAATCGGTTTATGACCACGCCTACTTTTTAACGAAGATATTTCTGGAACACCCTTTGGGAATTTGTAACGTGACATCTTTGTAACTGGAAGTCATAAAGGAATTAAATTTTGCACAAAGAATAATATTCATATGCTTAGTTGGATGACTGATAAAAATTTAGAAAATGGGCGTGGCTACGCCCACTTTATGCAGCACTCGATTTATATAAAGTACCTACACCGTGTTTCCATCAAACGCAAACAAACAATGAAAGCATACAGCTGAGTATCTAATGTTCGATTCCACTCGAACTTAGGCTTCCTTACTTGTTTTAGTATATAAAGATAAAAAATGTAATTCCGTAAAATAGGAGACATTAATGTACTACAATTTTCACACATTTTTTTAGTTGTTTGAATGTTCATTAAAAATGGTTTTATTACATCTGTTATAAATTTGTTTTTGTGCACACAATGAGAAAAGCTATGAATCAAATGAATATGAATACATTTTTCATATGATCGCCGCTAATATATATTTTTCGCAACCAAATTCCAAATTTTTAAAACGCGACGTTCGTGGTGAAATTACTTACGCATAAAGCAGCTCATCGTTCGATTCTCTATTTAAACGCATCTTTTCCGTAATTTAGAATCTCAGTAAACAGAAAAATGATAAAATGTTAATTGTTTTGAAATTGTTGACCTTGCCGGCCTCCTTAATTTTATGACATCCTATTGTATAAAGATCTATGGTGAAATACGACGAATTCACCAAAATCCGGGGGAAGTATGATGAGTTCACAATGTAAAAGCCTCACTGGGTAAACCTTGTGAACAACGGATTCAAAATTTAGTTGAATTCTAGAAATGTAAGCTTATTACGTTAAAGATACTTAAGGTGAGTCTTTGAGGCTCACTTTCGGTTTTTCGTTACAATTTTATACGATTGCAAAAAAAATTGTTAAAATAAATAAATAGCCCAAAAATCATAATTATTTCATAATTTATGAACACAAATGGAGGAATACCCAAAATTTCAGACAAAAAGCTTTTTTGGTTTAGGAATAATTCGCTTTTAAACTTTAAAGTGAGACTGAGAGGCTCACTTTAGAGTATTAGGGTTAATTTGTTTAAAAATATACATATGTATGTATATATAAAATGATTGTGTTACTTCTGACTATTTTTTAACAATTTCAGCTCTACACGGAGCCAAAAGACCACCTAAAATGCCCTGTAAATCAGAACAAAGTTTAGCGGATTTCTCTACGCTTTCTCTCCAATAAGATGCCCGTCTTATTATGACTGGATATCTCATTTTAATAAAACTAAGTAGATATACTGTAAAACTAATATGAAAACCTTTTCAATATTATTAAGAAGATAACCCGTGGATTTTAGATGAAATCATTTTCAGTAAAATTTAATGGATAACCTATAAAACTAAGATGAAAACCTCTTATATAAAATTAAGAAGATGACTCCTAGAATAAATATGGAAACCTTTTCACATAAATTTAGCAGATAACCTGTAAAATTAAGAAGAAACTAGAGCTCCAGATTTATTTTGAACATTTTCGAGTAGCCCGAACAAATGTTGTTCAAATGCTCGAACAGTCGTTTGTTTGTTTATTACCCGTATGTTTGTACGGGCATTTGAACAATTCGGGCATTTTGAAGTTTGTTTTTTCTTTGGTTTATTATTTTTTTTTTCTTCTTCATATCGTCGTACCATACGAAAACTAACATCAGATTTTTTGTGGCTGACGAAAAGTAATGCCGGAATCGCAATTTGGCGTTAGGTCGGTCGCGCGTTGATCGTACCTCAAAGCCGCTTCACACTGACATTCGATATTAGATGTTGGATTGCAAACATGTTCACTGCCACTAATATATTTTGTTTGCATTTTTTCTTAAATTTCATAATTTTTCATGTAAAGAAAACAATTTTAATTTTTTAATGTCAAACGCCCGACTGAGTAGAGAAATGTTCAACTCAGGCGTTACACAGCGTTGCAATGAAGATACGATATTACAAAAATTTTACGATCAAACGCTTGAGGTCACAATGCGATTTGCTTCATATATTTCCATACATTTCTACTCACTTTTCAGAAGCGCGACCGACCGAACGCCAAATTGCGATTCAGGCATAAAAAGTTCAAGTTTTGGCCGATGAAAAGTAATAAAATCGAGTTTTGGCTGACGAAAAGTAATAAAATCCACTTTTGGCTGACGAAAACTATCAATTTCGTTTAAACAACAACAATTTTAATGTAAAAACAGTATATAATTACTGATAATTTTCGTCAGCCAAAAGTCGATTTTATTACTTTTCGTCAGCCAAAACTCGATTTTATTACTTTTCGTCGGCCAAAAGTCAAATGTGCTACTTTTCGTACAGATTTTTTTTTATTGATAGCTTTCGCCAGAAATTTAAATATGTTAGTTTTCGTATGATACGACGATATGTAGTTTTTTTATTTTTGTTTTTCCGATACACATTTTTTTTGTTTGCAAGCACGAATGCTCGAATGTTTGTACAGGCATTTGAACAACAAACGGGCTTCAAACAACAACGATCAATTCGAACTGTTCGATACCCGGGTATCTAGAGCTCTAGAAGAAACCCTGTTTAATATTATTAAGAAGAGAATCTTGATTTTCATCGGAAAATATAATTAGTCAACTAGTATTTTCCTAGGACTTATTCAGACAAAGGGCAGCATTTCATTTCATATAAGTGCAGATGGACATAATAAACTCTTTATACCAAGTGCTTCACTGATCGTTTGAGAATTGTAGAAATGTGCAAAGCCGTAGTGAAATTGACGAACGGAGGAAACACATAAGAGCTCTTTTAAAAATAAAAAGTTCTCCCTTTTAATTTCTTGAACAGGTTATTGCACACATACAAAAAAAGTGGCCGATGCAATCAGTGTTGCCACTGAAAACAAATTTTACTGACCAAATTACCGCCCAAATCCGCCAAAAAAGGCCCAAAAATCAGAAGTCAACTTAAAATGGAATTACATATTTATTTTCAAATACATATGTACATACTAAGTAATCTTGACTCCCACTCATTTAATTCAGAACTGACACTAGACTATCGCCGATCTCTAAAGGAGATGGCAAAACAGACCTGTCTGCACCTCGTGTAGGTCCCGAGACATAGGAATATCAATGACAATTGTAGGGCGGATGAACTTGCGAGGCAGGGCACTACCGAGCAGGTTCTTCCATAAGGCATAGGTATGCCTTAGCCACAAACATGCTAATTCTTATACACCATGTCTATAAACTAGCAAGCGATAGATGGCAACAGAAGCCAGTATGTCGAACATTAAGGCAAATCTGGCAGAAATGGGTTCACAAGCGATCCCATCAAATAAGTACTCTAAGGAGAGATGACATCTCGAACCTTGTGGTGGTACTCATCGGGAAACACGCAGAGAGGCTAGGTGCACCCTACCGCAGATGCTGCATAAGCTGGAAAGATGATGAGGCGAGGAGACAATCGAACACCTCATCTGCCACTGCTTTGCTCAGCTCTTAACAGCGGCAGGCAACGCTTTCTTGGGACGTCCTTCCTGGATAGCTTATGCAAAGTCACTAAAGTGAACTAGTTCACTGAAGAGAGCGCTCACCAATTGCGCGCTCAACAAAGTGAACTAAATTTCCCAACTCTAATAGATATGCGAATATTGTGTTTCACTAACAATAAAAGAACTTTACACGGGAAAGATAAAATGTTTAGCGTCCAAGAAATTGTCTCCACTAAAAATATTCATATTACAAATCGGACCAAAATTGATTTTAGCCGCCCAACAGCCCGAAGTAAATTTGGTCCGAAAGGCCCAATTTCGGCATCACTGGATGCAATAACTGTTATGCATATTTCTAGTATGTACGAGTATATCCATACATGTACGTACGTTAAGACGTTTATAGCAAAATTTTAATTAATAAGGGCTCTTTTAAAAATAAAAATTTTTCCTTTTTAATAAATTCAAAAAGGTTCTAGTAAAAATTAGAGGATGTCCTTTTTGATTTGCTTTATAAAAATTTTCTCATAAAAACAAGCAGATTTCTTCTAACAATTTAATTTTTTTGACAAAATGACATACAAAATTAATAAACAAGAAGTTATCTCCTCGTTTTCAGACGGTATCCTTTTCAATAAATTTAAGAAGAAATTCAAGCTAAAATCTAGAAGATTTTCTAGCAAAAATTTCTTCAATTTTGTCTCCTCTCGCTCTCCTTGGCCAAATAGCTTTTTTAGATGGCAGTCTCTTTGATTATAGGTGAACTTTTTGGCTCTGTGTACATTTTTCTTAGATTTGTAGCTAAATTTTTGTATGTATGTAACTAAATAATGATTATAGATATTTTTTATACAGTACACATATTTACATACTTACATATACATATGTATGTACACACGTATATATCCATATGTATGATATATGTATATGATTACTTACATACGTACATAGATTTTTTCTTCCACTTTCCCGTCTTATATAAATACCTACATACAATTTTTTAGCGGTGACACTAGCGACTGGCCCTCCTGCCCCAAAAATTCCGGTCCTGCAATAACGGCATCTTTTATTTCAACTGGATTAATCGCCGTGATCATAAAGTATATGTTTTCTTAGATGGCGAGAAAACGGAAGACAAATCCACTCAAATGAGAACCATCTTTATAATTACATACGTATACCATAAGACTTTCTCCCATTAAAATTGCACTAATTTAATTTAAAATAAATATGTATTCTTAATTTTGAATTTTTCCTTAAAAAATATCAATAGCAAAAATCTATTAATGTACATATGTATACAATTTGGAATTAAGAGAAAATGTATGTTCACTGTTTGTACATCTACAGATTTTTGTCTTCAACTACTGCTACTGTATATTTGTTCAAAAAATTCATCTCTGAAGCAGAATCCATCGGGACTTCTTATTTAGAAAATTACCATAACACTTTTATGGTTTCTTTCAAGAACAGCTCTGCGGCAATGTGTTAATATCTTATCCAAACAATAATACATAACATGCCTGATACTAGCTGAGTTCCTGTGGCAGTGATCCAGATCCGGATAAAAATTTTGTATGCAAATGCAACAACAATTTTGTGACCTGATATTTATCTGGATTAATTTCGGATCGGTATAGATTGTAATAGATATTTTTGATCCAGATAAATATCAGGATATTTTTAATAACCATTTCACCATTTAATATAAATCGCACAAAACAAACTACCGGATTAATTGTGTTTAAACGCATTAAAAAACCTTTACAGCACTACTAATACATTTTTTTATTTTGACGATAAGAATATATATACCCAGTGCCGTAGCGAGCTTTTTTGGCGCCCGAGGCAAGCTTTTTATTCCCGCGCCCTCTATTAAAAATGCAGGACAACAAAACTTGTTCTATATAAGAATAAATGGCAAATTTTTTTGAACAAATTATTCATGCATATATATATTTGTTAATACTGTATCATTCACCATATAATACTGTGTTAAAAAAATGTTCTTCTAACATTTACAAGTGAATTTTTCTTGACTTAATAGAAGCGAATTCGTTAATAATATCGTCGAAATCATTTTTACTGGCAATTTCGTTTTCTATCGATAAAATAGCCAAGTTCGACACTCGTGGCCCATTGTTGATCTCAAATAATACTTAACGAGTTTGAGCTTGCCAAAGCTACGTTCACATGTAGCGATTGTTTCAGGAATCGTCGAAAAAATTCTGAAAGTAGTTTCAACGTTTGGGTATGATGCTTTTAAACCATAATCTTGAATAATTTGGAGTAGTTCTATAACAGTCGTGGATTCGAGACGATCAGAGATGATTGACAAAGCTGCGTGCTTGAAATCTGAAATTTTCTCAATAAATTCTGCGCCATTGATGTCTTTTTCGTATTTGATTGCCAAATCCATCGCTGCTTTTTTCACTTCGGTGCTACTCATTTTCAAAAACTCGTCAGACAAAAATCCGAAATCATTGGCCACATCCATTATCTTTTTATACCTCCAGTCGATTTCAACTATGAACCTATCAACTGCCTCGTTGATGTCAATGCGAAACTTTTCATTATCCGGAATTTCGGGTACGTCGTCTTCTCCTTCATACAATTCAAATTTTTTCTTCTTCTTTGACCGCTTGCTGACATTCCTCGCTAGTAGACTAGTAGCTAATGCAGAAACACGCTTAAAATATCTTTGAATTCTGTGTCGCGAAGTTCTTGTAGTGAATTTTTCAAACCCTGAATCAAATGTGCAGCTTTTTCCAAAGTCAAACTTTTCGTTCGCAAGGCTTTCGTAACGCGATCAACCCGACTAAATATCTGATCCCAGACGTCGAGGAAAAGAAGAAACCATAAATCAATATTTTTAATCAGATTTTCGACAGATGATTTGTTGTCAGGATTATTTGGATTGGCGATTATATCTTGAAGTACTCCAAGAACTGCCTCAAATTCAATGATTTTACGGCATTAGCTTTTGATTCCCATCGTGTGTCCGAGTGCCCTGGTTGGTTGGTTGGTATGATTGGCGAGTCCCAATGACTCCAATTAGCGCTGAAGTGCCGTTTTGCTACCACGACTCGTGCCTAAAACCAGAAGAATAGATTAAGAAGATTAATTCGGAGGAAAGGGCAGGTCCCACGCCTTATATCCATCCAGTTGAGTTTAGATATCTAAGAAGACCCTCCGGCCTGACATCCTTGAGTTCAGAGAGGCTGTCGAATAAGGGCTTACCAAGGAATTTCATTCTGCCCTTACAGTGCGCAGGACACTCACACAGCAGGTGCTCCACCGTCTCCTCCGTACCAGGAAGATTGCAGCTGCGGCATCGAGTGTTATGGTCTAGATCAGTGATTACCACACTAATACTTTCAAACATTGTGCATGTGTTAAAAGCACAGAAGCTCTTGGTTACACCCAAAAGAAACTCAATCATTGTCGAAAATTAAAATTTTTAAATTGGAAATGGATAGTATTTTTATTCTTAACTTCACAAAAAACTACAAACAAAAAAAATTAAGATAAAAAAATATGAGACGAAATGCAAAATCACGATTCCTAACAAAAATATTACGTAAAAAAATCCAAACAAAAAAACCACCCCCAACACACAATCATTTACAAGCATTCAGAGACTGCTCGAGCAACACAACCTGCTGGCTCAACAGCTCAATGCTGACTGAACAGAAATTTGCAAAATTTCTTTTCGTGCACGAAGAGTTCTGTAGTGTCGGTGTGAGGCTGTCGGTGTGAAAGCTCTAAAAAGCTTGTACCGCGTGTATAGGCTCTGAAAATCACTGGTCTAGATCCATCCGAGCCGCGTGGGTGCCGATAGCCCAGTGTCCCGTGATCACCGTAGTTAAGCGGGAAATGTCCTTCCTTTCCATCCTTAAAATGGCTGAAGATCGCATTTCGTTATATGAGGGCCACAGACTTCTGCAGACTCTGCAGGTCTGCAACCGTTTCCATCTTGTTTTAGCCTCATCAGACCAGTGCCGAGAGATTATGCTCTTGACGAAACACAAGGGCGCAAGAACCTCCTCCGCCTCTGCAACGTCAAGAGCCGAGCCTTGCCGGGCTAGCTCATCAGCCATTTCGTTTCCCTGAATATCACGATGCCCCGGCACCCAAATCAGAGACACGCTATGTCGACTTGCTAAGCCCATGACCCACTCCCTACACCAGGCTTGATGATACCGTTACAGATCCCAGAGCTCTCAGAGCTGCTTGACTATCCGAGAAGATTCCTATCCTGTTTCCGACACTGGCACTTTCCGTTGCAAGTAACGCCCTGCATGCCTCCCGTATCGCGAAAACTTCAGATTGAAAAACGCTCGCCGTATCCGGGAGCCTGATTGATATGGAAATGGCTGGCTGAGTTGCGAAGACACCCGCACCTACTCCGCCCGCCATCTTAGACCCGTCCGTGAAAACTGAAACATCGAATGTCTGAGCGAGTTTACCAACTCCCCAATCCTTCCTTGATGGAAAGATGATCTCATAATTTGTGTCGAAAACTGTTATCGGACAGATATAATTTGTTTTCCTGTTGATGTAGGGGTCGTTAACATGGAGCAGAATACGTCCATGACCGCATGTACGCTCCCTCCAGATTCCCAACTCCCTTAATGTCATGGCACTCTGGGATGCCTTTTCCTTCACAAAAAGATCAATGGGCGCAAAGTTGCAGATCACATTCAGAGCCTCCGTGGGGCACGATCTAATCGCCCCTGTGATTTTAACGCAAGCAGCTCGTTGAACTTTCCGTAGTATATCAGCCATATAGTTCACCTCGGTTGCTCTCCACCACACCAATGACCCGTAAGTTAAGATTGGTCGAATAACTGCTTTATACATCCATGCAATTTTTTAAACACTGTTTACATTCCTAGCGACGCGAAAGGGTTGCGCAATCGACCAATCAACTATGTAATTATTCGGACGTAAGTAGCTGGTTGTTGACAAACAGGTGTCGCCGCTATATGCATACACAGTCGACTCCCTAATATTATCCTACATTAATGTTATAAGAAATGTTCTATTTATCGAGATTTCTTGCTCTTATTACATTACCTTGCCAGTTTTTGCAAATGTACGTACCTTTTTTTTGTACATGCACGCATGAGCGCGCTTTATCGGTAATCACAACTTTCAAATAAATGTATGAATTAAACGACTATCATAAGCATTCTAATTTAAATATTCATTCAATTTCACTACATTAAAAATAAAGGGCGCCCATATACATACATACCTATTACTTTTGAAAAAATTTTACAAATCTGATGATCAAGTGAGAACCTTGCGGGTTCCTGGCAAACGAGCGCCTATTTTTTCATTATGTTTTTTTTTTTTTCAAAATACTTCTGCGAAATTTTGTTTAATATTACCGAAATTCAGCGCCCCTCTCTATTGGCGCCCGAGGCAAATGCCTCGCTTGCCACACCCTCGCTACGGCTCTGTATATACCTATGTATGTATCCTATTTAAATTTCTTTTAGTTTTTAAGGTTAGAAAAAAATATTGTCATCGTCGAACACTTCTCTGTGGAGCCTTTTCGGACTTCTGAATGAGGTGTGCTTAGAACACTCAATCGTGAAATTATTTTGCCAGTCCTTTTTGGCTCCTGCTTTGGAACACACCAAAAGTGGTTGACTGGCATGTGATATTTAATTCCATTTAAAGCTAAATTTACTCAATTAATTGGCATATCTGAATATGCATTTGTTTTCTATTAACAAAAAACGGTTAGTGGGTAGAACGAAACCAGTGGGAGTAGGTGCATATATCTTCTAATACCAGCCTACGACCTCAATTTCCATACAAAAATAAATACACGTGTCGGACATGTATAATACATATATACATACATACATATGCACGCATTGCACGAAATTAGGAGAATTTTATAAATATGTAGGTACCTACCTATTGATTTTTTACTTTTATTGTACTTGTACATAAGTATGAACAATAATATGTACCTACATATACACAATTTCGACAATAAACTTAAAAAACTTGCATTGCGTGTTTTAGTTTGTTGGTCACCTAGCAAAAGTGTCAAGATTTCTTGTGGTCAAGAAAATTGTTCTTAATGTACAGGAATTCGTGGCTTACTCACGTTCCTTACCCAACAACTGCAATCTAGATTGCTATGCAAATTATATTTTTATTGTAACCAATTTATGCCAGTAATTAAGGTTATATGTTGGGGTATTTCACGGCGCAGAAAGCGGAGTGACTAATTGTGTATATAGGTACCACTTATGTACATCATACCCGAATTTATAAACGCACAATTACAACTTACAAATGCTGAGGTGTACTGGGTCAATAAAAACATACAAAGTATGAATGTATGTACATATGTATGTATGTATACATATATGTATGTATTTATAGGTATATTTACCTATATACATACATATGTACATATATGTATCTTGCGAAAAAAGTTGACAAGCAGCACCATTTTTCAAAATAATTAGTAAAATTTTGTCCTTCAAAAATGGGCTGTTCCTTATCGCGTTTTCGATTCTGGCAAAAATGTTTTGTTTCATACATCACATGAAAAATGCATCATTTTCTCAGGGAACAGGGCGCATATTAATAATGTTGCCTTGTAATAATGCAACATTTTCGTTCAGAATCGAAAACGCTATAAATTGAAAGGGGTTTCCGAATAAATCTACAGAAATTTCGATTGACGCCGAACGCGTGCGAAAAAATCGTTTCATATTTTTGAAGTTAACTTCTTATGCGGCGATACAGAGTTTTTATGGAGAGTGAAATTTGAAATTTGATGCAACGGAAGTTGGCCCCGGAAATGGCAGCCATTTTAGCTGATTTTTAATTTTTAAAAAAATCAACCTTGATATCGCGTGGTTCGAGAACCTACAACCCCTCGCTTCCAGACCTGACACTCTACCGCTGCGCCATCACACCACCTGCGTTGGGTATGTCAAATGCTGCACTTAAACTGAACCAACAATTACAACTCACTCACGTATGTACATATACGTGTAAGTACATAACAGCGCTGTGGTGAAACAAGCGTGGTGAGAATGTTAACAACACAAGCAGAAATTAAAGTACACCGTTTGACACAACTCGCGTAACTAGCGCAGTAGCTCAGCTGTAAGATGCTATGCTTCCAATTTAAGTGAAGGTGGTTCAAGTCCAGGTCGAGCCAATTTTTTGTTCCTTTTTTTCTTTTTTATTAAATAATTTTCTTTATAATTTTTTATTAAATAAAAGTGCCACCCGAACATCGGGGGTTACATAGATACATACTAGTTAATTATTAAAATAAAAACGACCAAACAACCAATATAAAAACCAATCGGATGAGCTTGCCGATAAACAAAATCTATTAACAAGAACAAGCATTGCCTTTTCTATAAATAGAATTTGTACAAACAAAAACACACAACCACATGTATGTACATGCGATAGTTTTCATTGCAATATCCCTGCAAAAAAATGTGCGATTAATCCCGATATACATAGATTTGTCCCGGATTGGTTTCTTTCGGGAACAATCGGTCCACAATTAGTCCCCGATTGTTCCCGAACGGGTATAAATGTAGACTAATTGTTGACCAATTGTTCCCGAACGGGTATAAATCTAGATTGATTATATGTAGAAATTTTACAAAAATATTCAATGTATGTATTGAAAAAACATTAGGTAAAACTAATTAAACACGCTTTATTTTAAGTGCTTAACCGGAGATGGTGAAAACGGCCCTAAATATTTGGAGAAAATACTTAATTTTTTTAAAAGATTTCACTACAAGATGAAATCCAATCGAGTAAACTCTTCTAATATATATAACAATTTATAATTTTTAGACATTTTCATAAAAAATAGCCTCGGCTTACAACTTTGGATGAAAGCGATTAATCTACATTTGTACCCGTTCGGGTATACAAGTTGAACAATTAGTCTCTATAGGACATGCTCGAACAAATGCGATCAATTCGCTCCATATAAAGGGATGTAAAATTGTTTTAGTCGCATTCTCCCTTCCGATTGATCCCGGACACGTCCCGGATTAATCGCATTTTTCCATTGATGTATTTTCAAATTCGCTTCTCATATGATATGTATATGAAACTTGTTACTTGTTGCTTTCGAGTCAATATAAATTGAAAACACAATTATTTGAAATATTGAACAAGATGTAAGAAGTTAACTTCTATCACGTGTACTATGCTACACGCGGGTTTTTTTTTCAAAAAACATACGCAAATGTTACAAATATTTAGTTATACTGTATGTACTTGTTTACATTTGCCTTTGTCTGACTACTTGTGTGTGTGTGTGTGTTTTTTTTTTGACATTGGATTATAAGTTAACTGAAATTTCACTATAAAAGGGGCTAAGAAATCAAGAGCTGTCATAGTTGAAACCAATTTTTAAAGAGTTCCACACACAATACTTAATAATTAAAATGCAGTGCGCAAAAATTCTTTTGATTGCTCTTGTGGCATTATGCCTTTTAGTCCAACAACATTCTGCTAAGGACAACACTAGAAATGAAAAAAGCAACGAGAACGAAGGACATATTAAGAGATCATATGACGGCGTTGGGTTTAGAGGTGGTAAAGGTGGTGTATGTGGTAAACCTAGTAGTGGTGGGAGTACAACAACTTCAGATACATCTTCAACTATAAGTTCTGTGTCTTCGGCTGCTTCAGGTTCTGCATCTTCGGCTTCTGCTTCTCCCTATTCATCTTCTTCCTCTTCTTCTCGTAGCAGCAAACGGTAGAAATGCAGACCGTAACCGTCCGGGGCAGCCGACTAAGCCCTCCGAAACGGCAACTACATACATATAACAAAAAAAGATATATTAAAAGCACCTTTTTGGAAAAAAATACTCAAAAAGATAAAAATGGCGGAAATAAAAGTGATTTTGTAGTTAGCCGTAGAAGGAAACTATTTGAAATTATAAAACTTTATTTGCGTTTTCCCAAAAAAAATTTTTTTTGAGTTAAATCCCTATTGCATAAAACGTGCGATATGTAACTATTCAGAAAAATAGTATTTTCACATACATACATTAATAAATATCAAAAATATTAGCATGAAAAAATAAGTATTTTGTTTTTCTTTTTTCAATATGCATATGTATGTATGTATGTACAGTTCAGCGTTGCCGTTTTAAATTCTTGAGATTACCCAAAAAAATATTCAAATTACCCATAATTGCCCAAAATTCCCCATACAAATTTTCAAATTACACTACCCGACAAAATTTCAAAAATTTTGATATCCTCGACAGTTTATACATCTTGTTTTAACTTATTTTTTGCATAAAAACCAGAGATGTAGAATAATTATTATTTCATTTTGAAATTATAAAAAAGTCTTACAAATTTTCTTCAGAATCATAAAAGTCTTTTGATAATAATTCTTTCTTGATGAAAATGATAAAAATCGTCTATAATTATTATTCAGAAACTTATATTTTAAAAATCCTTCCATAATAGTTATATCAAATATATTTTTTTAAGGTCTTCAGAGACTTTTTCATTGACACAAATTTCAAAAAAAATCTTTGCGTAATTATTATCAGTAAGAAATTTTTTTTTATATCTTCAAAGACTTTTCATTGAGACAAAGTTCAAAAAAGTCTCAGAAAATTTTCAATAACTTTCATATGAGTACATACTTCAAAATTAAAGCAAATTTCCAATTTGAAATTGTATGAAAGATTTTTATCGAAGATATAAAAAATAAATTTGTTACTCAAAATAATTACTTAAAATGAAATGAAATAACATAAAACTCAAGACGGTAATGGCGGAGATATTGACAGATTAGTAATCCTCCTTTTCTTCTTAGCGCGAAAACTGAAATTTCAAAATATCTCGAAAACTGTTCTACTTTTGAACCATTTGATTACATATTTGGAATCAGCAGGAATACATAGGAATCAAATATCAAATCTCGAGGATATTTTTTTGTCGGGTAGTGGTATCCAGAGATTTCCAATAAACAAGTAATTTCAAATCTATTTTACTTTATAACGGTTTGTATTTTTAAACTCATGTGCATATATGTATGTATGTATATGTGTGGTTAAAAAAAGTTATAAAGAAACATAAAACAAGTAAGAGAGAAATGAAACATTAAATAGTCCGATTTTCTTTAATTTATGGGTACCTCCAATTCTGTGGGTTGTTTATGCAAATATTTATGAAAAAATATTGTAAAGATCTTAGCAATTTAAGTGGAGAAGTTTTACCCCAAAATGTATGGTTGGTTGTAGGGGAGCTATGTATATGTTATAATGGTTCAATTTGGCCGATTCCGACAAATGATCAGCGTATCTTAACAACTGAGGAATTAGCTCATGATTCTGATAATATCGGTATATATTTTGGTGGGTCTAATTTTTCTCCTTCTAGAACTTCCGACAAACCTGTTTTGGCTCAATGTTATAATACCATTACATGTTCATGAAAGGTATAAAATTTCTTTTTTTTTCCTAGCTAACTTCTTACTTTAATGGGCTTATGAAATTTGCTTGTACATGTTCGACCAGCCGGTAATTCAAGATTAAAGAAATGCTGCAAAAACTCATGCACACTTTCACACAATGTAATGTAATAGAAACTCATGAAAATAATTAATTTTTTATAGGTATTATTATTCATATAAAACTATTAAAAGGCGAATTCCCCAAAATTCCCCAAATCATAGCACTCCCCAAAAATTATCCAAATATTAAAAAATTCCCCAAATTTGGGGAATTACCCACAAAACGGCAACGCTGGTACAGTTGCAACATTCCTCTTCTTTTTCACTCCACTTTCAGAGCACTTCCTCGTGCAATTATTTTACAACACATACTTAATTGTCTATTAATTTAATTAAATATGTATGAACACCAAATTCAGTGACATCAGTTCAAAGCTTGATTGACTCAATTCATATGGATTGTGAAATTTCATTGTGGATAGAACGCGAATCAATGTTTCTCCGTGGCAAGGGGCAAACACACACGCAAGCGCTCCTATTCGCCTCAACCATCTCCGATCAGGCGCAAAATTTATGTATATGTGATATCTTTGACTGTGCGTTTGCCGATGTAGGGGGTGAGACCGCAGAAAATCGCTTATTTGATTTTATGGACCACCCTAGTGTAGGTACATATCGACCCCCTTTGCGCGATTTTATCGTAAGGGTCATTTTCTCGAAATTTACTTTTTGATGCAAATTTGTTCTACATCGCTCAGCGCATCACCTGGTAAAATAGGCGCATTTCTGTCGTACCCAAGTATGAAAAGAATACTCGCTTATTCATAAAATTACCTTCAAAGCAACAACACCAACTCGACTATTTTAAAAATAGTCCAGTTGATGTTGTTGCTTTGAAGGTAATTTGATGAATAAGCGAGTATTCTTTTCATACTAGGGTACGACAGAAATGCGCCTTATATTGTAGCTGAAATTCTTATAGTTGTGCGAAAAATTGGCTTTCTTTTTTATCGTGAGCGACAATCTATACTCTTTTCTTGAGCTCGAATTTATCGTATTATCCATATATAAAATATTTTTAATATAGCTAGTACGAGTAAGAAATCGAAGGTGGAAACTCACTTACTCGCTATATTACCATGGCCCCATCATTAAAAATGCAATATTATGGAATAAGACACTTGTATATGTCATATACAACCTTTTTATACTCAGCTGTACTAGTACAGAGAGTATTATAGTTTTAATCACATAACGGTGGATTGTAACAGAGTGAAATAATCGAGATAGATATAGACTTATATATATCAAAATGATCAGGGTGAAAAGAGAAATGGATTGAGCCATGTCCGTCCGTCCGTCCGTCCGTCCGTCTGTAAACACTCTAACTCGCTCAAAAATTGAGATATTTTGATGAAATTTGAAATGCAAGTTGGTATCGAGACTGGGACGGTTGGTATTGCAAATGGGTGAAATCGGACCACGACCACGCCCACTTTTCCTATATAGAAAAAATCGGAAATTTGGTATCTCAGTCACTATTAAAGCTAGAGTGATCAAATTTTACCCACGTGTTGAGCTCAGGCCCCTATGAAGAAATTTGATAAAATTTTGGAAAATGGGCGGTGTCACGCCCACTTATTAAGGGTCAAACATTGCAAGTTTTATATGTCATAACTCAGAAAACATTGAAGATATATCGATGAAATTTGGTACGCGTGATATACTTACTTAGGCAAACATTTGGACGGAAAATAGTTAAAATCGGTTGACGGTCACGCCCACTTTTATATATGTGTATTATGAAGTGATCTAATAAAAACATTTTAAGCCATATCTCTGTCAAGTATAAAGATCTATCACTGAAATTTTGTCGCACGAGACCAACTATGGACATAAAACAAAAACAAACAAAAATTTTGGAAAATGGGCGGTGCCACGCCCACTTATTAAGGGTCAAACATTGAAAGTTTTATGAGTCATAACTCAGAAACCATTGAAGATATATCGATGAAATTTGGTATGCGTAATATACTTACTTACTTATGTTTGGACGAAAAATTGCCAAAATCTATAAAGGGGCCTAATAAAAACATTTTAAGCGATATCTTTGTCAAATATAAAGATATATCATTGAAATTTTCTGGCATGAGTTCCACAGTAGACCGAAAATAAAAAATGGAAAAACTTTGGAATATGGGCGTGGCACCGCCTTTTTTTAGACAAAAGAATCTACGATATTGGAGAGCCCATAACTCGACAAATAATTGAGATATTATGACGAAACTTGGTTTATACACTTTTATAACTTGTGTTAATAGACACGCGGAAATTTATTGAAATCGGTTTATGACCACGCCTACTTTTTAACAAAGATATTTCTGGAACACCCTTTGGGAATTTGTAACGTGACATCTTTGTAACCAGAAGTCATAAAGGAATTAAATTTTGCACAAAGAATAATATTCATATGCTTAGTTAGATGACTGATAAAAATTTTTAAATGGGCGTGGCTACGCCCGCTTTATGCAGCACTTGCTTTATATAAAATACACAGTGATTCCATCAAACGAAAACAAACAATGAAAGTATATAGCTGAGTATCTAATGTTCGATTCCACTCGAACTTAGGCTTCCTTACTTGTTTTAAATATTATCGTAAGGGGCATTTATTCAAATATGCTCATAAAGCAATGAGAGCGAAATTATCGTATCGGACAAAATTATGATTTTTTCGCAAACTGCAAATTTTTTCAAGAAAAAAAATATCAGGCACTAATTAACTACATATCTAATTGCGTGTTGAATTTGATTTAAATATACCAATAAAAAACAGAAAAAAAAAACAAAAAAAATCCTCTGCTGTAAGATTTGCTTTTGTTCCTTATGATAAAGTCGCACAAAGGGGTCGATATGTATGTATATATCGCACGTTTTATTCAATAGGGATTTATGTAACTCAAAAAAATTTTTTTTTGGGAAAACGCAAAAAAACTGTTATAATTTGAAAGAGTTTACTTCTACGGCTAACTGCAAGATCTCTTTTGTTTCTGCTATTTTTAACTTTTTGAGTATTTTATAAGACTGATCTCAAAGGTATTGCCCAGTTATTGAGGCAGAAATCGAGCTAAATCCCTATAGAATAAAACATGAGATATATTGAAGTGGCTCATTTGCGTAGTAAAATGCTGAGCTGAAAAAAAGTGTAGCAAAATTTTTAATAATCAACGATTGCGCTAGTAATCCGATAGCAATTAATACTGACTGACAGTGTAAAAATCGACCATTATTTAATTACAATAAGTTAATATGTTAACCTTTTGAAATGGAATTACTTTTAAATGAAATTAATTTCACTGCAATTGCATTACTACAAATTAAAAATTGCAATCAAAACTAGCAACAATCAAATTTTCCACTAGTAATTGTGGTGTGTTTTAAAAAAACAAGTAAGGAAGCCTAAGTTCGAGTGGAATCGAACATTAGATACTCAGCTGTATGCTTTCATTATTTGTTTGCGTCTGATAGAATCACGGTGTAATTTATATAAAGGGAGTGCTGCACAAATTAGGCGTAGCCACGCCCATTTTCAAAATTTTTATCAGTCATCCAACTAAGCATATGAATATTATTCTTTGTGCAAAATTTCATTTCTTTATGACTTCTAGTTACAAAGATGTCACGTTACAAATTCCCAAAGGGTGTTCCAGAAATAACTTTGTTAAAAAGTAGGCGTGGTCATAACCGATTTCAATAAATTTTAGCGTGTCTATTAACACAAGTTATAAAAGTGTATAACCAAGTTTCGTTATAATATCTCAATTATTTGTCGAGTTATAGGCTAAGAAATCTCGTATATTCCTTTGTCTAAAAAGAGGCGGTGCCCATCTTCCAAAATATTTATATTTGTTGTTTCCGGTCTATTGTGGAACTCATGCCACAAAATTTCTATGAATTATCTCTATATTTGACAAAGATATCGCTTAAAATGTTTTTATTAGGCCACTTTATAATACACATATATAAAAGTGGGCGTGGCCGTCAACCGATTTTAACTATTTTCCGTCCAAACGTTTGCCTAAGTAAGTAAATCACGCGCACCAAATTTCATCGATATATCTTCAAGGGTTTCTGAGTTATAACATATAAAACTTTCAAGGTTTGACCCTTAATAAGTGGGCGTGGCACCGCCCATTTTCCAAAATTTCATCAAATTTCTTCCTAGGGGCCTGAGCTGAACACGTGGCTAAAATTTCATCGCTCCAGCTATATTAGTGACTGAGATACCAAATTTCCAATTTTTTCTATATAGGAAAAGTGGGCGTGGTCATGGTCCGATTTCACCCATTTTCAATACCAACCGTCCCAGTCTCGATACCAACTTGCATTTCAAATTTCATCAAAATATCTCAATTTTTGAGCGAGTTAGAGTGTTTACAGACGGACGGACATGGCTCAATCGATTTCTCTTTTCACCCTGATCATTTTGATATATATAAGTCTATATCTATCTCGATTATTTCATTCTGTTACAATCCACCGTTATGTGATTAAAACTATAATACTCGGTGTACTAGTACAGCTGAGTATAAAAAAGAACCAATACTCAACGCGCAACAACGTAGGCAAGCAACAGTGTGTGGGTTAAGTCAAATTGTCGATTAAACAAGTAAGGAAGCCTAAGTTCGAGTGGAATCGAACATTAGATACTCAGCTGTATGCTTTCATTGTTTGTTTGCGTTTGATGGAAACACGGTGCACTTAATATAAAGCGAGTGCTGCATAAAATGGGCGTAGCCACGCCCATTTTCTAAATTTTTATCAGTCATCCAACTAAGCATATGAATATTATTCTTTGTGCAAAATTTCATTCCTTTATGACTTCTAGTTATAAAGATGTCACGTTACAAATTCCCAAAGAGTGTTCCAGATATATCTTTCTTAAAAAGTAGGCGTGGTCATAAACCGATTTCAATAAATTTTTGCGTGGCTATTAAAACATGTTATAAAAGTGTATAAACCAAGTTTCGTCATAATATCTCAATTATTTGTCGAGTTATAGGCTAAGAAATCTCGTATATCCCTTTGTGTAAAAAGAGGCGGTGCCACGCCCATTTTCCAAAATTTTTCTATTTGTTGTTTCCGGTCTATTGTAGAAATCATACCACAAAATTTCAATGAATTATCTTTACATTTGACAAAGATATCGCTTAAAATGTTTTTATTAGGTCACTTTATAGTTCCCATATATAAAAGTGGGCGTGGTCGTCAACCGATTTCGCTAAAATTTTCAACATGTATTACCACAAGTAATAAAAGTGTACACACCAAGTTTAGTCATTATATATAAATCATTTGTCGAGTTATGGGCTCAGAAATCTCGTATATTCCTGTTTATAAAAAGAGGCGGTGCCACGCCCATTTTCCAAAATTTTTGTGTTTTTCGTTTTATGTCCGCAGTTGGACTCCTGCTATAAAATTTCAATGATATATCTTTATATTTGACAGAGATATCGCTTAAAATGTTTTTATTAGGTCACTTTATAAGACCCATATATAAAAGTGGGCGTGGCCCTCAACCGATTTCGGAAATTTTTCGTCCAAATATTTGACTAAGTAAGTATATCACGCGTACCAAATTTTGTCGATATATCTTCAATGGTTTCTGAGTTATGACATATAAAACTTTCAAGGTTTGACCCTTAATAAGTGGGCGTGGCACCGCCCATTTTCCAAAATGTCAACAAATTTCTTCCTAGGGGCCTGAGCTCAACACGTGGACAAAATTTCATCGCTCCAGCTGTATTAGTGACTGAGATACCAAATTTCCGATATTTTCTATATAGGAAAAGTGGGCGTGGTCATGGTCTGATTTCGCCCATTTTCAATACCAACCGTCCCAGTGTCGGTACCAACTTGCATTCCAAATTTCATCAAAATATCTCAATTTTTGCGCGAGTTATCGTGCGTACGGACGGACGGACGGACGGACGGACATGGCTCAATCGATTTCTCTTTTCACCCTGATCATTTTGATATATATAAGTCTATATCTATCTCGATTATTTCACTCTGTTACAATCCACCGTTATGTGATTAAAACTATAATACTCTGTGTACTAGTACAGCTGAGTATAAAAAGGCCATGGACCTGGTTGACTAATACACTTATGTACAAATTTTTATTTACATACATACATATGTATTAACAAACATATTTATGTTTAAATATATATAAGCTTAAAACCACGCTTGGTGGACAATGGCGCTAAAAAAATAGTACCTAAAGTTAAATGGAACCTGCGCCACCGGAAACAAGCACCCGTTGAACTCTGTCGCAAGCATTTGAATTGCCCGATGGTGACGATAACGATTTTATGCTAAGTTTAGTAGGTACCCTGCAGCGAAAGTCCAAACTAGTCAGCCAACCTACAAGTTAACTGACTAGATAAATTATGGAAGTTGCCCAACTAGATTCATAGGGGATAAATTGAGATTAGTTATGAAACAAGAAGTTTTGCCAAAAAAAGGGTTTTAAATTAAAAACGAATGTATCCGGGGTTTCTGGAGGTTGCAATGAACACGTATGCAGTAAAAGTAAAGCAACTTCTTTATTGTTGTTGTAGTATTCGAACCCTGCGTAGTAGCCCCCTTGTAGATTTAGTTGGTTGCAAATTGTACGATCATTAAATCTGGTGAATGCCACAAATATAACATAGTTTGAGATGTTAATATAGCCCTGTATATTAGATACTACTTCAGCAATAGAAAAAAATACATGATATGTTTGTATAAAGTCAGAAAATCATCAATATAAATGTCAAGCTTAGAATTGTCAACGCAGGGCCGTGCGCACGGGGGTTTTTGGGGGTTAAAACCCCCCCATGACCAAATCTAAGTTGCAATGATTTTGCAAAAATTTTCAAAACAGAGTTTATAAATTTTGCATTGAATCTTGACTCATAATTTTTGACAAAATTAGTACAATAATTCATAAAAGTGCGAATAATATGCCACCATATCACAAATTCTGTATCAAATACAGAAAAATTTTTACAACCAAAAAAATTTCTTGCGTATAGTTTTAAGCATCAGATTATGCAGTTTCAGAAAAGCTAGAGAAACATTTAAATTTATGATGTATGGGTCTGGATATCTTTTTCAGCAAATATGTTGATCTTAGCGAAAAATGTATGCGAATGCAAACCAAAATTAAAAACCCCCCAAGGCTAATTCCTGCGCACGGCCCTGGGTCAACGTGTTACTTATTCACAATGTTAATGTTAATTTGCCTAAATATTTAATATGCAAGATACCAATCTAATGTGCCTGAATTCTTTAATTTAAATATCATATTCTAATAACTAAATAAATGTATTAGAAACTTTATTTTGCAATTTTTATTTTCATTAGAGTAGCATGTAAAACTAGTCAGTCAACTGGTATAGTTCTGACATCTACACTGACTAGTCAGCAAATTGGTATGATGCTGGTGTGTATACTGACTAGTCAGTCAAGTGGTATGATGCTGGTGTGGATACTGACAACTGCCATTTCCTAGGTCATCACCGTGTTAAAAATACCAGTTGCTAATATGGAAAAAAGATAGATGGCCAACTAGTTGTCAAATAGTTTACAACTAGTTGATTTCGCTGCAGGGTACTAAATATGTTCATTTGTATGTGTTGGCGGGCAATGTTTGGCACAACGACAAAATTGCAAAAAGTAAGAAGAGGAAGAAAAAATTAGAAGAAATTAAAAAAATAATAACAATAATAATAAGAATATTATAAGTTCATAAGAGAGCATGTATTATACATATGTGTACCCAGTAGTGGGTTTAAATTATATTTAAATTACTCCAACAAGATGTTTCAATATTCTTTGAAAATGTACTCTGTTGATTAAGGGTAATACAATGTACAGACCATGCTAAATCAAAAATCGTAGAAGGTTTCTAATAATGAAGACCACGCCAGGAAATTTAAAATGCATGATAATAATTCGATGTATTCTAGATCTAATCAACTTCTATTCTGGGTGCAGTTTCATACAAAAAAAACCATTCTTTGTCATTGCAAAATTATGCTGCTAATTGGGAGCTGAAATTCTCTGGGTATAAACAATAGTAACGCTTCCAAAAAGGGGGTTCAGATCTTAGCCTACAAGTGCTAAAAGAATGACCTCAATAGCAGCACGGCGAGTTTCGGCTATTAACTACACGGTACGTAACTATACAAGAGTATGTATGTATTAACTCTGTATGTATGTACTTTTCTGGATCACTTTTACTTTCGTTCTGACCACGGGCGATTAAGGTAAGACGTAAATGAAGAAAAATCGAAGGAGTGTGGTGTATGTGAGAGGTACCAGCAAATAAAATTGTAAAAGTACATAAACACGTAACGGAAAATAAAAAACAGAAAAACTACCATCCGCTACCTACCCCACCAACTACCCAGCAAACACAGTCTCTAACGTTAGAAATTTTGTCGAGATTACCTTAGATAACTAGTGTAATTCTCTATATATTCTCAAATCGCTAACTAGGGTTGAAAACTACACTAGAATTCGATTAGCGAGTGATTAGAGAAGGAGCCAAATCTCACGCCTTATATCAATTCTCAATATATTTCTGTGATATATTGAATATACATACATATATTGAAATTAGATACTAAAAAATGGTAAAGTTAATATTACCGCAGTACAATGTTTTCCATTAAAAAGTACAAGAAGTACCTTTAATTTAAATAATAAGACTGAGTTTTGTTTAAATTTCAGTTCTTATAAATGTGGTAAACATATACATGTCAATATATATAATCATATGCAATTTAGGCACATATTGCGTTAATAAAATCAAAACAATGAAAATATCATGTAAAAGGAGACAAAGCTTTGTTTTTCATTTCAATTGGAAGTACTTGCAAATTCTGATTAGAATCTCATTAGAGAACTACATTAGAATTCGATTCGAGAATTATAATTTTCTCGATTTGAGAATTAGGTACCCTTTTGTTTGAGAACGCTATGATTCTCGATAGATTTTCGAGTCGTCCTCTAACGTTAGAGGCTTGAGAATGAGGCTAGTTCTCGAGTCATTCTCAAATCGATAACTAACCTCAGTGTTTGTTGGGTAGTAGCCATAAAGGGGTTCAGCAGTAAAAAATAAAGCCAGCCAGGCTGCTTCGTACTCGTGTCGAACGGGAACATGCACTCAATTCATTCGCCTTTGCTTTTGGCTATTATGCAGAATATGTACATACAAACGGCTATACGCCTAAAAGCATATTAACATTTCTTACCTGTAATAAAGTGCGCCACAACTTCAGTGGTCAGTTCATTTTGAACCGCTTCTATGTACGGACGCGTTGGTGCAAGCTTAATAGGAAACTCGACAGCGACCTTTGTTGAGCGGTAAAAAGGTTTAGTTGAAAGTGGTATACTACATACATATAGAGCAAACATATGCATACATATGCATATGTATATGTTAATTGAAAGCTATAGGAAATTTAAAGAAAATATTTATGAAAAGTGAAAATATTTAATTGAATTATTTACTCAAGCTATTAATTAAATTAAATATTAATTCTGTGACGATAATATTAAATAAACTTCAAAATGCAATCCTGTGGCATGAGTGTAATTAAATACATATTATTCGCCTTCAATATTTTGTTTGCGGTAAGTCAATGCGGATAAACAACTGTTTTTGTTTATTAGCACTATATAATGACTTTATTAATTTGTCATTATTAAAAACTATGCAAAACTAGAAAACTTAAGCAATGTTAGGAAAAATACAAGAATAAGTATTTAAATGTAAAACAAAATAACAAAAAATCCAATTTGAAAACTACAAATTATTAATTAATTCAAACCCACCTTTGAAAATTATGTTTGGAATTCCTGATTTAACGCATTAACATTTGCAATTGAATGACAATGAAAATTTTCCTTCATTGACTCTGAAAGTCGAACTTTAATAAAAAATTTTAAAGCGTATTCTTTCAAAGGATGAAATTAACGTTTTAGTTATGTCCTTAAATGGGGATACAAGTAATGAAGTAAGAAATTTTCCCAGAGTTTCCGTCTCCGTAGAAGAGCCGTAATTCAGGCCAAACGTTTAGCAACGATCCGAAACTGCAAACAAAAATACCATCCGACGATTTTCAGGGTCGATTGAAAGAATTCCAACTTTGGAAAAAGGCCTATACACTCAAAAAAAAAAAAAACTTCTCACGATCAAAGAAATATTTTTTCTTATTTTGAATACGCGTTCCAGTACAAAGTTTTCCTTGTTTTGAGTAAATTTTCTCAAAAATGTGCGAAAAATATCCAAAAATATTCAAACAAATTCTTTGCCATGATCATTTATAGGGAAATTTAATTTATCACAATTAAAGAAATATAATCTTAAAAACAAGGACAAGTTGGTAATGGAATGGTGCTTACGAAATTTTTCCTAATTTTGATGTATGAATTTCTTTAAAATAGGTACATATATGAAACCATGGTAACGCATTTTTTACTCAAAACAAAGAAAATAATTTGCAATATAGGGAAGCAATTTATTTGACCCCTCCATATAATTTTTTTTTCTCAGTGTAGTAAAAATAAATTTTTTTTTGTATTGTCAACTTGGGAGTCCTTAGTCGAATATTTTTATTGCTTGGTACCCCTATTGCTAGTGCCGATTACACTGTGCGATAGACCAATATACATATAGTAAAACCCCCAAACCGTGTTGCTCCCTGAGGTCAAATTTTTTTTATTGCCATTTTAAACTTGCGAAATTTGGTCTGAGTGATTTTTAAATAAAGTAAAAAAGGGTTAAAATAAATATTGTATAGAAATTTGTTGTTAGGAAATATATAGTAAAATTACACGGGCTGACGCAGAATAGATATATTAACCTCAACACGCCCACGAAAGCTCGCATAGATACATTTTTTAGAAATAGGGTTAAAAGAGGCTTAAATGTTCTAGAAAATGATTCGCAATGAAATTTCACTAGGTGTTCCCTTAAAAAAATCTTTGTACAAAGAACCTAGAAGAGCCATTCCGCCCCAGACAATAACCCTCAATTTATGTCACAGTGTTACCTATCTCATTTAGCCCTTTTCGAGGGTTGTGATTCGGGTAGTGTGTTACATGTAGATACCCAGTTATCGCTATCGTCAGAGTTTGAGTCATTCGCTTGAGACTCGAATGATGGTCCTACTGCTCCATCCTCAACGTCTATCGTACCTACCAGGAATTTTGCTCAAATGCAAATTTCTGCAGTTAAAATTTTCATTGAAATTAAAAGTTGATGTAAAAGTTGTTATTCAGTATACGTAATTAAACTTCGTGTTTTTGCTGCCTGCTGCTTGAGTCGGAACAAAAAATGTAGTCAATATACTTAGCTTAGTCTAATAAAACTAATCTTTCAATAAATATGTACATATCCCAGAACGCCCCTCGATAAAAAATTAAACATAGACATACATATGTATATCAAAGAAGTTTCATGAATTTACTCAAAAAAATTATGACCAAAACCCAAAGCGGTATTTGACGCATAAAAAATTTTTATAACGATTATTGAGGTGTCATTATATTTAATTGCATATGTATTTAATACATATGTAGGTATGTATATGAACATTTGAACATACATTCATGAATATGCACATATTTATGTACAATTTTGGTATAAATTTAAAACTTTTTTGGTCGATATACACTGAGAGAAAAAAAATATATGGAGGGGTCAAAGAAATTGTTTACCTATTTTGAACACTACTTTCTTTGTTTGGAGTAAATTTTCCTTAAAACATGTTAAAAGGTTTATAAAATATTGTTGTTACATGCGTTACCATGGTTTCATATACTTTTTTTTTAAAAAAATTCATACATTAAAATAATGAAAAATTCTTTAAGCGCCATTCCATTCCCAACTTTCCTTGTTTTGAAGACTTGATTTCTTTAATTTTGAGAAATTAAATTCCCATACAAATCCCCATGGCAACGAATTTGTTTGAATGTTTTTTTATGTTTTTTCCACATTTTTGAGAAAATTTACACAAAACAAAGAAAATTTTGTATTGGGACGCGTGTTCAAAATAAGGAAAATTATGTCTTTGATCGAGAGAAATTTTTTTTTTGAGTGTATAGGACACGACCGAAAAATTTTTAAAATTTAAACTTTGAAAAGTTTAAAAGATTTTTTTAAAAGATTTTTAAACTTTTAAGGTTTAGTTTTTATTCTAAATTAAGATTTATTTTAAGAACTTCAAAAGTTTAAAATGTAAACCTTTTTTTGGTTTAAATTAAAAAATAATGTCTCTTTTCTCCATTGTATCTGCCACACAGTCGTTCATTCAAATTGTCTAATAATTATAAATGAGCCATTTATATTGTTCATTTCTCGAAAAAGCAAGTTGGAATTTCAAATCAAAAATTAAAATTTTTTCGTTGAAATAAAACCTTACTACCATTGAAAGTTTAAAATTTAAACCTTAAAAGTTTAAACGAGAAAAAGTGTAAGATTTAAAACAAAAAAGTATGAAATTTATTCCAAACAAGTAAGGAAGCCTAAGTTCGAGTGGAATCGAACATTAGATACTCAGCTGTATGCTTTCATTGTTTGTTTGCATTTGATGGATTTTATATAAAGTTAGTGCTGCATAAAGTGGGCGTAGCCACGCCCTTTTTCAAAATTTTTATCAGTCATCCAACTAAGCATATGAATATTATTCCAAGGAGGCGGTGCCACGCCAATTTTCCAAAATGTTTCTATTTTTTGTTTCCGGTCTATTGTAGAACTCATGCCACAAAATTTCAATGAATTATCTTTACCTTTCACAAAGATATCGCTTAAAATGTTTTTATTGGGCCACTTTATAATACCCATATATAAAAGTGGGCGTGGCCGTCAAACCGATTTCTCTAAAATTTTGAACATGTATTACCACTAGTAATAAAAGTGTACACACCCAGTTTCGTCATTATATATAAATTATTTGTCGAGTTATGGGCTCAGAAATCTCGTATATTCCTGCTTCTAAAAAGAGGCGGTGCCACGCACATTTTCCAAAATTTTTGTGTTTTTCGTTTTATGTCCGCAGTTGAACTCCTGCTTTAAAATTTCAATGATAGATCTTTATATTTGACAGAGATATGGCTTAAAATGTTTTTATTGGGCCACTTTATAATACACATGTATAAAAGTGGGCGTGGCCGTCAGCCGATTTTGGAAATTTTTCGTCCAAACATTTGCCTAAGTAAGTATATCACGTGTACGGAATTTCATCCATATATCTTCAACGGTTTCTGAGTTATGACTCATAAAACTTTCAATGTTTGCCCCTTAATAAATGGGCGTGGCACCGCCCATTTTCCAAAATGTTTGTGTTTTTTGTTTTATGTCCATAGTTGTACTCATGCGACAAAATTTCAATGATAGATCTTTATATTTGACAGAGATATCGCTTAAAATGTTTTTATTATGTCACTTTATAATACACATATATAAAAGTGGGCGTGGCCGTCAACCGATTTTAACAATTTTCCGCCCAAACGTTTGCGTAGGTATGTAAATCACGCGTACCAAATTTCATTGATATATCTTCAACGGTTTCTGAATTATGACAAATAAAACTTTCAATGTTTGACCCTTAATAAGTGGGCGTGGCACCGCCCATTTTCCAAAATTTCATCAAATTTCTTCATAGGTACCTGAGCTCAACACGTGGGTAAAATTTCATCGCTCTAGCTATATTAGTGACTGAGATACCAAATTTCCGATTTTTTCTATATAGGAAAAGTGGGCGTGGTCATGGTCCGATTTCGCCTATTTTCAATACCAACCGTCCCAGTGTCGATGCCAACTTGCGTTTCAAATTTCATCAAAATATCTCAATTTTTGCGCGAGTTAGAGTGTTTACAGACGGACGGACGGACAGACGGACGGACGGACGGACGGACATGGCTCAATCGATTTCTCTTTTCACCCTGATCATTTTGATATATATAAGTCTATATCTATCTCGATTATTTCATTCTGTTACAATCCACCGTTATGTGATTAAAATTATAATAATAATCCCGGGATCCCGCCCTTTTTGACACCCCGAAAATCCCGGGATCGCTAGAATTTTATCCCGGGATTTTCGGGATAAGATAAGGAGAGAATATTCCGCTATTATAGCAAAGAAAAGTTATATTTTATATAATTTTTATTGGTCTCAGATCTGTATACTAATAGCATTTCCTATTCTGAATGAAAATGTTGCATTATTACATTGCAGCATTATGAACATGTGTCATGTGCCCTATTAAAGTGTTGAATTTTTCATGTGATTAATGAAACAAAAATAATGCAACCTTTTATTTGTGCTAAGAGCAGAAAATGTTGCCCATAGTCGGGCCAGTTTTATATTTTGTCAATAGAACAAACATCCCCAAAAAAGTGTTGTGTCTGTGTAGAAGAGAACAAAAAATGTGACAGCCGGAAGAAAGTGCGACATTTTTTCTAGAATAAAAAAGTCCATTAGTTAAAGTAAGGATTAAAATTTTTTATTTTTTTTTAATAATTAAATTTTTTTGTATTGAAGTACGCGTTGTAAGGAAACGTACGTTAGGTATTTTTAAAGCTTTTAGCTTGTGGCAAAATTCATTCGATAATTTCTATTTCCTGATTTTTGGTCATTTATTTCTCAAATGTTTTTTGGAATTTTCCCACATGGAAAGTAAATAATGGAAGAAAATGGAAACAAAATTTTAATTAGACTTGATAGTCTTACAACACTGTACTAAAATTAAATACGCAGCTGCATACTCGGAATTCATATCAAAATTTTGCCTCCGATATTTATCTATTCAGAAGTTGCATTAATTTTCTGAATTTTTCGGCAAGCTTGGAAATATCAATAATTTTTCTTTGCACTTTAAAGTTGTATCGTTCCTCGAAATATATATTTCCTTTTTTCAACCCCAAATGTGGGAAAATAATACTGGTCGAAAAATGTTTGTAACAGAAATAAAATTCTACGTTTCAAAAGGATTTCGGTGTAGTTTTTGAGACATTCATGTCCAAAAAGGCGAAAAACGCAGTTTGTGGCCATATTCACTCCTCAATATTTTTAAAACTACTCACTTTCATTAAAAACTGATTACATCTATTGAAAGCACGATCATTTCTTTTGAAGACAACGTAGATATCCGAATAAGATACCCGAAAAAGGAAAGCGCTGTTTTCAAGAGAAATGATCGTTCTTTCAATAGCTGCAATCATCTTTTAATGAAAGTAAATAATTTAACAGATTGAGCAGTGAATATAGCAAAAAATCGCATTTTTCATCTCTTTGGACACGAATATCTCAAAACCTAAACGCATTACCGAAAATCCGACTTCAAATTCAGAATCAGCGCACCGAAATCCTTTAGAAAAGTAGAATTTTATTTGAGTTAGAAAATTTTTTGGAAATATTGTCGGCCTGTGTAATTAAAGTCCAAATCCCGGGATAAATCCCGGGATCCCGGGATTTAAAAAATAAATCCCGAAAATCCCGGGATCGTAAAAATCGGAAAAATTGGAATCCCTAGTCCTGTAGCTCATACGTTCTAATGTCGCTCGGTCATTAACGCCACCGGGTGAACATTAAAAATAATTACAGTTGCACTTCATATTTGTTCTTTATATCATTAGTCCAATGCTAATGCAACTCTTTTTTTGTAATAGGCCTTATATTATGGTCAGACGTGCAAAATTAATTGAGTCAATTAAGCTTAAATTAAATTGCATCACTGAATTTGATGTTCAAAAATATTCAATTAAAATTACACGCAATTAAATATTATAAAGTAGGAGCGAAAAAGGAGTCTCGAAATAATCCCACGTGGTGTTAAAAGGAATCTGAAAAACTCCCCAGAGAAGTATTTAATTATGCATTCTTAGTGTTAAATTTTTTATCCTTTGAATATAAAATAAATATTCTTTGCAGTTCCATAAAGATTTGTTAATATACTTACTTAAATCTAATCCGGCAATTTATTTCGTAGGATTTATTTTATTAAATATATGGTGGGATGGGATGTAGACTTTTTAACGACAGTTCATTTATCAATTTAATCATAAATAAATAAATAATGAATTAACTGGTTTGTGTGGTAAATAAAGCCGAATTATGCCTTTGAGTTGCTCTTAATAGTCTGAACATAATATAAAGGTGATAAATCTAGAGGACCTGCTGGTCCTGGAATATTGAAAGTAACTTTATTTCAGTATAGTACATTATAATGCGCTGAAAATCTTGCCGGTAGCAGAACATACATACATACGTGCATAGCCGCATTGTCCAATCAATAAAAAATATAGCTAATTGCCTTTGAGTTTTTTTTTATGTCGGAACATACATAGCTAATGTTAAAGTTGCATGTTCTTTTGATTACTTACATATATGTACATATATATGTATAGTAGATACATGTACAATGTATGGATGTACATATGTACATATTTTTGAACTTAAACATCACAAGACCGCGGTAAATCAAACTACGCCGTACATTTAAAATATTTGTGGTAATGAAAGTTTGGAACCAATAAATACGTGCACCATGTACATATCGATGCCTTACTTTCTCAACCTCGTATCTTAAATAAGGAAACTTTTCAGGAAACAAAAAAAACTGTTTATTTTTTTACCGTCGGTTTTTATGTAAAAATTTTAATGCAATTATTAAGACATGAATTATAACTATGTGCACAATTAAAAATTATATACTTATCTATGTTCGTTTACGCATAAAACGATTTTTTTAAGATACGAGTTTGCTGCATTAACGATAATTTCATTTTTGAAACTTGATTTATAAGTTACTCGTTTGCTGCACTTATATGCATACAACGAAGATACTTCAAAACTATTAAATAAAAACAATATTTTGCTTAAATTCAATGTTTTATTTGTTAGAGGATATTATAAAAAAAAACAAGTAAGGAAGCCTAAGTTCGAGTGGAATCGAGCATTAGATACTCAGCTGTATGCTTTCATTATTTGTTTGCGTTTGAGGGAAATACGATGTGATTTATATAAAGCGAGTGCTGCATAAAATAGGGGTAGCCACGCCCATTTTCAAAATTTGTATCAGTCATCCAACTAAGCATATGAGTATTATTCTTTGTGCAAAATTTCATTCCTTTATGACTTCTAGTTACAAAGATATCACGTTACAAATTCCTAAAGGGTTTTCCAGAAATATCTTTGTTGAAAAGTAGGCGTGGTCATAAACCGATTTCGCTAAATTTTTGAGCATGTATTACCACAAGTTATTAAAGTGTACAAACTGATTTTCGTCATAACATCTCAATTATTTGTAGGGTTATAGGCTCAGAAATCTCGTATATTCCTGCTTCTAAAAGGAGGCGGTGCCACGCTCATTTTCCAAAATGTTTGTGTTTTTCGTTTTATATCCGCAGTTAGACTCCTGCCATAAAATTTCAATGATATATCTTTATATTTGACAGAGATATCGATTAAAATGTTTTTATTAGGCCACTTTATAATACCCATATATAAAAGTGGGCGTGGCCGTCAACCGATTTTAAAAAATTTTCCGTCCAAACGTTTGCCTAAGTAAGTAAATCACGCGTACCAAATTTCATCGATATATCTTCAATGGTTTCTGAGTTATGGCATATAAAACTTTCAATGTTTGACACTTAATAAGTGGGCGTGGCACCGCCCATTTTCTAAAATTTTTGTGTTTTTTGTTTTTTGTCCGTAGTTGGACTCCTGCCGCAAAATGTCAGTAATATATCTTTATAATTGACAGAGATATCGCTTAAAATGCTTTATTAGGTCACTTTACAATACACGTATATAAAAGTGGGCGTGGCCGTCAACCGATTTTGACAATTTTTCCTCCAAACGTTTACCTAAGTAAGTAAATCACGCATACCAAATTTCATCGATATATCTGCTACGGTTTCCGAGTTAGGGCTTGTAAAAATTTTACAGTAAAACTTTCAATGTTTGACCCTTAATAAGTGGGCGTGGCACCGCCCATTTTCCAAAATTTCATCAAATTTTTTCATAAGGGCCAGAGCTTAATACGGGGGTAAAATTTTATCACTCTAGCTATATTAGTGGCTGAGATACCAAATTTCCGACTTTTTCTATATAGGAAAAGTGGGCGAGGTCATGGACCAATTTCGCCCATTTTTAATAGCAACCGTCCCAGTCTCGATACCAACTTGCATTCCAAATTTCATCAAAATATCTCAATTTTTGCGCGAGTTAGAGTGTTTACAGACGAACGGACGGGGGATGACAAAACGATTAATACGCCTTTAAATATACATGTATATTAAGATAAGAGTTTGACGCAGTTATGAAAAAAGCATTGATTGAGATACCAAGATATTTATTCCTATTTTTTTTGCTATAGACAGAATCTATTGAGGTAGGAATTTGTTGCAGTTATAGAACAGAAAAATAGGAATCGTTTGATATGAAAATCTCAAAATCGCATTTTTTTAAGATACGAGGTTGTGAAAGTAAGGCATCGATATGTAAATTTCTAATGCATGTACATATGTAAACAATGGTCATTAGCCGTTTCCCATTAGCCATTAGCCATTAGCCATTGGCCAACAGCTAACGCAATGTTGCTTATTTAAAGCTTTCGTGCAACGCGTTTGTTTGCATTTGAACATAAGCATTCGCTTGAGGTTTTATCACAAATTCTAATCTGACATTGAAACAACCTTTGAAGTAAATATGTACACTAATGTTGTGCCAGTCAAGATTCTAGTTGGAGTACTGAATTGTATAGACTTAAATATTTAATGATCCTTAATACTCACAACCACCACTACCCTTTACTACGTACGTAAAATCTATCAGCTATTACCAATAACCATAGGACGAAACAATTTCAAACGTTTGGCAAAATCATAATACTCAATTTGAGTTTCAGTCAACATTCTCAAATGATTCTGCAGCTTTAGTTATCAACTGAAATGTAGATACACTCAGAAAGACTTGAGAATTCCATTCCATTTGGTTCCATGTTTGCAATGAGTTTGAGAAAATAAAGTTCTCAATTCGAAAATCAGTCCAAGATACCACTATGAGCCATTTAGGTTGGGAAAGCTATCAAAGGACATTTACAGTCCTATTCTGAGCGTTACCGGAAAATTATTTTACTGGTAGGTTATGTTGCCGAAATTTGTTACCATCTTTTCAATTGGTATTCTGGCACAAATGGTAACGCTTTCAAAGCATTTCCATACGAACGCAATGGAATCGGGCTGAAAATGGTAACAAAATGTTCCCACGTATTGAGGTGGTAACTAAAGCTTAGTTAGTACCATTTTCTATCTACTATTATTTCCATGATTTTAACATTTCATTTGTGTATGTATGTATATAAGTGCTCTAGTAAATCTTATTTTATATGAAATAAAACTGACAATGTGAATTGAAAAAATTTTGTATGTTATTTTTTTACTAGATCGAGTTTATTTTTTAGGGGGGCCCATAAACTCGAACTGTCCCAGGGGCCCGGCTTGGCTCTCTGCGGGCCTGCGTACAAGAAATGCTCAAGAAATTTTTCTTGTGAAACTTTCTTGAGCGAGTATCGACCTCTCAAGAAATTTAATACACGGAAGTTGACATCAATTTCTTACATCTACTTCCATTCCGGCCATCAATATACCACAGTTTAGCAGTAATATAAGGTCATCCTCGTCGCTTTCGATGATTTCCTAAAATAACAACAAAATAAAACTATTGAAAACAAATATTTAAAGCTTTTATTTAATGTTTTTTAAGAACTTATCAATTTCTCATGTTTACAAAATGGTTTATTTTGTTTACGTTTTTGATGATCTTGTTCGTTTCACTTGGTATTCACGGTGGATAATAAACGTCAAAATTTCTTGCCTACTACTATTTTTCACTCAAGAAATAAAGCTAAAAATTTCTTGAGCTGTTTCTTGAGAGGTCGATACCAGCCTTAATTTCCTTGCTGCCAGAATACGAAAAGGGTGTTTAAAGTGCGAGGCTCTTTATTTCACCAGTAAAGTAAATTATGTTACCACACCGGAATAAGGCCGTTAAGATACTTTTTAGAACTACCAATTGAGAATTGAGAATATGATTAATTCTGAAAAGCTGCTAAGTTGACAGTTAAGAAAAATCTTGATTGATTCCATTAAATCTATGATTTAATCAAAGAAAAATCATTCCTTCCCTTTCACACACTTTATTCTTATTGACTACGAACAGTTGGAAGGGTAGTGACTACATTAAAAATTGAAATTTCATAAATTAATTCCATTAAATTGATCATTTCGTTCCACTGTGCGACGACACGCAACTAAATAATAAGCAAATCCATTTGATTGATATTTTCAGATATCAGGCTTGGGAATTTTAATAGCTGGTGCAATCGTCTTAGCCGATGTCAACCAATTTAGTCACTTTGTTGAGGGCAGAGTAACGGCGCCACCAATTGTGCTCATTGTGACCGGCTTGATTATATTTCTGATTGCGACTTTGGGTTGTTATGGTGCAATGAAGGAGTCACCAACGTTATTGCTCACGGTGCGTAGACTCTTTAGCTTTTCAACATAGTAAACGTAAAACAAAATTTTTGATTTCGATATTTCTTTCAACACTTTACTCCACCACTTTGCTCTCCTCAGTTTTCCGTATTGCTCGCCGTCATCTTTATTATTGAATTAGCTGTTGGTATAGCGGCTGCCATTTTCAAATCGGATCTTGAAATGATGCTGAAGAACTCTTTGCAAGAATCTATAAAACGTTCCAATAAGGATGATATGATGGCCTGGAATAATGTGCAACGCAAATTGATGTGCTGCGGTGTTGAAAATCCAGCCGACTGGCGTTCACTTAGCGCAAACAAGACTCTACCGCCCAGTTGCTGTCGTGAGAAGTACATTGATGAGGCGGTTGGACATTGCACCGAATCGCCGGCGTTGGGACGTGACAAATACTTTCAGGTGAGTACATAAATAAATAATAAACACGGCTAATAAATTGAAAAATTACCAAAATGTTATTTGCTTTACATATGTGCATATATCTACTCGTACTTATACATAAATACGTACATTTATTTGCAGGAGGGTTGCATTGGTAAATTAAAGGACCGCATCGATAAGAACGCAATGATTTTGATCGGTGTTGGAATTGGTATTGCGTTCTTACAAATATTGGGCATTATATTGGCATGTTACTTGGCTTCGACAATACGTCACGAACGCATGCAATAAATATGAAGCAATTTTAGGTAAGCGTTTTGATGCGATGAGTTCAAGTTGGTAGTTTTTTCATGCATACAGGTCAAACTTTCACTGTAGGTACTTAGTGGGAATATACAAATGTACATATGTAGGTATGTATATTTGTATTCACATGTGAAATTGGGGTCAATACATCAGACACATAATAAGCTTAAAGGTTGAACGTGCGTTGGTTTGGTTAAAGGTAGCGAAGGAGTAAATTGTAATTGATTTTTCCCAAACTTTTTAACTGGAATAATAATTTCCGTTTTACTTAAGTTTTCTAAATCAAAAAGCGTTACAACTCAAAATACAAAAATTTTCAGGAGAGGCAAAAAACTTTTTAATTTTTATAGGCAATCATATTGGAAAAGGCTACGTATAATAGTTATTTCTCAGTTAGAAAAGACTCTTATGGAAAAGATTTTTTGGCAGCCGCTAGAGATATATTCTGTGTACCAATTTATGGAAGAAACTCGATTTCGAAAAATTTTGAGTTGTAACGCTTTTTGATTTAGTGTGCGATATGTATGTATTGATTATTTTCAGTTCAGTAGGCCGAAGTGATACCCAGAAGTATAAAGGGTTATTATTTAAAAAATCATATAAGGCTATATAGTCCATGTTTCAACACCATTACGATGAACTATATTTTCCCTCACCTATCCCATAGGCTCTTAAAATATCTGTTTTGAATAATATCGAGGTTTTCATAAAAATTGTTGCAAAATATTTGCAAGCGGTCCCATATATGTATATTTGTATGTATGTAAATCCAGAATGAATGTAGTAGGTACTTAAGCTTTGATAAAACCTTAATAACACTTTATTTTTCTTTTTTTTATCATATTTCCAGACACTTCCAGTAAGCATTTTAAGCAACGAAATCATCAACGAAACTATTATTTTAAGCAACCAAACAATAAATAAACTTCTTTACATAATCAACATTTCGGACTTTCACACATTCCGAAGATAAACCACAATCACCGTCTGTCTATCTATGGATATAATAGTGTGTACACAATAAACTTATGAAAAACAAAACCAATAAATGTGTATTGCTGCTTTTGTAATATCTATTGTACTTATAAAATAAATTAATAAATTAGATAATGCCACTTATAACGATTTGATTTAATATTTGCTTGAAATTTATCCGTTATTGGGGCCTTTTCCGTTTCAATGCCATTTCGTTTTGCTTATTTTGAGCACCATCTGTTGTGCAGTAGTAACAACTATCAACAAAATGTGTTCAATGAGGCAAAAGCAAAGTATCGATATATGTATACATATTGGGCGATAAGCCAATATTATCGAATTTTCTTACGCAAACAAAAACCTTTTTAAGAGATTTTACAAAATGTTGTTTAAACAATTGAAACATACATACATACATGCATATTTACCAACTCATATATTTGCTTTCAATAACTTGATTACTAAAACATAAGTCTTTTTAATGATTTGTACAATCCGCATTCGATAAGAAATTGATAACTTGCAGTCATGGAGGAACAATAATGTTCCTCCATGCTTGCAGTTCACATCGCTAAAGGATAGTGCATCGTAGGGATGGGCAAATTGGAAAAATATATCGATATATATTATATCGATATTTCAAAAAACATCGATTTATGCCGTGTAAAAACATCGATATATCAATATATCGAAAGGGGCGGCTTTACATTAAGGAACCACGTTCCGCTAAAAACCACTTCTTCACGGGGTTAGAGGTGCTCTCACAGATCTCAAAACTGAAATCCAAACTTGCCGGAGACTTATAGTTTACTAGATATTTGTTGTTAAATGTTCGATGGGTCTACAGATATTCTACGAATCCTGAAGTATAAACATAAAAATCATTAAGAATTGCTTGAAGAAGAAAGTAATGTAAATTCAAGCACCCGAACATTATGGTTATAACACTTCTTAAAAAATGTTCTGGTGTTAAATTCAAAGCGAATCAGAAATTTATGAAAAATATCGAATTTGGCTCGAAATGGCAAAAAATTATCGATTATCGATGCACGGTAATTCAAAATATCGTCGATATTATCGGCTGTACTATTTTAAAAATATCGATATATTGATATATCGATATATATCGCCCAACCCTAGTGCATCGGCAAACAGCTGAATTATTCAATGTAAACAACATCGTGCATGTAATTTTTGGTGGAAGAAAAATGGATATCGAGAATCTTATGAAGCATTATTGGGACTGTGCAGGTGCACTGGAACCGGCAACACATACACATAAATTACTAAAATCATATTACTTGACAAAGTGCCATAAATTAACCAAATCGAACATAGCAGTGCCGAAACAGAAATTCTCTCGCACAACCATGTGCCGCAAATGTTCCAGCAAATGGAATGAGTCCGATTTTAGCATGAAGCTTAAGCCACAAGAAATCACATATAGCAGCAAGGTGAAGAAACAAATAGCAAAGCTATATAATGCAAAACAGAGTATCGAACAGCGAAGAGCATTGACGCGAAAGCAACGTAAGAGGGCTAAATGGCTGGAAAAGCGTGTGAGGAATAGTATGGTGAGTACCTAAATTTATAAATAAGAAGTTTGAAAAGATGACTTGTCGAAGAGCAACGAAGCCGACTTGATTACTATTTTAATGTAATGATAAGGTCAAAACTTTGCCTATTTTTTAATATGAATATGTCCTCAATGAAACAGGATGTCCCATATTTAAACACAAATGTCTGCGTGTGTCCGTGTCTATGCTTGAGGCGACTAAAAAGAAACTCTTCGTTCTATGTTTTTCAGTTCCTTCTTAGATATTTAGGTAAATACATACATATAGTACTAAACATTCAATTGATTTTAGGAAATGCAATGTGAATTTTGCAAACATAAAACTGTCATACCGATGCATAAGCAAACCCGAAAGGAGCGTGATGCAAGTAAAAATCAAACCGCAGAACTGGATGAACAAAATACGGCGGAACAAATAGCATCTGCGACAGTGAAACTTAAAAAGAAGAAAAAGCAAAAGAGCAATGACAAAACTGCTGGTATTAAGGTTGAGAAAGTAAACAAGCTTGTGGTTAAGAAAATAATACCTGGAGCGAACGACACCAAAATTACCAACACAAATGAGAAGCATAAAACAACCAAAAGTAAATTGAAGCAAAAACAGGACAAAACAGCAGCTGCGATAACGCCATCAAAACCAATTGAAAAGAGAGTGAGCGAAACCAAAGTTCTCAATAAGCCCAAAAACACTAACGCCAAGCTAAGTCAAGCTCTTAAGGTTAAAAAGAAGTCAAAGAAGAATATAGCTGTCACGCCGAAAAATCAATCCAAAACACAACAACAGAATTCACTGTTGCAACTTGCGGCTCTACTGAAATCTCAAGCGTCAAACAAATCTGGAGACAAAATCGCTCAGAAGCGTTTGGAATCATTGCTGAAATAGGAGGTACTTTAATAGTATTTATTCGAATATACGAATAAATTATTCGAATTACGAATACCTTTCGAATAAAAGGAGTTTTTTTTCGAATAATTTTTATTCGAATAGTCCCATCCGTAATACGTACATACATAAGTATGTAAGCAGTATACCTACATATCTATTTGGATAAAACCTCATGCATACATATCTACACGTTGATTACTCATCTTCGCGCGCTTTTCAACTCTGGCTCAATTTATTAAAGCGTATTATGCTTAGATTTACTGATTGTTGCACAAAATTAGCTTAAAAAATATTACTTAATACACACCAACTCATACTATTGTTTCATATTGTTTAATTGCGCAATTCGATTAAATGAAGGTCATTGATATTTGCGAATAATGAAAAAAAATTAACTGCAGTTTTGATGGAGCTAAACGTTAGAATTTTATATGCATCCTAATATCCAAGGTTAAACATTACCCAGAAGAAGGATAATTTACATTAAAAACTTTATCTCATCTATATTTACATACATACATATGTCCACATAGAAACTATGTAAGTTAATCTCTTTCAATCAACAAAACTCTCACCTATGGCGTATTTTTGTAGCTCCTCATAGGCCCGGTTCCACCAACGTGACTAAAGCTAAAACTAAGTTTTGACTTAAGTTAGCCCAGATTTGGGGCTAACTTACTTTTCGGTTTCACCAAATAGTCTAAGGCCCGGTTTCACCAACCGGTCTCAACTTAGTTAAGCCGATTTTTTTACGTTTTCAGTTTCACCATGCAACTGAGCTAAGTCACAAGTTAGTCAGCTTTTGTCTTGACTAAAAATAAACTAAGGCCCGGTTTCACCAACCGGTCTCAACTTAGTTAAGCCGTTTTTTTACGTTTTCAGTTTCACCATGCAACTGAGCTAAGTCACAAGTTAGTCAGCTTTTGTCTTGACTAAAAATAAACTAAGAATTTGAGTCGATTTAGCAAATTCAACTACCAAAAGAGCGAATATGTATGACAAAAAAAAAGAGCAAATACAGCAACCAAAAAACCCAGTATTCGCCATAAAAGGTTGGTTACAAAGCTATTTTCTTAGACTATTTGGTGAAACCCAAAAGTAAGTTAGCCTCAAATCTGGGCTAAACTAAGTCTAAACTTAGTTTTAGCTTTAGTCACGTTGGTGAAACCGGGCCTAAGAATTTGAGTCGCTTTAGCAAATTCAACAACCAGAAGAGCGAATATGACAAAAAAAATGAGCAAATACAGCAACCAAAACAACCAAAAAAAACCCAGTATTTGCCATAAAAGGTTGGTTGCAAAACTATATTCTTAGACTATTTGGTGAAACCGAAAAGTAAGTTAGCCCCAAATCTGGGCTAACTTAAGTCAAAACTTAGTTTTAGCTTTAGTCACGTTGGTGAAACCGGGCCTAAGAATATAGTTTTGCAACCAACCTTTTATGGCAAATACTGGGTTTTTTGGTTGCTGTATTTGCTCATTTTTTTGTCATATTCGCTCTTCTGGTTGTTGAATTTGCTAAAGCGACTCAAATTCTTAGTTTATTTTTAGTCAAGACAAAAGCTGACTAACTTGTGATTTAGCTCAGTTGCATGGTGAAACTGAGGGCCTTTTCACATTACTCGGTACGACATCGAATCGACATTTTTTGCTCGGTATTTTCAGCTTACCGAAACGATTCCGCGTTGCTGTGTTTTTCACACTTGTGGGAATACTTTCGGTGCGTAATCGGCAGAAAATAGGAAAAAAACATCGAAATTTGCAAAACAAAATTTTTAACTTCAACAAATCACTCAATAATAACAATAATGTCTTCTAGCGAAGACGAAGACATTATAACTTGCTACATTTATAGCCGAAACGAGTTTTTTACTGACTTTGTTCTTCTTCTTTTATTACGCCGCAAAATGTCTGCAGTAATTCCTCAAATTTTACTGACCGGTCTTACCGCGTTGCGGTAAAAGCGATAATTTAAATATACACACTAAATAGAGACTACCTAACAGTCGAAGCCACATACGGGTCGGATTGTTCCTTCTGTTAAACGAAAACAAAACAGAATTGCGAGTGCCAAGCATAAAAAATCGAAGCTTTATCAAACGGTGGCGTGACTATGCGAGGAACCTGTTGTTGATCGACAACAACAACCATTCGTTGACAACGGAAAGACAACGAATATCCCTGCAGGCAAAGCAACTCATTGTAAAATAGAATTCTACCTGTTGTGATGAGGTAGTTGGAGCTAAAATTAGACCAACTGGGCTTGTTTTACTCCATATGTGTTCTATGCATCATGGACTCGAACATTGACCAATTGGCTGCACGGACGCTATGCGAATATGTGCACACATCCATATAAGTAAATATATCTATGTATCCAGAAACATCGGTGGCACGGGAGACAACAATTAAGAAAAAACACTAAAGCTCTGGCTGTTCAAATAACGCAGCTGCATAGAGTATACCTGCATATGGACGTATGTATATATATATGTACCTCCGCTGCCACATGCACGCAAGTATAAGCTTCAATATTTCGCTGAACCAAAGTCAAGGCTACAGAATGGAACGATAAAAGTTAAATGGCAAATGGCGAGAAAATCAAACACAAAGTAACTTCAATAGATATACATACCTATTTACATACAAAAAATCATGTTTGATTGCTTATATTTACTATCTGTCTACATCGCCGCACTAGCTTTATATATGTAAGTATGTACCTGCCGTTGGTTGCGCCTCCAGCTTGGAATGTGGTAGCAACTTGTGAAACACTTACCTACACACTCGTTTAGGTACATGTCGATATGTTTGTCTTTAATGGTGTTGTTGTTTTTTGATTGAAGGGCAAACTGCTTATCATGAAGCCATTACACTAGGCTATAATAATTTTCCGAAGGAAATTTTGTTCATCATTGGCCATTGGCCTACCAGCTACGGCTAGCCTGTCTGTCATCTCACCACCCAAACCGGCCAAATAAAGTGTGTGCATAAAACTAATGCCACTATAATGAATGAAAATCTGGAAATAGTAGTTCCATTTACACACATACATACACGTTCATATTTCTGATGTTGAAGCTTTTATGCAGCTACAGAAAATTCCCAATAGACATCGTTGTTCGTGTGGTAGGTTCGTCTACTAAATTTATTGAATGGTTTTCTATACTTTAGTGTCCCCTTCATTAAAACATAAAATGTAGATGAATAAACTTAAATGGCATAATTAGCAGTTGGTGTTTAGTGTTGACAAAAACAGATTGGTAACTAGTTTTGTGTAAGCCCTGGTACCTGCTCAATGCCTTCTAGAAAGTTGAGAAGAGTACATAGTGGAACTTAGGATTGCGACGCTGTAGAAGAAATCAAACTGAGCACAAATTTGGCTTACAATACGCAGACTTAACGTTAACTCAAGCTTTTATTATCTTAAACATGAAATGATGATAAATTTATATTTATGTACAGTTATTATTATTGCCATTATTATTACGTGTTTGTGAAGGTAAGTAGCGTAACTGTACATATGTAGTATTTAACTGCCAATTTCATAACTCGTGCGCTTCAAGTCCCCAAAGTAGATATGTAGTAGGTAGGTACATACCCAACAAACACAGTCTCTAACGTTAGAAATTTTGTCGAGATTACCTTAGATAACTAGTGTAATTCTCTATATATTCTCAAATCGATAACTAGGGTTGAAAACTGCACTAGAATTCGATTAGCGAGTGATTAGAGAAGGAGCCAAATCTCACGCCTTTTATCAATTCTCAATATATTTCTGTGATATATTGAATATACAGTGTTGGAAAAAATAATAGGGACACGAGAAATATTTTACAATTCTCCATTTATTTCATTTTATGACCAAATAATAATTACTATATATTGATAGTTACACGGAGAGGACATGCTTCAATGACTCTGGGGTAGTTTTTGTATAATAATTTAATTTTTATAAACAAAAATAATGAAATGTATAATTTAAGTAGGAAAAAATAATAGGGACAAACTTTAAATTCGATTGTTTTTTCAAATAATCTACAATATTACTGCTGCAGTTAGATTTAAACTAAAGTTTAATTGAAGCTCCTTCATTTTTTATAACTTCCTTACATCTTCGTGGCATAGGGTTGACCAAATCAGCGCAATTTGCAACCGGTATTAAGTACCAAGCTTCTTTAATTTTTTTTCATAACTCTTGCTTATTTTTCCATTTTTGATCCGCCATCGTCTTCTTTAATATTCCCTATAGGGCTGAGGTCCGACGTCTGTGAGGGCTGCTCCAAAACAGCAGCTTTCTTACGTTCAAACCATGAGTTTTCGATTCTGGAGGCATGTTTGGGGTCATTGTCATGCGTAAATCGCCATCTAATGATATCAAGGAGGGTTTAAATGATCCTGTTTTGAGTAGAACAAGTCGCAACAGACCTCGAGAAGTTGGACTAAGTGGAAGAAATCCCAGAAAAGCTCCGTATCTGAGAAAAAATAATGTAAGCCAACGAACTGAATTCGTTCAGAGGACGCCACCGTGCTTGATAGTCTTTCTGGTGTATCTGGGATGAAATTCTGCATTCTGCGGGCGTTGAACGAACATTATGCCATCCGAGCCGAACAAATTTACTTTTGTGTCATCAGATTAAATAACGTTATTCAAGTTGTCCGGCAACATGTTCCTCTGAGCGAATTCAGTTCGTTGGCTTACATTATTTTTTCTCAGATACGGAGCTTTTCTGGGATTTTTTCCACTTAGTCCTACTTCTCGAGGTCTGTTGTGAATTGTTCTACTCAAAACAGGATCATTTAAACCCAAACATGCCTCCAGAATCGAAAACTCATGGTTTGAACGTAAGAAAGCTGCTGTTTTGGAGTAGCCCTCACAGACGTCGCACAATGGGAACGTTTCATACAAAAAACGGTCATAAATAGTAAAAATGGACCTAGAGTGCTCAAATTTGGAACATAAGCTTTTTTGATGAATATTAGTACATGGTGTGAAAATGAAATCAATCTGAAGACAAATACTCCCACCCCCCATATAACGGGTGTCGCGAAAAAACATGAAATTTCAATTATTTTCGAAACTAATTAAGTTAGAATGCTCAAATTCGGTATACAAGCTTTTTTGATGAATATTAGTACATGGTGTGAAAATGAAATCAATCTGAAGACAAATACTCCCACCCCCCATATAACGGGTGTCGCGAAAAAACATGAAATTTCAATTATTTTCGAAACTAATTAATTTAGAATGCTCAAATTCCGTATACAAGCTTTTTTGATGAATATTACTACATGGTGTGGAAATGAAATCGTTATACGTTATAGAGCTCTCGATTTTTTTTGAACATTTTCGAGTAGCCCGAGCAAATGATGTTCAAATTCTCGAACACTTGTTTGTTTGTTTATTACCCGTATGTTTGCACGGGCATTTGAAGTTTGTATTTTTCGTTTATTTTTTTTTTTTTTGTTGTCTTCATATGTATTTTTTTTATTTTTGTTTTCCTGATACAAATTTTTTTGTCTGTAAGCTCGAATGCTCGAATGTTTGTACGGGCATTTGAAAAACAAACGAGCCTCAGACAAATTCGATCTTTTCGAATTGTTCGATACCCGGGTATCTAGAGCTCTAATACGTTATACCATTCATGAATGAGAGAAATTAAATTTTATCTGTTTAATTGAAGAAGGTGTACTCAAAAATATTTATATCTTAACAATCAGTTGTATTGGAGCTATATGTTGTACTGGTCCGATTTGGCCGATTCCGACAAATGATAAATTGTACATAAAAATACGTCGTGTTTGGCACAAAGTGATAATACTACTTCATGTTCATGAATGGTATAACAAACAGCAAATGAGGGTATATCTCTCACTTACTTCAATACTATCATAGCTCAGTAACCTTATTTTACGAAAAAAACCCTTTAAGTTTTCAGTCGCTATATATTTCAATAGTAAATCTATCAGACCGAAATTTCGTCATATAATGCATATGCACACATGCATGCATACCCATACCTGAAAACTCGCGTTTTTGAGTTATGATACTTTTGAAGTAAATAGGCTAAACGTAAGTATATATGTATATATTCTATATAAAATTGCATTAGTTAATATTTTAAAGCATAAACATCTGTCAAAACTGCTCATCAATGCTTTTCTCTCTAGCTACAAAGTGTACCATATGTATACATATGTATGTACGTCCATAGTGATAGCGCGCATATACACCTCGTCGAAAAACATGAATTAGTGAGAAGAGCGCGGGTGAATGATGAAACTGACTATTGGGGGTTATTAAGCACACCTGGGACCAACATATATTAAAAAATTGAGGATACGTTTTTTTTTTATTTTTTTTTTATTTGGTTCTAAAATTTCCCAATTTTTTTGATAATTTTTTTTTTTTACCCTGCGTAAAAAACAATATATAATAAAACCTGTGCAGCTAATTCAAAAGCGAGCTACTGAATTTCATAATATGAACTACTTTCTATATTACAGAGAAATATTGAGGGATAAATCACGTACGACCATTTTTTTTTTTTTTAATTTTGAATATGTCATTATAAATGTAATTTCAAAAATGCACTTTTGGCCCATTAGGAGAATAACACTGCTCTACAGCCAAAAAATACTCTGAACGCGACCATCCTATTTATATGTAAAATCGGTCGCTGATTCCGAAAATCGGGCTCATTTTTAATTCTATGGGAAGGTTTTTGAGATATCGGCAATTTACCGTTATTTGGCCAATGGCTCCACTTAATCCTGTATACCTCTTTAACGCAGTGAGCTATCTTCCTTGGAGTGACACTCAACGAAAGAAAATTAAATTTCCTTTTCATCCCTGCTACAACATTTTTCTGTAACTCTTATAGTTTCTGAAATATTGACGATTCAATTTGAATTTTTTCGATTTTTTACGATTTTTTGAAGAAAAAATTGACTTTGTCAGGCAATATCTTTTAAACCAATGTCTTCACCTTCGGTTTTACTCCTTTACGTGAAGCTCCATTCTATTGGGAAAAAGATAAGCTATCAACGAAGAAAATCCATGGTAAAATAGAAAAGTTATAGGCGATCAAGTAAATACATCCAAGTCGCGCAATGCCTCTGCACGGGTATATTCTATGCATGTTATACCAATACCTACACATCTGCAGTAGCAGCACATTGGCAGCGCAGTAGATAAAAGCCCATTTACGGGTATAACATGCATAGAATATACCCGTGCAGAGGCATTGCGCGAGTTGGATGTATTTACTTGATCGCCTATAACTTTTCCATTTTACCATGGATTTTCTTCGTTGATAGCTTATATTTTTCCCAATAGAATGGAGCTTCATGTAAAGGAGTAAAACCGAAGGTGAAGACATTGGTTTAAAAGATATTGCCTGACAAAGTCAATTTTTTCTTCAAAAAATCGTAAAAAATCGAAAAAATTCAAATTGAATCGTCAATATTTCAGAAACTATAAGAGTTACAGAAAAATGTTGTAGCAGGGATGAAAAGGAAATTTAATTTTCTTTCGTTGAGTGTCACTCCAAGGAAGATATCTCACTGCGTTAAAGAGGTATACAGGATTAAGTGGAGCCATTGGCCAAATAACGGTAAATTGCCGATATCTCAAAAACCTTCCCATAGAATTAAAAATGAGCCCGATTTTCGGAATCAGCGACCGATTTTACATATAGATAGGATGGTCACGTCCAAAGTACAGACAAAAAATTTCATTTTGTGATCCAGTGTAATTAAAACTCGCGGGAACGCGGGTGAAATTAATTTCTGTTAATGTGATATGATAAAGAATATGTTAGTTCATCACACAAAAAAAATCCAGGATACGTTTTTTTTTGTTTTTTTTTTTGTTTTTTTTATTTTATTGCTTAAATTTGGCGAAGAAAAAATGTTTTCCATATTTTTTTATCCTTATTTGAAAAATCATATAAAATCAGGTTTCAAAGATAATAAAAAAAATATTACTTTCTGAAAAAGTAGAAGCCATTACCTATATTTAGGTGTCAAAACCAAGTATATCCGTCAATAAATGGCTTAGATAGAGCATTTCGTATCAAGTCATATAATTCATAATTCAAATGGCACATTTTTTGTTCAACTTTGGGCACCCTGTACGGCTAAACGAAACGGAACTCAGAAAATTTTACATGTGCTTTTTTTTGTCCTATAAAATATCTGTCGACAGCTGTTTAAAAAAATGGATTTACGACTGCTTTAATTTCGACTTTATTTTTGGCCACGAATTCCCATTGTGCGTCGTACCTCAGGCCTATAGGGAACATTAAAGAAGACGACGGCGGATCAAAAATGGAAAAATAAGCAAGAGTTATGAAAAAAAAATTAAAGAAGCTTGGTACTTAATACCGGTTGCAAATTGCGCTGATTTGGTCAACCCTATGCCACGAAGATGTAAGGAAGTTATAAAAATGAAGGAGCTTCAATTAAACTTTAGTTTAAATCTAACTGCAGCAGTAATATTGTAGATTATTTGAAAAAACAATCGAATTTAAAGTTTGTCCCTATTATTTTTTCCAACTTAAATTATACATTTCATTGTTTTTGTTTATAAAAATTAAATTATTATACAAAAACCACCCCAGAGTCATTGAAGCATGTCCTCTCCGTGTAACTATCAATATATAGTAATTATTGTTTGGTCATAAAATTAAATAAATGGAGAATTGTAAAATATTTCTCGTGTCCCTATTATTTTTTCCAACACTGTACATACATATATTGAAATTAGATACTAAAAAATGGTAAAGTTAATATTACCGTAGTACAATGTTTTCCATTAAAAAGTACAAGAAGTACCTTTAATTTAAATAATAAGACTGAATTTTGTTTAAATTTCAGTTCTTATAAATGTGGTAAACATATACATGTCAATATATATAATCATATGCAATTTAGGCATATATTGCGTTAATAAAATCTAAACAATGAAAAAATCATGTAAAAGGAGGCAAAGCTTTGTTTTTCATTTCAATTGGAAGTATTTGCAAATTCTGATTAGAATCTCATTAGAGAACTACATTAGAATTCGATTCGAGAATTATAATTTTCTCGATTTGAGAATTAGGTACCCTTTTGTTTGAGAACGCTATGATTTTCGATAGATTTTCGAGGCGTGCTCTAACGTTAGAGGTTTGAGAATGAGGCTAATTCTCGAGTCATTCTTAAATCGATAACTAACCTCAGTGTTTGTTGGGATACATATGTATGTAGGTACGTAAAAACAAAAACAGAAGAAAGTTAACAACAAATTAAAGCCTTACTTTTTTGGTTGTTGGTTGTTATTATTGCAATTTCTGTTATATGTCACGATTTGTGGTTTGTACATTAGAGTGGCCCTTACGCCTATGGAAAAAAAATTTTTCTACTTTTTTGAGACGTTACCCCCTGAAATGGTTTCATGTGCGAAGAAAATATTCCCCGTTTAATATTTGCTCGATTGGTCAACGTTAACCCGTGCCACAATGTGTTGAAATAATAAACCAAGGGTTATATGGTTCGGTGGACGTTTATGTTGGACGAATTCTCTAATATTATTGAATTGTAGTAGATTACAAGGTTCTTATTAATTAGACTCCACAAATAAATTATTTATAAACAAAATATACTGATATTCTATATATTGAAGTACTGAAATGTCATGGATCCTTATTTACTCATATATATATACAAACAATTTAAGAAAATTGAAATTTTAATGCATATGTATTTTTCATGTAATCGTACATACATATTTATATGGGAAATTTTAAAAATAAGTGCCCTCTATTAGTGTAATTGTATATCGACGGCTGAGAATAAGATCGCCCTATTTCAAAAATTGTTTCAAAAACGCCCTATTTGAAAAATTGTTTCAATAACGTTCTATTTCAGATTTTGCTTCAAGAACGCCCTATTTGAAAAATTGTTTCAATAACGTCCTATTTCAGACAATTATTCAAAAACGCCCTATTTCAGAGAAATATATATGGAATTTTCTCTAAAATAGGGCGTTCTTGAAGCAAAATCTGAAATAGGACGTTATTGAAACATTTTTTCGAATAGGGCGTTTTTGAAACAATTTTTGAAATAGGGCGATCTTATTCTCAGCCGTCGATATTCCCGTACATGCATACACAAATAAGAAATACAATTCAGAACTTTAAACTTCTGGAAAGTCCATTGAAAGCGTTTGCGAGGCAGTGAAATAACTCCCACATAAAAGGAATTAAATAACTCCCAAAGAGGGAAATGAAATAAGTTCCAACATATTGCGAGTTATTTCATAACGAAATAAGTCCCTATTTTGTATGAAACTATATGCAGATTTTTAATTTTTTTTGTGGAGTTACTTTATTTGGGAGTTATTTCACTGCACCAGCGTTTGCTGCTGGCAATTTGGGTATTTTTTTCTATAACACTTTGCTACTGCACGTTTGAGCAAGCTAACTCTTACACAGAATGAAAGACCAATATCCACATAGTAAAACCCCTAAACAATTGCAATAGCTGTAACTTTGTAGACTACTTTAACCCTCTAACACCCGGACGATGAGGTCGCTTTTACTCCTTTTTAGAAAGTCTGCAAAAAATATTATTTCGGAGGTCGTTAGAGGGTTAAATAGTTATAGAAAATTGTTCGCCATAGAATTTTACTAAGTATCCACAGACAAAAGAACCTAAATACCACAGTCCAGGGACCTTAGGCATGTGATTTTTGTGACAACTTGGGACTTTTCTTACTATTTTTTTTTATATCAGAATTCAACTAAAATGGTGTGCAAATGAAGAAAATTGGAAACTTTCAATATTCTAAGTGCCTCTTCGGATGAAAGTCTTACAAAATGACTCGAGGAATATGAATGGGAAACCGACATTGAGGACTGTATCATAAATAGCGCTGGGCCGTCTCGATATTATATTTGTGAAGCATTTTCAAACGGTAGTTACGCTAACTACGCGTAAAGTGACCATGATATGGACACAAACTTTCCCAAGGCCGATAGATACTCACTTTTGCTATGTTTGTAAAAAACTAATTTGTCTCACATGTGCTAAAAAGGTACCTATGTATGTGTGGCATGTGCTTCAGTTAACTGACTTCCCCAGTTGCACGTTTTAAAATTATTGCATTGAAAGAAAAGAATATATACTACGATTTTAAATTAACCCGAATCAACCCACGAGCACCATATGGTAACGCAAAACATCCCTTTACATTTACAAGAATATAAACAAAAGGAAAAGAAAAAACACCAGGAAAATGCTGAGTTGCAATGAAAAATTAATGTAGCTTTGCAAAAAGTTAAAGATCGTGTTATTCTGTACTCAAATGTCGAAGCTATTGCGTGTGAAAATGAAGTGACAAAAATTAGTACTGAAAATTCCCGTTTTCAGATATGGCATGTCGGTAAATATAAGTATATTGTATAACTTTTGGAATAAATTGTTCAAATAATTACACCTTTTGAAAGCTAATGAAATTATCTATGTGATGTAAATTAATTTTTAAAGAAAAAATTCTTCTTTCCAACATTTTTTTACATTTTTCTAAATGCGTTACCATATGGTAGCCGTGGGTCGTCTAGGGTACAGGTTTTTTTATTGGGCTTCGTGTGATTTTCTCTGTCGTTGTGTAAATTTAACTAATGTAATATTATTAATTTGTTGGAATTTTATAAATTTTCTGCTTGGAGAGGTTTAACGTTACAACAAATGCTTGATTTCGTTCAAGATCAAGATTAGGCATTCGACGAAGGTGGACTAATTGACATACCAACTGTCATTTAGGTACATATATGGATCAATATTACAACATTTTTGGAGAAGATAATACTGAAGAGATATGTGCGGGTAAACCAGATAATGTGTGCCCGACCTAACTAAAAGGCGACTAAGAAGTTGTAATAGCTGGTATCTCGACATTACCCCATTTTGTCCAAGAAGATGAATGGCTGAAGAATATTTCACCATTTCCTCTTCCAATTTTTCCACTGGCGAATACGAAAATTGTCGTAATATACTACGTCATGTTCAATTTGAGAAGTGTTTTAATTATTTTTATTATTTATCAAGCATATTTGCGAAGAAAGTGCAATATTTGCTATTGGCCAGAATAGGCCAACCCTACATATGGAAGTATCTAAAAAAAAAATATTTTATTTGCATAACTTTACTTAAAACCTACTTAAATCTCAATAAAGTGAATTAAAAATGTGTTTTTTTTTTGTGAAACTAAAAAAAAAAATGTTTCCAAATATCATTTACCCTTTAAACAAAAACCTGTACCCTAGGCGACCCACGGCTACCATATGGTAACGCTAGTTTTTCACATTTTCCGGAAAAGTGCGACAAGGTATTGGAAAACGGAATTCATTTTCATGCTCAGGAGGTCGAAATTTATTGGTGTACATACTTTTATGAAAATCTGAAACAAAAAAAGTTCTGGGAAAATCCGGGTTAATACATAGCTCTAAGGTAAAATATTTGATTTTTTTGTTGTACTATGTTGCTTTATACGTAAGAACCAAAATTTAGTGTCATCTACATACATACGTACATGCATCTTCTACGATTATTGTTACTCAAACAATTGTAACGGTAAAATAATAAAAGTATTTTGATTAATTTTATGCAAGTTTAAACTAGTTAACATCTCAGAGTTGGGTTTTCGGGTATACCTACGCACATACATATATTTATCGCGGCAAAGCCAAAAGCAGCGCTTACTAAAAGTGATGTTGGTAATTTTTCAACTTCAGCTCGCTGTGGCACGGGTTAGAGTTGTTCAATCGGGCCAAAATTTTCAGGATATTATTTTTTTATCAACCAAGAACATATCAGGGGGTAACACCTGCAAATTTCCGACTTTCGAAAATAAGGGCCACTCTATTTTACATACATACATACATACATAGGTACATATATACATATTTAGCTACATTATTCTAAATTGTTTTCATCTCCCGTTGATTTTATGTTTCATTCTTTAACAACTCTTTCATGCGATGCGGTCAATAAATAAACTTACAAAAAATTAATACCCAACAAATCGGGTACGTTCGCGATGGCAATCAGAACCGCAGTGTTGCAAGTATCACGTTCTTCACGTGTTTGTGCCAACACCTGCAAAAGTCAAACGTTCGTTTGACACATCAACCATGCGGTTTGTTTGAATAATCGGCAACAGAAAATATGTGTCTGCAATTTTTGCTTTAAAAAAATGGAAAGAGAACGGTAAGCATGATTGCTATATATTTAATGGAATATGCAATAATATAATTTTAATAACACAAATTAATTGCAAATACTTTTAATAATGCTGTTATAGCAATATATCAGCTGAGTATCAGCAGGCAAGTGCAAAATAAACAACGGGGTTGCTGTACTGCTGCAATTATAAATTTTCATGAACGTACCCATCATCACGGAACAAGGCCATTTTTAACACACTTTTATTAGCTTCACCTGTATGTATGTAAACATTGCATACCTTTAGGCTAAATCGTGGGAATTCATACACTGAATAAAAGTTTTTTAGTGTGAGATATGCTTAATATGCTATTACTCCTAAAACAATATGTGTTCCCTTTTTTAATGATAAAAAAATTTAATTTAGAGGTCGCGCAAATCATTTTAGTTTTTGAATGCGTAAGGTGGTCCAAAAAATTAAAACCGCAAAAATTTTTGCGTAACAAGGATATTTTTATTCTATTATTCCTAAAACACTATGTTTTCCCTTTTTAATGATAAAAAAACATATTTCTTGTTCATTAAGGACTTTCCAAAAAATTATGTATCATCACTGATGTAAAAGCGGAAGGAAACTTTGAGGCAATTGCGCGACTTCTAAACTTTAATACATTAACACAAAATTTTGGTTATAGATTTCCGTAGTACAGTCGCATGAAATGCGGGTTGTTGCACGGATTTCGGAAGAACTTTATTTTCTTCATACAATTTTTGACCACCCTAATGTATATGCTATATATCGCCCGTTTTATGCAATAGGGATTTAACTCGAAATTTTCGATTTCTGGGATTTTGCCACATATTTCAATAACTGGTTAGTGCCTTTGAGTCTAGTCTTATAAAATACTCAAAAAGATAAAAATGGCGGAAATAGAAGTGATTTTGTAGTTAGCCGTAGAAGGAAACTATTTGAAATTATAAAACTTTATTTGCGTTTTCCCAAAAAAAAATTTTTTTGAGTTAAATCCCTATTGCATAAAACGTGCGATATGTACATTAAGTATGAAATTTAATAATCTTGAGAGGATTTTGCGACAGCTTTTTAAATTCAGGCAATCTTTAAAATATTAGAATTAGATTAAGATTTACATTGGATCCTTAAGGAAAGAAAAATCGTCGTCATCCTGTCACTTACTCTCTCATACATATCGCTAGCTTAGAGTGCAAATTGTGTAAGTCCTTTTTTCAAACTTTGTAGGAGAAATAAAAAACAAAAAATAAAAAATTTTCAAAATGAAAAAAAATTTCTGTTCATGTAAATATTTTGGACACACAATTTTCTTCACTTTTTGGACTTACACAATTTACGTATCCCAGAATAACAACGAGTAGAAATATGACAAGAGTCACAGACTTGTTTAGCGCGGTGCGTATTTGATTTTTCTAGCGTTCTACATACAAATACACTTTTTCATAAAAATGGACTTACACAGTTTGCACCCTAAGCTAGCGATATGTATCTATATTATTAATACGCTAACATAAATTTTGTTCCGTCGAAACTACTGAACCGATTTTAAAACTAAGCACACCATTAGAAAGGTATTGCTCTCAAATAGAACTGCGCCAATTTTCATGAAAATTGGTTGGAAAATACGTCCACATTCGTCGTTGGAAAATTGCCGTGTGGTTGTTGTTGCATCCTTTTGAGCACAACACAAAGTCAAGTAATAAGAAGGATAAGAAAGAATAAGTAGGAAAGAAATTGAGGAAAGAAAAGAGCAGAAATAGATAGATAGCAGTTCATATGTAGGAGAATTGTGAAGACGAGTAACGACAACAACACCAACAACAACAACAAAATAGTAGCGGTGACATTAGCAACAAAAGGAGCAGCATCAACAGGAACAATAATAAAATAGTAACAGTGACAATAACAACAGACAATTATACAAAAACTATAGTTGCACCTTAGTCATAAGAAAACATCTAGAAAACTGTCAAATTTCGACAGTAGGCAGCACTCTAGTTATTATTATTTATTTATGCTGAATTGAAAGCAAGACAAGCAAGATCTACATAGGCATTTTAATTAAATAGGTACATATATGTACATATGTACATACATATCGCTAGCTTAGAGTGCAAATTGTGTAAGTCCTTTTTTCAAACTTTGTAGGAGAGACAAAAAACAAAAAATAAAAAAATTTCGAAATGAAAAAAAAATTTTCTGTTCATGTAATATTTCGGACCTACACAATTTTCTTCGTTTTTTGGACTTACACAATTTGCGTATCACAGAATAACAACGAGTAGAAAAATGACAAGTATCAGAGACTGGTTTAGCGTGGTGCGTATTTGATTTTTCTAGCGCTCCACATAAAAATACACTTTTCCATAAAAATGGACTTACACAGTTTGCACTCTAAGCTAGCGATATGTACATATGTACATATGTGTTTGATTTTATGTTCTTTTCTACTTTTTTTTTAAATCTTACTTTAAAATAGTCCATATATGTACATACATACATATGTACTTAAGCAGCCAACGAAGCGTACTGAAGGTTTTTTTTTCATTTTCTCATTAATTATCTATGTATGTACATATGTATGTATGTATATATGTACATCCAGCATTTTGACCAGTCTTTCTTCATTGCGTTCGATTTAGCTATAATAAATTGTCTGAGTAAACTCGCAACACTTCCAACTGTCGCTAAATTAACTAGTTAGTTGCACCCTAATATCGGTTATATCGAAATATGGCTATAGGTTGTAGGTAGTAATGTTTATATATTTACAAATTTGAACTCTCTTATCGGACTGAGTTAACCCAGAATTACGAAAAAAAATAATTTATACTTTTCACGAAAAATTAATAAAAGACGGTACCTAAAAAGTTTTTTTTTATTCAAAGCTTTCAAAATTATAAACCACTGAGCCAAGAATGAGATAATTCGATTTTAAAAACGGTCATAACTATACTCATAACTACACACATCAATATAATGGGTCTGATATCTAAAAAAATTTTAATAATACACACAGAGATGTAGAATAATTATTATTTCATTTTGAAATTATAAAAAAGTCTTACAAATTTTCTTCAGAATCATAAAAGTCTTTTGATAATATTTTTTCCTGATGAAAATGATAAAAATCTTCTATAATTATTATTCAGAAACTTATATTTTAAAAATCTTTCCATAACAGTTATTTCAAATATATATTTTTTAAGTCTTCAAAGACTTTTATATTGAGACAAATTTGAAAAAAGTCTTTGCGTAATTATTATCAGTAACAAATTGTTTTTTATATCTTCAAAGACTTTTTCATTGAGACAAAGTTCAAAAAAGTCTCAGAAAATTTTCAATAACTTTCATATAATAATATAATACAATGGCGCTATTATAACTCTGACGAGTTTTATGGCCGAGCTTCTCTCCGAATTCGAGGTGTGCTCCTTTTTGTTTTTCCAACTAATTGGGTGGACCTACAGTTTTATGCCGGCTCCGAACGGCGAATGCATTTTTTGTGAGAAGCTTTTTCATGGCAGATATACTCTCGGAGGGTATGCCGCCCACTGCCGAGAGGTCACCCACCGCTGCTCTTAAAAAACCCAATAATTGGATTTTTACTAATTAGAAAAATTTTTTTGGTGTTTGGCTCGGACCGTGGTTTGAACCTGAGACCTCTGGCATAGCAGGCGAGCACTCTACCCACTGCACCACAGCGGCCACACACTTTCATATAAGTATAAAATAAAAATAACTTTCATATAAGTACTTCAAAATTCAAGTAAATTTCCAATTTGAAACTGTATGAAAGATTTCTATCGAAGATATAAAAAATAAATTTGTTACTCAAATGCTCGAGCACTGCCGTAAGAAATCGAAATTTACAATAACAAATGTGTAATGAAAAAAAAATTCGAAAAATGAAAGCACTGTAAAAAATTTGTATTCAAAAAATTTTCATATAAAAAATTAAAAAAATTTGTATGTATGTGATACTACCATTTGAAACTAAATTCTAAAATAATATTTTATTGGAATTGATGAAAAAATTTAAATGAGAAAAAAAATTTTTCAGTGCATATACAAAATTTGTAGATGTATTGAGTTTTGTACTTTCAATACGAGAGCGTTGAGCAGCCCTGATATAAAACAAAATTTCTCATTTATAATAGCCGCTTTCGATTCACAATTTCTCTGCTGGCTATAAATTTCCTTCTGTCAAATTTATATGTGAATGCTAGCGAGCAGAGGGAAATTTTTATCGACCAGTTAGCGAGTATGGCTGCTACTCATTATGGGTTCAAACATTTTTGTTCGATCCGACCTCGCTTGTGTGATGGCGAATCGAAAACGACAAATAATTACAAAACGACTTAAAAAAAATATCTCAGAAATAACTATTATGGAAAGATTTTTAAAATATGTTTCTTTTAATAATAATTATTTTTTGATTTTTATGTTTTCTCTTATAATAACACTGGTCGACAAAATTTCAACAAATTTTTGTTACAGAAATAAAATTCTACTTTCTGAATCCCAATCTGAAGTCGGATTTTCTGTAATACGTACAGATTTTTAGATATTCATGTTTAAAGAGGCCAAAAACACGATTTTTGGCTATATTCACTCCTCAATATCTTTTAAATTACTTACTTATTTTAAAAATTGATTAAAGCTATTGAAAGCGCGGACATTTCTCTTGGAGAAACCGTTTTAATATTTCAGATATCTTTCTTGTAACTTGCAATATTGCATATTAAGGTTCATTAGTTTTGCAATATTTTATCCATACAAAAATAATTAAAAATTTTGAAGCAAGTTTTTAGGCAGTTTATTATATTATGGACGTATGTAAGTGGCTTCGTAAAAAAATTGTTCTGTTGAGCAACTACAAAATTTGATTGCGCCTATAAGATGCTACAAATGTTGCCGTTGTTTTCGACGACAAATACCTTATTGTGCAAAAACATATATTACTATATACCTAAATTAGATATCCGAAAAATTAAAACTTTGTCTTCAAGAGAAATGGCCGAGCTTTCAATAGCTTTAATCAATTTTTAAAATAAGTAAGTAATTTAAAAGATATTGAGGAGTGAATATAGGCAAAAATCGCGTTTTTGGCCTCTTTAAACATGAATCTGAGTGCAGATTCGGATTCAGCGCACCGAAATCCTTTAGAAAAGTAGAATTTTATTTCTGTAACAAAAATTTGTTGAAATTTTGTCGACCTGTGTTACCGGTGTAAAGCGCCAAGCTATAAATATTGTACATTTCGAGGCATACCTACCATACATACATACACTTCGTTCGATTTTCGATCGGAATTGCCACCGCTGCTGCTGCAAATGCGGTTGTGGCGATGGCCTTTATTGCGGAGACTAGGTATTTATGCATTTGTTTTAATAATATATTCTTACTTGTTGTTTTGATGTTCTTTTGGCTTTGCGTTTTTCGTGAGTTGGCGTCGAGGATAGTCGGTCTGATCGTTGCTGGCCGTGTGCCTGCTTTATCCATTCCAACCAGTCAACCAAGCCGGCCAAGTCAACCAATCATTTATGTCGCCGACTGTGCACATTCGCTTCACTTCCTCCACAGTTCGCATCGCTGCCGCACTGTCTTCGCACCCATCGAATTTATGTAGGTACATTTGTAGTATGTTTGCTTTCTGTTCCTATACTCGTACTATATGTATAATGTTGTGGTTACGCGCAAGTGCGGCCGATAACTTTTCCATTTATTGCTCATCTTTTATGTGCATTTTTTTTTTGTATTTATTTTATTTTTATTTTGTATGTACTTTTTTTTTGTGTTGCTTTTACTTTGGCTATAGTTGACTTATTGTCGAGTGATTCACCCAATACTATGAGCTGAAAAGATACATCGAAAAAAGAAAAAGAAAAATAATAATTCTGAACTCTATTGCTTGTTCTCCATGTTCTTCGTTAACCATTCTCAGCTTGATGCACAGTGGGCCGTTTTCCTCTATGCCACAAGTTGTAAGCGTAGAAGTGCTTTAGCTTTCCGTAGTATTATATATACATATGCATTTGAAGAATGCCCTAAGGAACTGGTATTATCGGTATTATATCTCAGTATTCTTATAGTACTTAAAATCAATGCACAAGTTCATGTATCATATATGAAAACGTACACTGAAAAAACAACTTACTCAGATTATGGAAAAGTGGGAATGATTCGGCGCTAAAGACATATTTACATATTTTGATGTACAATTTTCTTTAAAACGTGGTTTTTATTCCTTGATTTGAAGAAAATCGTACATCAAAATATGGGAAATATGTCTTTAGCGCCGAATCATTCCCACTTTTCCATAATCTGAGTAATTTGTTTTTTCAGTGTAGTGAGTCATTTATTTAAATTTATTCCCTGCATGCTGGTTGACTAACACCACCAGCTCTGTCAGAATTCGGAAGGACCTCTCCAAACGAGATTTCAGATGGGGTGACTCTGTTTCGTGTGATTTTCTCAACGTGATGCTGGAAAAGATAATTCGAGCTGCAGAACTTAACACACAGGAAGCTCCTTAATCCAAAAGAATGTGCAAATGTTCGCGTTCGCCGATGATATTGACATCATTGGCACTAACACCCGCACTGTATGTCCTGCCTTCTCCAAGCTGGATAAAAAGGCTAAGAAAATTAGTTTGGTGGTTACGGGGACAAGACGATGTACCCCCTGGCATCACACAAAGAACCGTCACATCTTGGCAATTACGTCACGGTTGGCAGCTACAAATTCGAATCTATTAAGGACTTGGCCCAGGGGGTTATATTATTCACCCTTATTACGGTTGTCGTCGTCGACACTCACTCGACGCTGTCGGCGACGACCTATCAAAATCGGTATTACGTATGGTAAAGTCGATAACTTGTGACAACTATCGAAACATATTTGGTATCAGCCAAGTCGACGTCGACGGTCACTCGTTGCCATTTTCGTCGACGCGGTGTTTAATGGTGACAAGAAGAAAATTTAGTATGTATGCATTTTTGTTTTTAAAATTTTATTACGGGAGTGTTAAAATTAGTAGAACTAACATCTGCAGAATATTTCCTGCTCGTTTAATTGAAAAATTCCCACTAATTTAAAAATAAATTCGGTGAGCGCACATACCGGAGCCGACCCAAAGGTTTTCAATCGGGTACGATACCAACTAATTTTTTACAACATTGAGAAGCAATCACCATTAAATTGAATGCCTTGGCACCTCCTTTAAGAAAGATTGAGGAGAAAACTAATTTATTAAATATTTATGTACATACATACATATGTATATATGTATTTCAACTAAAATATTTTTTCTTTTATTAATTACTCGAGCACTTCATTGCTATGTTCATCGCTAAAACTTGATGAATCATATGCAAAATACATTTATTATAAAGAAATAAATTATCTAAATAGCACAGATTAAAAATACGGAAAAAATTGCGCACAGATTGTAAATAAAATCAAACTGCTAGTGCAGAAATTATAGGGATGGTACTTTCGTCATTCGGTTTACCGATAAACAGTCGACGTCGTTTCAATACGCTTAGCTAATACCGATTTTGCGTCGATGTGACGACGACGTCGAGACGACGTGATGTCGACTGAAAAGTGACAACGACGTCGACGACGACAACCGTAATAAGGGTGATTGTAATGCAACATTAAAAAGCTCTTAAAGCAAATCTATCCTAAGCGGTTAAATAGAAGGGACGTAAGCCTTAATTGTGCCCAACGTCGTATTCCGATAGACCAATATCTCGAGAGTCACGTTAGACTGAAATCTATTATTTTTTGGGACTTGGACTTGCTTGGGAACCAGCATTAACACCAAAAATAGGCGGGGTGTAATAAGGCCTTTTGAAATAAGGCCTTAAAGGCCTTATTTCGCTATCGATTGAGAAATAAAGCCTTTATTAAGAATAAGGTCTTATTTCACTTCAAATGTGAAATAAGGTTCTAAAGGTCTTATTTCACTTTGTGGCCTACGCTGAAGGGTGTACTATGCAGAAGGACATCACCGTGGCTGTAGCCACGGTTAGGGCACACGTCCGGACGGATGGCGTAGCCCAGGGTTATTTTTTATAAGCGCGGCCGAAGGCCGCCAACGCACAAAAGTGTTCTGCGCAAAATCACTGTGAACCGGGCCATAGATATTACTCCGGAAAGAGAAGATAAAGAAAAAACTTTTGCGGAGAACAGCTTTTCGTTGGGGGCCTTCGGCCGCGCTTATAAAAAATTCTCTTTCCGGAGTAATATCTATGGCCCGGTCCACAGTGCTTTTGCGCAGAACACTTTTCTGAGTTGGCGGCCTTCGGCCGCACTTATAAAAAATAACCCTGGGCTACGCCATCCGTCCGGACGTGTACCCTAACCGTGATGTCCTTCTGCGTAGTACACCCTTCAACGTAGGCGGCCTTCGGCCGCGCTTATAAAAAATAACTCTGGGCTACGCTATCCAAGTCCGGTCGTGTGTCACAGCCGTTATGTCCTTCTGTTATTTATATAACAGTTATTTGCTCATTGGAATTCTCATAAGTTCTCGCGTAAATAAATAAAGGGGTTATTGCACATTTCAAAAAAGGCCTAATTGCGCTTTAAGCAGGGTATCCACATCACAAGAAATGCTAAAACTCCATATAAAAAAAAGCTTAAGAAATGGTCAAGAAATTTTCTTGTGTCAAATTTTCTTTAGGCAGTATCCACTTCACAAGAAAATCTATTACATTTTTTGACGAAAAATGGGGTTGGCAACGCTGGTTTTGCCAAGAAATATATACGATTGTATATATTTCTTGAAGAAAAAATCAAACGTCAAAATTACTTAAGAAATAAATGCCAATTTTTTCTTGAGCAATTTCTTATGAAGTGGATACCCAGCTTTAAATGTGAAATAAGACCTTTTTTTTGAAAGTGACAAAATAAAGGCTTTATTTCACTTTGGTTGCGAAATAAGGCCTTAAAGGCCCTATTTCAAAAGGCCTTATTACACCCCGCCCAAAAATAATGTCAGCACGCAAATATAATGAAGAATCACTCTTATCAATAAGTGCTACTTTGGACTAAGTAGGCAATTGTAAAGTAAATTCCTCTCTCGACGAACAGAAATAACGCTCTACAGGACGCTCATCGTTGCAGTTCTCATGTACGGCGCAGAAGCATGGACGATGTCAAAATCAGGTGAGATGACACTGTGATTATTCGAGAGAAAAGTTCCTCCGAAGCTTTATGTACTTTAAGCGAGGGCGAGTATCGACGAAAATTTAATGATTAGCTGTACGAGCTTTACGCAACCATCGACATTAATCAGCGAATAACGATCCAGCGCCTGCGTTGCGTAGGTCATGTTGTGAGAATGGATGAAGGTGCTCCGGCCCAGAAAGTATTTTATCGAGAGCCGCTACAGGCTGAAGGAAATGGAGACCTCCACTACGTTGGGAAGATCAGGTGAAGCCTGATTCATATTTCTAATTGGCGCCACGCAGCACGAAACAGAGACAACTGGATCGCCAATTAAGAAGAAGAATAATGGTTAACATACCTTAAATATATATGTATGTACATACATATGTATGTATGTACACAATCTTTTTCTAAAAATATTTTTACACAATACATCTTAATAATATTTTTTCTGTGCCGCACAGCTCAGCAACACTCACGATTTCTCCATTCTGCAATTGGCATTGATTATGCTCACACACTCTCTACTAACTTTGTTGTTGTGTGTGGCTTTTAGCTGCTCTGGAGGCGGCATCGCCAATGCGGATTTGGTTGCATGCAGCACATAATCGTTTAAAACTCGAAACGGTGAAGTACGCATGCGCGATCAAGAGCGGAACATTCGTTGTGAAAAAACTTAAACTTAAGGTGAAGTTTTTATACAAATTGAATTTAACAAAAAAAAAAAGAAAGAAAATTGGAATGAAAAAATTAAAAAAAATTGTATACAATTAAAAAAGAAAAAACATAAAAGAATTTAGTTAGTTTGCAACCCGTCAGACGGCGGGATCGGAAGAGTGTTTGTGTTCAGTGATGAAGTGGAAACGTTTTATGAACATACATAAATACTTATATACCTACAAATGTATATAGTTATTAAAAACGCAGTGACCGTGTCGTGTAGCAATGCACCGGATACGAATGCATAAAAAAGTGACCAAACGTAGCTAGTGTTATATGTATGTATGTAGATATTGACATAGTGTCCGCACCCAACATCGAAGTTTGAAAATGAAGTTATTAATTTTATTATTATTTTGTGTGTGTGTGTGCTTTTTTTATTCATTCGTCAATTAATGGCGTTCTTAAGCATAATTTAATGGCATAGTGATAAAGTTTATCGCACGTCTAATGACACAGGAAATCAATGTAAGCTGGGTGGCACACAAACCGTACACCAAAGCTTTGCTGAACCGGAAGAATCAGCCCTTGATCGAGTGCATGCAGGAAACGTAACCACAACCAGCTTTTGACTTTAATACGAGTACTTTTGACCTTAATTGTCAAATAAAAAACAACACAAATACACATCTGTTTTCACACAGTGTTTGGCTCAGTGATTATTTTCTTTTCATGCTATTACGACATCTTTACATAGTTGGCCTTCTTGTCCTGTCTCCTCTACCATTTTTTCTTTGACTTATATCTTGGAAACATCGGGAGCCGTGGTTTGTTTGACATATCTTGGAAACCGATATAGTAGATATCAATATGGGATTAAATCCTTATTGAAGCCCTGGTTGTCACCCTTCATTTCTCACCAATATTGCTCAAAACATTCCAGGATCGTCAGGGTCCACGTGGCGCCATATATCTGCGGAACGGATTTAAAGATCCGGATTGAATTACATATCAAGAAACTTTTCGACGCCTTTAGGTCGTAGCCTATTTTATGCTTAGAGGTTATATGAATTCACTGTCCTAATTTCATAAAGAACATTTTGTATGGGAGGTACCGCGCTTCCCGTTTTTAAACGGTTTTATTTAGCTCACCCCGTTTGTTTTATTTATTATTTATTCTTGGGTCAAATTTAGTAATTCAAATTTCACCCTCTTCCTGTCAACCGATTAATCTGAAATTTTGTACGCATGTATAACCCCGATGACAATGCAATATTATGAAAAAAAAAAATTCCGATAGGTGGCGCGTGGGTCGCTATATTTACAAAAATCGCATTTATGGTCCGATTTGGCTGAAATTCGCAACATGTATTACTACCTTGAAAAGAAATATTTTCTTTAAAAAAAAATTCCGCTAGGTGGCGCGTGGGTCGCTATATTTACAAAAATCGCATTTATGGTCCGATTTGGCTGAAATTCGGAACATGTATTACTACCTTGAAAAGAAATATTTTCTTAAAAAAAAAATTCCGATAGGTGGCGCGTGGGTCGCTATATTTACAAAAATCGCATTTATGGTCCGATTTGGCTGAAATTCGGAACATGTATTACTACCTTGAAAGGAAACATTTTCCTAAAAAAACTTCCGATAGGTGGCGCGTGGGTCGCTATATTTACAAATATCGCATTTATGGTCCGATTTGGCTGAAATTCGGAACATGTATTACTACCTTGAAAAGAAATATTTTCTTAAAAAAAAATCCCGCTAGGTGGAGCTAAGATCGGGGTAATTAAAACTGAAAATCCTTGACGTGCCCCCCGGTTTTTATTTTAGTCTAGTCTATGCAAATGTTTATAATTCCCACGACTGTATCTATTTTATTATTTTTTGGTTTTTAGTACATTTATCTTAAACATTGCAATGTATGTATAACATAAAACCGTTTAACTTAAAAAGTTTTTTTACCTATTTTTATTTTAGGATTACAAATATTTCTATAGCATTCCCGGGGAAACAATAAAGCCATACGAAAACTAACATACGTTTTTTTGTGACTGACGAAAAGGAACAAGTTCGACTTTTGGCCGACGAAAAATAACAAAATCGACTTTTGGCTGACGAAAACTATCAATTTCGTTTAAACAACAACAATTTTAATGTAAAAACAGTATATAATTACTGATACTTTTCGTCAGCCAAAAGTCGATTTTGTTATTTTTCGTCGGCCAAAAGTCGAACTTGTTACTTTTCGTACAGAATTTTTTTATTGATAGCTTTCGCCAGAAATTTTAAATATGCTAGTTTTCGTATGGTACGACGAAATGTGCAAAGTTTACACCTTCTCCAGTTAAAGTTCAGAAAGTTACAATTGAAGTTCAGAGTTTCCAATTGAAGTTCAGAAAATTACAATTGAAGTTCAGAAAATTACAATTGTACTTCAATTGGAAATTCTGAACTTCAATTGTAATCTTCTGATCTTCAATTGTAACTTTCTGAACTTAAACTGGAAAATGTGTAGTTCGATTCCGTGATGTGATGCTCAAGTTAAATACATATAAGAGACTAAACAAAACAAAGTTCACGCTTATAGTATAGAAGAATAATAGGATGCATTTAATTATATTTGCAGTATTATAAAAAGAATAAATTATACTTCACGATGGATATATGATTTTTTTGTATGTCTATAAAATAAGTACATATGTATCGTCGTACCATACGAAAACTATCATACGATTTTTTGTGGCTGACGAAAAGTAGCAATTTCGACTTTTGGCTCCACGAAAACTATGAATTTCGTTTAAACAACAACAATTTTTATGTAAAAACTGTATATAAATACTGTTACTGTTCGTCAACCAAAAGTCGAATGTGATACTTTTCGTACAGAATTTTTTAATTGCCAGCTTTCGTCAGAAATGTGCTAGTTTGCGTGTGGTATGACGATATGTATGTATACCATGCAATGTTTTATTATAACCCATTACTTATTTAACATTGAATTAATTCGGAATTTCGAGAATTCATTTAACCACATTCTCTAATATGTTATCCATTATCAAATCAAAGTAATGAATGTTATAAAACTAGCCAAATCTTTTACAACCTACCACCAGTGATGCCAAGTGTAGGGAAAAGAGGCTACATGTAGGGAAATTCGATCTCAAATTTGCAGTGTAGGGAAAAAAGGACAGATTTTCAAAAATTAGCTAAATGTAGGGAATTTTTGAAGTTAAAAATTTTCGTTTCCTTTGCAACGAATTAATTTTTTCTAAGAACCTAAAATTTTTTAATAACTACAAATAAAATGCTTCTGCATGCTTGTATGCAATATTTCAAAATTGTACTTTGTTCTGATCTGGCAATATATTATTTTACCTGCTTCACCTAACCCAGGGTTGTTGTTACTGCGGTACTAAGCCCTGCTTAGCCGACGAGTTCTGCTCACAAATTGTCATTAATTTCACTTAACGGAAGGCCCAAGAATATTGCACCTTCTTTTGGGCTTGTCTAGAGGGACAAGGGCGTTACGTTAGTTGGTTTGAGGTGGCATGCAAAGAAGTGCTATGTGTCATGCGGCGTCTCTCCACATGCCGAGCATACGTTAGGTATGTTTGGATCGACTATGACCCTGTAGAAATTGAGCTTCTACAGAAGCTCGACCATAATTCTGATAAGGTGACTTGGGTTTTTCTGGGCAACTCTAGTTCTTCTGCAGCTATTGGTAGTGATTGCTCTCTAATTATTAGGTACGCGGGGCGGGTTTAAACGAAGGTGGAGACTGTTTCGTTGTGTATCTCTTTTAATGCCTGCCTGTATGTTGTGGGGTCTAGTGGTTGATTTATGTATTTTTCAATCTCCGGGCTGGGACTGAAGAGATGTTTGGTTCGGGCTACAGTAGATGATTGTTTGGATGCCCTCTGCGGTAGCATCCCAGGAGAAACTATTTTCTAAGCATGATGTTATGATTCTCAACTGGGAGCACCTGTGCCTCGTGATGTAGGTGGTGTTCCGGCGACATGAGTAGACTTCCTGTAGCGGTACGCAACGTACTCCTTCAGGTGGAGGTGGGAGTGTGGAGATGTATAAGTTGAATAACAACGGGTAGAGGACACCACCCTGTGGAACTCCCTGTTTTATTCTCCTTGGTTTTGAGGTACCATTCCTGAAGTCAACCGATGCTTGTCGACCACTCAGATAGTTCGCGGTCCACCTTTTCAGCCTCGGGGGGGGGGGGGGGGGACTTGATATATCTCCAATCCTCCAATAGGTTGGTATGGTTGACTGTGTCGTAGGCTTTCGATAAGTCGAGTGCCACGAGGCCCGTTCTCTCGCAGGGGTCTCGTTGGTTGAGACCGCGCACTATCTGCGTAATTATGGCGTTTAGAGCTGTTGTTGTGCAGTGCGTTTTCCGGAATCCATGTTGATGTGTGGCAAGTTGTAGATGTCCGTTAATATATGGTAGTAAGGCGGCCTCAAGTATCTTTACTACCGGGGAGAGGAGAGATATCGGTCGATAGGATTCTCCTGCATTCGCTGGCTTCCGCGGTTTAAGTAAGGGAACCATCCTTGCCATCTTCCAAATATTGGGGATGACCAGGGTGGTCAGAGACAAATTGAGGACCTCCGTTAGGAACCTTACTCCATTATGTCCGAGATGTTTTAGCACCAACATGGATATGCCGTCTCGTGCGACTGATTTTGAGACTTTGGCCTTCTTTATGACTTCCTGAATCTCCGTAGGGGAGAGAGCAAGGGATGCGTCGTTATTTGTAATCCAGGGTGTTATGCGCTTCCGTGCCCATTAGATGGTTTGCAGTCAGGGGTAACCGACACTTTTTCAAGCCAAAAAGCAGGTAATACACGAAATTTATTTGGAGTCAGCTAAAATATTTTATAAGCTGACTCAAAATTTTATAAAAAAAAATTAAATAAGGATCGATTAGGTCACTTCGCGTAACATTGCCAGTCGATGATATATATATTGGATCTTAATGTCTCGAGCTTCTATATACTCTTCCGAAATATTCTGAGCGAATAAGATGTAAGGAAATTTTTCATTTCCTTGAACATGAAAAGAAAGTTCTTGAAAATATACTTAGAAACATAAAAATTTCTATGTATGCATACGTGGCTTTTTGAATAAAAACTTTATTTTCATCAATTTTGTGTGTGTTTATTTCAAACTAGAGAAAATGCGGCGTAGGGAAATTTGTAGGGAAAAATTTTGTTAGCGTAGGGAAATGTAGGGAATTTTTTTGCATGCCGTAGGGATTTTTGGTCCAAGAATATTGGCATCACTGCCTACCACGTCTTAAACGTTTATCTTAATACAAAACCGGATACATTATGATAGTAAATGCATTCTCATGTTTTATTTCTGCAATAAATGTTTCATTATTGCATGTAATCATTATTAAATAAAAAAACACTGCAGCAGAAAATATTCTTACCAATACCATTCACTTTTCGAATTCACTTCCTCTATGTGCATACATACATATCTGTGTTCATAAGGAACATTAGCTTAAGTGTACTTAAGGAAAGTTGAAATAAACTACTGCCACTGCTACGATTTTGGTGTTTTTGTTATTGGTATTGTTGTCGTTACTCGTCTTCACAATTCTCCTACCTACCTCTTTCTATTTCTGCTCTTTTCTTTCTTACTTATTCTTTCTTATCCTTCTTATTACTTGACTTTTTGTTTTTGTTGTAGTGCTGTTGCCACTTTCTTATGTTTCTACTTCTTTGAAACTACTCACAACTTCCAGCTAAACATGTTCACAATTGCATGGTAAGTTTGGTGAGCACGCATAAACTCACCTATGCATGCACATTGACACAGCTCTGTAGTGTTCAAAAGCATGCAACAACAATTTTAATGAAAATTGGGGCAGTTCTATATGAAAGCAATACCTTTCTAACAGGGACTTGTAACAAAACTCGTAACGAAACGAAACTCTCGTTTCTGGCGTTTCTGTTCCAAGAAACATTAAAGGATAGAAACTAAATTCGAAACCAAAAGATTGTAACGTTACAATAAGTAACAAAACCTGTAACGAAACTAAATTAATTTTGTTCCTTGTAACAGAAACAGAAACAGAAACAAAACTCCTTTGTAACAAAAGTCGTAACAAAACTCCGAAACGTTTCCAGCAGAAACAAAACCTGTAACGAAACTAAATTAATTTTGTTCCTTGTAACAAAATCCGTAACGAAACTAAATCCGTAACGAAACTAAATTAATTTTTGTTTCTCAGAAACAAAATTAATTTCGTTTCTCAGTATCAGAAACAAAATTAATTTTGTTCCTTGCAACAAAAACAAAGCCAGAAACGAAATTAATTTCGTTTCTCAGTATCAGAAACAAAATTAATTTTGTTCCTTGCAACAAAAACAAAGCCAGAAACGAAATTAATTTTGTTTCTCAGTGGCAAAACTATAAAAAATTTTATAATACTATTTGCCGTACATTAGGATGGACTTATTATTTTTAGGTATATAATATATATATGTATACCTGTGGCATTTTGATGTGTTAACATCTTTGCTGTAGCTACGAGTAATTTCGAAAAACAGGTAAAGTTTACGCGTAGCTAATGAAAAGTTTTGGGCAGGGCTTCTACAGGGAGCCCTATTCTTTATGATACCTAGGTCGGGTCGCGAGATATGGGTCAAAACGAGGACCCGGATGATCTTGTGTGTTTCTGAGTAATATTGGTATCTAATGAAAGGTTTTGAGCTGGCCTTCTACGCGGAGCCCCGAGATATGGGTCAAACGTGGATCCGAATGATCTTGCATGTTTCTGAGCAAAACAAAACAAAACAAATCAAAATCAGAAATCAAAAATCAAAAATTAAAAACAAAAACCAAACACCGAAACAAACAAAAACAACAAAATGTAGCAGTGACAACGGCAACAAAAAATTATAAAAACGATAGATGCATTTTAATCGATAGAAAACCAGTGAAAAAATGAATAAGGGAAAGGGAATAAAAGTCCTATTTCGAAATTGATTACACATCAATGTTCATGAGTACTCCTTACTCACGTAATACACAAAAAAAAAAAAACGCAAGTCGGATATCCCATTATCCGTACGAAACGATATTACACCCGCCAAAGCATCCTGTACTGCTTCGATGTCTTATAAAAATCATGATGATGAAGAAATTGCACTACAAAGTAGTCTGAATGAGCTATTATTAGAAAATTAAATATTTCTTGATAACAATTAATGTATACTTTTCACAATCCGTTGTTCTATGCATATGAAGCGTTTTTATATATCATTTAAAAAAATTAAAAAAGACAACCCTAATAGTCACCCAGTTGTATTTTTCTTCATATCGACCACTTTGTGCGACTTTATCGTAAGGGACAAAAGCAAATTTTACAGGAGAGCATTTTTTTGTTTTTTTTCACTGTTTTTTACTGGTATATTTAAATGAAATTGAACACGCGTTTATATGGTTAATTAATATCTTGAACATGATATCTTTTTTCTTGAAAAAATTTGCAGTTTGCGAAAAAATCATAATTTTGTCCCTTACGATAATTTCGCTCTCAATTTTTATAAGCGTATTTGAATAAATGTCCCTTACGATAATATTTAAAAAATGTAAGTGTCTTATTCCATACTTTAGTTGGTTACCACAGACATACATATATATGTATGTATATTATACATATACCTAAAAATAACAAGACCATCCTAATGTTCTGCAAATATAGTTTTTCTACTGAGAAACAAAATTAATTTTGTTTCTGGTTTTGTTTTTGTTGCAAGGAACAAAATTAATTTTGTTTCTGATACTGAGAAACGAAATTAATTTCGTTTCTGGCTTTGTTTTTGTTGCAAGGAACAAAATTAATTTTGTTTCTGATACTGAGAAACGAAATTAATTTTGTTTCTGAGAAACAAAAATTAATTTAGTTTCGTTACGGACTTAGTTTCGTTACGGATTTTGTTACAAGGAACAAAATTAATTTAGTTTCGTTACAGGTTTTGTTTCTGCTGGAAACGTTTCGGAGTTTTGTTACGACTTTTGTTACAAAGGAGTTTCGTTTCTGTTTCTGTTTCTGTTACAAGGAACAAAATTAATTTAGTTTCGTTACAGGTTTTGTTTCTGCTGGAAACGTTTCGGAGTTTTGTTACGACTTTTGTTACAAAGAGGTTTTGTTTCTGTTTCTGTTTCGTTACTTAGCTGTGTAACAGAAACCGAAACCGAAACGCGTTACAAGTCCCTGCTTTCTAATGGTGTTCTTAGTTTAGATACCTGCATACATAAGTCCATTAGGGTGGTCCTTAACCCTAGAACCATAACGAAATTTCATACTACGTTATTACTAATGTACATACGTAAATTTTACATAGTGATTAAAATCCGCCTAATTGTTCTCCATTTTGTAGCCCAAGTTGATTACACTACTTTACAAATAATTAATTTGAAAAATACCTAGAAATTCTTGAGCTCAAAACTATTTTTTTTTGTTTAATTTTTATGTAAGGTTAGCTTATGAGATAATGGTAATTTTGAGCTTTTCTGGGTATCACTTCATTCAAAAGTATTTTCCGCTAAAGTTACAAGTGCGATAACCACAATCGATAACAGCACAGTCAAAGATATCACATACAAATTTTCCCGATCGGAGGTGGATAAGGGTTGTCGCATTGGGGTCAAAGTTTAGAAAACTCTATGTGGATTCAAAAATTAAATTAATTTTTTTGTATATCTAATTCCTTAAATCGATAGTCCTGCACTCAAGGATACCAAATATAAATGTTGGTCCCAATTGTAGACGGTTAAGTAGTGTCGCACAGTGCTCAAATTTAAATTAAATTTTTTGAGTCTTGTAATGGACTGTTAATAATTTAGAAATAAACACAAACTTTTTATTAAATAAAGTTGAGTGAGTATAGTGAAAAGATCTAAAAAGAGTTTGATAGACTTTAACACAAAAGCAAAGTTAAATTACAGTCTCCATAGAGTTTTCTGAACTTTGACCGCTGTGCGACACCCCTTAACCGCCTCCGAACGGAACAGAAATTTATATTTGGTATCGTAGACTATATTACTTAGCATCGACCTAGGGGGTGAGGTTGAATAAATATGACTCCATACATTCTATGTATATATTTTTGTGAAGCTTTCTTATTATTGCTTAAATAATATTTGCTGACGCTATTATCACAAGCACAAAAAATATGCAGAAAAACGTCATCAATCTTAATATTCCGACAGTTAATCGTTTGTGATGTGAATAAAATTATTCTATTATAACGCCTTGCTGCGGCGCGTTTAGTGTGTCATAGCGATATGAAAAAAATGGTAAACAATGAAATTCGCACTTAACTCAGATTTAAATACATAATACTCTTTATTATTTGTATTATTGTTTTATGTATAAAAAAATACGTGCCGCTTTTTATTTGCTTCATTTGGCAATTCGAGTTACTTGACTGCCTTCTTGCACAGTATATGGTCAATAATTGTGCAAACTGTATTTTCGCCTAAGAATACTGATTCATCAACTTGTTTTTTATTAAACGGTTTTATTTAGCTCACCCCGTTTGTTTTATTATTTATTCTTTATTCTTGGGTCAAATTTAGTAATTCAAATTTCACCCTCTTCCTGTCAACCGATTAATCTGAAATTTTGCACGCATGTATAACCCCGATGACAATGCAATATTATGAAAAAAAAATTCCGATAGGTGGCGCGTGGGTCGCTATATTTACAAAAATCGCATTTATGGTCCTATTTGGCTGAAATTCGGAACATGTATTACTACCTTGAAAAGAAATATTTTCTTAAAAAAAAAATTCCGCTAGGTGGCGCGTGGGTCGCTATATTTACAAAAATCGCATTTATGGTCCGATTTGGCTGAAATTCGGAACATGTATTACTACCTTGAAAAGAAATATTTTCTTAAAAAAAAATTCCGCTAGGTGGCGCGTGGGTCGCTATATTTACAAAAATCGCATTTATGGTCCGATTTGGCTGAAATTCGGAACATGAATTACTACCTTGAAAAGAAATATTTTCTTAAAAAAAAATTCCGCTAGGTGGCGCGTGGGTCGCTATATTTACAAAAATCGCATTTATGGTCCGATTTGGCTGAAATTCGGAACATGTATTACTACCTTGAAAAGAAATATTTTCTTTAAAAAAAAATTCCGCTAGGTGGCGCGTGGGTCGCTATATTTACAAAAATCGCATTTATGGTCCGATTTGGCTGAAATTCGGAACATGTATTACTACCTTGAAAGGAAATATTTTCCTAAAAAAAACTTCCGATAGGTGGCGCGTGGGTCGCTATAGAGGCGTTGGACTGCAATAAACTAACGGGCAAGAAACCTTGCAATAATGAAGCACTAAATGAATTAAACAGAATGCGAAATAAAAACTAAAAACTAGAAAATAAAAATAGGTAAAAAAACTTTTTAAGTTAAACGGTTTTATTTTATACATACATTGCAATGTTTAAGATAAATGTACTAAAAACCAAAAAATAATAAAATAGATACAGTCGTGGGAATTATAAACATTTGCATAGACTAGACTAAAATAAAACCGGGGGGCACGTCAATTGTCTACAAATTATCGACTTAATGTGCGATAGAAGAATCGTTTAATTCGTCGTTAGGCAGTTGGCCCGCAAACGGTGAGGAAAATACTTACTATTTTCTTGCTCATGGAAATTCCAATAGTTATACACTCCATGTTAATAAAAGAGATGTTTCAACTAGTTTATCGTTGGACATTCACACGAGGAATCGTTTTACTGCTCGTAGTTTGTCTTTAATCGACAAAACATATGATAAAAGTACTACTCGCTCACCACTATGAAACCCTAAAACTCGCTTATAATCGAGCTTGCTAGCTTTTTTCCACATTTTAGCCCTACTTATCACACGTCCATCGTTGTCGGTTGAACAACTGCCTAATTATAGTGTAACATTACAAAACAAACATTTTAATCAACGATTGTAGACAATTGACGTGTCCCACGGTTTTATTTTAGTCTAGTCTATGCAAATGTTTATAATTCCCACGACTGTATCTATTTTATTATTTTTTGGTTTTTAGTACATTTATCTTAAACATTGCAATGTATGTATAACATAAAACCGTTTAACTTAAAAAGTTTTTTTACCTATTTTTATTTAGATTAAAATTTTAGATGTGGGTGTTTTCATAATCCCCGTTATTTCATAATCCCCACAAGTTGAATAATAGGGTCATGTGATTTTGTTTTATTGGAGCTTAAAAATATTGCAATGTAGACTATCCATTTTCGCTGCTACTATTTAAAACCCATCATTTTTTCAATATAAATAATATCATTTAAATCTGAAAATTGTACATGTGTTTTATAACATTATTAACCAAAATTTCTACCCAAATCATAAATCTGTGACGTTAGCAAACTTCTACATAATTAGGATTTGGTCCATTCGTTGTTAAGAATCATTACAAGCCCATTTACTTTTGTTCCAACAACGAACTGCAAGCTCTACGAGTGCTAGACTCAAATATTTACCTAAATGCTAGTTGAGAGCTACTAGTAATTTTCTTGTTTTAATATGGTTGCATACAAACTCATACATACATATTCACTACTAATAACTTTATATTCAAATTTTCAAAGAAAAAACAAATAAAACGCCTTAATAATAATTGAATGTTTCTTTGGTGGCATTCAACATGAGTCATCATCCATTATTACTGCATATACACACATAAATAATGTTGTTTAAATTGCGTTCATGCCTTTTTTCCTATTCTTCTAGAAATTAACTCGCCAATAATAAGAAAAAAACATAAATTCACATTAATTAAAATACCAATGTAATAAAAGCTTTTGGTGTTCCATTCTCTTTCGTACTATAGGCTACATATGTATACCAGAATGGAAATATCTAAATTAAAGAAGAAAGTGTTCACATTTTTCTAATACGAGTACACAAAAATCTGCGAAAGTGATTAATGATAGAGTAAAATTAAGTGTTTGGAACTTATGTACATATGTATGAGCTTAAAGAATTTCTACAACTACTTGTATTTAGGCTCCCTATTTAAATAACACATTGGTGGTAATTGGCTTTTAACATACCTTATTTTCATTTACTTGTTTTTCTTGGTAAATATGTAGACTATTCTATTCATTTGACTTTGGTTAAATTTGATGAAGGCGCATCTGCAGTAAATATTGGTGAATGTGCAAACGTGAACAATGTGAAATTAATTATTTGGTAACAAGTTCATACAATACACTCCCATTATGAAGCAGCAAGAAAACTGCGTTAGCTTTTTGCATAATTTCACAAAAAAAATTCATTATTCATTAATAATTTTGCATGATTCATCAATATAAATTGGAGCCTAATTAAATTCTGTTCTATTCAAAACCCGAGAATGAGAACAAAAAGACAAATAAATAAAAATACGCTTAAATAAAAGTACTCTGAAAAAAACCTTGTAAATCTAAAGACTTTCGCTGTTAAATCAACTACTTTCCGCAGTTGAAATGTGCCCAACAACGCTCCGTTGTTGTTTCAAAGGTGCGAGCGTTGTTGATTTAAGTCAATAACGGAGATTGTTGGAAAAAAATTTCACCTAAAAATAAATTTTTGTTTGCATTTCACTCTTCATCTTCACTCCGCCCGGGTCCCAACTGCAAATATGTAGCCTCCGCTTTTTCTCCTATTATTCTCTCCTTCTTATCATTCACTGGTTGCTATCTTTATTTCTTATTCTGATTTCTCTTCTTTATTTTATATTCTCCTCCGGATTCGAACCATGATATCAACCTGAAATTCTATCCAATCATCACATAGTGGAACATTCAACATTATATTGAATTGTAGTAACCTATTTATACTTCCATTTCCTAAAAAGGAATCCATGAATTATTTGAATCATTGTAAAAACAAAATTTAAAAAAATTTGTTCTCATTAGTTTTGTTTACAACGGATACTGTTGGGTCAAATACTTTTGCTTTTAAATCAACAACGGGGAGAAAATTGTTGCTAAAAATAAACTTTTTTTTGGATTTTTGTGCTCATCTTCTCTCCATCATTATTTTTTTTTTGTTGGTTTTCTCACAAAAAAATATTTTCTCACAAAAAATTTTTTAAAGGCAAGCAAGTTTTTTAATCAACAACGCCAGTTTTTGAATAAATTGTTGGATCAAAAACTTTGCTGTAAAAACAAATACTTTTGCTGTTGAATCAAAGACGGAGATTCAACAGCCGAAAGTTGTTGGTTTAACTACGGGTATTTTTTTCAGAGTACTCTTAAAAACTTTCATCCTCTTGAAATATGAATACCCAGCGGTGAACAGCGGAAATTCCATAGAAATACAATAACAATCACATTGAAGAATTTTTTTTGTTACAAATTCATTTCTGAATCAAGCGCTGATAGAATAAAATTGTATAAAACAGGTCTGAGTGCTAAAAAATCCACCACTTCTGCATGTACGTTTTCCCTATTTAGATATATTGGATTATTTGGCGGATTTCGATGTTTTCTTTTGGTGTTTTATGTGGTTTTTTCTTGAGTCTCCTAATTATTCACGTTTCCTTACATACATACCAGTAGCAGTGCCAGCATAAATTGGCTGGGCGAGCCTATGTGTAAAACAGTAATTAGCCATTTGTGTAAATTTCTTTGCTGTATTATCTGAAAGTCATTGCATATGTACATACATATGATTAGTGGGGGCAGTGGTGGTTTTTGAATTCGAAATGTCTACTTACAACTTACAATGTAAACGTATTTGTGTACAATCCGCCTACATTCACCTTACAAGGTAAGCTAAGGAAGATTTGAGGTGCCTACCTACAACTTACAATGTAAGCGGAATTGTATTCAGTCCACCTACATCCACCTTACTAGGTAAGCGAAGGTGGATTCGATCTGCATACTTACAACTTACAATGTAAACGTATTTGTGTACAATCCGCCTACGTCCACCTTACAAGGTAAGCGAAGGTAGATTCGATCTGCCTACCTACAGCTTACAATGTAAGCGGAATTGTATTCAGTCCGCCTACGTCCACCTTACAAGGTAATCGAAAGTAGATTCGAGGTGTCTACCAACAACTTACCCTGTAAACGGAGTTGCATTCAGTCCGCCTACATCCACCTTACAACGTTGGCGAAGTAGGATTCGAACTGCCTATCTACAGCTTACAATGTATGCTAGTTGGATGAACACTACTACCCTGATTACTTTGTATGTAATGTGTAGGCGTTCACTCTACTTTTGCGGCCATGTATGTATACGAAAATGTATAACAGATATGTATATGAAGTGGTGTGCATTACAGCCTTACATGTGTACATGACTTAATCGATTCTGTAAGCAACATTTTCGCCGCTGGGTATGTATGTTGAAGTCACTCCCTTTAGCAACGTCATGGAAAAAGTAAAAACTTACAGAACCAATAAATTTGTATTAGCTATATTCGCTGACACTCGAGAATCACATAAGCCACAAGCCACCACTTCGGCACATACATCAGTATAAGTATAACAAGCATATAAAATTAAATAAGCATGCAGGCAAATACATATGTACATATACATACTTATATTAAGCTTGCTATTGAAACAGAAAAAACGAAGACTATACCTTTTATGATAAAGGAAATTTCAATATTCAGTCTCTTCAGGTCAATACTAAATAAGTACATACATACTAATACTAAAAAGTGTAAGCTGTGTAAATGTAGACGATGTACCTCCAATTGCATGTATCTGAAGAATTGGTTTTATGAGAGCTATAGCTTGTAATGATCCAATTTGGACTGTTTCAGGTGATTCATATATTCAATTGTGCATAAAGTAGATTTCTCAAAAACTGAGGGAACGTTCGCATTAAAACAGAATAACAAAGTATAATAGGCTCAGGTCGTGATTGTGATCATATCGTTGATCACTTCACTTACTACAAATAAACATCGTGTTTTGGACCGAAGTTATAATACCATTTCATGTTCACGAAAGATATAAAAACCGGCAGACAAGCGAATTAATATATAAAGAAACATCTATACATTAGGCCAAACAACAGCGAAGTGAAAAGGAGGTGAAATCGCAGAAAAAGAAACTAGGTACCTACACTGAGAGGAAAAAAAGCGTGTTAAAAATGTATGGAGGGGTCAAAGAAATTGCTTCCCCATATTGGGTTATATTAATAAAAGCCAAGCATTTGCTTTAGCTTTAGATTTCAGAGCTTTTACTCAAATTTTGAAATTTGGTTCATACAAATTAATGTCAAATTTCTGAAATTTTGAGTAAAAGCATTTGCTTGGATTTTATAAATATGGCCCATTGAATACTATTTTCTTTGTTTTGAGTAAATTTTCCCTAAAATGTGTTAAAGGGTTATAAAATAAAGTTATTTATGTACATGCGTTACCATGGTTTCATATACTTGTTTTAAAGAAATTAATTTCTTAAGCGTCATTCCATTCCCAACTTGGCCTTGTTTTGAAGATTTGATTTCTCTAATTTTGATAAGTTGAATTCCCATACAAATCAACATGGCAACGAATTTGTTTGAATGTTTCTGCAACATTTTTGAGGAAATTTATTGAAAACAAAGAAAATTTTGTATTGGGACAAGTGTTCAAAATAAGGAAAAATATGTCTTTGATCGAGAGAAGTTTTTTTTGAGTGTACTATGTACATATATATAAATATATATATATATATATATATATATATATATATATATATATATCGAAGACCACATCGTAAACGATGATTGTGGAACCATTTTTGTGGCAACAACAGTAACATTAACAATGTCAGTATTTAAAACAAACAAGATCGTTGCAACATAAGTTAATATAAATACATAAATGGTAACAGCCATCAATAAGGGCCGGCAACTTACTAAGCTCCAATAAAGCAACTCGCGCGTACATACATACCAGGGATGGGCATTATTCAAAATTTGAATAATTCAATAACGAAAAAATAAAAATAAATTTTTATTCTTCATTCTCATATCCTTGAATAAAGAATAAATTTTTATTCTTCATTCCGGCGCCCTTGAATAAAGAATAATTTTTTATTCCTTATTCTGATACCCTTGAATAAAGAATAAAAATTTATTCTTCATTCTGATACCCTTGAATAAAAAATAAATTTTTATTCTTCATTTTGGTGCCCTTGAATAAAGAATAATTTTTTATTCTTCATTTTGATACCCTTGAATAAAGAATACAAATTTATTCTTCATTCTGATACCCTTGAATAAAAAATAAATTTTTATTCTTCATTCTGATGCCCTTGAATAAAGAATAATTTTTTATTCTTCATCCGAAATTGGTTGAATAAAAAATTAAATTTTATTTTTCATTCAGATAATTTTGAATAAAGAATAAATTTTTATTCACGTTATTCAAATTATTCTTGCAGGTCACACAAGTAAATGATTTTGCGAATATTTTTCTGAATACGAACCAAGTATTTTCCCGAGCCCCAACCGAATATATTTCCGAATACTTTCCCGAATCCGAACCCAAATACTCAACCGAATATTTTTCTGAATCCGAACCGAATATTTTACCGAATACTTTTCCGAATCCGAACCGAATATTCTCCCAAATGCGAAACCGAATACTTTCCCGATTCCGAACCGAATACTTTCCCGAGTCTGAACCGAATACTTTTCCGGGTCCGAACCGAATACTTTTCCGGGTTCGAACCGAATACTTTTCCGTGTTCGAACCGAATACTTTTCCGGGTTCAAACCGAATACTTTTCCGAGTTCGAACCGAATACTTTTCCGGGTCCGAACTGAATACTTTTCCAAAACCGAACCGAATACTTTTCAGAGTCCGAACCGATTACTATACCGAGTCCGGGACCCGCTGGCTCTGTAATTAACGAAGTTATGGTAAAAATGAAAATGTCCTTGTATTTGAATAGAACGGCGCCAAATTTCATTAAAAACCGATGACCAGAACACAATGACAACAAGAAACTACATACTTCTTTTGCTTATACACACATATGTCCCGGACTCGGTACAGTAATCGGTTCGGACTCTGAAAAGTATTCGGTTCGGTTTTGGAAAAGTATTCGGTTCGGACCCGGAAAAGTATTCGGTTCGAACTCGGAAAAGTATTTGGTTCGGACCCGGAAAAGTATTCGGTTCGGACCCGGAAAAGTATTCGGTTCGAACTCGGAAAAGTATTTGGTTCGGACCCGGAAAAGTATTCGGTTCGAACTCGGAAAAGTATTCGGTTCGAACTCGTAAAAGTATTCGGTTCGGACCCGGAAAAGTATTCGGTTCAGACTCGGGAAAGTATTCGGTTCGGAATCGGGAAAGTATTCGGTTTCGGATTTGGGAGAATATTCGGTTCGGATTCGGGAAAGTATTCGGTAAAATATTCGGTTCGGATTCAGAAAAATATTCGGTTGAGTATTTGGGTTCGGATTCGGGAAAGTATTCGGAAAAATATTCGGTTTGGGGCTCGGGAAAATACTTGGTTCGTATTCAGAAAAATATTCGCAAAATCATTTACTTGTGTGACCTGCAAGAATAATTTGAATAACGTGAATAAAAATTTATTCTTTATTCAAAATTATCTGAATGAAAAATAAAATTTAATTTTTTATTCAACCAATTTCGGATGAAGAATAAAAAATTATTCTTTATTCAAGGGCATCAGAATGAAGAATAAAAATTTATTTTTTATTCAAGGGTATCAGAATGAAGAATAAATTTTTATTCTTTATTCAAGGGTATCAAAATGAAGAATAAAAAATTATTATTTATTCAAGGGCACCAAAATGAAGAATAAAAATTTATTTTTTATTCAAGGGTATCAGAATGAAGACTAAATTTTTATTCTTTATTCAAGGGTATCAGAATAAAGAATAAAAAATTATTCTTTATTCAAGGGTATCAGAATAAAGAATAAAAATTTATTCTTTATTCAAGGATATGAGAATGAAGTATAAAAATTTATTTTTTATTTGAATAAAAATTTATTCAAAACCGCCCATCCCTGATACATACATACATATACATATATGTAGATACCAGACCTGGGCACCCTCAATTACATTTTGTAATTGATTACACCTTCAATTACAATTACATGTAATTGTAATTGCCATTTTTCAATTACCAATTACATATAATTGGTAATTGAAATTCTACAATTACAAATACATGTAATTGTAATTGAGATTTTTCAATTGCAATTACATGTAATTGGTAATTGAAAAATGGCAATTACAATTACATGTAATTGTAATTGAAAAATTTCAATTACAATTACTTGCAAATGTAATTGAAAATTTCCAATTACAAGTAATTGTAATGGAATGGCATCAATTACATTTTTCTTGGGTTTGAGAAAATTTAGTTATACAATTTGTTTTCATTTCTATTCTTGTTTTTTGTTATTGTTATTGTTTTCGCTTTTGTTTTTTTTTTTTTTTCTTTTGGTTTTTTTTTTTGCTTTTGCTTTTGTTTTTGCTTTTTTTTTTTTTGTTTTTGCTTTTGCTTTTGCTTTTGTTTTTGTTTTTGCTTTTGTTTTTGTTTTTGCTTTTGTTTTTGCTTTTGTTTTTGTTTTTGTTTTTGCTTTTGTTTTTGTTTTTGCTTTTGTTTTTGCTTTTGTTTTTGTTTTTGCTTTTGTGTTTGTTTTTGCTTTTGTCTTTTTTTCCTTACACAAAACAAAAGCAAAAACAAAAACCGAAACGAAAACAAAAACAAAAGCAAAAAAAAAAAACAAGCAAAAACAAAAACACAAGCAAAAACAAAAACAAAAACAAAAACAAAAGCAAAAACAAAAGTAAAACAAAAACAATAACAAAAAGAACAAGAATAGAAACAAAAACAAATTGTATAACAAAATTTTCTCAAACCGAAGAAAAATGTAATTGGCGGAATTACTTGTAATTGGAGATTTTCAATTACATTTGCAAGTAATTGTAATTGAAAATTTTCAATTACAATTACATGTAATTGTAATTGAAAAATATCAATTACCAATTACATGTATTTGTAATTGAAAAACCTCAATTACAATTACAAGTAATTGTAATTGAAAAATTTCAATTACCAATTAATGTAATTGTAATTGAAAAAAAATGTAATTGAGGATGCCCAGGTCTGGTAGATACCCTGCAGGCAAAACAACTAGTTGCATACTACGATTCTACCAGTTTGAAAATGTCGGCATCTAGTTGCCCAACTATCCATTTTACTTGAAAGCAACTGGTAGTTTTAACGTGGCGATGGCCTACGAGATGGCAATTGTCTTCCCTTGCATAAGCTTCATACTAGAAAAATACCACTCAGTTTCATACCAGTAGACAACACATCAGCTTCATACTAGAAAAATAGCAGTTAAGGGTATACTAGAAGAATACCAGTCAGAATAATACGAAAAAATGCCAGTTCATCTAAGTGAAAAAATAGCATTTTAGTTCATTTAATAAAGGTCACTTTAATTAGCTCAGTACTTTTTAAAGTTACATTTAGTACATATTATATACAGTATACGCAAAGATGTATAGTAAGGTAGAATAATGGCTTCATCTTACTGCGGCAGTTGGATAATAGTATCTCCGATTTGGATGAAACCAAATCAATTAACTAAACTCTCTTAAACTCTTCTTGCCACCTGCTGCAAACATATATGTATGTATGTAATTGTTCTTGTGTACCCTTGCACAAAAATAAATGAAAAGCCTTAAAAATATTTATTTTGTGAGAAATGGTTGTTTCTTTTTGGCAAATTGGTAACAACTATTCTGACCCTTTTGTTAAATAATAGCGTAAATTTACTTCAAAATCGCCAATAAAGCTTAGTTTGTGATAGAATTGCACAAAATGCTATATTCAGTTAATTAATAAATTGTAGTAGTAGTAGTATGATTTTGTCTTTTTAAAAGCGTTTGATCAACTAGTAGATAGCTAACTAGTATAATTTTGTCCGTTTCATACCAGTTGATCAAGTAGTAGAAAACCAACTAGTATAACTTTTTCCGTTTCCTACCATTTGATCAACTACACAGAGCCAAAAAGTTCACCTATAATCAAAGAGACTGCCATCTAAAAATGCTATATGGCCGAGGAGAGTGAGAGGGGACAAAATTGAAGAAATTTTTGCTGGAAAATCTTCTAGATTTTAGCTTGAATTTCTTCTTAAATTTATTGAAAAGGATATCGTCTGAAAACGTGGAGATAACTTCTTGTTTATTAATTTTGTGTGTCATTTTGTCAAAAAAATTAAATTGTTAGAAGAAATCTGCTTGTTTTTATGAGAAAATTTTTATAAAACAAATCAATAAGGACATCCTCTAATTTTTACTAGAACCTTTTTGAATTTATTAAAAAGGAAAACTTCTTATTTTTAAAAGATCCCTTATTAATTAAAATTTTGCTATAAACGTCTTAACATACGTACATATGTACATATGTTTGTAGATACTCGTACATACCAGAATTATGTATCAGCCACTTTTATGCGTGCAATAACATGTTCAAGAAATTAAAAGGAAGAACTTTTTTATATTTAAAAGAGACATGGACGTTACTAAACCAAAATTTTCCATTAACGTCTTAACATACATACATAAGTATGTATGCGTGCAAAGGCAGAGAAAACAAATGCGCAGTTCTCTAGCCGGCTGACCCGAAATGGAAACAGCGCTGATCACCGTCTTATATTAAAATGTATATTTAACTCTTTTATTTATGTATTTAAAAATCCCTCAGACAAAATTTCGCAAAATTAAAATTGCTATAAAAAAAATTTGACCTCAGTGAGCAAAACGGTTTGGAGGTCTTACTATAAGGATAGTGCTCTTTCGTTCAGTATGTGAATTATTCCGCCCCCACCATCAATTTGTGTCAAAGTCTAATATGTATTATAAAAGTTATAGGCAAATACGTTAAGTATATTCTTATACTTAATATATATGTAAGTACTTGATCGTATTATAATTATAAGTAAAACTTGTATGATTAAATAAAAAACAGTTTAACAAAAGTGTGCTATTTATTTTCAGAAAGTAATGTATTTAAATTCAGGTGGCAATCATTTCAAATTAATAAGATCATCGGCTTATTACAATTAAGAGGAGTTTCTAATGAAAATCAAGATTCTCTTCTTAATAATATTAAACAGGGTTTCGTCTTAATTTTACAGGTTATCTGCTAAATTCATGTGAAAAGGTTTCCATATTTATTCTAGGAATCATCTTCTTAATTTTATATAAGAGGTTTTCATCTTAAATCCACGGGTCATCCTCTTAATTATATTGAAAAGTTTTTCATATTAGTTTTACTGATTATCTACTTAGTTTTATTAAAATGAGACATCCAGTAATATTAAGACGGGCATCTTATTGGAGAGAAAGCGTAGAGAAATCCGCTAAACTTTGTTCTAATTTATAGGGCATTTTAGGTGGCCTTTTGGCTCTGTGTAGTTTATTTCATAGCTGTCCAAATGCGACTCATATGAGCAATGAGAGTAAGCACTTGTGTACGTATAGTATACCCCTGCAAAAAATGCGATCACTCCGGGATACATCCGGGACAACTCGCAAGGGAGCATGCGATTACTACCCATTTGTATCTCTTTATATGGGTTGAAGTGTTCTCTTTTGTTTGAGCATGTCCTATGCAGAGACTAATTGTACCCAGTTTGTACCCGAACGGGTAGAAAAAGCGCACAATTGTACCCGTTTTGTACCCGAACAGGTAGCAAATGCGACACATCCATTTGTGCGACTAATTGTACCCGTTTGATACCCTTTCGGGTACAATTCGTCTACAATTAGTATACATATGTACCCGTTCGGGTACAATTGGGAACAATTGTAGACTAATTGTACCCGAAAGAGAGCGCTCCCGGACAAATCTTTTTAGAGACTCGTCGCACACTTTTTTACAGGGACGTCGTATACACACCGATTGTCACTACTACAGACAAATAAAGAGCGTAAAACGAGCGCTTACGATGGGACTAGGCGATCGCCGATTAGCAAAAATAATTATGTTGCCTTCGACTGGCATGAAAGCAAGTGGTCGCTAGCTGGTCTTAGCTTGAAATTCTTTTGTTATAATTACGGATGCCAAACAACAAAAAAAAATTAGGAAGATTTTGCATATAACGTATGTACACAAATGTATATATGTGTGTTGTTTCATAATTTCGCAAAGCGTGCGCACGTGACCCTACTCGCTCAGCATCTGCAAGCAGGGATGCCACTAAGAAAATTTTTTTCCTACCAAAAATCTACCAAAATGGCTTCGAGCCTACCAATTTTTTTTTAATGTGAGATTTAACCATACTCAACAAATTCATTTAGGGTAACTGTGCCAGTAACCGACCACCCGGACACTTTTTTTTACCGCTTAAAATAAAAAAAAAAACTGTTTATTACATTTTTTGAAATAACATTTGAGGAATAATGAGGGCAAGCAACTAATCCTGAAGGAAACGTAAGAAGATTTATCAAGGGAAATAGCGGACATTGTTTCCACTTGGTAGAGCAAACACATTTACTACCTAGGTAGGCCTGATGGTCTGTTGTGATACCACAAGGAGCTCTTTATTACTCACCATGTAGACGAACAACCTTGTTTGCTTCATATAGCGTAAAATGTCAGATGCCTTTATGTTTTCAATCTCCTCCAGTTGTGTCTGTGGCGACAAGTGTACTTGAAACTCAAAGAAAACGTTTCTATATAGCAGAGTTTTGTGACAAGACTCTACTGAGAAGACATGTTTTCTCACCAGTGCTGTGGCAAAGTGACCAAATGTACCAAATCAGTCATGTCAGTTGAACGAAGGCAAAAACCTACCAAAACTCAAATCGTCCTACCAACCTACCAAAAGGAATTAAACCTACCAGTTTTGGTAGGAAAAGCCCAAAAGCGGCATCCCTGTCTGCAAGCAGACTGATCATTTTTAGTAATTTTTCACTTTGGCATACGGTAGGCGCACCAACACACACTCATTTTTCGGTCGTTGCTTGATTGTGGTAGTGAATCGCTTTTGGACAGCCCTGGTTTATTTTCATACTAGTTTAATTTTGCCTGCAGGGTATTTATACATTAAAACTAAAACCCAAACCAAAATGAAACAATACCAAACACATTGAACTTTGGCGTAACGCCACAGAAGTCGTATGTAGAGACAGCGGTGTTGCAACAACAATAATAGCGTTGATTGTTGCAGCCAAATCATTGCCCAGAACAGTCGAGAGAAGAAGAGCAACAAAAATGAGGTAATGGACGCTGTGGGAGGTGAAATTATTTATGCATATGTAGTATAAACCCTGCAAAAAATGCGACTAATCCGGGATGTGTCCGGGATCACTCGCAAGGGAGCATACGACTATTACGGGTATGTTCAGAAACTCAGCATGAAACGCATCAGCGGCAGTAAATATTTTTTTGATGATTGTGATGAGCGACGCTTCATGCAAAATTTACGTTTATGAACGCTCTGCTTGTACTACAAAAGCAGGTTGCGCTTCAAACTGAGTTTCTGAACAAAGCCAATAACTTGTGGTTTCTTTGTATGGAAGGGAGTGTTCGCTTTTGTTTGAGCATGTCCTATGGGGAGACTAATTGTACCGTTTTATACCTGAACGAGTACTCCATTTTGATGCCAATCGATTATCGAATGGAAGTTGTACCCTCTTATACCTCTACAAAAGCATATTTTGCAGTTCGTTTATAAAATTTTGTGTACAATTGTCAACAATTAGTCTACATTTTTACCCTTTCGGGTACAGTTGAGGAGTAATTGTGAACCAATTGTACCCGAAAGAGTGGAATCCGGAACAAGTCTCTTTCGAGACTAATCGAACATTTTTTTACAGGGAATGTAGTCTGTTGAGCGTGTGTGTATGTGCTTGCTGTTTGGATAATATAATTATATTGTATGGATTGTAGAACCGCCATGTGATCGACAAATGAATTGCTTGTTAGCAAAGTTAATTTTCCTTCAATAACGAGGAGTATCTAGAGTAGCAGATGCTGTGGAAAGGGCTTAGGTAATCAGAGATGAGCAATAGTCGCTCTAGTGCAGACGGTTGTGGTTTGTATTGTCAGACGAATTTTATGAAAAAAAGTAGCTATAAGAATATCAGATTTTACGCATTAGTAAACATCATACACAATAATTATGTATGTATCTATATCTAAAACTGAATAATGTTTTAAACAAGAGTTTTTATTTTATTTTTTTATAGTATGCTTACAAAAAACTGATCGTACTCAATTTCTATCTCCGACAACTAACAACTTGTTAAAAAACATGGGATCATCTTGGTGTAAACTAGTAAGAAAAATAAAAAAATGATCTTAGAAACAATTAAATTCAATCTAATACCTCGCTCTAAATACAGTAAATGACAGTACAGCACAACAACAAATCAATGAAATACTTTAAGTAAAGAAAAATATTTTCGTCGTATTCTCTGCGCAAATCGTTGCAATTAAATACTTTTAGCATGAAAGTGTTAATATTTTACATTAGCGACAACATAATGTGTACATGAAACAAACTGAAAATTAAAAATTAATCGCAAATTTCACTCAGGAAAAAATTAAAAACTAAAAAGTGTAGTAAATTGCATAAAAAATACGAGGGAAAAAGAAAAGTACGTGAAATTAAAAAAAAAAAACAAAACTTCACCTCCTACAGTGTGACCAATCGTTGGCCCAATTGTAGTGAGAAGTGTATGTATGTACTAAAAATATAGCACAAACATACATACAAACATATATTCACACAAGCAGGCAGCACACATCATTTCAAGACGACGAAGTGGGCAAATCCAAAAATGGATTGGAAAGACCAACCGGCTGCTAATGACATCGAGCAATTTCTACGCGGTAAGTCATGTTTGCTCGATTTTGCTATTTATTTATTGTTTTTTTATTGTTGCACATCATTGCACGATTAGTAACTTTTGTCAATATTTACTAATATTATTATTATTATCTATTCAATGCCGGCATTTGAACGAGAATCTATATCTAATTCATTTCCTTGTGTAGTAATCTTTTGGCACTTGAATGTTAGTTCCAGCTAAGTCAAACTAATTTACTATTACTCTGCTTGACTTTTTCACAGAATTTTCGTATTAGAATAGCGAAAAGTACATTTTTTTTGCTTTTTTTATAATTAGTGATATTATTTTTAAAAGTGCAACATAATTTCATTACAATTTTACGCTTTCAAATTGTTCTTACTATGCAGTAATGAAATAATTTGACATACAAAAAACACAATTTAGCGGACACATACAGATACATAATTGCTGACGAACCCCTTTTAAATTTATGTATCTAATGTAGACTTTCTAAGCGAGTTCAGCATACTTATGTATGTAGGTACATATATATGTACATATGTATTTAGGTTCTACTTGAAAGCATGCAAACGCTTGTTATTAGTATAACTACACTTAATTACAGTGGCAGCATCTTTGCATGATCCACAATGTTTTTTTGGAAATAACAGACACACCTCTGCATCGGTGCCTTGATTATTACTTTTACCATAAAATATTTGCATCATCATAATTACCCTATGGTAGAAACGCACACAGCATACATTCTAGTTAATTAACTGAGAATATTTAGGTTAGTGATGTGCGAGTCCGAGATGTTTAGACAATCGAGAGAATCGCCGTCGTTGCAAAATCACAATCGAGTCAAAAGTTGACTCGTTCCTCGACTACTCAATCGAGATGTTTTTGCGATTGTTCCGAGGATGTTTTGATGATATGTTTTAGTTGATAAAATCAACTGAATGAGGGTTGTTGATAAAGAAAGTAGGATTTTAATGGAAGTGAGGTAAATACATATATGTATAAATAAACCAAATTGAAAAATATGCTATACATAGACGCTGCATTTTTGAAATCACAACTAAAGAGTGTCGTGCATAATAATAATAACTAATTATTTAAACATTAATAAATTTTCTGAAGTGAGACGCTTATGAAATAAATGAATTTTACGAGTAGCAACAACGGCAATAAATTTGTACCACTCTGTATGTTTTTTAAAGCAATTTTGATATTCAAGCGGCAACAACAAATATTATGTATTTTTTGCAGCGAGTCCAAGATGTTGTAGGGTTGCTTTGAAAACGAGAGGAATCGTTGGCGAGTCCGAGATGTTTTAGCGATTGCTTCGACTGACGGCCATTTACGACTTGACTCGAGTACGAATGAAAACCTTCGAGAGCATTCGAAATGTTTCAACAATCGAGAGAATCGAATAAAACATCTCGCACTCGCCCATCACTAATTTAGGCGGAGTTACTTACCGTTGTTTAGGTATTAGACCGAAATTAGTGGCCTTATCGAAAAAATGTCAAATTATAAATAGCGCTAATACTCAAATTTGACCTTGCATAACTAGTCTGGTAAACTTAGCGACGAATTAAATTACACTGGTCGACAACGGAAATAAAATTTACTTTTCTAAAGGTCGTAGTTTTCTTGAATACAACGTTTTGCTTTTTCGGATATCGTTCTTGTAACTTAAAATATTGCAAATTAAACCTCACTATTTAATTTAATGAGCACAGGCCCAGGTTATATTATATTTTTTTTTTTTAGAAACTAGAAAAAAACTTTTAAGCAGGGATGTAACTACAGCTGTTTCACCTTAGATCCCTCTAAGACTCATCAGGTTACTTTTTGCTTCTGCCAAGACTCGAACTTGCGCCCTTTGCAGTACAATAACTACAGTTCTAACCGGTGAGCTATTGCCTGCCTTCGACATCTAATAGAAAATCCTCATTAGTTTTGCAATATTAAAACATATCGACGGCTGAGTAAAAGATCGCTCCATTTCAAACATTTTTTCAAAAAGGCTCTATTTCAAAAATTCTTTCAATAACGTCCTAATTCAGATTTTGCTTCAAAAACGCCCTATTTCAGAGAAAATTCCATATATATTTCTGTGAAATAGGACGTTTTTGAATAATTTTCTGAAATAGGACGTTATTGAAACAGATTCTGAAATAGGGCGTTATTGAAGCAAGTTCTGAAATAGAGCGTTATTGGAAAAAATTCTGAAATAGGGCGTTTTTGAAACAACTTTTGAAATAGGGCGATCTTTTACTCAGGCGTCGATATATTTCTATATATTTAAATAAGACATCCGAAAAAATAATAATCAATAGCTTTAATCAATTTTAATGAAAGTAAGTAATTTAAGAGATTGAGGAGTGAATATGTATAGCCAAAAACCATGTTTTCCGCCTCTTTGGAGATGAATATCTCAAAAACTGCACGTACCATCGAAAATCTGACTTCAGATTCAGCGCATCGAAAGTAGAATTTTGTGTCCGTTACAAAAATTTGTTGAAACTCTGTCGGCCTGTTTTATTTTTGCTTTTGGTAACCCTTGTTTCTGCCAGAACCAACGATCTAACAGTAATTTTTTTTTTTTAATCTTTGATTTTATTTGTTTTTTCTCAGTTGCTCGAAATGTTTCGATTGCGGTTTCTATCTACTGAACTATACATATATTCATATTTCCTTCTTACATATTTATATATTTCATTTGCACATTTCATTTTGTGGCTGGTTATACTCGTATGAACATACATATGTACATATTATGTACACTTTTCTGCGGTGTGTATTATCTTGCGCCTGAGGTTAAAATGTGTTAAGACGAACTTTCTTATTTCATAATTCTGCTGTTTCTCAGCATTTCCAGGTTAAAAACGTCGTTACCGTTACGAGTGCATGTACATATTTCGTCAGCTTTTACTTTTATGTTGCAATATCAACACTTTCCCAAAGCTCATTATTTTATACATTGTATGTTTTTACAATGACTGTCCGATTTTTTTATTGGCTTCTGTCAACAGTTGAGGTTAATGGCTGGTCAGTAGAATGGTTGAGCTTCTTGTTAACCCTTTTACTTGTTGGTTTTTGATTAATTTTTGGCTTAGTTGCAAACAACAAGAAAAACAGTTGAAAGCAGAAATTCGAAATAATGCATAAAAACTCAAGTTAGTCAGACTACTTTTTACGCGGTTTACCATATTATGTTTCCTTTTTTTTTTGGTTTTAATTGTGTTTTAATAACGGTTGTTTTATTATCGCAATTACTTGGTTGTTTTAGTTCGTCGTTCAATTAACACTTGCGCACAAATAAACGCTAATGCACGGCTATTTCTTTGAGTCTATTATTCTGAGAAATATAAAAATAATTCTTCTTTAGTAGATATCGTAAAATATTTAAAATTTTATAACTTTGTTGTTTTTTTTTTCATTATCATTAATTCTGTTATGTGGACATGCTTCAAAAGAAAGGAAACACGCTTTGTTTGTACCACTGAAAACGATTATAATGTACCAATCGGATTATTGTTCATCGAAAGTTGTTTTCGCTAGAATTTATGATATCTTAATTCCAGAAAGAGATTATTTCGCTACACTGAGAAAAAAAATTAAAGCGTGAATAACGGGTATTCATGAATATTGATGTGTAAACTGTTTCGAAATCGGATATTTATTCGCTTTTCCTTATTCCTTTTTTCCTGGTTTTCTATGGATTAAAAGGCGACTATCGGTTTTGTAATTTTTTGTTGTCATTGTGACTGCTACTATTTTGTTGTTTTTGTTTGTTTTGGTTTTTGACTTTTGATTTTTTATGTTGTTTTGTTTTCTATTGCTCAGAAACATGCAAGATCATCCGAGTCCACGTTTGACCCATATCTGGAGACCCGGCCTAGGAATCATAAAGAGTAGAGCTCCGTGTAGAAGGCCTGCTCAACACCTTTGAAACCAATATTGCATAGAAAATTAGATAGGTAGATGTAGGTGTGCATATCTATACATTTGCATACATGTTCAAACAGGTTGGTCCTTTTTATTTTGCCTATTTATCGCATTGGTGCAGAAACAACAACAACCACCACTTCACTTCGCTTCGTTGCTGTTGTTGTTGATATTTGCATTTGCACGGCTATGCATGCAAGCATTTGTAAGTACATGTCTATCTACCTACCTACCACTGACAGTGCCAAGCGATTCACACGGACGCAGCAGTGCACTAACACAAAGGTCATTTACGTTTGCGCGTAAACTTTACCTGTTTTTCGAAATCACTCGTAGCTACAGCAAAGATGTTTACACATCAAAATTTACCAAAAATATTTAGAATTACCCTTTATTAAAACATTTTTACTTTTGAACTATTTCAGATGTTCGCGAACATTTCAGAGCCTCATTAGAGACATCCGAATATGAGAATACGTCGAACACGTTCCATTTGACTGAGGCAGAATCCACGCTAAAGCTTTTACTACGCTGTGAACTGCTCTTGGCGAACTATACAAAGGGCGGCGATGTAAATTCAACAAAATCCATTAACAGCAACAACAACAAAAAACAGTTAATTATCAATGAAAATGTAAAACCAAATGAAGTCAGCAATAGCAACAATGCAGTAGAAGTTAATGGGATCAATGGCCAGTCGTCAATGCAAACAGTGGCAACAACAAAAATTGCTGTGCACAGTCAATGCAATAATAATACAATAATAAAGAATGATGCCAAACAGATGCAACAGCAACAACAAAAACAGCAGCAGCAGCAGCAGAGTCAGCAAAAACACGAGGATGTATCGTATTTGGATATGAGCGGGGGCGGCAGACGAGTTTCGAGCAAAAAATGTAAGTAAACGATTGACCTCCAGTGACCAACTTCAGCGAGGCTCACAGATCCTACAGACTAGTTTCCCATACAAATGAATATACATAGTTACTTATGAGGAGTTAATTGATGTTAAATTGTTTTCAATTAATTTTTAATTTGCTTAATTCTTTCTTTTTTCAGCCTCTAGTTGGTATGATGACTGGAATAATGAAACGAAGAGCGACAAGACATTTCGCTGTTCAGCACCTCTTGACCTCAGAAACGACAATCAAGCATACAGCGATGATGATTTCGATGATGATGATGATGATGATGATGATGACGTTCATGATGAAGTTAAAACTGGCGGCGGGAATTCGAACTGTAACGTATACGATGTCGAGGCGAATGAAGACGACGATAACTGCTCACAAAACTACGATATTTGCGAGGTATCAAGCCATGCTGATGACAGAGATGAAATGCAAAAGGCTATCACGCCCGAACTCGAAGCCATGCAAATGATAGATTGTCCCTACATGGATTTGCCAGCCGGTCATTTGTCCATCGAAAGAGCTACGAAATATGGTCAACTGCAACGCATCGAAAAGCGATTATTCTTCGATCAATGCAAAAAGTATTATTGCGGTGTCCTTAATGATTGGCTACTGTGCTATGCTGATGGACCCACTTCAGCCCATCCCACCATAACATTATATCTCAAGCACAATGGCATCGAAATCGAACATTATGGCGAAGGTAAACGACGTGAGGTGTGCTTCCAGATCACCACCACAGATCCCAATAAGAAATTCCTCTTTCAAGCCAATAGTGAAGTGGATGCCAAGGAATGGATTATTGCCGTCGAGGCGGCTATACGTGGTGATACTGCGCCCGCTGCAAATAACATGAAGATTACGCGAAAGCTGCCCACACCACCGATCGTAAAGAAAATTACTTTCGTTGGCCATAAAGTGAATGCACCAGCTCCGTCACACGATTGTATTTACGACGAACCCTCACCCCTCTTTCAAGCGGTAAATGCACTAACGAACAAAGCAGTGGCAGCACCAACACCACCCAACTTACCACAAAAAGCACATGATACATTATCGGCATTAGATCATGGCGATAGTTTGGAATACGATGTGCCAAAGTGTCCACCGCAGCCGATTCATCCGAAAGCATCGGAATCAAACAAACAAACCGAATCGGAAACTGTACAGTTATTAAATTTGAATGAAAATAGTTTGGTTGGCATGGAGAAAATCGAATTCCAGTCGATTGTCAAGGATGTGCATAGCAAGTTGTCTAGTCAGTTGTCAGCGGGTCCGGCAGCGGCAGAGAGATTGAAGCGCGCCGTCAAAAAGACTTACTCTGGCAGCAGTTCAAGTGATGTGGAAGCTGTAGCGCTCACAACCATAACTTCTACTCCTTCCTTTACCGCAAAGGATCAGCTGAAGAAGCAACGTAAGTCCTCATCGTGCACACCAAATGCCAGCCCACAAAAATCCAGCAGCTGTGTTGGTGGTGGCATAAGCAGTCCAAATAACAGCAATACAAGTGGTAATGAGCGAACGGCAGTGAAAAGTTGGTTTTTCAATCGTTTAAATAAGACAAGCTCATCAACGCGCAGCAACAACTCTTCCTCAGCCAACTCAGCGAACACCTCACCAGCCAAATGCAAGCAAAGTGAAAAAGAAAATCTACTACAAAGTCTCGATGTGAATGATGCGGTGGATGGTTGTGGTGGTGTGGGTGGTGGTGGTGGTGGTACTGATTGTCTGCACAACAATAGCAGCAATCCCTCTTCGCCAATATTGAAGAACTCCACCTTCACCGGCGGCAATGCAGCAGGCATTGACAGCTCAATGAAGAGTAAAGTCAATTTGATAATTAAAGAATTCGAGTCAAGTGCACATATGGGTATACTCACAATGGAGACATTGGCCGGTAGTGCTGTGGCCTCACTCAGTTCCTTTTGCGACAACGATTGCAACAACTATGAACCCATTATGACTGTGACAACGCCGCCAAGCAGTTTTCTAAAGAAAATCTAGTTAATAGAAATGTGAAGCAGTGTTGCAAAGGGATGGAGGGACAGCGGATTCTGCATATGATGCATTATAGTGTTAGAGGCACTGAAATTACTTTTTCCTTTTTACTGTAATGATGCAGATGGCATTTATCGGACTCTGGGTGGTGCTTGCTTTTTTCCAAAAATGCTTAAAGGCTAAAGCAAATTAGTAAGGCGCTACTATTTTCCTATTCAACGCATTAAAAACTTTGAAAAAGTGTAAGCTACTACGCCGGGTCAGGAATTATTATTAATTTTGTAGGGCTATGTAAGTGTGCGATGTTGGCGGTCTATTCTAAATGTAAAACACACAATTTTTTTACCTATCTAAAAACTATTATTTTTAATAAAAAGAAATGTGTGTTATTAAATGTTCAGGCTTTCCTATTATTAAAATCGGAAGTCGTGTTTTTGTATTGCAAATAAAAATAAATAAAATGAAAGACGTACAAAAAGCTTTTTATTTGGGATAGATTTCTGCGGCCATTGCGCATAAATAGTAGACAACTTAGTGAGTTGATACAAGCCAATAAAGAGGTATGTATGTAGGTGATGGAGAAAAATAAGCACATCTCATACTGAAAAATTCTATTCAATGCATCAGTACACTCGCTTTCGCCTAAAAGTATGCAATGTTTCCATACACACATATATACAGGTTAAGCTAATAAAAACGTGTTAAAAAAGAGGTAAAATAAGCATTTTTAATAACATTAAGTATGTAGTTCGCCTTGAGCAAATGTTTTGAAAGGTTGGGTTAAAATTTCTGCCTCCACAGTCCTAGGCGGTTGCCCTCGTAAGACGTTATGACCTGTTTTGATACCACAGAGGAGCCCTAAATATCAGGAAACTTAAACTAATTTACAAAATTAGACACTTAAACCTAAGCCTGTGTTTTTTTTTATCGATGCGCAGATTTGTTAGTGTCTTCGCAGATTCTAGCTCCACGAATCATTCTTAGAAATGCGTGTGAAGGCAGAAAATAATTTTTGATTGACTGTTCAACAATCAATGATCCAATAGAAAGTCCACTGGGGAGTTAATAGAAGGAGTATCTTGCCCTAGTGAGAGCATTAGAGCTGTCAAATTAATTTTATACTTGAGGACATCGATAATATAGCCCAAGCGGAAAAGGAATACAAACAAAAACAACAAGTCGCACCGTAATGTGGTAATAAAGTAGACTACCAGCCGATGACTTAAGGGCAAGTTTTCAACGTAGCCAGCAATCAGTTTAAATTTTACTAATAGCTTTTTCGATTCTGAACCAAAATGCTGCATTATTACAAGGCAACATTACCAACATGCGCCCTGTGCCCTAAGAAAATGTTGCACTTTTCATGTGATGTATGAAACAAAAATAATGCAACCCCTTGTTCATTATAAGGGCAGAAAATGCTGTCCTGTGGTCGGGGAGAGTGCGACATTCTTTTTTTTTTTCAATAGAACAATCAATCCTGAGAAAATGTGGCTAGCGTAGAACTAAACTGGTCTATCTAACATTTTTTCAGAAATGGAGTTATGCACATTTTTGAACTTGAAAATCATAAATTTATCCGTGCAAAATTGATGTATGTCTTATTTCTGCACCAAAGTGTCCGAACGATAAAAATGTCACTTTAGAATTCACGTCCTTTTATCATTTCAAGAAATTCTAAAGTGGTCCAACTAGCATAGACTACCATATACCAGTATGATCTTACACCAGATGAGTGGATGGAATTGGTTAAAAATTGTAGAAAGCATGTTCCTTTTGATGTTAATAATATGGTGGGGAAATTTATGTCATTTGACGAACTACGGCGAATGTTCAGGGACTACCAGATTATAGTAGACGACGGTGCAAAAGTTTCCCAAATGCGAAAGGCAAAATTTGTCAAGGGTGAATCTGTGATGCAGTTTAATGATGATTATTGTAAAACATATAAATCCGTCAATATAAAGAAATCTAGCGTGAACCTACATGATTTCATAGAGTTCTTGCAGAATTTTACACCAGATCAGGGCAGCGACATACGCGTTTTGAAATTCAAAAAAATGCAGGACATAAAAAAAATGTTGAAATTTGTACCACCGATTCATCACTCTTTTTACCTGTCTCTCCACATGTAAGCCGCAGAGATGAAACAGAAAACAATCCAGAAGATTTTCTACCAGCCCCCCGTGGAGAAAACTAGGTTACTGTTACTTTTAATGCAGAGGTGATCATTTACGATTTGTGGCCGCTGTGGTGCAGTGGGTAGAGTGCTCGCCTGCTATGCCAGAGGTCTCGGGTTCAAACCACGGTCCGAGCAAAACACCAAAAAATTTTTCTAATTAGTAAAAATCCAATTATTGGGTTTTTTAAGAGCAGCGGTGACCTCTCGGCAGTGGGCGGCACACAGTGCTTCGTCTCAATATAGTGAATCGGCAAAATTAGGGGAGTAATCACAGAACGATGAAATTTTGTGTACACTCATAAAATAATAGAGATAAGAAAAAAACGAAGTTTTGGCCAAATCGATGCAAGGACATGACTACCTCCCATATGTCCTTGATTTTAAAGTTGTGATTTCAACTTCAATTTCAAACAGAATGACATCAAATTTGGCATATCTTTATAGAATTATGCTTTCAAACTAGGTTATAACTTTCGTTCTTTTATGTGAAAGGATATAAGTACCTCCCATATATCCTTAATTTTAAAATTGTGATTTCAACTTCAATTTCAAACAGAATGAAATGAATTTTGGTGTATGTTTATAGAATTATGTTTTTAAACTAGGTGAGAAGTTTCGTCCTTTTCAGTGCAAGGACATGACTACCTCCCATATATCCTTTTTTACAAAAAGTAATTTTTGGATTAACATGTAATCACAATACATTAAAAACTTACTATAACATATATAATTATCCTTTTAAAATCAAGGATGGACTACTCCCGTTAGTTATTGCAAAAAATGGTTCTAAAGAAAATTACTCTTAAATTTGTTCAGAAAATATGTTGGTTGTTATAGTTTAATGCACTATTCTATTGCAAAATATCAATATGATTTTGGCACATATCAAATTGTAACTTTAAAAAGCGCAATATTATTAGAGTTAACACAGAAATACTTTTTTATTATAAAATTTTTCCATGTAAAAATAAAATTTTTGGGATGTTAAATAAAGTACTAAATTAGCGATTTCCGGCATAATTTTTGAAACTTTTTCTTTTTTGGTAGCAAGACCTCCTAGCATAGAATCGAAAATTAAAATAAAAAAATAGTCGTTTTTTCTTGTTTTTTTTGCAAATTTTGTCAAACTTTGTATAATTTTATGTGTCTCACCTAAAAAAGTTAGTATTACATGTATGTTTTTTGTTAGTATTTGTCACATATTAATAAAAACTGTATATTTTAGCATAATTAGGCTAATTTCCTATAGCATGAGAGAAAAAATAACTACATACATTAATTTTGCTAAATTTTTTCCATACCATATATATAAGGTTCTGCAAAATTTTTTAAAATTTTAAAAATATGGCTTTACAAAATCGTACAATTTCTACATTTCCGGCAAAAAACAATGCAATTTTTTTACAGATTCTACTAGAACACTTCAAAGTTAACCAAATTCGCTAATAAAAAAATAGTCGTTCTTTTTTATTTTTTTGTTTGACTCTATCAAACTTTAGTAATTTTTTGAACTCCAATAAAAAAGTCGCAAATGTTTCGATGGAACTAGTCACCTTTCTGAAATAAATCATTTATCAAAAGTTATTTCAGCTATTAGGGCATATAATGGTAAGCAAATGTGGCAAGTTTCAGAGTTATCCGATTTAAAATGAATTTTTGGCAATTTTTTTTTGTAACACATTAAAAATCGTATTACCTTAAAACAGTTTTGCCTCGAAATTGTACTGACTTTAGCGACCTCTATTGGCAACAAAAGCATGAGATTATAAATTCTACTTATATATTTATTTCAGGTGATATGTTAGCTTCACAAAAATATATATTACTTGAATAAATTACGCAGTTTATTTTATCTCAATTTTGCCTATGGGACGAAGCACTGTGCGGCATACCCTCCGAGAGTATATCTGCATGAAAAAGCTTCTCACAAAAAATGCATTCGGGAGCCGGCATAAAACTGTAGGTCCACCCAATTAGTAGGAAAAACAAAAAGGAGCACACCTCGGATTGGGAGAGAAGTTCGGCCATAAAACTCGTCAGAGTTATAATAGCGCCATTGTATTATATTTCTTGTAACATATAAATATTATATAAACAAGTAAGGAAGCCTAAGTTCGAGTGGAATCGAACATTAGATACTCAGTTGTATGCTTTCATTGTTTGTTTGCGTTTGATGGAAACACGGCGTATTTTATATAAAGCTAGTGCTGCATAAAGTGGGCGTAGCCACGCCAATTTTCAATATTTTTATCAGTCATCCAACTAAGCATATGAATATTATTCTTTGTGCAACATTTCATTCCTTTATGACTTCTAGTTACAAAGATGTCACGTTACAAATTCCCGAAGGGTGTTCCAGAAATATCTTTGTTAAAAAGTAGGCGTGTCACAAACCGATTTGAATAAATTTTTGCATGTCTATTAACACAAGTTATAAAAGTATATAAACCAAGTTTCGTCATAATATCTCAATTATTTGCCGAGTTATAGGCTAAGAAATCTCGTATGTATATTCCTTTGTCTAAAAAGAGGCGGTGCCACGGCCATTTTCCAAAATTTTTCTATTTTTTGTTTCCGGTCTATTGTGGAACTCATGCCACAAAATTTCAATGATATATCTTTCTATTTGACAAAGATATCGCTTAAAATGTTTTTATTAGGCCCCTTTATAGTTCCCATATATAAAAGTGGGCGTGGTCGTCAACCGATTTTGCTAAAATTTTGAACATGTGTTACCACAAGTAATAAAAATGTACACATCAAGTTTCGTCATAATATCTCAATTACTTGTCGAGTTAAGGGCTCAGAAATCTCGTATATTCCTGCTTCTAAAAAGAGGCGGTGCCACGCACATTTTCCAAAATTTTTGTGTTTTTCGTTTTATGTCCGCAGTTGGACTCCTGCTATAAAATTTCAATGATATATCTTTATATTTGACAGAGATATAGCTTAAAATCTTTTTATTGGGACACTTTATAATACCCATATATAAAAGTGGGCGTGGTCGTCAACCGATCTTGGCAATTTTTAGTCCAAACATTTGCCTAAGTGTATCACGCATACCGAATATTATCGATATATCTTCAACGGTTTCTGAGTTATGACTCATTAAACTCAAATGTTTACCCCTTAATAAGTGGGCGTGGCACCGCCCATTTTCCAAAATTTTTGTGTTTTTCGTTTTACGTCCATAGTGATTTCAGTGATAGATCTTTATATTTGTCAGAGATATCGCTTAAAATGTTTTTATTAGGCCCCTTTATAGTTCACATATATAAAAGGGGGCGTGGCCGTCAACCGATTTTGTCAATTTTCCGTCAAAACGTTTGTCTAAGTAAGTAAATAACGCGTACCAAATTTCATCGATATATCTTCAATGGTTTCTGAGTTATGGCTTATAAAACCCTCAATGTTTGACCGTTAATAAGTGGGCGTGGCACCGCCCATTTTCCAAAATTTTTGTGTTTTTCGTTGTATGTCCGCAGGTGGACTCCTGGCATAATATTTCAATGATATATCTTTATATTTGACAGAGATATCGCTTAAAATATTTTATTAGGTCACTTTATAATACACATATCGTCGTACCATACGAAAACTAACATCACATTTTTTGTGGCTGACGAAAAGTAAAAAGTTCAAGTTTTGGCCGACGAAAAGTAATAAAATCGAGTTTTGGCTGACGAAAAGTAATAAAATCCACTTTTGGCTGACGAAAGCTATCAATTTCATTTAAACAACAACAATTTTAATGTAAAAACAGTATATAATTACTGATACTTTTCGTCAGCCAAAAGTCGATTTTATTACTTTTCGTCAGCCAAAACTCGATTTTATTACTTTTCGTCGGCCAAAAGTCAAATGTTCTACTTTTCGTACAGAATTTTTTTATTGATAGCTTTCGCCAGAAATTTAAAATATGTTAGTTTTTGTATGGTACGACGATATATAAAAGTGGGCGTGGTCGCCAACATTTGTCTAAGTAAGTATATCGCGCATACCAAATTTCATCCATATATCTTCAACGGTTTCTGAGTTATGACTCATAAAACTTTCAATGTTTGACCCTTAATAAGTGGGCGTGGCACCGCCCATTTTCCAAAATTTCATCAAATTTCTTCTTAGGGGCCTGAGCTCAACACGTGGGTAAAATTTTATCACTCTAGCTTTAATAGTGACTGAGATACCGAATTTCCGATTTTTTCTATATAGGAAAAGTGGGCGTGGTCATGGTCCGATTTCGCCCATTTTCAATACCAACCGTCCCAGTCTCGATACCAACTTGCATTTCAAATTTCATCAAAATATCTCAATTTTTGCGCGAGTTAGAGTGTTTACAGACGGACGGACGGATGGACGGACAGACGGACGGACAGACGGACGGACGGACATGGCTCAATCGATTTCTCTTTTCACCCTGATCATTTTTATATATATAAGTCTATATCTATCTCGATTATTTCATTCTGTTACAATCCACCGTTATGTGATTAAAACTATAATACTCTGTGTACTAGTACAGCTGAGTATAAAAACATTTCTATAATAATTTTTTTTTAATGCAGAATGTTAAGTTAACTATTAAGCTAACATAATAATTTACAATATTCACTTAACATACATCAACAATCGCACACCGCATTAAAACGCGTTTCATCTGTTTTCTCCAATTTTGTATTTTGTTAGATAGACCAGTTTAGTTCTACGCTAGCCATGTGTGGAATCTATGTGGAATAGAACAAAATAATTTGACAGCCCGATAAAAGTGCAGAATAAGTGCGACATTTTGGCCAGAATCGAAAATGCCATAAGAATGGCTATGCAACTGACAAATATGTACTAAGAGAACTATTATTTAGACTTAATATCGGTTCACTTGGATTTAAAATAATTAAAGCTTTCTTATAACATATCTGGTCAGTAAAAAAAACATTTCGTACTGTTCATTACACATTTATTTTATTTAACATTTATATGAGTTTGTAAATATCGAGTAAGAATGTATGTATACATATATATATGTTTATTAAATGTTAACAATACGAGTAAATTGGAAACTTATGGTTAATATTATTGTTTTTTTTTTTTTTTTGTATTCGTATATCGGTTAAAAACTTTACTATTTTTCTGTGAATGGAGGGCAATGCCTCGAAAAATTATAAGAAATATAAAAATTCTAAATATTTTTAGTAACGAAACAAATAAGCCGCCCAAAACGCATTGTGCTTAGGAAATACAAACGCATATGGCGAGTTATCAGCAGGCACCGCTTTTAGTAGTTGTATTTACTTATTGTTAAATGCAAATTTTATTGTTGGTTGGATAACTGGCTATGATGACAGTGGCGTCTCTCTACTCGAAAGCAGTCAGCATCTGATTATTTTCTCTGCGTCCATCGATATTTAACAACAATAATATGTGTGTATGTATTTGTATGTGAATATAATATTTATTTAGCAGCAATATATTTAAATAAAAACACTTGCATTTATTTATAAAATTCAGTAACAAAAATTACACGACAGCGTGCTATATATGTAGGTATTTCAATGTATGCATAAATATGTTATATATGTTAATTATGTATATCAAATTTGATTTATGAAAAGTAAGTAGACAAAACGTATAAATAAAAAAAATATTTTCTTTTACACTTATATATGTACATATGTATGTTATTTGGTTTTATACAACAGCGACGAGGTAGCCTCGCTACTTAAAGCGATACAAAAGTTGAATATCAGATTTTTTTTTATCTGTAAAGCTTTATTGGATATTATGTATTTTAATGCATAACAGCTAGTTGATATTTATATATGTATTTATGCATATAATCTTCAGTTTTATACTTGTTCGTTTACGTAAAACAAAAATTATTTTTAACAAAAAAAAAAATTAAAATAAAAATAAAAATAAATAAAAAAAGAAAAATTAAATACATAATTCATGGTACAAAAGTGCTTATAGATAATGTTTTTGAAAGTAATGCTTGATTTTTTATAAAAGTTAGTAACTTGCATAGATTTGGTAGTCAAAAAAAAGATGAATGCACATTAATGTATTAAAATGCATAGCTAAAATATAAATTCAAATCATCGCGAAAAGTGCAAGACGGCTTTTAAAAGCAAATTAAACATTCTCACATGAATATTAATAAAAAAAGATCTTATACTGAAAAATAAATATCTTCTCGCACACAATTTTGAATTTTTTTTAGAAAATTGATGTATATCCAAGTTGTTAATAAAGAAAAAACTCCATTTGCCAAAGTCTACGTGACGCGGCTTTACACTTTTTATGGCGATATGAATACATATATGCATTTTTTTTTATTTATTTTTTGTTTAGTGGTACGCATTATCGAGTGGGTATCGATGATTTATTCAATTTTAAAAATCGTTGTTCCATTGCTTTTTAAACTGTCATTTGCTCGTTCAAACGAAATTTTAAAAGAGTACAATTTTCCTGAGGCTCGGATTTTTAGTTATGTTGAGCTCATCACCCCTAATGCAAGTGTCGACTGTGATAGAGAATCGACTGTTGGAGCATTATATTTACATGCTCTTTGGTCGATCAATAATGTCTTAGCTTCAATTGGTTTAATTTAGCAACTGTTACCATTTCCCTTTCCAATTTGAATGTGACAATTTTTTCCATAGTTATTTGCAATATGTTGATGTAACATAAAATAATTCTATCCTTTATATGGTTGTTCTTGATGCCAAGTAATTGAAGCTGCAGTGTCAGCAGGTAGAAATGTCAAATTCATTAGTAACTATTTTTAATTCGATACCCATCCCAAGTACCTACGCATTTAACCATAGTTAATTAATATGTTAAAACTTTGTTTGTGCTAACAGCCATCACAAAAATTCAAATAAAATTTTAGCGCTGCCTACCAGTTAAAGGTACTTACAGCAACAGTGCACATAAGCGATGCATTAGCTTACAATTTTTGGTGTTGCGATTTTACAATTTCTGATGTTGCGTTTGCAAAATTTCAATTAAACGATCACGCCGCTTTGCATCCTTTATTAAGATTTGCTTGCGCACAACTTCGCTTGTGGAAAACATGCCCATCACCTTTTTATTTTGCTTTTTCAATCTAACCTCAATGCCTTTCTCTGTCGCAGTAAATGCATCAATATTTTCAAAGCGATATTTCCATTGAACCTTTTAACACAGATAAATGTTATATTAAATTAAATATTTTTGTTTGTTTGTTTAGTTTTCCTACTTACATATACAAAGCATGGCTTTGTTCAGAAACTCAGTTTGAAGCGCAACCTGATTTTGTAGTACAAGCAGAGCGTTCATAAACGTAATTTTGCATGAAGCGTCGCTCATCACAATCATCAAAAAATTAATTGCTGCCGATGTTGCGTTTCATGCTGCGTTTCTGAACATACCCCATATTACAACAACAACTCACCGTATATGTGCCAAAAAGATCATTCTTTGTAGCATGTATAATGCGATAATTTGAAATAACCAGAAATTCATGTTTCGGCGCTAATTCCTCGCAATGTATAAAGACATCGGTGCCTGCATATTTGCCTTTTTCGATTTCTCTGCAAAAATCCAAATTCATTTTGAATTAAGAGTTAATTATATTCTACATGTCATCGTAATAGACTTGATAGACGGCAGCGATAATCCCGATTGCCGCAACAATTAATTCGATTCAAATTTTACCCTGACAGACGGCAAGTATTGCGGAGTAACAAAGCAGGAAGGAAGGAAGGTAGACGCAGCGGCGAATTCAAAAACTTATTTTTTTACAAGGCAAATTCATTATGGTAGTGGCACGGCAAATTCGGCAATATTCGCCTCGATTCGCTTTAAATTTTCGTCCAGCAGAATGTCAAACTCAAAGTAAAATTTTTCTTTGTTTGACATTCTCCTGTATTCTTCTATACACGGTGAACTAAAAACGAGAAGAAGACGAAGTCAGCTGTTCACGTACCATTACCATAAGAATGAATTTGCCTTCTTTTTTTATTTCCAAAGGTAGAGCGTAAGGTCAAAATCAAAGCGAATTCACATCATGGTCAATTCAGATTTCAACCAAGGCGAAATATCATTTTAACATTACACTCTACCAATTACAATAACAAAATACATTGGAAATTTCTGAATTCGCCTATGCGCCCACCTTCCTAGATCGGTTTTCGCTTCTTCTTTTTCGCCACTTTCATTCACAATAGATCTCTTTCTTCTTACGCCAGAGATGACATTAGAAAATGCCCTAAACCGTTAAAATATTGAGGACTAACTCAAGAGATATTCCGGATTATCAAGTTAACTCCGAATTAGATAGATATTCCGGATTATCGCTGCCGTCTGTCAATGCTATAAACTTACTTAAATATGCGATTGCCCTCGGCTTCGGCACGACAATAGGGTCGTATCACATTGTCGTGGTGTATGTAGCGTGGCGAACGTAAACGTGAAATTTCATGATGGCCTTCAGCTGCGCGACGCACTGCACCGAAACTGCCGCTAGCAAAATCGACTACACCGGCCGTCGGTTGTGCCACAAAACCGATAACACCTTTTCCCATGCCTTTGAAAAAGCCTTCGACGCCCTCTTCACGCGCGCCATTTACCGGTTTGGTTACCACACCCGAAACACCATCAACAAAGCCCTGCGTGTGCCCATGAATATGTGAGACAAGTACTCAATAAATATAGTCAAGCCATATAAGCTTACCATAACCAAGCTCTTGCCGCTACGCGCTATACCTTCCGAAAATGTTTGTGGTTTTTTATTCATATGCAGACGTCGCTTCTTTTGATACTCTTCATCGAATGTGAGTGCCGCTAAGCCCTTGCCCATTGCGCCGGTAATTCTTGAGAAGGTAAAAAATCAGTAAGTAATTTATTAAAAATTAAGCCAAAGAAAAGCACAAAACTCACTTTGACACAGCGCCAGCTGCACCGCCCACAGTATGGCCAAAGAGTGATTTCACACCAAGTGCTAGACCCTGTGCAAATTCGCCTGGCCCTTGTATAGCGCCCTGTTATAAAGAAAAAACCAATAATTTCATAGCATTTCACACTTTAAGTCAACCAACTCATATTCACTCGTTTACCTGGAATGGTTCATAGAATAAATCTTCAACACCCTTCTTCAAGCCCACAACCAAACCATAAGGATCGCCCAGCACATCCAAACCCAAAACGAGCACATACAATTGTTTCAATGCTTGTCCGGTATAGTGTGCTGTGATTTCCGATGTCAATTGTTGTTGCGTAAAGAATTGATATTCACGCTCGAAGAAAGCCAAACGGAAAACGACATCATTAACATCGGTTAGCGTAACGCCAACGCCTTGCACCAAGGTGGACAATATGCCCGGCAAGGCTGTGGTATCGGAACCAGCCATCGAGAAACTAACATGTATTTTAATCGGACCCAAATGCAAATTATCATAGAAATTCTTTTGCTCTTGCGCCGAATGCGTCGCCACCAAATCGGATAGCGGATGCTCAATCTCTGTCACATTCAAATTGAAAAGTTTGGCTGCCTGCTCATCGGTCACTTTGGGTGCAAACATATCCGCCAAAGCTGTGAGGAACATTAAATCAACTTTGAAATGGAATTCTTGTATAAGCATTGTAGCGTATTTATATTGTTTCACAGTCGAATTGGGCACCATCCATTGCACCACACTCATTTCGATGAAAGGTTTAAGTACAACTGAGGTGGCTACACTTTTCGGTGGTGGTATTGGTGCGAGTACGACTGGGAAAATGTAATCGTTTAGCTGATTATCAATTTGAATTTTATTGATTTTGGCATGTAGCTGCATTTGATAGGGGGATGTGCGCATTTTCAACCAAACACCCGGATAGAAGGTGCGATGTATTTTACGTTCCTTGCTCTTTTTCAAAATCATGTTTTCAAAGTCAAGCTGGTGAAGAGAAATTAAAAATCGTAATATAAGTTTGGTGCTTTGAATGTACTATTTAGCTTTTTATTACCTCATGTTTGCCATCCAAATAGTATTTTTTCACTTGATTCACACTTCGATCCACCAAATACTTCTGATATTCTTCTTCAAGTTCAGTTGTATCATGAATGTTTACTTGCTTAAAATGCTTTGAATTTTTCTGTTGCTCCCAAATTACACCTAAACATACAAAAAGAATTTTTATGACATACTAACTAATCTGGATCTCGAAAACGGCTCCAAAGATTTGAAATTTGGAATACATGGGCTTTCGTGGGCGAAATTTTGAAGTTTATTTTTTTAACCCGGGTCCCGAGATATGGGTCAACACATGGACCCGATGATTCTGAGCGATATTAGTATAAAATGAAAGGAATTGAGGTATTGATCACCACATCTACATATACGTCATTTAATTGGGATGCATAGTCCGTGTCCCGAATATGGGTTAAAACGTGGACCCGGACGACCCCTGAATGATTCTGAGCGATATTGGTATCAAATGAAAGGGAATAAAGGTTTCTATTCATTATGATCCCATAGCCGGGTCCCCAGATATGGGACTCGGATGACCCTGGAATGTTTCTGAGCGATATTAGTATAAAATGAAGTAAGGAAGCCTAAGTTCGAGTGGAATCGAACATTAGATACTCAGCTGTATGCTTTCATTGTTTGTTTGCGTTTGTTCGATATAGGGTGTATTTTATATGAAACGAGTGCTGCATAAACAGGGCGCAGCCACGCCCATTTTCAAAATTTGTATCAATCATCCAAATAAGCATATAAATATTATTGTTAGTGCAAAATGACTTTTAGTTACAAAGACTTCACGTTATGAATTCCAAAAGGGTGTTCCAGAAATATATTTGTTAGAAAGTAGGCGTGGTCATAAACCGATTTCAATAAATTTTTGCGTGTCTATTAATACATGTTATAAAAGTGCATAAACTAAGTTTCGTCATAATATCTCAGTTATTTGTCGAGTAATAGGCACGTAGATTCCTTTGTATAAAAAGAGGCGGTGCCACGCCCATTTTATAAACTTTTTTTATTTTTTGTTTTCGGTCGATTGTAGAACTCATGTCACAAAATTTCAATGAATTATCTTTATATTTCACAGAGATATCGCTAAAAATGATTTTATTAGGTCACTTTATAATACCCATATATAAAAGTGGGCGTGGTCGTCAACCGATTTTGGTAAATTTTCGTCCACACATTTGCCTAAGTAAATATATCACGCGTACCAGATTTCATCGATATATCTTTAACGGTTTCTGAGTTATGGCTTATAAAACTTTCAATATTTGCCCCTTAATAAGTGGGCGTGGCACCGCCCATTTTCCAAAATTTTTGTACTTTTTGTTTTATGTCCGTAGTTGGACTCCTGCCACAAAATTTCAGTGATAGATCTTTATATTTGACAGAGATAACGCTTGAAATGTTTTTATTAGGCCCCTTTATAGTTCCCATATATAAAAGTGGGCGTGGCCGTCAACCGATTTTGATAATTTTTCGTCAAAACATTTGTCTAAGTAAGCAAATTTCGCATATCAAATTTCATCGATATATCTTCAACGGTTTCTGAGTTATGACATATAAAACTTTCAATGTTTGACCCTTAATAAGTGGGCGTGGCACCGCCCATTTTCCAAAACTTCATCAAATTTCTTCATAAGAGCCTGAGCTCAATACGTGGGTAAAATTTTATCACTCTAGCTATATCAGTGGCTGAGATACCAAATTTCCGATTTTTTCTATATAGGAAAAGTGGGCGTGGTCATGGTCCGATTTCGCCCATTTTCAATACCAACCGTCCCAGTCTCGATACCAACTTGCATTTCAAATTTCATCAAAATATCTCAATTTTTACGCGAGTTATCCTGCGTACGGACGGACGGACGGACGGACGGACGGACGGACGGACGGACGGACGGACGGACGGACGGACGGACGGACATGGCTCAATCGATTTCTCTTTTCACCCTGATCATTTTGATATATATAAGTCCATATCTATCTCGATTATTTCATTATGTTACAATCCACCGTTATGAAATCAAAATTATAATACTCTGTGTACTAGTACAGCTGAGTATAATGAAGTGGGAATCAGCGCTTCAATATAGAGCTCTCTTCGATGTAATTCGCAGCGAGGTGTTTGCAACTCGAAAACGGCTTCAGCAATTTTCATGAAATTTAGTATTCAACGGATATCGGGGGCGAACTTGTAAAAAGTTCCATTTTTCCACACATTTTTTTTTAACTTTATATTTAACTCTTGGGAAGGCCTCCGAAATGAAAATTTCGGCACGAGATAAGCTCGTTCATCAAGGTACTAAATAGTTTATGTATATAAATGCTCATATCAGTATACACGCATGTTACGCTCACCTGAACTAGCTATGCCCATATACAAAATCGTCGTTCCAGTTGTATTATTTATCAGCGAAAGACCAATACCATGAATTTTCAATTCAATTGATTGTGTAATCTTCTGTATGGTTGCGCTTATTTCTAATTTCTTGGCGATATCAGCATCTTCGGTGAACAATAAAACACGTTGTAAACCATCCAAAAATGTTACCCAGTAAGCAGAAGAACCATTAGCTAATCTGTAAACAAGGAAAAGATAAATAAAATTACATATACAAACATATAGATGCGCATAATTTTGTATATTATGTTAAACTTACCTCATTTCACCAATTTGATCACGCCGTAAATCTGTTTCTGCTTTACTCTTGCTTTTCTCGCTCAACTTTTCGCCCCAATCGAAAGCGATGCTATTTTCACCCGATGGATGTGACCAGGCGTGCAACAATTTTGTGTGCGGTTGCAGCACAACATTCTCTTGCACATCCTTCTCCTGGTACACAATTGGTAGGTTAGTGTGATTGATTATTAAGCCGGGCGCATCGCCGGGATGAAACTCGGTGAATATTATGTATACGCCGCCTTCGGTTGCTTGCACGTCCACATTAATACCGCCGTACTAAAAACAAATGCAATTTTAAATGAAAAAATAATAAAAATATTTTATATATATTATTTTTACACACTTATATTATATTTTACACACTTCCATTGGCTTCATCTGTAGGTTGTATATAAACATTGCATACTTTAAGGCGTAAGCCTGTGTATACATACACCGAATGCGAGTTTTTCAGTGTGAGATTTGCTTATTTTAATTTTATTTACATTTTAGATGAGTTTTTTATTTGGCCGTTTGTATAAAATATTTTGTTCATATATTTGAGCTTTGGCCACCATAAAAAATTCAAACAAACTTTTTAATAAAGGAAAAAGAAAAATTTAAAAAGTTTGTTTGAATTTTTCATGGTGGCCAAAGCTCAAATATATGAACCAGGGACTTGTAACAAAACTCGTAACGAAACGAAACTCTCGTTTCTGGCGTTTCTGTTCCAAGAAACATTAAAGGATAGAAACTAAATTCGAAACCAAAAGATTGTAACGTTTCAATAAGTAACAAAACCTGTAACGAAACTAAATTAATTTTGTTCCTTGTAACAGAAACAGAAACAAAACTCCTTTGTAACAAAAGTCGTAACAAAACTCAGAAACGTTTCCAGCAGAAACAAAACCTGTAACGAAACTAAATTAATTTTGTTCCTTGTAACAAAATCCGTAACGAAACTAAATTAATTTTGTTTCTCAGAAACAAAATTAATTTCGTTTCTCAGCCTCAGAAACAAAATTAATTTTGTTCCTTGCAACAAAAACAAAACCAGAAACGAAATTAATTTTGTTTCTCAGTGGCAAAACTATAAAAATTATTATAATACTATTTGCCGTACATTAGGATGGACTTATTATTTTTAGGTATATAATATATATATGTATACCTGTGGCATATATGTGTAAAAATCTTTGCTGTAAATATCTACGAAAAATCAAGCAAAATCGAGGATGCAACTACCTCGCATTGTGAACGACCACACAGCGCTGTATCAACACCCACATCAAACTATTGAGTCAAACTCTGAAACGATTTCGCAATATCAAAGCCCAGCATTTATTAAAGTCTTGAACGCTGCTATCGCAAAACGTAGCACAACGCTGCATGGAGTTTGTATAAGACAGTTAATGATTGACTTTCGCGAATCAACGTCGATATCGCCAGACGTTGATATTCTCCGTTGGTGGGAAACGCACAAAATAATACACCCACAGTTGTACCAATTGGCAAAAATTGTTAATGGTGCAGCTGCAACTGAAGTTAGTGTGGAACGGCTCTTCTCGGGAATGCACTATATATATTCGTCACTAAGGACGAATATGAAATCGGATATATTAAATGATATATTAGTTATCAGGTGCAATGAAAAATTCAAAGCAAAAATCGCCAGGAATACATTAAGAAAACGCAAGTCGGATATCCCATTATCCATACGAAACGATATTACACCCGCCAAAGCATCCTGGCCGCTGTGGTGCAGTGGGTAGAGTCCTCGCCTGCTATGCCAGAGGTCTCGGGTTCAAACCACGGTCCGAGCAAAACACCAAAACAATTTTTCTAATTAGTAAAAATCCAATTATTGGGTTTTTTAAGAGCAGCGGTCACCTCTCGGCAGTGGGCGGCATACCCTCCGAGAGTATTTCTGCCATGAAAATGCTTCTCACAAAAAATGCATTCGCCGTTCGGAGCCGGCATAAAACTGTAGGTCCACCCAATTGGTAGGAAAAACAAAAGGAGCACACCTCGAATTGGGAGAGAAGCTCGGCCATAAAACTCGTCAGAGTTACAATAGCGCCATTGTATTATTATATTATTATTAAAGCATCCTGTACTGCTTCGACGTCTTATAAAAATCATGATGATGAAGAAATTGCACTACAAAGTAGTCTGAATGAGCTATTATTAGAAAATTAAATATTTCTTGATAACAATTAATGTATACTTTTTATAATCCGTTGTTCCACGCATATGAAGCGTTTTTATATATCATTTAAAAAAATTAAAAAAGACAACCCTAATAGTCACCCAGTTATGTTTTTCTCCATATCGACCCCTTTGTGCGACTTTATCGTAAGGGACAAAAGCAAATTTTACAAGAGAGTATTTTTTTTTGTTTTTTTTTCAGTTTTTTACTGGTATATTTAAATGAAATTGAACACGCGTTTAGATGGTTAATTAATATATTGAACCTGATACCTTTTTTCTTGAAAAAATTTGCAGTTTGCGAAAAAATTATAATTTTGTCCCTTACGATAATTTCGTTCTCAATGTTTTATGAGCGTATTTGAATAAATGTCCCTTACGATAATATTTAAAAAATATAAGTGTCTTATTCCATACTTTAGTTTGTTGCCACAGACATACATACATACATACATACATATAGGTATATTATATACCTAAAAATAACAAGCCATCCTAATGTTCTGCAAATATAGTTTTTCTACTGAGAAACAAAATTAATTTTGTTTCTGGTTTTGCTTTTGTTGCAAGGAACAAAATTAATTTTGTTTCTGGATTTGTTTTTGTTGCAAGGAACAAAATTAATTTTGTTTCTGATACTGAGAAACAAAATTAATTTAGTTTCGTTGCGGATTTTGTTACAAGGAACAAAATTAATTTAGTTTCGTTACAGGTTTTGTTTCTGCTGGAAACGTTTCGGAGTTTTGTTACGACTTTTGTTACAAAGGAGTTTTGTTTCTGTTTCTGTTTCGTTACTTAGCTGTGTAACAGAAACCGAAACCGAAACGCGTTACAAGTCCCTGATATGAACAAAAAAATTTTATTTACATTCATTCGTTACCTTATTTCCCGGCAATTTTAAGAGCGTACACTGCGCTTCCGAGTATTTAAATGCCGGCGTACATTGACCGAGTACGCGTGCCACAAGCATCAGCTCAGCGCCATCTTTAGGCCATAACGGCGTGCAAGAACCGGGTGGCACCTAATTAACATATAGATACACAAATGCACACACACATAAGTAAATTTACAATTGCTTTGTGCAAAATTAATTGAAACCAACCGATATCCATGGATCAGCTGGCCTACTTTGCTCCTGCAAATCGATGTCATAGAAACATTTATTACTTGCAATATAAAATGGTATGAATGTGATCATTTTTGTAAGCGAATTATACGTTAAATGATTGTGTACGCCAATCTGAAAGCAACGAAAGGAAAACAAAGTCAGTTTTTGACTACATTCCATATATGTATGTATAATAAATCAAAAGCATTCCAACCTGATATGGCGTGTCATTCGATTTACACGTTACAACACCCATTGAACCGGCAACGTCCAAAGGTATCTTATCGCTCCATTCGCCATTGTCCACGCGTATTGTTGCCGCTTTCTTCGCAAAGAACAATTTCTCACGGAAAGAGAACAGTATTGGTCCATTGTATTCCGGTGGATGGTAGAGCACATCATGCGTTTCTCCGTCAGTTTTATAGCTAAGCATCAAGCCAGTTTTATTGATCATCCAGAATGGGCTGTATAATGAGATTTGCAAGGCACCCTTGCGATCGTCGAAGCTGAAATTTGCGAAGATAAGTTGTTGTTTGTTTTTATTGGACAAAAGCGTAAAAAGCTCACCGCACACATAAATCCATTTCCATTTTAGCTTCAGAATCATAAGAACTAAAACGCCAAGTCGCCATATCATTGTGATCTTCAGATATCTCTGTTGTGCACGACCAATCCTTTTCCAAGTATTGAATGAGCTGTCAGCAGGAAAAGTAATGATTGTTATTATTAAACGAAGCAATGCTTTGTGCCACATTTCATCATTTTTTTTTTATTTGTATATTGGTATTGAAATATCTCTAGCGCTGCAACTTACCCGCACCACCAAAAAGCTGCGATTTTCGCGCGATTTGCTACTCAATTTCACTGTTGGCAAATGCAAAACATCGCCCGGTGCCACCTCCTTTTCACCATAATCCAACATATCTTCTTTGATTGCATTCGTTTCATTCGCTTCAACATTTTCACTATCCGCTCTACGTACACTGCAGCCAGCTACAGACACGCTTATACTTATGGGCAATGCATTGCAGAGATAAACGGGTGGACGCAGATGTAGAGTGTAGCAGGCGCTTAATATGGTATACTTATCGCTGTGTTCGTGGAATATTTCGGTTTTGACACGTTTCACATTTATATAAAATGTTTCAAAGGTATCCAATGGGTCACACTGTAAGTGCCTGGAGTAATCAAGATCAGTTGGAGAATCATTCCATTTAATGCCCTGCACCGATATGTTGTAACCCTATAGTGTAAAGTGAGTGGAGATGAAAAAAGATGAAATTTCGTATTTGAAAATTTTTGTTCGGAAGGTCTATAATGCACCGCTTACTTCCAAGCTGAAATGCAAATCCTTATAGTCGGCGTATATGGCATGCAGTGGCACATGAAAGACTTCGCCTGGTGCAATCTTGCCAACTAGTATTGGCTCACTGGCACCCGCTTGTTTGTAACGATGTATTAAGAGTGTGGTTGTAAAGTGATTGTGAACCTAAAAATGAAAGAAGAAAGACACAAGTAAGTATAAAAATGTATGCAATTAACTTTCATTTTATAGCGCAGTCTCATGGTAGTACATACACTGACGACACCATGCACATTTATCTTTGTTGTGCCATATTCGGAGCGTACTTCTGATACAATGCCCCATGGATCTTGATTCGAACCGCGATACAGAGGGAAGTAGCGTTTATCGGATTTGGAAACAGGCAGCATGACCTCCTTGTCTATGCCACCAACCTGACAAAAAAGAAAAACCAAAAATGAAAATATGTAACAATTATCAATCGCACATTTTAGGCGTTTGCTATCAGAACCAGCTCATTTCATATTTTTCTGAAATCCACTTGAATGTTTGCAGGGTCCTCCATAACCTGAAAAGCGGATATATATATGTAGGTCAAATCAAGCTCATTCCAGCCCAAAATTAGATGAAAAGGTTATTTAAAAAAAGTACTGAGCTACAGAACTGTGAATGTGAGCAGATTTTTGTCTCTCTCGCAAAATTTCCAAAAATTAAATGAGCGGGTTTTGATAGCACACACCTCATTCATACTATCCCATTCGTTTTCCACTTACTTGCACAAACAAATTGTATTCTTCGTCCTCCTCATTGGTAATGCTGGATAATGTTTTTGTTTGCAAATATGCACGCCCACCCGGCGATATTGTGCAACATTTCACTTGCTCGGGCGAGAAGTTGGCATCAGCATCTTCCACTGCGAATACCAATGAACTATTCAGCGTGGTTGCCAGTGTAGCTTTCGGTGAATGGCATTCATGTAATGTAAATATGCCACGTTTAAAGTTTAGCGATATCTCAAAACCCGTATCATTTTCCACTACATACGGTGCTATAACATCCGGTTTGGTAAGCCCCTCAATGTTGATGGCCTGCGAGAAGGCCTCACCCAAAACACTCAATAAATCCAAACAGGTTTTGGACACGGTGAATTGCAAATCTTCATCTGAATGCACAGAAATCTGTGTTACTTTATCCAATTGTTCGACTTGTGCCTCCTCGCCCTCGCCCTCGCCCTCCTCCTCATTATCAATATCATTTTTCTGATTCATTATATCTACACGATATGTCAATTCCCATGGCAGATACTCTTGTTCGCCATTACGATTTATATGCTCATTCATTTCGATAATTGGCTCCCACACGGCCAACGCTTCATTGTAATAGTTGGTGCTCAATGTTAGGGAACCGCGTATTTTTAAATCATCACTCCAGTCAGAGACAATGGCATTTAGACGTGTATCAATCGCTATAAGCGGTTTTGTATAGTAACCAACGCCTGTTTCTATGACAATTGTAATATTGGGCACCTCAATAACGCAACGTTCGGTTTTTTGTTTTGGCACGTCAAGTGCCGTTGGCATTTCAATATATTCCAAGGCATCAATTGCACGATCTGCAAGCGAAGTAGATGCATGCATTTTTTTGTTATTAAAAACAAGTAAGGAAGCCTAAGTTCGAGTGGAATCGAACATTAGATACTCAGCTGTATGCTTATTGTTTGTTTGCCTTTGATGGAAACACGGTGTACTTTATATAAAGCGAGTGCTGCATGAAGTGGGCGTATCCACGCCCATTTTCCAAAATTTTTCTATTTTTTGTTTCCAGTCTATTGTAGAACTCATGCCACAAAATTTCAATGAATTATCTTTATATTTGACAAAGATATCGCTTAAAATGTTTTAATATACCCATATATAAAAGTGGGCGTGGTCGTCAACCGATTTCGCTAAAATTTTCAACATGTATTGCTACAAGTAATAAAAGTGTATACACCAAGTTTCGTCATAATCATGCCTATTACGGTATCCGGCGGATGCCTTTCGCAGGGAATGCGAATCGTTTTGATAAAATTTGGTATTCTCATAACCGATCGGCAATGCAGTCCGGGAATAAAAAACATGTTGATAAAGCAGTTCGAGGATTCACCGCATTCCTATAACCGTAATCGAAACGCAGTAGCTGTAATTTGTTTTGATTTCGATTCGTCATAAAATTGGTGCGGATTCCAAAGAAATTTAAAAAATTGCATTTTCATTGCGTAGTAAATTGCATTAAATTACAATGAAATTCGTTTATTTTAAGTAAAAATATGTACATATATGAGTTAATTTTATTTTTAAACAGAATTCGTACCAAAAACCGTGGGCAGTTTTCTTTTTTGGTTGAGCGAAAGAAGCTTAACGAAAACATCGGAAAAACATGAGCAAGCAGTCTCCAGAAGTTGTATCTGAGTTTTGTTCAACATTAAGCACGGATTTGAATGCTTTGGCACCACCATCAAAATCACTTCGTCTGAATCCAAATCCTGTATTAAGAATAAGCTAACAAATAACCGCTTCTAAATGCAAGTTAATGGTGGAGGGAAAAGCGTGGAAGTTCACTGGAAAAGACATTTTGGTAGGCTCTGTACCGCGATGATCAAAACATAAGCGTTGATTGCGAACCATCCGTTAATAATTCGAGACCAAATGCATAAATACAAAATTTAGCGAGTACTTCGCAATAAATGAGAGCTGCTTCAATTCCGCAAATACAACAAAGAGTGCTTAAAAGAAGTAACCAAATTAAATTATTGAAAACGCAAATAGATTTGCAAAAAAAGTTAAATTTTTCTTCAATTTATTCAATTTTATTTTTTCCAAATACAAATAAATCACAACTGACAATGTAGTATAATGTTAAAAAGCTTTTGACACGATACGCAGGGTGAATCGATAAAGCAGTAATCCGACGGTTATGGTAATAGCGTGAAATTTGACCAGCGAGGGGAGTGCGAATCGGATGGCATTCGCGGGAGTGGCATCCGTCGGATACCGTAATAGGGCCCAATATCTATATATTAATAGGCTAACATTTTTTCCATACAAACAATTGCCAGGCTATTTAGCACTTTTAAAATACTCATATCCACATAAAATTGATATGGATGTGTTCGTATGAGTCAGGAGCAGTGCATAGGCATATATTTTTTTCTATACATTATTTAATTTCTTTATAATTAATAAATAAAGTTTTTAGTTTTGTACCATTTTTGATTTACTTCGTTTTTGCTTCGTTGGCAAATGTGCCCACTATCTATATATTAATAGGCTAACATTTTTTCCATACAAACAATTGCCAGGCTATTTAGCACTTTTAACATACTCATATCCACATAAAATTGATATGGATGTGTTCGTATGAGTGAGGAGCAGTGCATAGGCATATAATTTTTTCTATAAATTATTTAATTTCTTTATAATTAATAAATAAAATTTTTAGTTAAGATAAATAGATATCGTAAACGTGTTTACAAATATCGTAAACACAGTTGAAGAATCGCTTTAATTTAAAAGCGCTCACCACCGGGCCTACCTTCCTAGATCTGCCTTGATTTTCACCATGATTTCGCGTCGGACCGTGCTCAAAAGGGCAAATCAGTGTTGCGGTACAACTGGAATTTGGAAAGTGTTGCTTATCTCCGCGAAAAGGAATAATTTTTGTACCAATACAAAGTTGAAAAAATAAATTGCATGGTCGAATTTCGACCACCGGCGATACTAGTATCAATTATTTGTCGAGATATGGGCTCCAAAATCTCGTATATTCCTGCTCCTAAAAGGAGGCGGTGCCACGCCCATTTTCCAAAATTTTTGTGTTTTTTGTTTTATGTCCTTAGTTGGAATCTTGCCATAAAATTTCATTGATATATCTTTATATTTGACAGAGATATCGCTTCAAATGTTTTTATTAGGTCACTTTATAATACCCATATATAAAAGTGGGCGTGGTCGTTAACCGATTTTGCCAATTTTTCGTCAAAACATTTGCGTAAGCAAATATATCACGCGTACCAAATTTCATCTATATATCTTCAATAGTTTCTGAGTTATGACTCATAAAACTTTCAATGTTTGCCCCTTAATAAGTGGGCGTGGCACCGCCCATTTTCCAAAATTTCATCAAATTTCTTCATAGGGGCCTGAGCTCAACACGTGGGTAAAATTTCATCGCTCCAGCTATATTAGTGACTGAGATACCAAATTTCCGATTTTTACTACATAGGGGAGGTGGGCGTGGTCATGGTCCGATTTCGCCCATTTTCAATAACATCCGTTCTCGTCTTGATACCAACTTGCATTCCAAATTTCATCAAAATATTTCGATTTTTGCGTGAGTTATCGTGCGTACAGACGGACAGACGGACAGACGGACGGACGGACAGACGGACGGACGGACGGACATGGCTCAATCGATTTCTCTTTTCACGCTGATCATTTTGATATATATAAGTCTATATCTATCTCGATTATTTCGTTCTGTTACAATCCACCGTTAGGAAATCAAAATTATAATACTCTGTGTACTAGTACAGCTGAGTATAAAAAAAGAGGTGCCAAAAAGCAAATGTAAGGAATACTTACCGGCTTTTAAAAACCAAAAACGCTTATCTTGATAACGTTCCTTCTGCCACATCTGTGAGTAATCAGTTTCACTTCTCAAATTAGTTTCTTTCTCTGCATGATCCGAGCTTATGGTGCGCATTGCCTTATTCAATAGCTCAATTGTCGCCGGCGATACATTCAACATAATTTCACTGAGCTTCAAACTGACATGCAGACCCGCCTCTTCCGGTGTTGAGCCCTGCAAGCTGATCATGCATGGATGCAATATATAATGGCGCGTAGCTTCGCGACGTTCCGGCGCAAATGAACACATATACATTTTCAAAGCATCAATTTGCCCGTTTATGATTTGTCTTTCGCCAATGGAACGATAATTTAGCTGCGCTTGAATATTGAAAATGATAGCATTCGATTTTAAATCATCCAAATTCTCCACTAATATAATATCAGGTTCCTCGATGTGTAAAATCAAATTCATCTTTTTACCACTTGCGGCATTTGCGTCGGGTTGTGAGGCAGATATCGAAGCTCTGGTTGATTGTCTTTGGTTGGCTTTGGTTTCTTTTGGGCAGTTAGAGCAAAAAAATTGAAGTATGTTAAAAAACGCTGTGACACAAATTGAGGGTTGTTGTCTGGGGGTCGAAAACTTCCCACACAGGGCGAAGGAGCACTATCCATATACTAAAACCCGCAAATATGGCGTGATTTGTGATTATTATATCCTGTGGCCTTTTGCGTTCTTTGTACAAAAATTTTGTCTTAGGAGACCCCTAATGAAATTTTTTGGCGAATAATTTTCTACTTAGAACATTTTAACCCTCTAACGACCTTCAAGATGCTAGTTTTCCGGACTTTATAAGAGAGTGATCAAAACGACCACTTCGTGCAGGTGTTAGGGTTAAAGTACTCTAAGAAATTTAAGCTCGTGCAATTTTAACTCTTTTTTCCTATATTTTACTTTCGTTCTCTGTGGAAATTATTCCGACCCCAAAAGTGTTGTTGCACCGTGTAATTAATAGCTGGTATGTCATTTGCTGATTTGGCATTTACCTGCAGTAGCCGCAATAGGAGTAGTTGACGTATTTGGCGCTTTTTTCGGACTTGCCGCTTCGGCTTCTTCTGGCAGCTTGAAGAAATCGGCCAATTTTAAGAGATAATCCACGCATAAAATCAAATCGAAGCTGCTAACGCGAACTTCGGCTGTTTTGGTAAATGATTAGAGGAATATATGTATAATATATAAGTGGAACAAAGTTATGAAAAATTGAAACATTAAATTAAAAATTTTGAGATACGAAATATGAAAAAAGAGAAATAATGCGGTGGACTAATTTTTTTTTTCAAAATCTACTAAGTTTTTTTTTTGAGTTATCATGCCAAGAGCTTTTCTCAAACCTACCAAATGTATCATCCTCCTTAATACTAGCTGTTACATCCAACATATAACTAATCTCCTCTCGGCAGGCATCCAATACATCTGTTGGCCCTACATGCTGCCGATTCAAAACCGATTCATTCCAATCCTTGCGACAAAGATATTTCTTAATTTCACTTTTATTTGACTTGCGTGTATCGTCGATTTGAATATTACATAAAACTATGGAGGTATTTAGTGTGCCATCGATTAGCTTGTTACCCTTCAGTGATAGGAAGTACAGACCAAAACGTGCTAAGCCTTCCTGATCGTCTAGAAAAAGAAAAATGTAAATTACTTTCTTTTTACTTCAGTAAAAGTGTACCACTTACTTAGTAACAAATTTATAACAACGCCATCAAATAGAAAATTGAATTTCATTTGCTCATGTATCTTTTTATTTTGTGGTGTACTTAAAGCATTAACCGCTGCCAACACTTTACGTTTCGCCGCTACGGAATTTACATCAGCACTAGCTTTGCTGGTTAGCGAGCGTCGTTGTTCGACTGCACGTTTGGGTGGTGGTGGTGGCTCCTCTGTCTCAACCGGTGGAAATTCATCGGCACCTTCGCTTAGATTGCGATTCACTATAGCCATTATAACGGCATAATCTTCCATGAAAAGATTAAACTTGTGGTTTGTGGTAAGAGGAAAAAATTTAAATTGAAAAATTAAATCATGTAGCGCCGGCAAAATTAATCAACTCACCTCAATTGATTTCAAATGTCCTGAAATATCTATTTCCGGCACATCTTTATGCCAACTGCTTGATAAGTTACGTTTTACTATCAATGTACAACTCACTGGATCTAAAATATTCAGATGCGACTGAATGCCGTAAGCCATATCAACAGCTGCAAAATGAAAATCATTAAGTTGATCAGTAAAATTGGTTAGCATATGTAGATATTTTTTTGTTTTCAAGTAGGAAAAAAAAAATTCCACTTACTATCCACCGACGATCTGCGTTGCCCCTGCTCCAGTAAAATGGCAGCTTTAGCTAAACGTAAATTTTTCAGTTCCAATTTAATTTCATCGAGCACGGCACGTCGCGTTTCTTTCGGCACATCCACTTCGGTTGTTACATTATTCAACGATAAGAAACCCAGATCCAAAACGATGGCATTCAAACTTTGTGAATCCATTGGCACAATTATTACAGGCGCCTTCACTTTGATATCCAATTTCATGCGAGTTGCACTCTCATACGCCTCCATTGCATTTTGCTTAGCCGCATCGGCGGCAGCAGCACTGGCCTGCGCTAATGCCGCTTGAGCCGCTTGGAAGTTGTTGAGGAAGCTCTGATTTTGACAAAGGAAAAGGGAAAATTGTGGAGTAAAATATTTGGCAAGCATTTAAAATTGTACAAAAATCTTACCAAAACGCCAGTGACAAACCAGTTAAGGAATACGATTCTCATGCCACCAATCGACACATTTATACGTATATCATCTGAATTGTAATTGGAAGTTTCATCTAAATTGAATTTGATCACTTGGCATTCGAGTGCATTCTCGCCAACTATAGAGAGTATCTGTTGAAATTGCAAATAAAAAATAATTTATTAGTATTTATTTCTTTTATATATTTTTTTAGCACCCATAATTGGATTTTAATTAATTAGAAAAATGTGGTGTTGGTCTGGGCTGGGATTTGAACCCGAGACCTCTGGTATGGCAGGCAAGCGCTCTACACACTACACAACAGCGGCCACGATCAAAATCAAAATTAAAATCAAAATCAAACTCAAAATCAACAATCAAAATCAAAATCAAAATCAAAATCAAAATCAAAATCAAAAATCAAAATAAAAATCAAAATCGAAATCAAAATCAAAATCAAAATCAAAATAAAAATAAAAAAGAATTAGAATTAGAATTTGAATTAAAATTTAAAATAAAAATTAAAATTTAAATAAAAATTAAATAAAATCAAAAAGTAAGATTAGGATTAGAATTAAAACAAACTAAAACTAAAATTAAAGTTAATATTTTAATTAGAATTAAAGTTAAAATTTAAGATTAGAATTAGAATTATAATTAGAATTAGAATTAGAATTGAAACTAAAATTAAAATTAAAGTTGGAATTAAAATCGGGAATAAAATTAAAACTAAAAAAAGAAATACTAGTAAACCCTGCCACGTGATGCTGTGACTTTCAATTACACTGTGCGATAATTTGAGGGTGGAAGACCACTTATTGCCACATTTGGCAATTTTTTGTATTGCCATTTTAAATTTGACTTCCCTTTCAAAATTACAGAATATACATTGGTTTAAGTCCATAGATTCTTATTAATAAAATATAAAATGAAGCATATTATTTTTATTTTCTATGGACCTAGATTTCTTATTCAAATATTTTCTCCGAGGAGCCCCATAACGAAGTTTTTTGCTGAATAATTTTCTAGAATATGTTAACCTTAAAGCGGCCTCCAAAAGGCTATTTATCGCACTCCTCTTTCTCTTTCTAGTTTCCTTTCTACTCCTCTTTATCTTCCGTTTCATATGACACCTCAAATTTAAAATCAAGCAAACTATAGGGTAAAACTGATTTTTTGAACAGGTGGCAACCCTTTTTGTAAAATTTATAATAAATTACTTATTTTGAAGCAAACCCCTTTCATATGACACCTCAAATTTAAAGATCAAACAAACTATAGCATAAAACTGAATTTTTGAACAGGTGGCAACCCTTTTACTAAAGATTTTAATAAATTACTCATTTTCAGCTCAAGCCCTTTAATATAGTACCTGAAATTTAAAAATCAATCAAACTATACAGGAGAATTAAATTTTTAAACAGGTGGCAACCCTTTTCAGAAATATTAAACCTTCCTGCACATCTACAGGTCAAGCCCTTTCATTTGGTACCCCATTTTCGAAAATCGGTATAACGGTGTAAAAGTTATGGTGCGTACAAAAAATCGCTTAGCGTAATATATATAAAGATAACTATAATTGAAATTAAATTAAAAATTTAAATTAGACTTAAATTGAAATTGAACTTTAAATTGAATTAAAATAAATTTCGTGCTAAGCACTAAAAACTCTTTCAAATTTAAACTTAAAATTGTTGGGTCACTTTTCTATTAGAGCTTTTTTGCCGAAAAATAAGTAGGCGCTTTTTCTTCTCTTTCTTCTCCTTAAAATGTTAATAACTCCACTAAACTCACCCCACTATGTGCTGTTAGGGGATTCAAGTCCGTTACCACAATATCCTTCAACCTTAAATGCAATTCAGTGTACGATGATTTCAAAATCACGTTCGCATCGAAATGTTGCACGTCCAGCGACGCTAAATCGCGTTTTTTACATGTTAAAAGTACCGAAACCTTCTCCAGCTTAGCTTTCACATGCACCTGTATGGAATCAACAACTTTTCGTGATCGTTGCGTACGCGTCTTTGTGGGAGCCACAACCGCAGCCAGTACACCCTCACCCTCAGCCTCTTCCGCTATAACAGCCAATTTATTTAGGATGCCAGTTTCACCGGCATAGCCCACACGGTCTTTTGGTTGTGCTGCAGGTTTTGCATTTGATTTGAGTACCGTATCCAATTTACGTTGAATGGAATCAGCCAATGCGAGTAATTGCAACAATACCTCCTGATGTAAAATTATATTCAAAGTTGAAAAATTAATATTGATCATTTGTTCGGTGGCATTGTATTTGGTGAAAAATTCAGGTGAGGAACGTTGTGCCATCACATATGAAACTGTTAGTAAATAATGTAGATCTTCGGAAAATCGTGGTGTGTGAATGATATTCAATTGATTTTCGGCGCCTCCGAAATGGCCATGACGCAACAGATTAATAGCACCCAAGCTGCAAATATTACAAAAGTAAAGTATTGGATATATACATAAAAAAATATAAGCGCTTAAAAGTATTCCAAAGACCGGCGATATCTCTGCGAACAGGTACTTACTTAGCTTCCACAACCATTTCGTATGTGCGTTGATACATTTTCACGCCCAGCTCCAGTACATGGAATGATAGTATAGTTTCAATTGTACAATCAACGCCATCACTACTTATGTATGCTTTGCGTAAATCATCGCCTGGTATTTCTTCAACTGGTGTGCCAAATGCATTCGAATCTTGCGACGAATCTATGGGCGACTGTACTTGTGATTCGCCAGACGCATCACCCTTAATACCATTCTCATTTGTATGCTGCGCTTCTTTTATTGGTACTGATTTATTTAATGCCATGTAAAATTCTTTTAATGTAAATATCACTTCTAAATTCGTATATTGGACGATTTCTGCTGTAATATCCACTTTGCCTTCGTCACGTTTTTTCTTCTTTTTCTCTTGTGTCAAGAAGCTGGCCAATGAGAGCTTTGACGAAGCCGTACTTAATGCTCTGACTAGTGGTGATTGTTCATCGGTTGTCTCACCTTCCGGCAAAGGTATACTTGTAGCCACACGCAACGCCTCGATAATACGATCCTCAGTTAAATTGAGTGACACCGAAGGGATTTCAATATTGATTTTCATTTTTGGTAAGCGGGGATCATCGTCTACAGCGCAAAGGTATACATTGCAAATAACAGATGTGGGTCGCAGTATGTGCATGTCGGATTGTACAGCTGAAGCTAATGTGGTTTCGAAATCTTCACCGGGTCTGGCAACCACAATCTGAAGATTTATTAAAATGAATATAGAATGGAATATAATAATTTTTAAGTGTAAAATTTTTACATTAGTTGAGTGTTGGAAGGGCGTATAATAAATTTATCAATTCATTAAGTTAAACTTTTTCAATACTTTGGCGGACATTTCCAAAAATTTTTACATATTCCAATTTATAGTTTCAAAATATCAATCTTCCTGCCTCAACTACGTAGATCTCCGAAACCAACCTGTATATCAGCTATGCTAACTTTAATCTCATCATAAGCACGATCCAACACGCTAGTTAAGCTACTTTTTTCCGCCTGCAACATGCTCAATAGCTCGTGCGATGAATCTTTGTGTGGCGTCGAGACAACTTGGAATTTACCCAATGTTACGACAATCAACGAATTCTTATTACTACCCACATGATATTTGCCTGTGCTCGGTATAATTACAATGCTCGGCATGAATTGTATATCCATTTCTAATGCTGTCTTCGATTCGATCATATATTGCAGGCCAGTGGCTGAACGCACTTTGAAATTTGCCATACGCTCAGTGGCAGCACCTTCCAATTCAGACAGATTCGCCTTGGGTGGTGTGAATACTTTCACCAAACGTATAATTGTATCTGCATCATAGACGACTTGCAACGGACGCGCCGATACTTTAAGACGTTGATCGCATTTCTTGTCAAGCGGATTTGTTTCGAAGAATATATCGAGTAGATTTAATTCATCGGTGGTTTTCGATTCAATTATGGTGGGTGCAATGTTGTTTTCGTGTAAACCCAAAAGTTTGATTTCGTGCATACCAAGCGTAACACTAGTTAAGAAAAATAAAAAACAAAAACGGAAATGTCGTATGAGTTATTTTTTTTTTGTTTTTTTTTTTTTTTGATTCGATGTCCTACCTTATGGCATTACCACCAGGACGTTGAGTTAGATTACAAGTTGTCATGGAGAAATTCAATAGCATAAGCGTTTTGAATTTATCCAATTCGAAATTTTCGCCACCAACGACATCACTGTCATCGAACAAGCCAATTTCTAATGCTAACAGCTTAAATTGCATTTTAATAGCCTCATAATAGGCTGGCATGGCAGCTGGTGGTGTGCCCTCTTGATAACCAATAGCTTCGTAAAGCTTAGCCTTTTCCTCTGCTGTCATGGCCGCCTCAAACTTTTTAACTGAAAGCAGTTTTTATATACATACATATATAATTTTTTTTTTGGTAAATAAATCGTCGCTATAAAAGAAAAAAGACGCAAACTGTTTTGTTGAGGAAGAAAGACGCAAACTTTTTTTCTTTCAAAGAAAGACGCATTAAAAATATTTTTCGAAAGAAAGAATCTTTATCTTTTTTTGATAACGAAGAAAGACGCTTTATTTTTTTTTTACTATAAAGAAAGACGCATTTAAATATTTTTTAGGAAAGAAAGACGTATTCGATTTTTTATTTTTCTTTGTCAATATTAATGCTAATGCGTCTTTCTTCGCAGTTAATAATGCTAATGCGTCTTTCTTCGTCGAAATATTTTATAATGCATCTCTGTTCGTCGAAATATTTTTTAATGCGTCTATCTTCGTCGACATGTTTTGTAAAGCGTCTTTCTTCCCCGACATATTTTTAATGCGCCTTTTTTCGTCGACATGCGTCTTTCTTCTTCCGGAGCGACGAAATAATGTTTTGATATGTTTGTTTGTGCATCTGTGTGTACATACCAATATCGTTCGAGTCGTCACTGTCATGCTTTTGTCCGCCACCGAACCAGCCACCAAACCAACCACGTTGCGCTTGTCTAGATTCTTCATCTTTTCTTATTTTATCTACCTCAATTTGTATGCGTTTTCGTATTAAAACCAAATTGAATAGATCAAGCTTTTGCTCTAGTAATGTACAGGTTTCGATTAGGCTGGAAGATGGCTTTTTGGAAAGCTCCTTTTCTTTGAAACTCTGCATAGAAATTTAAGAAAAAATGTAATAAGTAGACTGCGGATCTTTATGCAATTGCATATTTTTAAGGAAAAGAGATAGCGATATGGTTCCAAAGAGAAAAATGAAAGTTATTAACAAAATATTCTAAATTTTCATATTTATTTCTGCATATTGCATATAACTTGCATATTTGCATATAACTTGCATATTTGCATAATAATTGAGGTTTAGCAGTTTTAATCCACAAGTTAGAGTCTCGCGGAGTTCCCCTAATGGCTTCAATGGCCCTAATAACATAAGCTTTTGAAGGACTTGACGCTACGTCAGGATCATGTGGGCAAATAGTTTTGGTCAAAATTGAAGCTATTTCAAAAAAGAACCTGCTTTTGAAGTCATATTAGGAGTAGCCAAAATACTTTCAGGTGACAACGAAATATTAGAAACTGGAATACAGATTCCCAGTCAATTTTGGAGCGAATTTAAGTATGCTCCGGTTACATCTTGTGATGTTGAGCGTTCATTTTCAGCATATAAACGGATCTTAACCGATAAGCGTCACAATGTTTCCATTGAAAATGTGGAGAAAACACTGATGGTTGGAGCGTAGGTTCAAAGCCTGGTGTGCTCCCGAGAAGATGTCTGATGATGAAGAAAGTGGTTTTTCTTCGAAATAGCTATCACATCTACCATCGCTGTATGAGCTAATTGGATTTTTCCGCTTATTCCAAAGTATAAAAACTTGTAGTATATTGTGGTCTTAACTACGACCAAAATTACCTCTTTTCATTAAAAATTGTTATAATAAAAATTAGTTCCCATTTGCAGTTTGTTTTTGGGTGTTAATGGGTTTTATATTTGCATAGCACAAAAGATTCAGCATAGAACATATGATTTTTGCATTCACCTATACTTTACTTATTGTGTATATCACTTAAAATTCCATATCTGATGTAAAAAAGGTGTAGTTTTAATTTGCATATAACCTGCATATAAGTTGCATATATTTTGCATATCCAAAACAGAGCAAGAAAATTCGCTTTGGAATGTGAATATATAGTTTTGAATCAATATAACTCTTAATAAATCATTTTAAATTTTTTGCATAAAGATCCGCAGTCTAGTAATAAGTATTAATAAAATTATTTAAACAAAATATTATTTTCTCCATCCATCTCCTACCAAACTCACCTCAGCATATGTATTGCATAGCTCACGATGCTCTTTAATATGTTGCCATGTCCATTCCCTGTTGCGCTTCCTGATATCCTCCTCCAAAATGGCTGTGATCGCAAATCGCCACCATTCACGATAATGCTTTTTATAGGCTGTTTTATAGGCATACACACATACATATGTTACACACGTATTCTCTATACTACCACCATTTTTATGTACTTACGTATATTGTAAGGCCGATATTTTCTATATCTCGCACCCAATTGCATGCGATTCATTGACTCGCCCAATTTTATAGCCTCCTGAAATTGTGTGCTAGTTAAACCAACGCGTAGCTTTTGCATTTCCAGCGCCAAATCGATCTTTGGTATCACAAATGCGGGATTATCGTACTCAGGATTCATATTTAGTTGTAGTTTGCCCATTACCGAAATCGGTCCAACAACTACATAGATACATACATGCATACGTAGGAGTATTATTATCAGAATTTTATGTATATAAAGAAAGTAATTCTAAAATGTTTACTCCAAGCACTCACTGTAATTATAGTCTTTCGGCACCGATTGTTTTTGTGCAATATTTTGACGAAAAATATCTGCCAACTCCTCTTTCGGCAACCCCGAATACAACTTTGTTTTACAATTCATATACGCAGATAGTGAATCCAGATTTGCGATCTTAAATACACGACTCACTTGTTCAGCCAAATAGCATTTCTGCCAATTTTCATCGGTTGTGTAAAGCTCGAGATCATGCAGCGTAACACCCACTGCAAAGGTTTCACCTGTTGTGGACGTATCTTCATATCGCAAATGTATATTCGATATTTTTACTTGTAGATTATTAACGATTTGTGCCGTTAGTTTCTCGGAGAATGTGGCATCCGGTTTGAGTTGATCTGAAAGTTGAGTTAAATATTTTTGCTTTATATTACTCTTCGGTTTGGTTTGAAGAAAAAGCGAGCTCCTTCTTGTGCCATTTTCGACACTTAAAAGTTTTAAAATGCCCAGCACTTAACTATACATGTATTTAGTTTTGCCAAACTTTTAAATAGTAAAGATAATAGAAATGATACAACGTCGAAGCCGCTTTGCATTCAAAACCAAAATCAATACAAAACTCAAAAACCAAATCTACCTTTCATTAGTTCCTTTTTGTGCGCATCTTCAAGCGCTTGCAGGGCTGTCTGCTTTATTTGCAGTTGGTATTTTTCTTCCTTTTCCTCATCATATTGTACGGCTTGTTTGGGTGCGACAAGCATATAAAGATCTTCGATTTGTGCAATTACCGGTTGGCTGTATAGGTTCTTCCATGGTATTTTCAAAACCAGCTTGCCTATGTATTAGCAGTCAATGGATTACAATTTCATATTGCAGTCAAGTTGGATGAAAGCAATTGGCAAAATTTTGTTTAAATATCACTTACCAAGAAAACCATGAGTAAGCTGTACCGGTAAATCGATGTCATCAAGAGCATTCTCTTTAAGTTTTAAGTTGTTTAAGACTACATCGCCTGCAAGTGAGAAAATATGTAAATAAATACATACATTACTTCCTCGAGAATATTTTAGGCGATTCGTTTCTGCTGTTGAGCAATTAGAGACAGAGATTGCAACAGGAGCTTGATCCAAAGTTCTTCAAACTTAAAGTTCAATAACTAAGAAAACTGTTGTAAAATTTGATATCAAATACCTAAAAAACTGTATTGAGACCATCCTTGAAGAGACTTAACTTAGGGTTACTTTGCCCCATCACTGAACAGTTCAGTACAGATACAAACAACAACAATGCTTGAGCTACTTGGATTCTTCCGCTTATTCCAAATTATCAAAAAAGCATTCACAGACAAAAACACACCCATATTTCCAATGACCGAAGAAATCATCACATCAATAACATTAAAAAAAAAAAAACAAGTAAGGAAGACTAAGTTCGAGTGGAATCGAACATTAGATACTCAGCTGTATGTTTTCATTGTTTGTTTGCGTTTGATGGATTTTATATAAACTGAGTGCTGCATAAAGTGGGCGTAGCCACGCCCATTTACAAAATTTTTATCAGTCATCCAACTAAGCATATGAATATTATTCTTTGTGCAAAATTTCATTCCTTTATAACTTCTAGTTTCAAAGATGTCACGTTACAAATTTCCAAAGTGTGTTCCAGAAATATCTTTGCTAAAAAGTAGGCGTGGTCATAAACAGATTTCAATAAATTTTTGCGTGTCTATTAATACAAGTTATAAAAGTGTATAAACCAAGTTTCATCATAATATCTCAATTATTTGTCGAGTTATGGGCTCCGAAATCTCGTAGATTCCTTTGTCTAAAAGGAGGCGGTGCCACGCCCATTTCCCAAAATGTTTCTATTTTTTGTTTCCGGTCTATCGTAGAAATCATGCCACAAAATTTCAATGAATTATCTTTACATTTGACAAAGATATCGCTTAAAATGTTTTTATTGGGCCACTTTATAATACCCATATATAAAAGTGGGCGTGGCCGTCAACCGGTTTCTCTAAAATTTTGAACATGTATTACCACAAGTAATAAAAGTGTACACACAAAGTTTCGTCATTATATATAAATTATTTGTCGAGTTATAGGCTAAGAAATCTCGTATATTCCTGCTTCTAAAAAGAGGCGGTGCCACACCCATTTTCCAAAATTTTTACGGTATTTGTCTTATGTTCGTAGTTAGACTCCTGCCATAAAATTTTAATGATATATCTTTATATTTGACAGAGATATCGCTTAAAATGTTTTTATTAGGTCACTTTATAGGACCCATATATAAAAGTGGGCGTGGTCGTCAACCGATTTTGGAAATTTTTCGTCCAAATATTTGCCTAAGTAAGTATATCACGCGTACTAAATTTCATTGATATATCTTCAATGGTTTCTGAGTTATGACTCATAAAACTTTCAATATTTGCCCCTTAATAAGTAGGCGTGGCACCGCCCATTTTCCAAAATTTTTGTGTTTTTTGTTTTATGTCCATAGTTGGACTCATTCCACAAAATTTCAGTGATAGATCTTTATATTTGACAGAGATATCGCTTAAAATGTTTTTATTAGGTCACTTTATAAGACCCATATATAAAAGTGGGCGTGGCCGTCAACCGATTTTAACAATTTTTCGTCCAAACATTTTCCTAAGTAAGTATATCACGCGTACCAAATTTCATCGATATATCTTCAATGGTTTCTGAGTTATGGCTTATAAAACCCTCAATGTTTGACCCTTAATAAGTGGGCGTGGCACCGCCCATTTTCTAAAAGTTCACCAAATTTCTTCATAGGGGCCTGAGCTCAACACGTGGGTAAAATTTCATCGCTCTAGCTATATTAGTGGCTGAGATACCAAATTTCCGATTTTTGATGTGTAAACATCTTTGCTGTAGCTACGAGTAATTTCGAAAAACAGGTAAAGTTTACGCGTAAACATGTAAATGCGTAAACGAGTAAACATGTAAATGTGTAAACGAGTAAACATGTAAATGTGTAAACCGTAAATGACCTTGGCATTGTCAGTGGTAGGTAGGTAGCTAGGCATGTACTTACAAATGCTTGCATGCATAGTCGTGCAAATGCAAATATCAGCAACAACAGCAACGAAGCGAAGCGAAAAAAAGGACCAACCTGTTTGAACATGTATGCAAATGTATAGATATGCATACCTCATCTACCTATCTAATTTTCTGAGCAATATTGGTATCAAATGAAAGGTTTTGAGAAGGCCTTCTACAGGGAGCTCTATTCTTTATGGTTCCTAGGTCGGGTCCGGAGATATGGGTCAAAACGAGGACCCGGATGATCTTGCATGTTTCTGAGCAATATTGGTATCAAATGAAAGGTTTTGAGCAGGACTTCGATTAGGGTTGCCAGATGAAAAATGGCGAAAGGGGGATCGACGAGACCAAAAAGGGGGATTTCGGGGTACAACTTAGAAAAATGGGGTATTTTTTGGGGGGCCAAATAAAACAAAATGTATTAAACAAAAAATTGGCTTATTCACTTATTTGACATAAAAACAAAGAGATCAAAAGTAAAAATTCCATACCGTTTGAACAAAAAAAAAATTCTTATGTATGTTTAATCGTCGTACCATACGAAAACTACAACCCGATTTTTTGTGTCTGACGAAAACTAGCACTTTAAATGTGTATTTGAAAAAGTAGCACTCGACTTTTGGCTGACGAAAACAAGCACTTTAAATTATTATTGCAACTTTTCGTCAGACAAAAATTTAAAGTGCTACTTTTCGTGCAGAATTTTTAAATTACCCAGTTTTCGTAAGAAATTTTGAAAATGCTAGTTTCGTATGGTGTGACGAAATGTATTGCACATGCATATTTATGAAGGTACACATGATCCAAATAAAGAAGATTGTGCATTCAGCGGTACCGCTATGCGTTCATCCAAAATTTGACAGAATCAGCTGATTTAGTGACGTAGTAACATAAATTCTCTTTCACCCAGTTTCGTTTCCGGTTTTCTAATAACTAAAGATTGCGTGCGATAAATGTGAAATTTATATTAAAAAGCTATTTTAAATAAAGAAAAATGAAGTGCCGCGTTTTTATTTGTGTGAATAATAGTTCAATAAAGGTATTTTTGCCTGTTTGAATATTTTCTTTCTCGTCGATAACGTAGTTGATGACGTACTAACCAAAATGAACCCAGTCTCACGGATGAATATTTTGCTGAATATGGCTGAGTGCACAATCTTCTTTATTTGAATCATGGAAGGTACATATGTATATCCTTAATATTATAAATTAGGTTGAACATACACTGAGGGAAAAAACAACGTATATCCAACAAAAACGACGTCAACTCAACAAAAAACAGTCATGATAGTCAGCCTACCTTGAAAATTGTTGCATCGAGTATAATAATTGTTATTTTTGAAATTGTTATAATGTTAGGTGAAAGCTCTTTTATTGATGGGTTAACAAACGGCATTGTTGACTAGGTTAATATGAAATATAAATATATTTTCAATTTAAAAACGCAGAGTGTTTGTTTTAGAATTCATTGCTTTTTTATTTAGATAAACACAAATGTAATGTACATTTTTGTTATATTAATAGATTACACGGTTAACATATTTACAAAAATTTTACTCAACACGAACAAACCGATAGTAATACATAATAATTTGGCTCAGATTTCAATTTGCTTACCAAAAGGGTCGGCTTTATATTAAGGAATCACGGTTCGAGAAAAACAAAAGTCTTACCTGCCGGACGCTTATAGTTGAGGAGATATTCCTTGATAAAGTAATTTGTGTGTTGTAATTTTCCCGTTGGCGGCATTTGGCTGCGCTTTAAAAAATAACCCTCAGCCGGTAATATCTATAGACGCATCCAACTACCAACAAATATCTCGTGAACTATAAGCCTCCGGCAAATTTTGATTTCGGTTTTGATATCTGTAAGAGCCCCCTGAAAAAGTCATTTTTCTCGGATCGTGGTTCTTTAATGTAAAGCCGACCCTTTTGTTAGGCCTTCTAGAATTGATTTAAAAAAGCTCCACCAACGCATGCTCATTCACAGCAATCGCCAATACTTTAAATCCACGCAATAATATGCCACCAATCTGTATTAATATGCCTTTCAGTTTTCCCTTGACATCTGCCGCATGATACTCCACCTCACTCATTGCCGGAACAAGATAGAAAATCCGAGGAAACTGTTATTTTGTAGAATATATAACACACGCCGTTCAATTTCGGCTACAAATTGTATACACGTTTGCATTTGAAATTTGTCAGATCAACAATGCCCACTTAAGTTGAAAATGTAGCCATATCGAGTTAAAATTTCTCAACGTCAAATCGAGAATGCCTACTTTAAGCTGACAATGTAGCCACACCAGAGTAAAATTTCTGAACGTCAGATCAACAATGCCAACTTTAAATTGACAATGTAGCCATGCCAAATTAGAAATGTTGAAGTTGTAATGAAATCGCTTTTATTGTTAAGTTATTTTTAACTACGAACTATTGCTAAATTGACCATTTTACTTTCCTTTAAACCAACTGAAAAATATTTACTTTAACTATAAAAAAAGTGTGATTCAACAAGAAATTAGTCGACATTGAAAATGTAACATTGTCACCGTTGAGAGTTATTTTTACAGTTGTCTTTTTCCCTCAGTGTAAATATATCTTTGTGTATGTATATGTAAGCACATCGAGTCAACTAAGTCTACTTATTTTTGTTATTTTGTTTTTATTATTTTCACCAAGTCTTACTTTCTTTAACATAGGTAAATAAATCGCATCCTAAACCATAAAGTGACGAAACGGAAAATTTTTTGAAGTCGGGTTTTCTCCATAATAGATTTTATAATCTAGCGACTTCCCCAAATTCTTTTCCATAGGCTTTTCCTGGAAAACTAACGTTATACTCGTATGTGGATTCTCTCCATAGACTTTCTTTTAGAGAAAAAGCACTTCAGCACCATTTAAAATTTTTGGATTTCGAGCTGTATCACTTGTGCAAATATTGGGCAAACATTAAACAAATTTTCATTAAAATTTTAGTTTTACTGAAAATTTTTGAATTTTCTGAGTATTCCGCTTCGTAGCTCAGTGACTTAAGATTCACTAAAAAAATTTGGAATTTTTGGCAATTTTGAAATTTCATCCATACAGACTTTTTAACGTATTTTTTTCAAAAATATTTCCAGTAAAAACATTAGAATTTTGATGAAAATTCGTTTAATTTACCTTATTTTGAAATTGAAGCAAGAAAATATACACATTCATTTAGTTACATAAATACATATGGTCAATTCCATTGTGACGGGTGTGACCATGATACTCATAATTTTCGCTATAATTTTGAAGTGGAAAGCTTGCATTTCAAAAAAAGGCCGTTATTCCCAGCAATGGGAAAGTTAAAACCGTTGGATAGCAGATATATACTTGAAGGACACCATTTCCGACCAGAGTGGCCATTAGAAAGCTGGGACGGGTGTGACCTTATATATTTGAGATTTCAAAAAATCCCACTTTGCATATAAATTTTGTAAAACTTTTCACAGAACGCATATAAAAAATTTAGTCTAGCACGTTGTTCAAAGTCTTTTTGATTGTATAGCATACTTACTATTTTGAAATTCACGTCTTTCTTGCGAAAACCCTGTTTAAAAAATTGGACGGGTGTGACCTCTCTATGTGACGGGTGTGACCCAGTGCGAAAATTCAAAATTTTTGATGAACTAAAAGTTTTTATTGACTTCATTTATAACTCGTAATAGAAAAAAAGTAACATAACATTATTTGCTCGCTATCATAAAACTCACATTATTCCAAAGGTGTATGTTTTAGGAAAATTTGTTTAAATTCAGATAAATATGAATCGCAAGCGTACACTGAGACCGCATCTGCTCTTTTAAAGTTGTGCATTTTTTGAATATTCTTTATTAATTTTACGTTTTCCCACCTTGCGTTCAAGAAATTACTGTCGCGCTCAACATCGTCTTTTGATGCGTAAAAAACGTCGATCTTATCAAGTTTCTTTGTTTCAACTAGATATTGGAAACAGTCAACGGGTGTTTTCATAAAATATTCTCTAGCCTTAATGCCCGTACTTAAGGTTCTTTTTACAGCTGCACCTATTCCATCTACAGCGCCTTTACCATGGCCTGTGGCGAAAAAATTCCAAGTCATTTCTAATCCAAAATCCTCAGAAGCATGGCAAATGTTGAAAATATTGTATCGATTTTTAAACTGAGATGCGCAACCATCCGAAAAGATATGTAAAACTTTTAAATCTACTTTTTCTTTAAGTTCACTTACAATCATTTTTAAGAAAACCCAAACACTGTGTTTGTTGTGACTTAAATCGTCGCTGATAATAGCATAGGAAAGCGTAGATATACAATCAACATGTCGTATCCAGGCACATGCTGTAAAAACTGTCAATTGTGGATGCTTCCAATGTGCACTTTGTATCTCGTCTTGAAAAAAAATTGAAAAATTTTCTGCGAAATCCACTTGCAAAACTGCTTCGTTCTGGTTTCGGATCTCTTTCATGTCTCGGAAACATTGCGCTTGTAATTGGTTGACATACCAATGTGTTTTAAATTGGTCAAGTTTTATTTGAAAATCCTTCAAAAATTCCCCTACAACTGCTTCTTTAACATTGATATGAAAAGGCCCTTCTTGGCTTGACCAAATCTTCCACGACACTGTCATATTTTCATTATAATGTAATGGTATGAAGTCAGATATATTATCACAGCTTAAGCAATCATTTCTCATACATTTCACACTATAAATATTGCAGCATGTTGACCGCAAGACTTTTGTAGGACTTCCGGGTATAGTGACAAAAATTTTATGGGCTACATCTGTCATAAATTTGATGTTTTCGTGGTAAATGCAAAGGCACATATTGAGAGGAGTATCTGCAACAAGACATACATTTGGCGGCCGATTATTATAAAACAGGGATTTTCCTATTTTAATTGTTAGATTTTCTTCTTTGAATAAACTGTAGACCTCGCCCACCGTCATACAAAGGTATCGTTTTTGAATCTTTACTTTACTGCCATTTGATAAATCTTTCACGATCATTACGTCCTTAATTCCAGGAGCTTGTCGCTTATATCGTCCCTCAGATAAAAACTTTTTATTGTTTCAATATCATCAACCGAAGTTTTGACTCTTCCACTTAATGTAGGCAATGTACATTCTAAAGGAACATCTTTAACAAGTTGGTTGATAACAGCAATTCTTTTTGATGGACTTCGTGGTAGGTTGCGTCGAGCTTTAGTGACTGCCTTTTTTAATGAACGCTTTGATTTATAACTACCAATTTGAGAAGTATTAAACACATTTGCAATTTTTTGCTCACTCCTTTTCCGTAGTCTACTCCGTCGTTTTCTTTCTCTATCATTTTTCCTTTTTTCTTCCAATGCAGTTTTATCTGTTATCATTTTTTTGGCATCCCTCCTTCTTTTATCTCTTATTCTCTCTTTAGCTAGATGCAATTCATATTTTTCTTTGTTTTCTTTAAGCTTCTTTCTCTGTTCGCGCTTTCTGTTTTTCGAATCCATTAAAAATATATGTATACTTCGCGTTGGTGTGACGGGTGTGACCAAATATTTTTTAGAACTGAATAATAAATTATTGCGATAAATTTTATGAAAATGTCACTAAGTATTTATTGCGACTACTTTGTTATTATTGGAGAGTGTCAGGTGGTTAAAATGTAAAGTACCAATATAATTAAACTTTTTCAATTTTTTCTGTGACGGGCGTGACCGAAAATTTTAGTATATTAAACACGTCATAAAACTGTTAAGCTGATTCCACATAAAACTTTTTCCGCTTTGCGTTACGCCGCTTTCTATGTCAAACAACGCAAAACTGAAAAACTATGCCACAATGAACGCTACAACATCACTCAAAAAATATTTATTTTCTGAAAAATCTTTCATTCTCCGTTTTATTTACAAAAAAGTAAATAAGAAAATAAAAATCTATTAAATTATTTTTCAATTGTGTGAAATTTAAATTTGTTTATTTACATTTGAATTAAAGTGAAACTGAAAAAAAATTTCAACGCCCCCAAAAGTTGAGATTTGGGCAACTTTGTGCCTTACGTAACTTCGGCGTTGCGTTACTTTTTGTTATGTGAGAAACCTCATATAGATACATTTATTTTAATCTCAGCTGTCACGCAGAAAGTGTCACGTAGCGCAACACAAAGTTCTATGTGGAATCAGCTTTACTTTAAAACGTATAATATCGAAACTTCACAGAAATATAAAACAATGACCTAGTCTCTTCAGAGGTAACGGTTTTTATTAATATTGAAAATGGAAGAGTATAAAAATGTTAAATAAAGAGGCACCTTGCAGAGAATGTGAACTGAGTATTCAATATAGACAAAGTTCAAAGTGTTGCCAAACTTATAAATATTTACGTTAATCCAATTTTTTTTATTCACCCATAAAAAACATCCTCTTGTGCATATGAACAAATTTAATCTAATTAAAAATAAGTGAATTCTAATTTTGCTGGATAGGGCCGTTTTAGGTGGAATTGACCATATGTATGTATATATTATTTATGTTTCACTTATTTAGTCATATTTGACACTGGTTTTCAAGCTTTTCAAAATATTTTTGCCAATCTCATCATCTTTACTTAGCAAAAAATAAAATTTATTAGGATATTAGGAGTATAGTGAAAAAGGGGTATCTACGGAGCCTTCCGTAGATAGGGGAACACCAAGTCAAAAAGGGGTAGAATCCCCCCAAAGGGGTACATCTGGCAACCCTAACTTCGATATGAATCTCTTTTAATAGTGACCCCTAGGCCGGGTCTCCAGATATGGATCAAAACGAGGACCGGATGATCCTTGAATGTTTCTGAGCAAAATTGGTATCAAATGAAATGTTTTGAGCAAGGCTTCTACAGGGAGCTCTCCTCTTTATGATTCCTAGTTCGGGTCCCGAGATATGGGCCAAAACGAGGACCCGGATGATCCTTGAATGTTTCTGAGCAATATTGGTATCAAATGAAAGGTGTTGAGCAGGGATACTACATGGGTGTCTATTCTTTATGATGTCTAGGTCGAGTCCCGAGATATGGGCCAGAATTAGGACTGGATGATCCTTGAATGTTTCTGAGCAATATTGGTATCAAATAAAAGGTGTTGAGCAGGGCTTTCACATAGAGCTCTATTCATTTTATGAGTCCTAGGATGGGTCCCCAAATATGGGTTAAAATGTGACCCCGGATTAACCCGGAATGTTTCTGTGCAATATTGGTATCAAATGAAAAGTGTTGAGCAGGACTTCTACACGGAGCTCTACTCTTTATGATTCCTAGGCCGGGTCTCCAGATATGGGTCAAACGTGGACTCTGACGATCTTGCATGTTTCTGAGTAATACAAAACAAAAGAAAATAAAAAATCAAAATTTAAAAATTAAAAACCAAAACAAACAAAAACAACAAAATAGTAGCAGTCACAATGACAACAAAAAATTACAAAAACGATAGTCGCATTTTAATCCGTAGAAAACCAGGAAAAAAAGGGATAAGGAAAAGGGAGTAAATATTCGATTTCGAAACTGTTTACACATCAATGTTCATGAATACTCGTTATTCACGCTTTAAGTTTTTTTCTATATAGGAAAAGTGGGCGTGGTCATGGTCCGATTTCGCCCATTTTCAATACCAACCGTCCCGGTCTCGATACCAACTTGCATTTCAAATTTCATCAAAATATCTCAATTTTTGCGCGAGTTAGAGTGTTTACAGACGGGCGGACAGACGGACGGACATGGCTCAATCGATTTCTCTTTTCACCCTGATCATTTTGATATATATAAGTCTATATCTATCTTGATTATTTCATTCTGTTACAATCCACCGTTATGTGATTAAAACTATAATACTCTGTGTACTAGTACAGCTGAGTATAACAATAAGCCGACTCCACAACAGGAAGCAACCAGATTGCGACAAAATACACAACTTCTATTATAAATACGTTACAACACTCCATAGCCCGCTAACTCAGAAATTTAAAGATATCATATCAAACCTAAACGAAATAACAGAAGACATAGCAGAAGACATGTGCGTTGGCGTTACATTTTTTAAACCAAAATCTATTGAACACAATATAGACCAATTACCTGCTTAAATAATACATACAAACTCTTTACGTCTTGCATAGCTATAACAATTAAGAATCATTTTATAAAAAATAACATCCTAACCGAAGAGCAGAAAGGTTGCAGTCAGGGAACAAAAGGATGTAAAGACCAGCTCATAATCGACAGTGTCATAACGAAGCAATATGGACCTAACCTTTATAAGGACGATCTAAAAACTATGCAAACTCAAGAGAAAATCTGAACGAACTCTTCAAAATCATCGAAACATTCTCTGCAGATATAAAAATGGATTTCGGCGACACTGGGATTTTTGCTCAAAAATAGTACAACCTCTTTCCCAAAGACAAGCAGCTCAAATCATTATCAACTTAACTTAAGAGGTTATTGCTTGTTGCCATAGATTTTTAGGCTAAATTTAGTAAAGTTAACTACATACCTACATACATATGAATAAATTTTTTACGATATACCTACGCATCAATGTGTACGAAGTTTCCAGGCCCTCGTTATGGGTACATTTCCATTCAACCCAATCATATAATATACATATGTACATATGTGCATATATCATACAAACAATTGTATAAAAACTCTTATCTATAACACATCTAAGAGATTAGCACGCCAAGAAAGTGAAAAAGCCAATTCCACAACGTAAAAAAGTATGACGTATTACAACATTTGCTACATAAAAACTGCCTAATATTGGCGTTTCTATTGAAACACACATATGTACATATTTAAATAACCGGTAAATCGTGTTAGCCACTAAGTCTAAGAACCGGCCATGAAAATTTCGCTTTGCTTTCATTACTTACTTATGCGGTTTTCATAAAGTTTGTTATAAACTTGTGACTAGACTATCATTAAAGACAATGATAACCGCACTTATATGGCTTGCAGTGCAGTTCAATGGCATTGTAAACAAACAATTAACGATGCAATTTATACGTACATACATTATCTATTGATAGGAGGTTGTTTACAAAATGGTAATAAATTTATAACTTGATAATAAGTTTATACTTAACTTTTCACTTTTTCGCAAATATTAAGTGTATTTGATTTATTATCGCCCCCCTCCCCACCTGGTTCCTGTAATAAAAACCCTCACTTACCAAAGATTGTTCATTTGATAGTAATTTTATTGAAACGAATATTGTGATTACTCCAATTCACATTTTGAGTGATATCTCAAGCCACACTGCAGTACTTATTAGCACCTTTCGTATGAACCCCATATTGTATACACATACATATTTTTGACTACCCTGTGCTGGAATTCTGTAACTTATTTTGCGACCGATAATCGCAAAATCTACCGACGCAAAAATTTCCCTCGATACCTCTGCGATTGTTATCGTAAACATCTATCAAAATATACTATAGAATTCGACCGAAAAATCGTACAAAATAGCATAATCGCAAAAATGGTCGCGAATTTACGATACCGATCCGAAAATTGTCGCAAATTGGTTACAGAATAGGCCCACTGGTCAATAACTAGGAAAAGTAATGAGGTAACGATTCATCTTCGGAAGCAGTGAGATCAGACTAGAAGGTGTGTTTATTTCAAATTTTAAGTCAAAAATTTGTAAACGTGTTTTTTTTTCAGTGTACATTGGAATTTTTAAATCATCTTTAAATATTAAATAATTGTTTAAGTGAATAAGTTTATGATTCCGTCATAGGTTAATTGCAGGAGCACATACATATGTACATGTGTATTTTCTACGTTAGATGAATTTCAATTAATTTGTAGATTTTGACACATAATATATAATACAATGGCGCTATTATAACTCTGACGGGTTTTATGGCCGAGCTTCTCTCCCAATTCGATTTGTGCTCCTTTTTGTTTTTCCTACAAATTGGGTGGACCTACAGTTTTATGCCGGCTCCGAACGGCGAATGCATTTTTTGTGAGAAGCTTTTTCATGGCAGAAATACTCTCGGAGGGTATGCCGCCCACTGCCGAGAGGTGACCGCTGCTCTTAAAAAACCCAATAATTGGATTTTTACTAATTAGAAAAATTGTTTTGGTTTTTGGATCGGACCGTGGTTTGAACCCGAGACCTCTGGCATAGCAGGCGAGCACTCTACCCACTGCACCACAGCGGCCACAAGATTTTGACACATACAAACGGCTAAATTTGCATAGAGTTTTTGAATGATGATTGTGCACAGCACAGTAAAGAGCAACAAATTAGTACATACTTATGTATTTTTATACTCAGCTGTACTAGTACACAGAGTATTATAATTTTGATTTCATAACGGTGGATTGTAACATAATGAAATAATCGAGATAGATATGGACTTATATATATCAAAATGATCAGGGTGAAAAGAGAAATCGATTGAGCCATGTCCGTCCGTCCGTCCGTCCGTCCGTCCGTCCGCACGATAACTCGCGTAAAAATTGAGATATTTTGATGAAATTTGAAATGCAAGTTGGTATCGAGACTGGGACGGTTGGTATTGAAAATGGGCGAAATCGGACCATGACCACGCCCACTTTTCCTATATAGAAAAAATCGGAAATTTGGTATCTCAGCCACTAATATAGCTAGAGTGCTAAAATTTTACCCACGTATTGAGCTCAGGCCCTTATGAAGAAATTTGATGAAGTTTTGGAAAATGGGCGGTGCCACGCCCACTTATTAAGGGTCAAACATTGAAAGTTTTATATGTCATAACTCAGAAACCGTTGAAGATATATCGATGAAATTTGGTACGCGTAATTTGCTTACTTAGAAAAATGTTTTGGCGAAAAATTATAAAAATCGGTTGACGGCCACGCCCACTTTTATATATGGGAACTATAAAGGGGCCTAATAAAAACATTTTAAGCGATATCTCTGTCAGATATAAAGATCTATCACTGAAATTTTGTGGCACGAGTCCAACTACGGACGTAAAACAAAAAATACAAAAATTTTGGAAAATGGGCGGTGCCACGCCCACTTATTAAGGGGCAAATATTGAAAGTTTTATAAGCCATAACTCAGAAACCGTTAAAGATATGTCGATGAAATTTGGTACGCGTGATATATTTACTTAGCCAAATGTGTGGACGAAAAATTACCAAAATCGGTTGACGACCACGCCCACTTTTATATATGGGTATTATAAAGTGACCTAATAAAATCATTTTTAGCGATATCTCTGTGAAATATAAAGATAATTCATTGAAATTTTGTGACATGAGTTCTACAATAGACTGGAAACAAAAAATAAAAAAATTTTATAAAATGGGCGTGGCACCGCCTCTTTTTATACAAAGAAATCTACGAGCCTATTACTCGACAAATAACTGAGATATTATGACGAAACTTAGTTTATGCACTTTTATAACATGTGTTAATAGACACGCAAAAATTTATTGAAATCGGTTTATGACCACGCCTACTTTTTAACAAAGATATTTCTGAACACGCTTTTGGAATTTGTAACGTGAAGTCTTTGTAACTAAAAGTCATAGAAGGATGCAATTTTGCACTAACAATAATATTTATATGCTTATTTGGATGATTGATACAAATTTTGAAAATGGGCGTGGCTGCGCCCTGTTTATGCAGCACTCATTTCATATAAAATACACCCTATATCGAACAAACGCAAACAAACAATGAAAGCATACAGCTGAGTATCTAATGTTCGATTCCACTCGAACTTAGGCTTCCTTACTTGTTATACTCAGCTGTACTAGTACACAGAGTATTATAGTTTTAATCACATAACGGTGGATTGTAACAGAATGAAATAATCGAGATAGATATAGACTTATATATATCAAAATGATCAGGGTGAAAAGAGAAATCGATTGAGCCATGTCCGTCCGTCCGTCCGTCCGTCCGTCCGTCCGTCCGTCCGTCCGTCTGTCCGTCCGTCCGTCCGTCCGTCCGTCTGTAAACACTCTAACTCGCGCAAAAATTGAGATATTTTGATGAAATTTGGAACGCAAGTTGGTATCGAGACTGGGACGGTTGGTATTGAAAATGGGCGAAATCGGACCATGACCACGCCCACTTTTCCTATATAGAAAAAATCGGAAATTTGGTATCTCAGCCACTAATATAGCTAGAGTTTTAAAATTTTACCCACGTATTGAGCTCGGGCCCTTATGAAGAAATTTGATGAAGTTTTGGAAAATGGGCGGTGCCACGCCCACTTATTAAGGGTCAAACATTGAAAGTTTTATATGTCATAACTCAGAAACCGTTGAAGATATATCGATGAAATTTGGTACGCGTAATTTGCTTACATAGACAAATGTTTTGACGAAAAATTATCAAAATCGGTTTACGGCCACGCCCACTTTTATATATGTGTATTATAAAGTGACCTAATAAAACCATTTTAAGCGATATCTCTGTCAAATATAAAGATCTATCATTGAAATTTTGTCGCATGAGTCCAACTATGGACATAAAACAAAAAACACAAAAATTTTGGAATATGGGCGGTGCCACGCCCACTTATTAAGGGGCAGACATTGAAAGTTTTATGAGTCATAACTCAGAAACCGTTGAAGATATATCGATGAAATTCGGTACGCGTAATATAATTACTTAGTCAAATGTTTTGGCGAAAAATTATCAAAATCGGTTGACGGCCACGCCCACTTTTATATATAGGAAATATAAGGGGGCCTAATAAAAACATTTTAAGCGATATCTCTGTCAAATATAAAGATCAATCACTGAGATTTTGTGGCAGGAGTCCAACTATGGACATAAAACAAAAACTACAAAAATTTTGGAAAATGGGCGGTGCCACGCCCACTTATTAAGGAGCGAATATTGAAAGTTTAATAAGCCATAACTCAGAAACCGTTAAAGATATATCGATGAAATCTGGTACGCGTGATATATTTACTTAGCCAAATGTGTGGACGAAAAATTACCAAAATCGGTTGACGACCGCGCCCACTTTTATATATGTGTATTATAAAGTGACCTAATAAAACCATTTTAAGCGATATCTATGTGAAATATAAAGATAATTCATTGAAATTTTGTGACATGAGTTTTACAATAGACCGGAAACAAAAAATAAAAAAGTTTGGAAAATGGGCGTGGCACCGCCTCTTTTTAGACAAAGGGATATATGAGATTTCTTAGCCTTTAACTCGACAAATAATTGAGATATTATGACGAAACTTGGTTTATACACTTTTATAACATGTGTTAATAGACACGCAAAAATGTATTGAAATCGGTTTATGACCACGCCTACTTTTTAACAAAGATATTTCTGGAACACCCTTTTGGAATTTGTAACGTGAAGTCTTTGTAACTAAAAGTCATAGAGGGATGAAATTTTGCACTAACAATAATATTTGTATGCTTATTTGGATGATTGATATAAATTTTGAAAATGGGCGTGGCTGCGCCCTGTTTATGCAGCACTCGTTTCATATAAAATACACCCTATATCGAACAAACGCAAACAAACAATGAAAGCATACAGCTGAGTATCTAATGTTCGATTGCACTCGAACTTAGGCTTCCTTACTTGTTTTTTTTATTTTTGCGTTAAAATATTCATATATATGTATCATAGATGGGCACTTTTAAGTACCAGTAGTTATTCATTATTTTTACCCTTTTTACTGCTTACTTAAAATTTTTTACAGTATTAAGTATCGCTTTACTTATTACTTAAAATTTTCTACAGTATTAAGTACCGCGTTACTTACTACTGTAAAAATTTTACAGTAATAAGTAGTCTTTACTTACTACTGTAAAAAGTTTACAGTATTTCAGTATTATTTACTGTTTACTGTAAGACTACTGAAGTAGCGAGGATACAGTAGTCTAAGAATTGGCATACACACACACGCACATTGATGAGCACAAGCGCATGCGTTAACGAGCATATGAGGTATGATGCCCAATAAACATAATAGAAAAAAATCTCGAACGTTGAAAAAACGTTTATACACATTTCTAATTCCAGAGCATTTTGAAATTCATAATTAAACGTACCTATTCTCAATTTTTTCTCAAATATACCAAGGTAAGTACCCAGGTATGTATAAATTAAGGATATGAAAATAAAAACTATATTTTTACCACAATGCTCGGTAAAACGTCAGGAAGCAAAAATTGACTTAATTTTTTATGTGTAAACATCTTTGCTGTAGCTACGAGTAATTTCGAAAAACAGGTAAAGTTTACGCGTAAACTTGTAAATGCGTAAACCGTAAATAACCTTGGCATTGTCAGTGGTAGGTAGGTAGCTAGGCATGTACTTACAAATGCTTGCATGCATAGTCGTGCAAATGCAAATATCAGCAACAACAGCAACGAAGCGAAGCGAAGTTGTTGTTGTTGTTGTTTTCTGCAACAATGCGACAAATGCGACAAATGCGACAAATGCGACAAATAGGCAAAATAAAAAGGGCCAACCTGTTTGAACATGTATGGATATGCATACCTACATCTACCTGTCTAATTTTCTGAGCAATATTGGTATCAAATGAAAGATTTTGAGCAGGACTTCGATATGAAGCTCTTTTCATTGGGACTCCTAGGCCGGTTCCCCAGATATGGGTCAAAATGACGACCCTGATGATCCTGGAATGTTTCTGAGCAAAATTGGTATCAAATGAAAGGTTTTGAGCAGATCTTCTACACGGAGCTCTTCTCTTTATGATTCCTATGTCGGGTCCCGAGATATGGGGAAATACGAGGACCTGGATGATCCTTGAATGTTTCTGAGCAATATTGGTATCAAATGAAAGGTGTTGAGCAGGGATACTACATGGATGTCTATTCTTTATGATGTCTAGGTTGGGTCCCGAGATATGGGCCAGAATGAGGACCGGATGATCCTTGAATGTTTCTGAGCAATATTGGTATTAAATAAAAGGTGTTGAGCAGGGCTTTCACATAGAGCTCTATTCATTTTATGAGTCCTAGGTCGGGTCCCCAAATATGGGTCAAAATGTGACCCCGGATTAACCCGGAATGTTTCTGAGCAATATTGGTATCAAATGAAAAGTGTTGAGCAGGACTTCTATACGGAGCTCTACTCTTTATGATTCCTAGGCCGGGTCTCCAGATATGGGTCAAACGTGGACTCTGATGATCTTGTATGTTTCTGAGTAATACAAAACAAAAGAAAATAAAAAATCAAAATTTAAAAACCAAAAACCAAAACAAACAAAAACAACAAAATAGTAGCAGTCACAATGACAACAAAAATTACAAAAACGATAGTCGCCTTTTTATCCATAGAAAACCAGGAAAAAAAGGAATACGGAAAAGGGAATAAATATCAGATTTCGAAACTGTTTACACATCAATGTTCATGAATACTCGTTATTCACGCTTTAATTTTTTTTTTATAAAATCTTAACCTAGAATACAATTAAGATATTTGTTGCCACTGCTTCAAATAACATTTGGATGAAAAGCAATTTTATTTTTTCAATTGATTTTTAAGTAAATTTTTGCTTCCCGACGTTTTACCGAGCATTGTGGTAAAAATATAGTTTTTATTTTTATATCCTTAATTTATACATACCTGGGTACTAGGGATTCCAATTTTTTTGCTTTCTCGGGTTTCTTATTTATATATCTAGAAATATATGTTTATGTACAATAAGGTATTTGTCTTCGAAATCAACGGCAGAATTGTTAGCGCTGTTTTAATCGAAATCAAGTTTTGTAGCTGCTCTGCAGAACTATTTTTATTTCAGTATAGAAAATATATATATAGTAGGCCACTGATTGGAATTTTTGTTTCAGTCACGCAAAATTTATTCGTATTTTCGATAAATTAATATAAATTACTTCACTTATTTCATTCTAACGCACAGTTTGTTGTTAATATAATAAACTGCCTAAAAGCGTGCTACAAAATTTTTAATTGCAATATTGCAAGTTACAAGCAAGATATCCGAAAAAGCAAAACATTGTCTTCAAGAGAAATGATCGTGCTTTCAATAGATTTAATCAGTTTTTAATGAAAGTGAGCAATTTTAAAGATATTGAGGAGTAAATATGGCCAAAAACCGCGTTTTTCATGAATATCTCAAAAAGTGCACCGAAGTCCTTTTGAAACGTAGAATTTTATTTCTATTACAAAAATTTGTCGACCAGTATTATTTTCCCACATTTGAGGTTGAAAAATTAAATATGTAAATTTTCGAGAAACGCTACAACTTTAACATGCAAAGAAAAAATAGATCTTTATTGTCATTTTTTATTATTTCATTACTAACAAAATAAAATAGGAACGTAAAATCATGCGTATTATTTAATAACACTTAAGAGTTACTTTAAAAAACACAATCAACAAAGAAAATTAAATACATTTGGTGAAAAAATTTTCCTTTATAGTTGGTACTTTTAGGATATTAGGATAAAAAGGTTTGGGATCATTTGATAATTTCCAATAAAAATTTTTAGAATTTAACGACACACTTCGTTTAAGCGAATATTTCCAAGCTTGCCGAAAAATTCTGAAATTTAATGCAACTTCCGAAAATAATCGCAGGCACATATTTTGATATGAATTCCGAGGATGCAGCTGCGTATTTAATTTTAGTAGAGTAATGTAAAACTATCAAGTCTAATTAAAATTTTGTTTGCATTTTCTTCCATTATTTACTTTCCATATGGGAAAATTTCAAAAACCATTTGGGAAATAAATGACCAAAAATCAGGAAATAGAAATTATCAAATGAATTTTACCACAAGAATTCTAAAGGCTTTAAAAATACCTAACGTACGTTTCTTTACAACGCGTACTTCACGACAAAAAAATTTGATTATTAAAAAAAACATCAAAAATATTAATCCTTACTTTGACTAATGGACTTTTTTATTCTGGCAAAAATGTCGCACTTTCTTCGGGCTGTCACATTTTTTTGTTCTCTTCCACACAGACTCAACACTTTTTTAAGGCTGTTTGTTCTATTGACAAAATATAAAACTGGCCCGACTACGGGGCAGTATAAACTAACGAAAATAAATAAATACTCAATACTCAAAATACTCAAATACTCATCATCTTCTGCTCTTATCACATTGCATTATTTTTGTTTCATTCATCACATGAAAAATGCAACATTCATAGGGCACAGGGCACATGTTGATAATGCTGCAATGTAATAATGCAACATTTTCATGCAGAATAGGAAATGCTATTAGTATACAGATCTGAGACCACTAAAAATTATATAAAATACAACTTTTCTTTGCTATAATAGGGGAATATTCTGTCTTTATCTTATCCCAAAAATCGCGGGATAAAATTCTAGCGATCCCGGGATTTTCGGGGTGTCCAAAAGGGCGGGATCCCGGGATCCCGGAATTGGAATCCCTAATGCATATGCCTGTTGGTGCGTGTTATCCAAACTTACCACATATTTTGGGCTGTTCATATATTAGGGTGTTAATATTATCGCGAGCTCAGTGCATGTACATACATACATAATTACTTACAAAGGCTTTGTTCAGAAACTCAGTTTGAAGCGCAACCTGATTTTGTAGTACAAGCAGAGCGTTCATAAACATAAATTTTGCATGAAGCGTCGCTCATCACAATCATCAAAAAAATAATTACTGCCGATGTTGCGCTTCATGCTGCGTTTCTGAACATACCCAAAGTTGCGTGTAAGAAAAAAAAAATCATCCAAATAGGAGACGCGAAAGAAAGCATTAAAAGTATAAATTTGATTGGAAAGTGTGTGAAAACACATTTGGGAATAAGGAATTTGGGTTGAGTAATACTATTCACGCATGAAGAGACAACAATGAACGCAGGCATGTACATATGCATGTACGTTTTTGTGGCTAGTGATGTTAATTCTCTCGATTTTACTTATCCCGGATTTCTCAGATGATTTTATTGTCGTTAAGTGCCATATAGTTATTAGAAACATAAGGGAAGCGAAAGTTAAGTAAAGTTGTGAATTTAGAAGGCAATATACCTTGTTGTTGTTGCTTTTGTAATTACGCAAACAGGCTTTGCAAAAGATTCGAGCACAGCCGAATTCTGCTGGTAGTTAGAATCGACCGCCGTTGTTGTTGTTGCTGTAACAACAAAAATATTCATAAGTTCTCAGGAGTATATCCGAAGTGGCAGTCCTTGGCCGGATATAATATGTAAATCCGGGTCCGGTACTTAGAACCGACAGCCGTCGAGTCTACTGCTTATACAACACAAAGGAACAGTTGGATTCTGACAATCTTCCTATGTAAATATACATATTTATAAAAAATACTTATAATTAAAATATACAGAGCTCGGACGAGTTCTGGACAACTTCTCATTGAGCTTGTGGTTAGCTTCATTAAACCTCTTGTATTTCTGAGTAGAGTTATAATCTAGGATGGAATTACATACGTAGCTCTGGTATTTTAGGTACTGAAAAAATCGGTATCCCACATCAGGCATACAAAATTAATTGGGCGGGATGGTGCTGATCTTAGAACTTATGCTACGTTTATTTCATTAGTGTCACAATACAAAACTAGTATTTTCCGGGTAGACGTTGAAATATTTTCATTATCTCTAGAGTGTAGTCTAAACTCCCATTGTATACTTCTGCAATTTTTTTATCTCAAGTAAGAAAGTTACTAGTTATTAAAATTACATTTATAACAGAATATAAATCATGATAAAAATCATATTTACTCAATCGTGTTATGCCAATATTGAAGCAAGTTGGTGAAATATGCTAAACATTTGAATACAGTGACTGCGTTTTGCATCTGTTTGAAGGCCAAGGCCAAGTTTGTACCAAATTTTGGGTTTAATTATATAGTTTTATACATATATATGTATGTATTTACTTACCGCCCCAAATGCCTATTTTTAGTTGCTTCTTATCCAAATTTTCCACATAATCGCCAAGCACTTTGTTCAGCACGTCCGTGACCACAGATTCGAATACCATATTGTAGCAGTTAAAAAAAAGCACGTCAGCAAAGTCAGTCACGGAACGAGTCACTCTGATAGCTTCCAATAGCAACCACTGCTGCTGGAGATAATTTGGAGATAACTAAACTTTCACATTCACAAAAAATAGCTACGATTTAATTTTAAAATATGTGTAGTCTTATTTTTTTAAATCGCCGGTTTTTCGCTTATTTCTAATCTTTTATTTATTGTCGGCGATTGTGATGAGGTATTAAACAAATAAATATGTGTATTATGTTATTATGACATCATCAAACTAATATTGATCCCAATATCATCATCGATAATCACTACACTCCACAATAGGCCACTCAGCCGTTATTTGATGATCACGCACGTAGATGAATTTGCCGAAATAGGAAGACTATTCACTATTTTATTTATATGCCATAATTGCATATATAAAAAGTTCCATAATTATTTGTTTTTTAGATTTTTATTCGCACAATATGTTTAGAAATGATACCATTCATCAACAACGTAGTATGAAAATCTGACCAACAGGAAAAATAATTGTGTCAATAGAGCGAAAGAGGAACAAAGGAAACGTCAAAAACAGCTGTTCCGTTATTGTGAATGTTTGTATTTTGTAGCGGACTGCAATGAACTTTGGCACACACAATTGGAACCTCACAGGAATCAACGAGTGTCAGAAAAAAATTTATATATAAAAAATTCTGAAATAGGGCGTTTATCAGTCCTATTCTGAGCGCTACAGGAAAATTACTTTGAGGCCTTCGGCAACTTACAATCTGGATTGTCAGTTTATTTTTTTGAGTGAGTTAGTTAAATTAGAGTTTTTTTTGTATGTGTTAGTGCAATCGGCAGCCGTCGTGCTACACGTACTTGTTGTCGGCTCGCGGCGACGAAAATCAAAAATTTTTGATATTTGCGTCAATCACCCGACACTCACACATATGCAATTCCCCTCAATCTAGATTGTAAGTTGCTGGTAATTTATGTTGCTGAAAATTGTTACCATCTTTTCGATTGGTATTCTGGCACAAATGGTACCGCTGTCAAAGCACTTCCATACGAACGGAATGTAATCGGGATGAAAATGGTAACAAAATGTTACCAGGTATTGAGGTGGTAACTTGACAGAATATGAAAAGGATGTTTAAAGTACAAGATTCTTCATTTCACCAGTAAATTAAATTATGTTACCACGCTGGAATACGGCCGTGTGAAACAATATTTCAAATAGGATGATCTCTTGTTCAGGCGTCGAGATACAGTGCACTGCCGCTAAAAATCAGCGTCGGTCGCATATTAAGTCGGTTTTTGGAGAATCTATATTATTAATATACTAAAATAAATTTTGTCCCATCTTCTCCGTAGAAACTACTGAACCGATTTTAAAACTAAGAACACCATTAAAAGGAGGTATCCGCACGGGCGAAATAAGAAACTAATGCCGTTTTCTTTTCTCGAAAAAATGTTGCCCTTTTTGATTTTCTTAGCTATTTTGTAAGCTTGTCTGGTAATTTTACCGAATATTGACCTCTAGCTAAGCAAGAGGGCACCATTATCTACAAATTTAGACATTTTATAGAAAGTTAGGTTACGCAATTCGATAATTGGGATATAGAAGGGCAGCATTTTTTTGCAGAAAAGAAAACGCCATAACTTTTATTGACAAAGGTAGAGTGTAATGTCAAAATCAAAGCAAATTCACATCATGGCCAGTGGGAATGGGCGAATGCGAAATCTGATTTTAACCAAGGTGAAATATCAATTTGACATTACACTCCACCAATGACAATAATAAAATACATGGGAAATTTCTCAATTCGCCCGTGCGCCTACCTTTGCAGATCTGCCTTGCACTCTAGTTTAGATAAATTTTTGAGGCAACGTGTTCCATATTTAAGCTCATTCCATTTATAATTAACCTACCCTAATAGTGTGTCAGCTGTTTCCAGCGTTTCTTCATAGCCTGCATAAACTTTTTTACCTCACAATACGCGTTGTTTTCGCTATTTTTTTTTTATTGAAAAAAAAATTTTCCATTTAATTAATTAAAATCAAATATTAAACAAGAATGGCTGATGTGCTAGACATTGATAATGCCGAGGAATTTGAAGTGGATGAGGATGGCGATCGTAAGTAAATAAAACGGAAGATTGCAAAGACAGCTTCGCATTACAGTGACCCACAGGCATACAGGAGTAAATTTTAATCTCTTTTTTATTTATTTATTTATTATTTGTTTAGAGGGAATCGTTCGTCTAAAGGAAAAAGCTAAACATCGTAAAGGCCGTGGTTTTGGCACAGAGAGAAACTGCCGTGAGCCCATACAAAGCTACGAGCGAGTACGCCACGAGGATGATGATGAACTCGAACCGGGTCCACAACGTTCCGTAGAAGGTTGGATTTTATTTGTTACCTCAATACATGAAGAGGCACAAGAAGATGATATACAAGAAAAGTTCTGTGAATTTGGTGATATTAAAAATATCCATTTAAATTTGGATCGGCGCACGGGGTTCTCTAAAGGTTATGCACTAGTTGAGTACGAAACCCATAAGCAGGCTTTGGCTGCAAAAGAAGCGCTCCATGGGACTGAAATTATGGGACAAGTAATACAGGTGGACTGGTGTTTCGTCAAGGGTCCGAAACGTATGAAGAAGCCGGAGAAGCGTAGGAGAAATTAAACAAATTCTACTTGCAAAATTTAATCGAATGTCTTGGAAGAAAATAAAGAGATATAAGTACATACATACATATTTAACATTTCACATACCTACGTAAATATGTGGGCTCTATGAAATAAGATTTGTATTAAATTAATTGAAACTCAGTAATTAAAGTTTATTTATTAAACACATTAATTTTATGGTTTTAGTTTCCTACATCTGTATTAGGTAAATTTTAGATCAAACTTCCTTCCGCAGGGCGAGAAGAAGTCCCACAACCCGAATTAAAGTCCGGCCAAGGACATCCAATTCAATTGCTCGCCTGAGGCGAGTCGCCTCAGAACATAATATGGAGTTTTTTTGTCGTTATAACAACTTTTTAAAGTAATAGATATTTGTATGTACATATATGTATGTATACTTTATTCAAAACTGTACAGATAGATAACAGGTAGGTGTTTTCTCTATGCATGTGCAAAATTACATTACAACAAAAAATAAAATCTATTTCATTTTCTTTTGATGCAAAAGATGCTTTCGCAACGCCTTTTGTTTATCCCGGAAGCTCTTCTTCACCTTTGAGCGCGCTTTATGTCGCATCATTACAAAGTTCTTTTTTTTGCGGTTTTCGCGATTCGTTTTCGAACAATTTTCATTCTTTCGCCCATCCTTCCAACCGAATTTCTCTCGATCTTGACGACCAGCTTGAACAGTTTCCAAGCGTGACTCCTTGTCATGTTTGCGCTTTTTATATATCATTTCGATGCTGTTCAACTTAACGAATTCATCGCGATCCTTTTCCAGCGGCCGCTTACGCGCATTCGTAACGGTTTTCTTTAATTGTGCAGCTTGTATGCGCTTGAAATCTTCATCGGTAAAAATACGCGTCATAGCCAATTCTTGAGCAGCTTCTTTCATGTCAAGAATTTTTACATCACTATTTTTCTCTGCTTCCTCGTCACCAGATTTTTGTTTTTTCTTCTCTTTAACCTGCTTCTTGGAACTATTATCTTCTTCGTCTTGCTCGGCATCCTCCTCATCTTCCTCGGCATCCTCCTCATCTTCCTCGGCATCCTCCTCATCTTCCTCGTTATCGTCTTCATCGACATCACTTCCATCCTCTTCCTCACATTCCACTTCGCTTTCACCATCACAGTCCCCATGTTCGCTTCCTTCCTCTTCCTCTTCTTGATCATCATTTGCATTTCCTTCTTCATCCTCACTATGCGATACATTCACCCAATCCCCATCATTCTCGCTACTATCGCTATCGCTTCCCAAGTCGATTTCCTTGGAGTTTTTCAATAATGCTTCTGCACCAGGTATAGTTTCGTGTACCTCCACTTCACCATACGCGCGAACCTTACGCTCCGCTTGTGCCTCTGTCAGGCGACCACGATCCTTTTTGTGCAGCAGGGCCGGTAACTGCTCGCGATACAACATAATTAGCGAACGAGCTGCCATCATAACAGACTTCTCCTTATAAGCTTTATACATAGCCAAATCGCGCAAGAGATCCTCGCCCATTGCTAAGGGACAACGCATACAAATCTCACGTGTCGCATTGAGTCCAATAGCCATAACATCGCTGGAATTACGTTCTGTGATGAAATTATTAGCTATGGTTTTAAGTACAGGCTCGATTATATCGCCTGGTACTAGCTCATGAGAAGCCTGTGCAGCAAACTGCATGATGCGTGTGACTAAACGTTGATGTGGCTGTAGAAAACGGGTTATGTAGGGATAGTAACCGAACAGGAAAAGCTGATGAATACCAATCAAACGTGAAATAACATCTAAATACATCAGTTTCACTTCGAAACGTTCGTTGGTGGCTTGAAGCTGTTTGAAAAGCCCTTCAGCCATTCCTTGAGGATTGTGTATCAGATGTATTCCAGAAAAATTAAATGCAGGCGCATTCTTTTTCTTCTTTTGAGCTTTTACAGCTTGCTTTTTGATCTGATCCAATTGTTTCTTACGCTTTTTAGTCTTTTTATTAACACGGCTTTGCATAATCGCGCCTTTGAGGTCCACTTCCTCGCCACTGTCTGAGTCATCAGAACCCTTTTCATCATCGTCATGTCCCAAAAAGAATTTTAAAGACGCCACAAGTACCTGAGTGATGAAAATGTAAAAATTTTTGTTAATTTTTCTATTTCAATCTTATCTAAACGCGCCTATACCTTGGTAATTTTTGAGAAACAGCCCACCGTCGCTATTACATTCACCGTTTTAGGATCATTCCAAACGTTCTTCTTAAACAGCTCAATCATTATGTCCACGGACATCTTTGCAGCCTTTGGATTGGCATCCTTCAACATAGAGTACATGAAGTTTTGCAAGGTCTGTAAAAAGCGTTTACATGTACTATCTATATGTATATTTCAATATTTTCAATTGATTTATTTTAGGCATACCGAGTTAAGTTTCATATCTTTGTGCTTGGCATTCATATTTTTTATATCCGTTATAATGTGTGTCTGCAGGAAGGAACGTAGTTTCTTATCAGGGCAACTCAAAAGTTGAAAAAACAACTCCAGCAAATCAATGGCGGATATTAAATTCTTATTCCGCATAAGAATTAAAGCCTTAATGAAGCAATTGCGCATAATAGGATCCAATGTGGTAGCATGATTTTTGAGCAAATCAACTAAGTGTTGAGGAAATCGGGCACATTGATCTGGATAGCAATGTGCGACCTGGTATATGAATGTGTACATTTACATTATGGGATATTTAAAAAGCTCCAAAACCTCTTACCTGCGCTATGAACATGACCAATTCATCCAATGCCTTATTTTCCTCAGTTGGACTGAGTGCGAACACTTCGATGGTGCTGAGGAAGTGGCGATATTGTTGGCAGAAGTCATCTTTGTATGAGTCGGGATCACGTTTTATAAGATTTTGCAATTGTGGTAAATTGTCCGGCAATTGATTGTTATGACGCACCATTTTTTAGGGACAAACACAACAAATTGTTGCGTTTCCCAGGATATTTTTGTAAGCAAACAAAAGAGCACGTTGCACAACGTCAACTTCTACGCAAAAGAACCATTCACGATCAGTGATGCCAATATTCTTGGACCAAAAATCCCTACGCCATGCCAAAAAATTCCCTACTTTTCCCTACGCTAACAAAATTTTTCCCTACAAATTTCCCTACGCCGTATTTTCTGTATCTTATAAATGTGAAATGGAAATTGTGTTTAAACTCAATTGGCGGAAAACCCGCTGAACGGATCCTCACGAAACTTTGCACACCTAGGTATTTTCACCCGGTAATTACAATAGAGCAGCGGTCACCTCTTGGCAGTGGGCGGCATACCCTCCGAGAGTATTTCTACCATGAAAAAGCTTCTCAAAAAAAATGCATTCGCCGTTCGGAGCCGGCATAAAACTGTAGGTCCACCCAATTAGTAGGAAAATAAAAAGGAGCACACCTCGAATTGGGAGAGAAGCTCGGCCATAAAACGGCATAAGTGCAGAATAGCTACATTTTGCAAATCGACAAAATTTATATTGGGATCGATAAAGCTTCTCAAGGTGAGTTTAAAAATATAATTTTTTTTTGGTGCAAATATATAGGTGGGGAGTTTGAGGGGGGTAAAGTTTCAAAATTAAATATTTTTAAATGCTTATATTTCAGAAAGTATTGGGTCTATTTTCAAAAATTTTACGTCGTTAAAAAGGTAATTTAATTGCATTTCAGGCGATATACATACTTCACCAAAAAATTTATATTTTTGTAAAAAAAAGCAAAAAAACGAAATTATAAACATTTAATTTAGGAAAATGTGTGTTTTCTTAAAAAAATTCGTTATAAAGAAACTGCTAAAATTATCTTAAAATAAAGCGACAAAATTACCTTCATTTTGGTGTATAACATTGTTAGGTAATATTTAAGTGTTATGGAAAATAGTGCGATTAAGTAACCACTTTCTCACGAATTAATATAAAAAGGAGAAATTGGGTCGGGGTTACACCTCTCCACCACGCCTAGAAAAAACGGTTTTTTAGGGGAGTGGGGGAGGGCCCCCTGATCACAAAACTGAAGACCCCACCTGCCGGAGGCTTATAGTTCTCGAATATTCCAGTACTGTGTATCGGTCCTTAGATACTATTCCAGAAAGTGAATTCTACCGGCTGAGGGTTATTTTTGTAGAGCGCGGCCAAAGGCCGCCAACGCAGAAAGGTGTTCCACCCAAAAGTACTGTGGATCGGTCCTTAGCTACTATTCTAGAAAGAGAATTCTGCCGGCTGAGGGTTATTTTTGTAGAGCGCGGCCGAAGGCCGCCAACGCAGAAAGGTGTTCCACCCAAAAGTACTGTGGATCGGTCCTTAGCTACTATTCCAGAAAGAGAATTCTGCCGGCTGAGGGTTATTTTTGTAGAGCGCGGCCGAAGGCCGCCAACGCAGAAAGGTGTTCCACCCAAAAGTACTGTGGATCGGTCCTTAGCTACTATTCCAGAAAGAGAATTCTGCCGGCTGAGGGTTATTTTTGTAGAGCGCGGCCGAAGGCCGCCAACGCAGAAAGGTTTTCCACCCAAAAGTACTGTGGATCGGTCCTTAGCTACTATTCCAGAAAGAGAATTCTGCCGGCTGAGGGTTATTTTTGTAGAGCGCGGCCGAAGGCCGCCAACGCAGAAAGGTTTTCCACCCAAAAGTACTGTGGATCGGTCCTTAGCTACTATTCCAGGAAGAGAATTCTGCCGGCTGAGGGTTATTTTTGTAGACCGCGGCCGAAGGCCGCCAACGCAGAAAGGTGTTCCACCCAAAAGTACTGTGGATCGGTCCTTAGATACTATTCCAGAAAGAGAATTCTGCCGGCTGAGGGTTATTTTTGTAGAGCGCGGCCGAAGGCCGCCAATGCAGAAAGGTGTTCCACGCAAAAGTACTGTGGATCGGTCCATATATTCTACTCTAGAAGGAGAACTCTGTGGTATTTTCCAACAAGTTATACACCAAATTAAAGGTATTTTAAAGTTCTTTCTGACAATGATACATTTACATATAGTTAGTTAGGCATTTTTACGAAAAAAGCATGTGTTTTATAAAAAAAATATGAAAATTATGTTTTTAAGTGTTTTTTTCAAAATTTGTATAAAACTTTATATAAATATGGGCACCAAATGAAAGACCGTTTAATTACCTATTCACCGGTATAAAGTTTTTTAAGATTGGATTAGTACTTTTCAAGATATACGCCTTTGAAAAAATTTAGACTTCCATCTTTACCCCCCCCTAACACCCTCCCCTTTGGTTTGCACCAAAAAAAAAAATAGACCACTAAAATCAGAAAAAAAAGGCGGACTACGCCCACTTTTTTATTTTTGTCTAGCTAAAATGTAGCTATTCTGCACTTGTTCCCATAAAACTCATCAGAGTTATAATAGCGCCATTGTATTATATTATATTATATTATTATTAATTACAATAGGCATATTTTTAATCTGATTAAAAGGCAGGGATGGGCACCTCCCATACACAGCGAATATTTCTTGAAATATTTGCAGTAGGGTATTGAAAATTGGTGTGGGGGCATGTGAGATAACTATGTATTAAACGGGTAAAAATACTAGGTCTTGGTAAAGCAGGAATGGGCACCTCCCATACAAACTGAAATTTTGACAGCGAATATCTTTGGAAATATTTTTAGTAGGGTACTGAAAACTTGTGTGAGGGCATGTGGGATAACTATGTATTAAACAGGTAAGAACACTACGTCTTGGTAAAGCAGGGATGGGCACCATCCCACCACAACAAAAGATGGAAGCGAAATTTGGTGCTAAGATCGGATCCAGAACTAAAGCAAAAAATTTTGGGAGCGGAGCAGGAGCGAAGCTAACGAAAAGAGAAGCCTTTGCTCCGAGGTCCTGTAAGCAGGTCGAAGAATATATTGCCAGATCGAAACAAAGTACAATTTTGAAATATTGTACTCAAACATGCAGAAACATTTTATTTGTAGTTACTTATTAAAAAAATTTAGGTTTTACAAGCTTTTCTCTCTATCCCCTTCATTTCGTCGACCCCTATCCATCGTATAATGCTCGGTGTTTTCTCACAAACTTAAAATCTCTCTCTAGTCGGCGCACAATTCATTCGATAATGTTCAATTTTGACACTGTTAATGGATTAATTGGTTGCGTGAGCCTGCTTCAGCAACTAAGCTTCAATGTTCCAAATCCTACGTTCCCACTACCCTTTTCATCTTACAGCAGTTAAATCCAATTACCATTATCTCGCCCCCATTACCAGGGCAGTCAGTGAAATCAATAATATTTACAAAAAAAATAGATCTTGACTTTGCAATGCCGAGATCCCAATTTGCCGATAAGATTACTTCATTTTATCCCCAGTACGGAATTCCAACTTATTTAGTTAGTAATTTTCTTGTACATTTCTAGTCTGTAAGATATTGTTATCATAGACCGAATAAAGTACCTATATATATAAAAAAATTATGCCGAGATCCCAATTTGCCGATAAGATTACTTCATTTTATCCCCAGTACGGAATTCCAACTTATTTAGTTAGTAATTTTCTTGTACATTTCTAGTCTGTAAGATATTGTTATCATAGACCGAATAAAGTACCTATATATATAAAAAAAATTATGCCGAGATCCCAATTTGCCGATAAGATTACTTCATTTTATCCCCAGTACGGAATTCCAACTTATTTAGTTAGTAATTTTCTTGTACATTTCTAGTCTGTAAGATATTGTTATCATAGACCGAATAAAGTACCTATATATATAAAAAAAATTATGCCGAGATCCCAATTTGCCGATAAGATTACTTCATTTTATCCCCAGTACGGAATTCCAACTTATTTAGTTAGTAATTTTCTTGTACATTTCTAGTCTGTAAGATATTGTTATCATAGACCGAATAAAGTACCTATATATATAAAAAAAATTATGCCGAGATCCCAATTTGCCGATAAGATTACTTCATTTTATCCCCAGTACGGAATTCCAACTTATTTAGTTAGTAATTTTCTTGTACATTTCTAGTCTGTAAGATATTGTTATCATAGACCGGATAAAGTACCTATATATAAAAAAATTATGCCGAGATCCCAATTTGCCGATAAGATTACTTCATTTTATCCCCAGTATGGAGTTCCAACTTATTTAGTTAGTAATTTTCTTGTACATTTCTAGTCTGTAAGATATTGTTATCATAGACCGAATAAAGTACCTATATATATAAAAAAATTAATTCTGTGCAAAGAAAACGAAAATTTCTGAATTCAAAAATTCCCTACATTTAGCTAATTTTTGAAAATCTGTCCCTTTTTCCCTACACTGCAAATTTGAGGTCGAATTTCCCTACATGTAGCCTCTTTTCCCTATACTTGGCATCACTGTTCACGATAAACAAAAATTTCTTCACTACGTTTTGTCTCATTTTTATCGTTTTTTATTTTGTCCGTGTTTTTCTTCTCACTGTCCAGGATCGCCAAGTATTAAAGTTTTTAAATAAACAAGAATTTTGGCGATTTTTATATAGCACCCTAAATCATAAAGTGGCACAACTCAAAATTTTTCGAAATCGGGTTTCTTTCATAAACCGGTACACTGAATATATCTCTAGCGACAGCAATAACTCTTTTCCATTAGTCTTTTTTTAACTGAGAAATACTTCTCGGCAGTGGGCGGCATACCCTCCGAGAGTATTTCTGCCATGAAAAAGCTTCTCACAAAAAATGCATTCGCCGTTCGGAGCGGTTATGAAGTTTAGACGACGTCATGTACATATGTATACAGCTAGCTCTAGCTCCGCGGCTTGTTGTCGCTAATGATTCATTTATTCATTAGTAATGAAGGTTAAGGTAGAGCACAAACGCCTACACGTATGTACCTCCTATGTTTGAAAGTATGCATATATGTATATACGCATGTATTTTTATATGTATTTATGTCAAACCGGTGCATTTATACCACAATTTTTCGTTGTAGTGTTGCTGTAACATTTTTAATTTTCTCATTCTATTTGAATTATACGCTCATAAATGCACTTATCTAAAAGCTTTACACGTGATAAACTTAAGTATTTCTCTCATACCTAAATTGTTGTTATCTATCCCAATGGGGCTATTTGAAATAAATTGTTTGCTCATCCGTCAGTCGGTTGGTTGTATTGAGGAAACTTGTTGTTCCTCAGTATTAACTATTTAAATAAAACACGATATATACCTACATATGGTTATAAACGAAATACTGTCTTGAATGTGTCTATTAAACATATAATTCTTTAGTAAAATGAAATTGCGAACACGAAAGAATTTTCTGCCAAAGCGATTTGCGGATATATTTTGCTTCCTAATCATTTTAGTATTTTTTCCAATGGTTTCTTTTTTTGATGTTGTTATTGTTTTGCCCGCTGTTCATGCGCCACACACTTTCATGTATAAATTAATTTTTATATTAGCCATATTCCTGATTTACAACATTATCGGGAATATGTTTGTAGCAATAATGGTGGATACCAGTGCCGATGGTGAGTGATGTAAATGTGTTTAACAGATTAAAAACAAGAAATAAAACAAATATTCCACCAGTTATAGAGAGGAGTTCGACAATTCCTCAAAATACTCAAGCAAAGGGTTGGTTGTTGTGCGATGAATGTAAGAAGTTGGCGCCACCCAGATCCCATCACTGCAAAGGTAAGGAGTTAATTTTCTTTAGAACTATGTACATACATATATATCGTCGTACCATACAAAAACTAACATATTTAAAATTTCTGCCGAAAGCTATCAAAAAAAAATTATGTACGAAAAGTAACATATTTCACTTTTGGCTGACGAAAATTAACAAAATCGACTTTTGGCTGACGAAAAGTAACAAGTTCGGCTTTTGGCTGACGAAAAGTATCAGTAATTATATACGATTTTTACATTAAAATTGTTGTTGTTTAAACGAAATTGATAGTTTTCGTCAGCCAAAAGTCGATTTTGTTGCTTTTCGTCGGCCAAAAGTCGAACTTGTTATTTTTCGTCAGCCAAAAGTCGAACTTGTTACTTTTCGTCAGCCATAAAAAAACGTATGTTAGTTTTCGTATGGTACGACGATATCAGGAATTGCAAATTACCGGTATTCATCAAATTACCAAAAAATCATAATTGCAAATATATAGTATACATATGTATAAGAAACGCACCGTTATAATCAATGTTACGTGGACTATCGAAAGATGAATTGACTTTTATTTATTTTTATTTTTATAAGCAAATTGATTTTTAATAGTTATTTTTTGAGTTTCATTTTACGCTCGGAAGATAATAGCTATTTTTCACTTAAATTTTTTTCATTATAATGAAAATAAAAGTTTTTATTTAGTTTATGTCTCTTTTGATGCTTCTGAAGTTTTTTTTATGGAGATGATAAATAAATTCGATCTTAGACTAATTTTTTGACCAAAACATAAAAGCTAAAAAATAATAACTATTTTTGAGCGAGAAATAAAAATCGAAAAATAACTATTGTTTTTTGAGCAAAAAATAAAACAAGAAATAGCTGAAACTCGATTATTTTGTAAGACTTATAACCGTTACGGTCCCTGGTAGGTGCGTATTGGGCCCGTCAGCCCGGCTCCGTTTAACTGACAGCATATTTCCATTTCATATATTTGTTACGGCAAAGTTGAAGTACTGAATGTGTCGATCGTCATTCAAGTACACCCAATTCCACTCTGTTGTCAGTTAAACGGATTGCTGGATTGCCAGAAAAGTATTAATTCTGATGTCCCTATATGTTCTCTAGGGCGAAACAGTGTTGTTGAAAAGTAATCGTTATAAATTCCCAAAATTTGGTTTTCTCTTACTTATTTCTTCATGCTAATCTGTATAGAGGAAAAAATTACTTTTTTCTTTTCAGCGTGTAAAAAATGCATTTTGAAGCGAGATCATCACTGCGTATTTACTGGATGCTGCATTGGTCACTATAATATTCGTTTCTTTGCTGTTTTTCTGTTTTATATGTTCGTCGCCTCACTGCTATCCTTCGGATATCTAAGTTATTACATGTTTTGGTTACATTCCGAAGCTTTCCTACGTAAACTAAGTTTTTATAAGATGGTATTCCCCATATTGTTACTTCATGGTAATAAGTGGTATAATTTACCACTTGCATTTTACAATTTAAATGTCTTAGCATTAGTTATAAGTGGTATATTAGTGATCTATCATGGAGTACCTTTGTTCAAAGGTGGTACTTCCTATGAGAGACGTTTGAATTATCCATATAGTAAGGGTTTGTATAATAATTTGCGAGAGACTTTCGGTAAGAAAATGTATTTGGTGTGGATTTCACCATTTATCAGCAGTGAGTTGGAGAATGATGGGACGAATTGGGCGCAAAATGTGCGACCGAGAAGTAGCCAAAGAAGGGAGTAAATAAATTGAATAAAACTAACTTTTTTGCATTAATAATGAAACGTTAATCGGATCTAAAAAAAAGTAAAACAAATGGAAACGTCAAAAGAAGCAAAAAAAGCAAGCTGCAGCCTTGAAGGCATAATCTTCATCGTACCATGTTGAATTCCGATTGCAAATCAATGAAATATAATTATTGCGTTACGGCAACTCTTGTTTTGTTTACAATCAATGGTAAATGGCGCTTCTGCAGAAGAAGAAGCATATAATTTTGTCAAGCTGAACAATAAATTTGTTTACTCCAATTAATTCTGCATATACATATTTTTGAAAAATTAAATATTGCTTAATTTGAAATGAGGCTAAAGCGAAAATTTTTACCACGAAGTCTACGCGACCTTTTCTGCTGTCTAATGATGTTCACATTCATTCCGATTACATTCATTTTTGAGATAACGATTGTTCTACCATCATTCCATGAAACAAATGGGATAATCTATCTAATTTATTGTATTTTGGGATTCTTTTTTTTGTTCAACTTGAAGGCAAATATGCTGGCGTGCATGCTGATAGAGACGAGTGCTAGATGTAAGTAAATTAATATGCGATTAAACACACATATTTTATATTTTAGTATGTGTATCTATTTATCGAATAATTCCACATTATTTGCAGCGATTTTATTGACGCCTCCCACAAGTGAACGTCAACGTCAGTATTGGCGCTTTTGCTCCGTTTGTGAAATGCTAGCGCCGCCTCGTTCCTGGCATTGCAGCGCTTGTGAAACTTGTATTCTGAAAAGGGATCATCATTGTAGCTTTACCGGTTCCTGTATTGGCCATCAGAATCATCGTTTTTTTGTATTCTTTCTATTATATTTGGCAATCGGGGCAACAGCATCCACCATTTACAATAGCTTTTATTTTTGGTGGCTCCATGCGGATATCTACGTGAATTGGTTTACATTAATAAAAATTGTATTTCCCATGTTAATGCTATGCATCGATGCTTCATGGCAGAATTTCTATTTACTCATTTACATGCTTAACATTGTAGCGAGCATTTACTCTATAACATTAATTGCTTATCATGCACCGTACATTTTGCGTGGAGCCAAGGATTGTGAAAAACGATCTGAACGTTATAATCTGGGTGTGAGAAGAAATTTAGAAATGGTTTTGGGTAAACGTATGCATTTGGCATGGCTATCGCCGTTTGTTCAAAGTGAGCTGCCGCATGATGGTGTACACTGGGAAAATGTAATAGATGAAACGGAAAAACATCGTTAAATGTGTTGAGGCGGGTCGAAGATGTCAATGAGTTTAAGCTTAGCAATATCTAGTCTTATCACGAATTTTTACTACATACTATCACATTCATATTTTTGCTTAATTAATTTATTCGATATCATTATTATTAATCATTCATTAATAAACATTTTAATAATAATAATACAATGGCGCTATTATAACTCTGACGAGTTTTATGGCCGAGCTTCTCTCCCAATTCGAGGTGTGCTCCTTTTTGTTTTTCCTACTAATTGGGTGGACCCACAGATTTATGCCGGCTCCGAACGGCGAATGCATTTTTTGTGAGAAGCTTTTTCATGGCAGAAATACACTCGGAGGGTATGCCGCCCACTGCCGAGAGGTGACCGCTGCTCTTAAAAATCCCAATAATTGGATTTTTACTAATTAGAAAAATTGTTTTAGTGTTTGGCTCGGACCGTGGTTTGAACCCGAGACCTCTGGCATAGCAGGCGAGCACTCTACCCACAGCGGCAACATTTTAACAACCGATCAATAAATTCTTTGAATATTAAAACCTGTTAAAACTCTTCAAGATTTCCCGGAGATGTTATATAGCACATTAACTCCATTGAATATGTATAAAACATTAATAATCCCACCATTCAAATATCATTTAAGCATATTTTGGTTAAAATTTTCAAACATAAAAATCGAATTTATTACATTAAAGTATTTTAAGCATTAAACAACTAACTTATATACATAGAAATAATTAGCTTACTTCCCCAGACTTTCGAGTCAGCATCTACATGCTTGCAAATCCCTCTCCAACCAACGATTTCAGTTTCGATAACTGCACTTCATTAAGTGTGAAGCCGGAATTCATATGCTCAACCATCTGCTGCGTGTCCATATTATTTTCTACAGCATATTGTAAGCACAAAAGGGCCTGTGAAGGTGACTTGTTTGCGATACAACCATCTATATACTCCAATAAATGTTTCTCGGATGGCGTACCGGGGATGCGATGTTGATTTTTATCAATATGACTAAAAACCTCAGTTGCCTTGGCAAAATTGTCCGCGCGTACCAAGAGCACAAGGATGTCACCAATCATTTTACCAGTAAATTGTACCTCCCTTGAACGACGGCCTTGGTTTTCGCTGATTTTTTCAAATATATCCAAAGCAATTTTACCCACTTGCTGTGGCAGTGATTTATGTGATGGCAACTCTTTGCTGGCAGGATTATCCATTAAGATTTGTAGTGTACGCGTGATAAGGCTCTCCCGATGTACGTGATCAAATATAATCATATCGGACCAAAAGCGTGGCATAAGTTCAACAGCACCTTGTATTTCAACAGCTTTAAGTACCTCCTCCATAATGCCTGGCTCTGGAATGTAAACATTTGGTACAAGCAAATCATAAAATTTCATAAACTCATCGATGGGTTCGGTTTGAGAGAGTAGCGCGAAGTAGTGACGATAATATATACTCTCTTTATAAGTATCGCCAATTAAATTGTAATTGTTGCCAATATGTAAGAGCTCGTCCAATTTCTTAGCTAGCGTTTTATCTTGCAAATGATTACGGCAGATATCCATTGCTGTAGCAAAGAAATATGTATCTTTTGAATGGCTTATTGCGAATTCCCGTCCCTTGAGCTCATTTAGTATATCTACGATAATATGCGATATGGGACCACGTTCACGACAGAAAATTATCAATAGATAATAATATGTGCCCAAACTTGGTTCGATGCCAAGTTGTTTGAATTCGGCAAGCGTTTTCAGTGCTGAGCTACGAGCCAATTTGAAATTTCCAAACGAACTAATAACTCCAAGGACTGCGTTTAGGGTGAACAAATTTGGTTTTAGCTTTTGGTCTGCCATTTGTTGCAGTAAGCCACGGCATAGCTCCAAGCGTTCATCGGCAGTCTCTTTTAAGAAATTCGCTACACTGATAATGGCGTTGAAAGTTTGTGTATCCATTTCAAATTGTTTCTCGTTCGCTTCTTGTAAAAGGGCATATGCTCGTTCAGCCTATAAAAAATATAATCAATGCGTAAATTTAAATGGGTGCAATAAAAACGGCCAAGTCAGTATTTAAAATATATTCAGCTTACTTGAAAGTACTTGGCCATGCCTCTTATTAAAGCTGCATATGCCTTTGCCGTTTTCGGTTCCAATTCACCAAATAGCTTCTCAGCCAGTTCACCATCCTTCCACATTTTACGATTACGTTCTCGTGCATCGGTATTAGTCTTAAACCAACGTTCCTCAATCAAATCTTCCGGCAATGGCTCATCGTTGTTGTAAAAGCAAATAAGCTCCAGCAATTGTTGCTTCACATCGTTACTAATCTCAACTCCCTTCTGCTTCATTAAATTGTAAACGATTACAGCATCCGTTACTTGTGAATTCATAATTAGTCTTTGAAGCGTATCACAATCAACTTCCGATTCTTCAGTATAAATAACTTTCGGTAAAAAGGCTTCAATCGCTGGTTGAGCTTCTTGATGCTGCAAGGAAAAAAAAATGCCAATGCTACATTTATATATGTACATACATATGCATTTTCATTTTTTATTTTGCTTACAGTAAACAAGTCACGATGTTCCTCTTTAATAAATTTGGCTGCTTTGCGCCCGGCTTCCTGTGCCATAGCAAATGTTCTCTTACCCACATTAGACATTGGTATGAGATAGGGATCATCATGATATTTATAATGCGGTGCTGTTGGATCACGGCCCACAGTGCTGGCCAAGGCTCTTAAAATATCTGTAGGGGATCGTTGCACTCGATTTGGTATTTCAATGTTTTCCTCCTGAGTGCTACTGTAGCGAATGCTGTGGTTGTTATTAGCTAGCACCCAATGTGTGTTGCCAGTATAGAGACGTGGAAATCTTCGTGCCAAATACATTGCGCGTACTTGTTAATTATATTATTTAGTTTAACGAAAATGTAAATTGTTATTAAAAACTTGGTCGTGCAACCATATATATATGCGTGCAACAAACAGAACTCTTCAATTTCACAGGTTATGTCACACTCGGCTGATTTTTTGACAGTTCAGCGGAACAGCTGTTCATGGTCTTAATGCAGGGCTTCGGAGCGACCTATGGAGGTAGGAACGAAGGACCTAAAGCCTTCTCTCGGAGCGGTCCTGTAGTTAAAATCATTGGTAGAATCGGACAACGGGTAAAGCTAGAGTTATAGGTACTTAACGTAGCATGAACAAACTCGCTCAAAATTTCTGTTCAATGGGGCTTGAGTACATTTGATTACGCACACTTAGCGTAACATAGAAGTCTGATCAATTTAGATTTTTACAGAGCGCGCATAAAACGGCCCGTTTCTCAACTTGTTCCATGCTACGTTAAGTATCTATAACCCCAGCTTAATGAACAGCAGATATTTTCCATCGGAAAATCCGTCCGGGCACGCACAATTGTGGCGGAAACTGATTTTACACAGGATCCACTAAATAATGGTAATCGCAAATGAATTAAAGTCAAACGTGCGCCGTCTTGTGTCAAAAGGTACAGCAACCATACCAACAGTCGACCAAGAAGAGGAAGCATGTTTTGATGTGATAGGACCTTGGTAGGACCATGAATTATATGGATCCAGTTTTTTCAGCAAAAATCAACTCTGGTCGTTTCACCCGGCGCAAAAATTAGAAATGGATCTAATTATTTTACCGCCGGAATATTGAACGCCGGCGGAATTTCCGTTGCAGCCGCAATTCTGCGCAACAACATACATTTCTGTGTGTTTTAATTTTGACAGCGGGTGACCGTCGCCCGGTATACATTGACCCGTCGCAATTGTATTCCGGGCATTAGGCGACGATGCAAGGTTTTTATTGGGAGTGAAATTTGAATAGGAAATAGCAGGTACATTTCCGTTACATGGAAACAGGAAACAAGTTCAGCAAAAGTTAATAATGTTAGCCCGGCTTTACCTTGAATATTTCTGAGCAATATGGGTACCAACCTAAAGGTATGGAGCAGGGCTTTTACATAGATGTACTAATTATGATTCCCAGGTCGGGTCCCCAGATGTGGATCAATATGTGGACCTGTATAACCCCGGAATATTTCTGAGCAATATTGGTACCAAATGAAAGGTGTTGAGCAGGGCTTTTAGATAGAGATGTACCTAGGTCGGGTCCCAAGATGTGGATCAAAATGTGGACATGGAGAACTCCGGACTATTTCTCAGCAATATTGGTATCGGATGAAAAGCCTTGATCAGTACTTTAACACAGAGGTGTACTGGTTATGATTCCCAGGTCGGGTCCCCAGATAATGGTCAAAACTTGGACCCAGATGTCTCTGGAATACTGCTGAGCAATTCTGGAATACATTGAAGGGGGTTGACCAGGGCTAAAATATAGAGCTCTTTTCAGTATGATTCTTAGGCCGGGTACCTAGTAAACAGGTGGACCCCGATGCCCTAAAATGTTTTTCAGCAATATTGGTATCAAATGAAAAGTGGAAAAAAGTGGGCTACAATATAGATCCCTCTTCGATGTTATGCTTTTTGTTTCAATGCGTATAATATCAAGTGGGCCAAAGCCCGATCTACTGAATCTACCGCACGGGGCTTCAAAACTACCACATTTTAAGATGCATTCTAACTTGTTTGTTGATCTCGCATTCGATCAATTTATTGTGTCTGTTTTTTTGCGTATGTATGTATGTAGGTATGCCCTATGTTTTAAGAGGTAACCACAATAGTGATTTCTGTGATTCAAATTACATGTAAATAAGCGTGATATGAGTATACTTTACATGTTTACTGATTTTTACATATATATTTATGTACATATCGCACCTTAAATCATAAATTGACACAACTCAAAATTTTTCGAAATCGGATTTCTTTCATAAATCGATACACAGAATATATCTCTAGCGGCTGCCAAAAAATCTGTACTGAGTTTCTGTAACTGAACTCTATCAATGTTTTCGACTGAGTGACGTCATATTGACGTCAATCGATAGATTGTCACTTGCCTTTTAGGTGGTGACAAAGGGTGGAACATATTAATGTGACGTCATTTTGATCGACAATTTTCGCGATTTTGTTACAGAAACTCAGTACTGTTCCATCAGAGTATTTTTTAACTGAAAAATATCTATTATACGTGGCCTTTTCCCATATTATTGACTATAATAAGAAAACGTTTTTTGGCTCTCCTAAAAATTTTTGAATTTTGAGTTGTGCCACTTTATGATTTAGGGTGCGATATGTACATTGTACATATGAGCAGATTACTCCTTCGAACAATGTTTAAAACTATATCTTAATAATGCATTGAAGTTAGTCTTTATCGCGTTTAGCTCGCACAAACATAACATCTTTTCTGTTTGCTCAGCGTTTTGACTTCCTCAAAGAAAGGCGTTACATAAGTAGTAGCTATGTACGTATTTATATATATCTACTCCTAGAATATATACATACATAAGTACATAAATATGAGCATATTTATGTTCATATATTCTTCTTATATTGTTAATTATTTGTTTTTAGTGATCTAACAAAGATTATGACCAAATTGACCTTGTACTACGACGATGTCAGTCCACCGGTCCGTAGTTGCATGATCCTGACCAAAATGCTGGACTTAGATGTGGAATACAAATTTTTAGACTTATTCAAGGGTGAACAGTTAGCTCCGGCTTTCCTAGAGGTGATTACTTGAATTAATAATTATTTTTATAGTGACCAAATCATTATGTACAATATTTCATAGCTGAATCCAATACACACAGTTCCAACTTTGGTACATGAGGACTTGATACTTACCGATAGTCATATCATTTTGATGCACCTTTGTGAAAAATTCGAAAAGGCCGAGGAGGGTAAAGAATTATGGCCGCGTGATTATGCGTTGCGAATGCAAGTGCTGAATATGCTATTCTTTGAGTGTTCTGTTCTTTTTCGAAGGGATAGTGAATTTTTGGTGAGTATTATTGAGATGGACAAGTTTTTGTTTTAGAGTTTTTAAGTGTCCGCTTCAAAGTTCATATGTACATATATATATGTACATATGTATATACCTTTGTACATATGTGTATGTTTTTGGAGAACTTTTATGGGCGGGAAAAAGAAGAATTCTTCTTAATTTATGAAATTATATGTGTGAATATCATTTTATTTCCAGTCCGGCATAGTTCGCGGTGGTTTCGATAGCATTGATTTAGCGTTGCATGATCGAAAAATAAAGGAAGCCTATAGTATGATGGAAACATTTTTGCAGCGTCGTAAATATATGGCTTGTGATCATGTAAGTTTTAATTTTGTAAATCATTCCATAATGGTTTTGAATATTCGCCAATCTCATGCCAATCAAATGTTTGTAAAGAATCCCAAAGTGTATTTGATTCTTTATTTCTACAAGAGTATTCTCTAACAGAAAACTTTTTCATACATATTTATTTTCGGCGTTGAATCTACCATCCCAGCCAACATTTATTATCGTGGAAGTGACTAATAAGTAACTTCAAGAAGTTTAATTCAATCGCGGAAGATATCGCTTTCTCAACTTTTTCATAGTGTTCCCCATCAACGTTACGTCCATAAAGAGTCATAAACGACATTTCAGGAAGTATCTTCCAAGTGTCGTTTGGAAGAGACAAAAATGTTACGTGCAAATAAACTAATAAGACACTTCCGAAAGTAACTTCTTGGTGTCACTGGGAGACACAAAAGCGTCAATTATAAATTCTCCTACTATTTTCTCACTTTATATAAAACCTAAATAAAAGCGCAAATATGTACATATATCTATTTTCTCAATTCTTTGTTTTTTATTTACCACAGATACATACATACATACATCCACAAAGTTATGTACATATCACGTGTAGGTTAGCGCAAAGGTTTTCCTTCAGGAAAGAATCAGGGATGGAAAATAGTTGTTATTTTTGAAATTTCAACTCAAAAAGTCAAAGGGAAAGGGTTAATATTTTTAACATTTATATATACCATTGTGATGCTCGTGGGCCACAGATGGTCAATCCGGTGTGATTTTTATTTTTTTGACTTTTATCGAAAAAATCAAAAAATACCGATTAAACTTTGATTTTTATTTTTTACGTCAGAAAATAACGATTAAACTTTGATTTTTATTTTTTACGTCAAAAATAAAAATCAAAATGGCGTAGATCAATGAATATTGGTATCTGAGTTATATTTGGTATATAGGTCGATGCGTATACCAATACGGAAGCGAATGCGAATACCGAATATCGAATACGAATACCGAGTACCGAATCTTCTTCTTGATTGGCGCTTAACCGTCTAAACGATTCTGGCCGAGTCCAACAGAGCGCGCCAATTGCTTCTGTTTCGTGCAGCATGGCGCCACTTGGGAACACCTAGGGAGGCAGCATCGCTGTCCACCTGATTTTCCCAACGCAGTGGAGGTCTCCCTTTTCTTTTGCGATCAGCGGGTTTCGATAGAAATGCTTTCTTGGCCGGAGCGCCTTCGTCCATTCTCACGACATGACCTGACCAACGCAGCCGCTGGATCTTTATTCGCTGAACAATGTCGATGTCTGTGTAAAGCTCGTACAGCTCATCGTTAAATCTCCGTCGATACTCGCCCACGCCAACGCGCAAAGGTCCATAAATCTTACGAAGAACTTTTCTCTCGAATACTCCAAGTGCCATCTCATCTGATTTTGAAATTGTCCATGCTTCTGCGCCGTACATGAGGACTGGAACGATGAGCGTCCTGTAGAGTGTGATTTTTGTTTGTCGAGAGAGGACTTTACTTTTCAGTTGCCTACTTAGTCCGAAGTAGCATTTATTGGCAAGCGTGATTCTTCGTTGGATCTCCGTGCTGACATCATTCTTGGTGTTAATGCTGGTTCCCAGATAGACGAAGTCCTTAACAGTTTCGAATTTGTTGCTATCAACATTGACGTGGCTGCCAAGGCGTGCTGTTTCTTTGTGTGATGACAGGAGGTACTTCGTCTTGTCCTCGTTGACCGCCAAACCCATTTTCTTAGCCTCTTTATCCAGCTTGGAGAAGGCAGAACATACGGCGCGCGTGTTAGTGCCAATGATGTCGATGTCATCGGCGTACGCCAGCAGTTGCACACTCTTGTGATATAAGATGCTTCCTGTATGGTTAAGTTCTGCAGCTCGTATTATCTTTTCCAGCATCAAATTGAAGAAGTCGCACGAAAGAGAGTCACCTTGTCTGAAACCTCGTTTGGTCTCGAACGGCTCGGAGAGGTCCTTCCCAATTCTGACGGAGCTGGTGGTGTTAGTCAACGTCATTTGGCATAGCCGTATAAGTTTAGCAGGAAACCAAATTCAGACATTGCGGCATACAGGCAATTCCTATTCGTGCTATCAAAAGCGGCTTTAAAATCGACAAAGAGATGGTGTGTGTCGGATCCTTTTTCATGGGTTTTTTCCAGTATTTGTCGTATTGTGAAGATCTGGTCGATGGTAGATTTACCAGGTCTGAAGCCACACTGATAAGGTCCAATCAGATTGTTGACGATAGGCTTCAGTCTTTCGCACAATACACTTGCTAAGACCTTATATGCGATATTCAGGAGGCTTATCCCACGATAATTGGCGCGTACTGTGGAGTCTCCTTTTTTGTGGATTGGGCAGAGCACACTTAAGTTCCAATCGTCGGGCATGCGCTCGTCCGACCATATTCTGCATAGGAGTTGATGCATGCTCCTTATCAACTCTTCGCCACCATGTTTGAATAGCTCGGCTGGCAAGCCGTCAGCGCCCGGGGCCATGTTATTCCTAAGCCTAGATACTGCTATTCGCACTTCGTCATGATCAGGTGGTGGAACATGCCTACCATCATCTGCTATTGGGGATTCGGGTCGTACATCTTCTCCTTCCGCACTTTCACTGTTGCCATTATCTAGCAAGGAGGAGAAGTGATCCCTCCACAACTTAAGTATGCTCTGGACATCAGTTACCAGATCACCGTTATCATTCCGGCAGGAATTTGCCCCGGTTTTGAAACCTTCAGTCATCCGCCTGATTTTTTGATAGAATTTTCGAGCATCGTTCCTACCCGCCAGCATCTCAAGCTCTTCACACTCGCGCCTTTCAGCCTCCCTTTTCTTCTTTCGAAAAAGGCGCCTCTCTTCCTTCTTCGCCGTTCGATAACGCTCCCATACGCTTCGCGTTGCGCCCGCACACAATGTAGCCCTGTAGGCGGCGTTCTTTCTTTCCGAGGCATCGCGACATTCCTTGTAGTACCAGGTGTTTTTGTGGGCTCGCTTTTATCCTATAGATTCCTCAGCGGCGATACGAAGTGAACGAGCGATTTGTTCCCATTCCTCAGATACATCGTTTGGTGAAGGGTTGCTCTCAGAGAGCAGGAGTGAGAGCCGAGTGGTGTATTGATTGGCTGTCTGCGTCATGTGCAGCCTTTCGACTTCAAACTTTCCTTGCTGTCCTGCTGGCACATTCTTTGCTGCACAGAGGCGGGTGCGTACCTTGGCTGCTACAAGATAGTGGTCGGAATCGACATTGGGACCACGGATTGTGCGCACATCTAGGATGCTGGAGCTGTGTCTGCCGTCGATCATGACGTGATCAATTTGATTTCGCGTTTTTCGATCAGGAGACAACCATGTGGCTTGGTGTATTTTTTTGTGCTGGAATCTGGTACTGCTAATGACCATGTTTCGTGACCCGGCGAAGTCGATCAGCCTCGTCCCATTGGGACTGGTTACGTCGTGGAGACTGAATTTTCCGACTGTGCTGCCAAAGATACTTTCCTTACCCACCCTGGCATTAAAATCGCCAAACACAATCTTAATGTCGTGACGGGGGCAGCGGTCGTAGGCATGCTCTAACTGCTCATAGAAAGTGTCTTTGATCGCATCGTCCTTCTCTTCCGTCCGGGCGTGGGCGCAGATGAGAGATATGTTGAAAAATCTCGCTTTGATGCGGATGGTGGCTAGACGCTCGTTCACTGGCGTGAACGACAGTACCCGGCGGCTGAGTCTCTTTCCCACCACAAAACCAACACCAAATATACGCTCCTCTGCATGGCCACTGTAATATATATCGCAAGGCCCACATTTCTTCTTGCCTTGCCCCTTCCACCGCATCTCTTGTATGGCGGTGATGTCAGCTTTCACTCTTTCGAGGACATAAACCAGCTGGGCAGAGGCACCTTCCCAATTAAGGGTCCGGACGTTCCAGGTGCTTACCCTCAAATCATAGTCCTTTAAACGTTTGCCGTGGTTGTCATCAGAAAGGGGTGGTCTCATCCGAGGCTTTGTTGTTGTTTTCATTGGATAGGATTTTTACGTGGTGGGTCCCAAGCCCGACGCACAACCCGCCCTGCGGGAGTTGTATATTGTTACACGTTTATATAGCGAGCCGCTTGCTCCAAGACAGACGCCCGCTCGCAGCCGCACCTTCTGGTGAACAGACGCTGCAGTTATTCCCCTCAACAAGCCCTTAAACCGAATATGTCGGAGTGGCCTTGTCGAGTTGTCGCCTTCTCACTTGAGTTCACCACCAAACGGGTGTTCGGTGGCTATCCAGAGGACACTGCGTGGAAGTCGTGAGCTGCTTGCTCCGCATGCAAAAGAATCGCTCTGGCCACCCCCAGGTGGATGGCAGTCAGAAGCTTTCCCCACTTACGTGGACTTTTACACACGAAGCCATCTTCCTACTTTTCATATTAATATTCGGTACTCGGTGTTCGATATTTGAATTCGCGACTCGAATTCGCTATACGTATTCGTTTCGATATGCAGTATTCGTGGTCGGTATTCGGTATATGTACGTGTTCATACTGGTATCCGTATTCCCCTTCACACTTTTCATACTCATATTCATACATATTCATATGCATATTCGTATGCATATTCGGTTCTCGGTACTCGGTATTCGTATTCGATATTCGGTATTCGCATTCGCTTCCGTATTGGTATACGCATCGACCTATATACCAAATATGACCCAGATACCCATATTCATTGATCTACGCCATATTGATTTTTATTTTTGACGTAAAAAATAAAAATCAAAGTTTAATCGTTATTTTCTGACGTAAAAAATAAAAATCAAAGTTTAATCGTTATTTTCTGACGTAAAAAATAAAAGTCAAAATTTAATAGTTATTTTTTGACGTTTTCGATAAAAGTCATAATCGTTACGATCCCTGGAAAGAATAATTAATTTTCCTTTCGAAGAGAATCTAAAAAGGAGAAGGAAACCAAAACATTTTAGTTCTATGAAGTCCTAGCTGTATTTTCCTCTTTCGGCTCATGCTTTTTAAAATACCATCTTATCTCTTCAACAAGCTTACTTTTCCAAAATCTGCTCGACTGCTTTATTAACACGACTTGAACGGACCCCGTTAGAAAAGGAAGCTTACAACAAGGAACTCAGTACAATATACACAATCGCGGAGAACAACGGATATCAAAAAAGTTTGGTGAAGAAAATACAGAAAAACATAACTTCAAGGAAATCGGAAAACAAAGAAAAGGTAGAGAAGAAATGGGCTGTCTTATCATATACCGGAGCAACATCTTACAAGTTGGCTAAAGTTTTCCAAAAATATAACATTAATGCAGCATTTAAAACGAGGAACAGCATGGAAAAACTTCTACGAAACAACATTAACAAGGAAGACCCCTTTGACAAACAAGGCGTATACAAATTGACTTGCGAATGCCAAAATAGCTATATAGGACAAACAGGACGCCAAATCAAGACGAGATATCGAGAACACGTAAGAGATTACAATAAGAAAATAAGGAAATCATCAACGACAGTGGAATCAAATTTCGCCAACCACATGGCAGAAAACAAATGTACACCCATGAAAATAGGAAAAACAGCTAAAATTCTCCACATACAACATAAGGGAAAACGACTTAACGTATTAGAAAATATGGAGATATACAAACAGAAGACATTCGTAGGTAAAATAATAAATGAACAAATAAACACCGCATCAGATACATTATTCGAACCGCTTAAGCTATTATACCGAAAAGAGGACAAAAAACCTAAAACCGACATAAACAAAACAACACACAAGAGGACAATAACGGACTTTTACCTGCCTGTTTAATGAGGATACAAAAATAGATTTACATACCTAAACGCACAGACTCGCACGCACGCACACATGCACGTCGCCCGAACACACGAATGCACGAACACATCACACGAGCACGAAGTACGTGACCAAACGATGAAAGCTAGTTACTATAAGTACTATCCAACTTACACAAAATAACTCAGAACGAAAAAAGACACTGAAGATGGCGCATATTAGCCGAAACCGGTTTGTCTCCAAACCAAACTTGACAAGGGATGACGGAAGATCGTTCCACAATACATCATATTCCTACCCCGTCGGAAAAACAAGCAACCAAAAATGATTTAATTGTTCCTACCTTCAACTCTCTCCCTTCTAATGCCTATATGACACTACATTTTTTCCCTGGTTTTTTTGGTTTTGAAAACCCACCGAAAGTCAAAATACAAAAACAATTCTCCTGTAGGTTGAAAAGAGACAAATACTCCCTCAAAAGCAATTTGATTGACATTAAACTTCATACTAAATCAAAATAATATTTATTTCAAAAATTAATTTTTTTGGAAATTTGAATTTAAATTACTGAAATAAAAAAGTAATGAAACCCAAAGGGAAGGATAGCTGTATATTCCATGTTATAAAGGGAAGCCAGTACGCAATATAATTTTTCTTCCGGACTTCTTCTTTACCCTTGCGGCCAAAGCAGAAGCTTACAAGTGGCAAATTTAAAATTTGTATTTCCATATATTTTTTATTTTAAATATAATTTATTTTCTAGTTGTCAAATTGAAACAATTGTCAGAAAAAATGACCGAATGCCAAAAAACCTACCGAAATACAAGCTGGCTCGTTGGTTTTTAATCGCCTAGATGGTATTTTGTTTGGTTTTTTTCAATATAGCTTGCTCGCTTGCACCAACGCAAAACTGTATTTGAGCATCTCCTTCACACAAAAAACCTGGTAGAATACCAGAAAAAAAAACGTAGTGTCATATGGGCTTAACAGACTATTCTTTGTGAACTCTATACGTGTATGGAATTCGATACCCAGCACCATAAGAAACAGTATGAACAAGAGCAACTACAGAAATATTATATACAACTATTTTTCTCAAAATATATAGACTGACCATTGAAATTAAATTAGTTAGTTACTTTAGTCCATAGACTAGTTTTAAATTTAAATTTTGTCATGACAGATTATATATAGTTTTTAACATCTTTGTATCATTATTATTGTTATTATGTTCTCCGTTGTTGTGCTATAAAAGATTTTAGATCTTATTGTACTAATGCTTGTTCAATAAATCGTCGTACCATACGAAAACTAGCATACGTTTTTTCGTGACTGACAAAAAGTAACAAGTTCGATTTTGGCTGACGAAAAATAACAAGTTCGACTTTTGGCCGACGAAAAATAACAAAATCGACTTTTGGCTGACGAAAACTATCAATTTCGTTTAAACAACAACAATTTTAATGTAAAAACAGTATATAATTACTGATACTTTTCGTCAGCCAAAAGTCGAACTTGTTACTTTTCGTACAGAATTTTTTTATTGATAGCTTTCGCCAGAAATTTTAAATATGCTAGTTTTCGTATAGTACGACGAAATATACAAATAAAAGGGAACGGGGAAGAGAAAGACTAAGGGCATTTTGGAGGTCGCTGAAGGGTTAAAATATTCTAGAACATTTTTCGGCATAAAACTTCACTATGGGTCTCCTCGGACAAAACCTCTGAATACAAAATCTAGGTACACAGAAAATAAAAATAACCAGTAATTATATGTTTCCTTTTATAATTTACTAGCTGTTCCCGGCCAATCTTTGCTTTGGCCCACTTCCTATTATAGGCACTTGAAGCGAAAAACGGCACACTTTAAAATAAGTTGGAAGTATCTAGAAACCGAAATTACCTCGGGCTGCAGAGCTCAGCAAAAGTCAGATAAGTTTAAAAAAAGTGAAGGAAAAAATTTATATTTTCAAAAGTTTGCCCTCTTCATGTTCTTATCCCCTTTTTCTTCGTATTAGTCTCCAAATCCTTTTCCCTCTACTATTCCCGGATCCACGTTTTGACCCATATCTCAAGGCCCGAGCTACGAATCACAATGAGTACTATTCTATGTAAAATCCCTGTTCAATACCTTTCATTTCATTCCAATATCGTCCAAAAATATTCAGGGAAAGCCGAGTCCGCGTTTTGACCTTTTGACCTATTTCTCGGGAACCGACTTCCGGATTTGAAAAAAATGCAGCTCTGCTTCTGTTATGCACTCACTCTGTCTGCTCCTAACTCTCTCATGCTTATCTAGGCCTTATTTCGCATGACGGATAAGCCATTGGAATAAGGTGTGCTGTCAGAGAGAGAGAGTACTTCTTATGGCCTAATGACATCAACACAGGAAAATCAGCCTCATTTTAAGCCTTACGCCATACAAATTTGCTACCCTTATAATTTTCAGCCCTTATTTCGTAAGCCTTTAAACCTGCTGTTTTAATTCTTAAATAAGGATTAGATTTTTTGGTGGGCGTACATACTTACATATCCATATATGCAAATAATGGTTGGTCTTATTCATACCTAAATATCGTTTCGACTATTTTATGTTCACGAAAGGTATAAAAATCATGCATTATACATTTAGTGCATGTCGAATTCAGTATATTTACATACAGATGCATATTATATTTATTTACAAGTATACATATATTATATATATATATTTATTTACAAGTATACATACATACATATATGTACATATAAATATATACATACATATGTACATACTTATATTCCCTTTTTGTATATAGATGACAATCGCTGATATCTCCATCGTGACCACATTGAGTACGGTGAATCTAATGTTTCCGATATCCGATGGCGCCGCAGACAAATGGTGTCGATTGAATGAATGGTTTTCATGCATGCAAGCATCACTGCCAATGTATCAAATCAATCAAACCGGATTGAATCGGCTGTGTATTGTCATCGAAAAAATTGGTAAATTTAAATTTCCAAACAGTGAATCAGCGACCTCTGCAGAGGTGAAGGCTGACAAACAGGAAAAACTGGAGGAAACAGCAAAAAGCATTGTAAAATAATGGAATATGTTAAAGAAAATATGCAAATAAAATGAATTGGCAAATGAGGATTAATTTGCACTTGCTGTGTGTAGTGAACGGTAGGAAGGTCAACCGCAACGTCTTCAATACATTGAAAGCACGGAAGTCATGGGAGGAGATAACTAAATTTTTTTTTACAATATGCTAAATTTGAAACAGATTGTTTAACAATGAAATAAAATAAATTTTAAAATGAGAGTTTTTCTATGCACGGGGGATAAGATTACCTTATGGATTTTCTCTACTACAAGTTTTTGATTCGAAAAGGTTGTAGGTATCTACTGTTTCCAAATTCATTGCTGAAGCAAATTAGAAGAAAAAAATGTCAACAACAATCAATCAATGAAACAATTTTTATATGTATGTAAATCCAATCAAAGTTGTACAAAATTTAATTTAAAATTTCGATACTTAAGAATTGTGCAATAAATTTCATGAAAAGTCTATAAATACATAAATCACGAGTGTTAAATTGTTAGTGCTTAATGAATGCGAAATAGGAAAAATTCAATTGTTAAAAAAATTTCAACGCCAATCTTCTCAACCTCACAATCTATAATGCTCGCCACCAACAAAAATGGCGATAGGAATAATCATATGCGTCCCATCTTATATTTTGATAGTATTAATCCGCATTCACGTGCCGTCTTAATGCTTCTAAATATCTTGAAAATTGAGGTTGAGCTAAGAGCCATCGAAATGACCAAAGGGGAACATTTGAAATGTGATTATGCCAAAATCAATCCCGCAGGCACTGTACCCGCGCTTGTTCACAAAGATTTCGTCATAACTGACAATGCAATATTTTCATATGTTTGTGAAAATAATGATAGCGAATTGGCAAAACAATTGTTGGCTTTGGAATGCAAGGAACGGCATTGTCGTGTAATGTCGCGTTTATTTTACGAAAGTCAAGTTTTACATCGCATCCATGGACAACTAATGGTAGGTTGATGTTATGGTTGTTGTTGTGTGTGTTGTAAGTATGTATACTGAATTTTGCATGAATTTTATTGTAGACAGATTTGCTGCGTAATCCTATAAATGAAATTGATGTTCGCTATCATAGGAAAAAAGTGGAGTATGTTTACAATGTTATAGAGAGATATCTGAGAGATAGTCCATTCATAGCCGGAGCAGCGGTAAGTCTGAAGTTTTTTTTTATACTCTGCTGTACTAGTACACAGAGTATTATAGTTTTGATTTCATAACGGTCGATTGTAACAGAATGAAATAATCGAGATAGATATAGACTTATATATATCAAAATGATCAGGGTGAACAGAGAATTCGATTGACCCATGTCCGTCCGTCCGTCTGTACGCACGATAACTCACGCAAAAATTGAGATATTTTGATGAAATTTTGATTGCAAGTTGGTATCGAGACTGGGACGGTTGGTATTGAAAATGTGTGAAATCGGACCATGACCACGCCCAATTTTCCTATATAGAAAAAATCGGAAATTTGGTATCTCAGCCACTAATATAGCTGGAGCGATGAAATTTCACCCACATATTGAGCTCAGGCCCTTATGAAGAAATTTGATGAAATTTTGGAAAATGGGTGGTGCCACGCCCATTTATTAAGGGTCAAACATTGAAAGTTTTATATGTCATAACTCAGAAACCGTTGAAGATATATCGATGAAATTTGGTATGCATGATTTATTTACCTGGACAAATGTTTTGACGGAAAATTGTCAAAATCGGTTGACGGCCACGCCCACTTTTATATATGGGAATTATAAAGGGGCCTAATAAAAACATTTTAAGCGATATCTCTGTCAAATATAAAGATCTATCACTGAAACGGCATAAGTTCCACAATAGACGGGAAACAAAAAATAGAAAAAGTTTGAAAAATGGGCGTGGCACCGCCTCTTTTTAGACTAAGGAATCTACGAGATTTCGGAGCCCATAACTCGACAAATAATTGGGATATTCCTACGAAACTTGGTTTATACATTTTTATAACTTGTGTTGATAGACACGCAAAAATTTATTGAAATCGGTTTATGACCACGCCTACTTTTTAACAAAGATATTTCTGGAATATACTTTGGGAATTTGTAACGTGACATCTTTGTAACTACACCTTTTCCAGTTTAAGTTCAGAAAGTTACAATTGAAGTTCAGAAAATTACAATTGAAGTTCAGAATTTCCAATTGAAGTTCAGAAAGTTACAATTGAAGTTCAGAAAATTACAATTGAAGTTCAGAATTTCCAATTGAAGTTCAGAAAGTTACAATTGAAGTTCAGAATTTACAATTGAAGTTCAGAAAGTTACAATTGAAGTTCAGAAAATTAAAATTGAAGTTCAGAATTTCCAATTGAAGTTCAGAAAGTTACAATTGAAGTTCAGAAAGTTACAATTGAAGTTCAGAAAATTACAATTGAAGTTCAGAAAATTCCAATTGAATTTCAGAAAATTACAATTGAAGTTCGGAATTTCCAATTGAAGTTCAGAAAGTTACAATTGAAGTTCAGAAAATTACAATTGAATTTCAGAAAATTACAATTGAATTTCAGAAAATTACAATTTAAGTTCAGAAAAGTTACTCATACGCCCTGGTATCTCGGTTGCAGGAAAATTGTATGGATTTGTTTGAAGATTTAATAAAAATGTAAATTCTCGTGTCTTTAGCGCCCTTCGTTGTACATATGTAGATGCATTTTTCAAACTTTTCAATTGCATAATAGTGTTTTCAGACAAAGATGATTTGTATGTTCATTTCGCATCATAAAACGTGTAAAGACTACGGCATGGTATCTCTAAGGCAGCCGCGTTCTTACATACTTGCTATTTACATATGTATTTATTCCGAAATAATGCATTTTATGTAAATAATTAGTTTATTTGCTTATATGTATGCAATTCCGAAAATATTTAGCTTCATTGTTCATGAAAAGTAATAACATCAGTTTCATTCCATGTGAATGCGCGAACATTTTTTTCATATACGGTTTCGATTTACACCCATTGCTTGATGCACTTTCTTGCAACCAATGTCAAGATTTCTGCATATATAGACGTTTGTTTCAAGCCCTATAAAACATATATGCGATTAATCGAATTAAAAATGCATCTACCCCGTAGGGCGTTAAAGATACGAGAATTTACATTTTTATTAAATCTTCAAACAAATCCATACAATTTTCCTACAATCGAGATACCAGGGCGTATGAGTAACTTTTCTGAACTTCAATTGTAATTTTCTGAACTTCATTTGTAACTTTCTGAACTTCAATTGTAATTTTCTGAACTTCAATTTTAATTTTCTGAAATTCAATTGTAATTTTCTGAACTACAATTGTAACTTTCTGAACTTCAATTGGAAATTCTGAACTTCAATTGTAATTTTCTGAACTTCAATTGGAATTTTCTGAACTTCAATTGTAATTTTCTGAACTTCAATTGTAACTTTCTGAACTTCAATTGGAAATTCTGAACTTCAATTGTAATTTTCTGAACTTCAATTGGAAATTCTGAAATTCAATTGTAATTTTCTGAACTTCAATTGGAATTTTCTGAACTTCAATTGTAATTTTCTGAACTTCAATTGTAACTTTCTGAACTTCAATTGGAAATTCTGAACTTCAATTATAATTTTCTGAACTTCAGTTGGAAATTCTGAAATTCAATTGTAATTTTCTGAACTTCAATTGTAACTTTCTGAACTCCAATTGGAAATTCTGAACTTCAATTGTAATTTTCTGAACTTCAATTGTAACTTTCTGAACTCCAATTGGAAATTCTGAACTTCAATTGTAATTTTCTGAACTTCAATTGGAAATTCTGAAATTCAATTGTAATTTTCTGAACTTCAATTGGAATTTTCTGAACTTCAATTGTAATTTTCTGAACTTCAATTGTAACTTTCTGAACTTCAATTGGAAATTCTGAACTTCAATTATAATTTTCTGAACTTCAGTTGGAAATTCTGAAATTCAATTGTAATTTTCTGAACTTCAATTGTAACTTTCTGAACTCCAATTGGAAATTCTGAACTTCAATTGTAATTTTCTGAACTTCAATTGTAATTTTCTGAAATTCAATTGTAATTTTCTGAACTACAATTGTAACCTTCTGAACTTCAGTTGGAAATTCTGAACTTCAATTGTAATTTTCTGAACTTCAATTGGAATTTTCTGAACTTCAGGTGTAATTTTCTGAACTTCAATTGTAACTTTCTGAACTTCAATTGTAACTTTCTGAACTTCAATTGTAATTTTCTGAACTTCAATTGTAACTTTCTGAACTTCAATTGGAAATTCTGAACTTCAATTGTAATTTTCTGAACTTCAATTGGAATTTTCTGAACTTCAAGTGTAATTTTCTGAATTTCAATTGGAATTTTCTGAACTTCAAGTGTAATTTTCTGAACTTCAATTGTAACTTTCTGAACTTCAATTGGAAATTCTGAACTTCAATTGTAATTTTCTGAACTTCAATTGGAATTTTCTGAACTTCAAGTGTAATTTTCTGAACTTCAATTGTAACTTTCTGAACTTCAATTGTAACTTTCTGAACTTCAATTGTAACTTTCTGAACTTCAATTGTAATTTTCTGAACTTCAATTGTAACTTTATGAACTTCAGTTGGAAATTCTGAACTTCAATTGTAATTTTCTGAACTTCAATTGGAATTTTCTGAACTTCAAGTGTAATTTTCTGAACTTCAATTGTAACTTTCTGAACTTCAATTGGAAATTCTGAACTTCAATTGTAATTTTCTGAACTTCAATTGGAAATTCTGAACTTCAATTGTAATTTTCTGAACTTCAATTGGAAATTCTGAAATTCAATTGTAATTTTCTGAACTTCAATTGGAATTTTCTGAACTTCAATTGTAATTTTCTGAACTTCAATTGTAACTTTCTGAACTTCAATTGGAAATTCTGAACTTCAATTGTAATTTTCTGAACTTCAGTTGGAAATTCTGAAATTCAATTGTAATTTTCTGAACTTCAATTGTAACTTTCTGAACTTTAACTGGAAAAGGTGTAGAAGTTATAAAGGAATGCAATTTTGCACAAAGAATAATATTCATGGATCAATGATAAAAATTTTGAAAAAGGGGGTGGCTACGCCCACCTACCTACACCGTGTTTCCATCAAACGCAAACAAACAACGAAAGTATACAGCTGAGTATCTAATGTTCGATTCTACTCGAACTTAGGCTTTCTTACTTGTTAAATTTTGTTAATGAAAACATAACCAGTCGCATGGTGACCCAATTTATTTATGGCGGTTGCGACAAATGAGCAGTCGCTCTTAAAATGGCACCCATATACCGAATTTCAATCAATTAGTTTGCTCTCAAAACAGAAACAAAAGCGGACATGGCCTAATCTAATCAGCTCGTGATTCGTTCATCCGAGTATGAGTATACATATGTATATTTTGGTGGGTCTAATTCTTCTCCTACTAGTACTTACAATAATCGCGATTTAGCACAATGTTATACATAATACAATTTCATATTAATGAAAGCTGTAAAAAGCCATTCTCTTTCTTCCTTGTAAAAACATTTTTGAAAACCATAAGGAGATGAGACTGAATTCATTTTATCTTAGAATCTATAAATTTTTGCAAACCTTCGAAAAAGTATTCAGATTATATAAATTGGGCCTTCTCTCCTCTTCTTATAGTTAACAGCTGCTGATCTTTCTTTTGTCGCCTGTATTGGTGCTTTGGACATGGTGTTTCCTATAGCAGAAAAACCTGAGAGTTGGGAAAAACTAATTGATTGGTTTGGGCGTATGCATTCGTTTGAATTTCACAAAATCAATGCAAAGGGAATTGAGAAGCAGCGTCTAGTGGTTGAACATTTTTCTAAATTTTCTTTCAAATCGAATACGAAATCCTTGCAGCACAACCACAGCAAAGCCACTAAACAACCAGCTCCTTTACTGGAACCAACACATACCGATCCAGCCAAGGAAGCTGTTTCAGCAGTTGCTGTTACTGAGGATTTAAAAACACAACATAAGCAAAATACAAAGCTAGATAACTTCTCGGTTGAACTGAATCCAACGATTGTTCGAACAGAGTTGATGATAGAAACAAAAGGCGGTGTGTCATGCGATCCACCCGATTATCCAGCGCCACCAACAGAAGAAGAAATGAATCTGTTAATAAATAGTGAAGATACGTTTCGGGAGGATAAAGATATCGAATTGCTTGAAGTAGTAGTGCAAGATATAAGAGGTAATTTGGCGGAAGCAGAAGTTACGTGCGCACGCAAAGAAAAGCCTCCATTTACTTCAAAATGGAAGACACATACAGCCAGCGACTTTAAAATGCCAGTAGATACTAAAATAACCAAACTGACAAGCGATAAGGAAGCTGTAGTCATAGAAAAGATAAATAGTTTGACTGAGGATGAAAGTCTAACGAACAATCGTTTATTTGGTGGAGTTTCAATGTTGATTTCTCCAGAAAAGCAATCCGAAACAGAGAGTCTCATAAAGGAACATTCTGAAGTTCAAGGCATGAGCTCTACACAAGCAATTCAAGTTAAATCTAATCCATCGGTTAGTGCAATAAAAGTGACTGAACGAGACTCCATTGAAAATCTAGCAGAATTAATTGACGGCGAAAACGCAGCCACAGTCACAGCCACAGCCGAAGAAATACATGCGCCGCATGAAAAATCTTTGGATCTATCGAATTTGCCAATTAATTGCCCACAAACATCTTTGCACTATTGCCCAGGAAAACATGCGCTCGTCGCACTTGTCACCGTACCGCCACCAACTCCAGAACACCCTTCGCAGGATGAATTCAATGTTGAAGAGTTACCGCCGCCACCCTATGAGGTGCTATTACAACAACAAAGATGTTCAGACCCACAAGGGAAAACCATAAATGCATTGAAAGTTGTAAGTGAAAAGGCGATTACAGGCTCCGGTGTAAAAAATATGGATGGAAAATCAAGTAACGCAAAGTCCACAACGAGTTCCAAGGCCAGTGATAATGCAGAAAGAAGAATGGGAAAGAATATAAGTGATTGGAAGCCTGGTACGAAGTGTGCCGATGGTACCATCAAACCCAGTAAAAATGCAGAGAATATTCTTTTAGTTTCCAAAGACTCGGAGTTGCCCGAAAAAAGTTCACGAAAAGTTCAAAGAATTTTGCAAAAGCCAAACCCACCACAGACTAGAGAAAACGATAAGGGCGCTCATGCAGTAGCAAAACACTCCACCCCAGAACCAATTAAAGAGCCGGTGCCCTTTATAACAAATTTCAAAGGAAAACCAAGCGGGTTCTTGTTAATTTCTTCCGATACAATGTCGCACGAAAAGGATTGCAGAACTCCGAGTGGGGAAATTTGGCAGCTTAAGGAAAAAAACACGCCAAAAGTGGTTGGTACACACGTAATACAAGCAAGTGATACCTTACAAAAATTACCACATACTAAAAGCAAGAATAAGATTAACTTGACGAATATCAAAGCAAACAATTTAAAAATTCTTAAATCAATGAAGCCTATAACGAATTTTTCGCCAGATATCACAATAAAGCCTATAACTGCCGTCGAAATAAAGCCAAAACATAATGAAAGCAAAGCAACAAGCATCAAGAATACCACAAATGTTACCACACCAAAGCCAGCTAATGTCATCAAGAATACAGGCAGTAAAGTGAAGAGTATTAAAAATGTGCAACAAAGTCCAATGACGTGTGGAAATGTGAAGTCAACTAGTATAGACAAAACTGGTTTAAAATCTAATCCTGCTGAGCCTCAAGTCAACCATGAACCAAAAGTTAACTATGAAAAAAGTCTGAATAGACGAGATACCCTTTCCTACAGAAACCAACAATCCAACAGGAAGGAAGTGCCACGAGCGCCAAGGAGACTTATAAAAAATTCCAAAAGGGGAAAAAGTCCCAAAGCAAACACTGAGGAAGGGCTCAATATAGCACAGACGTCTTCTCTTGCTAAATCATCAACGCCAGCACTTGATTCTGTACCTGCCGAAGAGAACGTGCAACCAGTGACGGTTTCACCGGCCTGCTCGGCAAATGACACGATGAAAACTGATACGGATAGTCAGAAAGAAAAAGTGCTGAATGCAATTTTGGAACATCCGCTGCGACAATCCACTCCGTCGTTAAATCGTACAGTTAAACATAAATTGCTGAGAGCGATATTAAGTGGTCACAAAGAAATTGTTTCCAGTGTTGTCGAAGAAGTGCTATCAACAGTTAATTTGGGCGGCAAGACATTACAAACGCTTAACGACGACGCCCAGAATCAGTCCGGAAAGAACATGTCACTCAAATCGCCAACATATTCTCCACCTGCTATTGCTCTCCGCTTCGAATCGAAATCCAAACAAAATCCGCGAAGACCATCACCATCACAACCACCTCTATCCCCACCACCAAAGCTTCCGCCGCAAGATTTTCTTCCCAAAGCAGACATTATAGCTAAATTTTTAAAGTCTCTAAGTACCGCAAATTCGGAAGTATGCTCGCCATGTGGCGTTATAAATTTAAATAAAAATTCCATTCTTAAGCGAGGAAACATAGAAGAAGAAGAATTTACACAAGCGAAAGAAAATGAAAACCGAGGAGGTTTTGCTGTAAAAACAAATAAGGCTACGGGATCTTTGGCTGATATACTTACGGCAACCGTGCGGCAAACACAGCAAAACAATGCTGGAGAGAAAAAAAGAACCGGTTTGGAAATAATGAAAGAAATACAGCAATCATCCGAAACGGCGTTTCTACCACCAGCAATAGACGAAATCGAGCCTGCAAAGGAATTGGCACCAACGGTGAGTACAGATAGCGTAAACTGCTTAGCTCATGCTTTGCCTCCATCTAAACAGCTCCATTGTAAGTCTATAGATATGGCTCTGATAAATGCGTGCATTAAAAGCTTAGAGCCGACAGCGTTACCATCACAACCAAATGCTATAGTCACTGGCTACACTCCCATCGAACTCAAACACATCAAAGAGCAAACATTAGCTTATGCAAACCACGGTCTGGAAGATATCATAGCACCAAGCTTAGAAGCTTTATACAAAACCAATGGCGCATGTTCGCATGGCGATTCAGCAAATATGGTGCTATCAACATTATATTATGCACCACTGTCAAAATCGGAATCTGAATCAGAGGAGGAGCCGCTGCTACCCATTGCTCCAAAATTTAAGAATTATTTTATAACTTATAAATGCGTACATACATACATATTGTTTATATTTCTTATTTACTTACTACTATGTGTAATTATTGTGCAATAAACCGAGCAATACAATATGTATGTAAATTTATCAATTTAAAACCAATTTAAAGCAATTTCTAGCTTTGTTCGCTTACTTTCTCCAACAGCATTTACTCAGCAGCCTCCAACAGCCAGGTGTTGGAGAAAAATATCATCTTTCCTCTCACAAGAGAAAAATATAGTAAGAGGTAAACGAACACAAAATTTATAGAGTTCAACAGCTTTGGCAAACAGCTGATTTTTATTTACATTCACAAGCCCCAAATTCAAAGGATAAAAAGGATTAAAATTTAAATGATAATAAAATTGGTGGAAATTATTGCTGTTAATTATGTATATATGTACATATAACATAAAAAGAATAAAATAAAATGTAGTTTTTTTTCTTATTTAATTTCTTTTGATTCGTTTTGGGTTTCTTTTTGGTCAGATAGTCTTTTGTCACCTCGCGATAACCGCCTCAATCTAAAAATCGTTCGCATAGGATCTCAAAAAGGTTTTTTTGAAATTCGGAAATGCATCTGGAACTCTCTTTTAAAATAAATCGGCACTGTTTGTTCTATATAAATGCTAATGGAGTTACAATTCTGCCTGAAAACAGTGGGGATATATGTACATATGTATGTATCTGGAATAGAATTAACTTCATGTTGTTGAAGGTTGTTGAAGGTTTTGGGGAGTGGTGTAGGGGATGTGACAGTCCTTTGCCGGATAAATCCGGTACGCTCGGGTACTAGTCCCTTCTGACACTAGCCCGACTGTCGTGCGAACGATTTTTTTGGCCATAATCAACCTTCTAGGCCGGTGGATTTCAGTCGCGTCTTACGACAGCCATTCCTTACAACGAGTATATTCTAGTAGACCCCCTACCTCGCTGGGGTTCGCTGTTACTATCTGATAAATAGGATTTAATTATAATAATCACACTAACAATTGCTTTTCTTTGTACCCATGTCCATAGTGTTTTCCACCGCAGTATGTCCTCGCGTCTGCTGATCCGCAGAAGAGATTTCAATTTAAGGCACCCGGCCCTGGCCATGCTTTAAAAAAATAACCCTCTATGGACCGATCCACAGTACTTTTGAGTAGAACAAACTTTGCGTTAGCGGCATTTGGCGGCGCTTTAAAAAAATATTCCCAGCCAGCAAAATTTCCATTCTCGAATCATATCTGCGGAGCGATCGGGAGTGTTATAATTAGTAAAATTAACTTCCATAGAACATTTCCCGAAAGTTCCAGTGGTTTGAAAATAAATACGGCGGGCGCATTATACTGAAGCCGACCCGCGCGGCTGAAGGCAAAAGGTGTTCTATACAAAACAACTGTGAATTGCTCCATGGATATTAATCCAGAATTCTGCCGGCTGAGGGTAATTTTATTGAAGCGCGGCCGAAGGCCGCCAACGCAGAAAGATGTTCTACACATACATACATTAATTTAACAAGGAATGTCTCCTGAACTATAAGCGTCCGGCGGGTAGTACTTTGTTTTTTGTGATCTGTGAGACCACCTCTACCCTCTGGAAAATTAATTTTTATCGGATCGCGGTTCATTATATAAAAATTTTCCCTCTATCCAGGCTGGGGATCTAACCCACGACCTCTGGTATGACAGACTAGCCACTGTCCGCCACACCACAGTGGCCACAACATTCCCCACTGCACCACAGCGGCTCCGTTAATATATATTCCGGCAAAGGAGATTACAATTTACTAAGGTACATAATATGCATATAAATACTTCACAAAAAGTATGTAACTTATTTTGCATATTTAATTTATCCATATTTGTTGCCAATTTAGTGTATTTTTCCAATTTTATAATTGATTTGTATATTTTGCAAATCTTGTTACTTGCAAAAATTCCAGTCAGCTGTTGTTTGATCAGCTGTTTTCCTGTTGGAAAATTGCTGTTGGCAAAAATTTGTCCAACAGAATTCAATAGCCATCTTCTCGGGAGCACACCAGGCATTGAACCTACGCTCCAACCATCAGTAGTCGAATATTAGCGAAACGCTAAGCACTGCGGCTACCGATGGTCTTGCTGAGCTGTTGGATTTTTCACTTATATATGCCATTGCTCTATTCAATCTAACCTCACTTAGTGTACGATTTTCGTACATCTGCTATGCAAGTGTTGAATACTGGTTGGCAGCTGACGGACGGCGGGCGCTGTGTACAGTAGTTGTATGTACAACAGCACAATTTATAATTTAACATTATTGGGTATGTTAGTGTCTAGCACGAAATTATTATTTTTAATTTTAATTTTTATACTTTGGAAGAAATAGCTATCACATTTACCATCGCTGTATGAGCTAATTGGATTTTTCCGCTTATTCCAAAGTATAAAAATTAAAATTAAAAATAATAATTTCGTGCTAGACACTAACATACCCAGAATTCAACAGCTTCTAACAAAATGAAATGTCAGTTTCCTCTCTCAGTTGGTTCTCTTCTGTTGGAGATTTGGCGTAAAAAAACGGCGAAAAAGTTTTTTTTTTAAAAGTTTTCGAAAAACATCAAAAAATATCTGTAAACGAACAAAGCTATTAATACTCCCCTGCTTAACCTTCATCACATGAATCTTATTCGTTTTAAAGTCCCTTAGGCAAGTAGAACTTAATACTAAAATTAAAGTAGCCGAGTTGAGACACAATATGCTACTTAAGTGTGACTTTTTAGAGGAATGCCTTTGATCTGTATTTTTCTTCAGTTAATAGCGGTAACTGTGGCAACGCTAAAAATCTTTCAAAAATAACCTAACTAAATAGCTTTACATGCTTAATCCAAACTGGCCTCAAGCGTAATAAAATGGTTTAAAGATTGATCGAAATCAATGTGTTACGCAATTTGACAAAGAGAAACCCCATCAGCAATAAAATTGCTTTCACAAACAAATGCAAAATACGCATGTACACATTGGCGCACTCAAGGGGGGTTTTGGGGTTAAAACCCCCCAAAATTTGACAGCACACCATAAAAAAATAATTTTATAAAAGATGTACGATGGTACATGCATAAATATTTGTGTAAATACATGTTGTAAAATCTATGAATATTCGTGGATGTACATTGCCAATGTTTGTCAACATCTACTGATTGTGTTTATAAACAAGCAGTGTGGAGACATTTCCCTAAAAGTATGCTGTGGATATTCGCTGAGATTTGTTTTAATTTAAAATAATTCACCAACGCACACTGGTCACATTTGTATGGAGAGTGGGACAAAACTCAGTTTCTTGGAAACGGATGGACCTATCGAAACCAAATTTTGCACATTGGTGTCCCACTAAACGACTCATATTTCAGAAAAAATAAAAACATATATATTGTAATCCACGCCCACCACTAACGCTAGTTTACAGTCAAAAAAAAAAAACAAGAAAACCAGGAATGGGGGAGGATACGAATTGAGATAACGATAATTTTATGTTTTTTTGTTATCACTTCATTCAAAAATTATTTTCGCTGGGGTTACAAATGCGATAAACACAAGCAGTATCTCATTCGAAAGGCAATTAAAATACGCTTCAAATGACAAACAACTTGTAGTGGTCTAATAAAAACTCGCTAAGCGATAGCTGGTTAAAATTGTGTGCATGTTTTGCGATTTTTGAAAAAATTTTGATTTTCAAAGTAAGTTTTTTAAAAAAAGTTGTAAAAATCAGGAAAGTTTTATCCTTTTAAAAATTTGCCCATTTAATTGCAAAGAGTTAAGCGTAATCACAGAGAGCCCATGAATACTTTATTTTTGGCGATTTTTTTCTTGTGAAACAAAAAGGATATTTTGGATGAAAAGCTTGGTTAGGTGACTTAACTATGTGAAAATGACTTCATAGGTCAAAAGGACATTAGAGGAAAATATAGAGCTTCCAAAGACTAAACTAATGACATTTGAAATTTAAAAATCCGATGTCAAATAACAAAGTTACAATTCAAAAAAATATTTCCGCGATATTTCGCGGGATAAAAAAAATTGTATGGAAAGTGGGACAAGACTCAATTACTCAGATTTTATCGAAAATAAAGTTTTATCGAACACAGTCGACGTACATATGTACAAAAATACGTAAAAGGAGCATCTTGGGCAACAATATTTTTTATAGACTAGCTACATTTAATATGATATTTTAAGAAAAAGGGAAAAAAGGGGAAAAATGTATAAACAGGCTTCTCAAGAGAACACTTGAAACAACCCAAATCTGCTTATAAGATTTGGTCCAGAATGGTCCTTAGTTGTTAAAAGTTTAAATGAAAATGCTAATGCTTGAAAATTACGCTCATAGAAAAAAAACTAAGATTTCTTCATCTTGCATTTTGCTAAAAATAAATTGTTCTCACTGTTTTCTTCAGCTAAATCATGAAACATACCTTTTTCTTACGTTTCCAAAGTTATCCGCATTTTTTTGCACTCAAATTTGAAATCTCACAAAAATCATAATACTCTTATTTACACAAACTTTTTCCAGAAAAATTTTTTTTTTCAAATGTGTTGACTTTAAATGAGCCAAAGTAACATTTAATGATGTCTATTGCGTATAGGAGGTTTTCCATAAAATTCAATATATTTCCCACGGAAATGCATGACAGAAATTTCTGTTTGAGACACCAACATTTTTTACTTTTATGTATGGGGGCTGACAAGTGTGCAACGATGTGGACTTAACGAATATTTAATTCACCATAATCCAATTCGTTCCACCAAAGCTACAAACAATGTAGCTGCTACATGACGAAAAATATGAATTCAGTTGCAATCATGACGCAATAATACAGGTGACCTTTCCTTTTTAGTTTTAGTTTAAATACAGATAAAATGCAATGAATTGAGCTTTAAAAGGTGCCTTTGTTTAATGTGTGCATACGTAGGTCCACTCCCCAAACATACATAGATTTATGTAAGTAAAAATTGTCTGGACGAGTTTTGAGTATTTTTTTTTTTAATTTTCCGTTGGATATTGAAAACCCCCCCCAAAATATTTTTCTGTGTGCGCCACTGCATGTACATTAGACTGGGTTGGTCCCCATACGAAATAAAAAAGCTGTAAAACTCCGCCCCTAAATTTGAAGCTTATTTTGAGAGGTTTAAGGGACAAACAATTTTTTTTTCTAATCCCGCGAAATTCCGCCGAAATGGTTATTTTCTTGTAACTTTGTTAATTAACATCCGATTATTAAAATTGATACGTCATTATTTTCGTATTTCGAAGCTCTATATTTTCTTCTAATGTCCTTTTGAACTCTGAAGTCAAATAACAAAGTTACTATAAAAAAACAATTTCGGCGGTATTTCGCGCGATCAGAAAAAAAAAAAATAAAAATTTTGTCCTTAATCCTCTCAATATAAGCTTCAAATTTAGGGGCGGACTTTTACAACTTTTTTTTTTGGACCCTATCTAATGTACATACATCCGTATGCATAGAAAGTCTAAACAATGTGAGAATGCGGCCTAAAAGCTGATAACGAAAAACCCTTGACAATAATTCAAAAGCCATTCGCAGAGGAAATAAACAGCAAAACCAACACACAATCTGTCTGCGAATAGCATTTACAGAGGCAGAGGAATGGTCGACCAGTGTACAATAGAAACATTTGGGTGGGTGGGTGGTTGTAAATACATGCATATGTATGTATGTAATTCATATGATAGCAAAGTCATCAATACGAAACCGGATGCCATTTACGTGTATTTAACGCACGCCTCTGTTAAGTACAAAGCAGGAATGTTGGGGTGTTGATGCTTTTATTCTTTTAAGTGCAAATGAGCGTGATAAATATAGATTATACGTATACGTGTCCTTTTGTGGATTTGTGTATGGATCAAGGATTCCTAAATATCAGAAACTCTCAAACGGCTACTTTCACGGGCATTAAATCTTTGCTAGAAACTTTCCTAGTAGAAAGCATTGAAACCAGCTACTAGAATATTTTTAATGATTTCCAAAACTATTTAAATGATAATGTGTAATAAAGTTCTATATTAACCACCCAATTACATATATTGTCCTTTCATTTCAACTTCAACTGAAAACTTTAAGAATCGCTGAATCATATGTTGATAAAACCTGAAAAGAGGATATGATTTGTAGATTTGTAAGTGTGTAACTGCGTACGCTTGAGTGAATGGATGCGGAGTGCGCGAGGGTCAAACAAACACGCGAAGAGCAAATTTCCTTAGCAATTTAATGACAACAAAAGGACAATGCAAAAAATAGATATATATGTATGTTGATGGATGTAGAACGTGTGGAAACGGTGAGTAAACAAACACAACACAATCACAATAAAAAGGGTATTAAATGTACATACGAAATGTAAGCCGAAAGGCATTATCGCTCATTAACCATCCTGTTAGGATGCACCTAATAAATAGCAGTGTGAAGGATATTAAGTGTATGTCATTTCCGTTAGATCTATTTATGTTGAATGTGTTTAAAGTGTATGCACATATGTATATGAACGAGGACAGTTTGATAGGTCTGTGACTTATACGTCAACTGCCTATTATTGTTAACTCATGTGAGAAAACTACGCCATTTAGTTTGTACATATTCGTCAGCCAATGAAAGCAAATAACTTCGAAAGTTTTAACAAAAATGGTTAAAGTAGATTTCGTGTGCTGATTAAGGGCCGTTTACTCAACCTCTGATTAACGCTAACCACGGTTAAAGCCCGGTTAAACATCATTATCGACTTCATAAAACACTAGATTTAACATGTGGTCGATAACGCAGTCCATAACTTAACCGGACTCTTAGGGCCGTTTACTCAACCTCTGATTAACGCTAACCGGAGGACAAAGGTCCGGTTAACTTATGGACTGCATTATCGACCACATGATAAATACATGGTTTGATGAAATCGATAATGATGTTTAACCGGACTTTTACCGTGATTAGCATTAATCAGAGGTTGAGTAAACGGCCCTTAGGGTTCAAACTTTATTTACATTACAGTAACAGTATCGGTATTAATTTGGTCGATTATTGGTGCAATAACAGTAAACAGCTGAACAGTGATCATAGCCCAATAAAGGTGGTCATGCAATAGAGTCGCTCTTCTTCTTTTAGTTTTTTAGGTTGCGAAATTATCATATTTTGTGTTAACGCTAATTGCGTATTCTATTTTGATTGCTACGACCATATTATTATTGGGTCATGACAGTGAACAACTGAAACCAGTGGCGGATTAAAGGTCCAGAGCGCCCCCAAGCAGCCACTTTCTCGGCGCCCCTGTACCGACCATAAATGGCCATCAGAATACTATAAATTTTAACTACCTAGTTGTTTTACACCCTAACAATCAAAATCTTTCCTCTTTATAATATTAGTGTAGATGTAGATATAGATGTAAAAGCTTAGATAATTTGTTAATCTCTACATATAATAACAGTAACAGGTCGATGTCTGTACATAGATGTAGATATCGAGAAAAAAATGATTGGGGAAGCATTATTAAGCCAGTAGAATCCAAATCAACCATTTTTAGAATTTCTGTCTGTCTGTCTGTCTGTCCGTATGTTTGTGGCCGTATCACTCAAAAAGTGCTGAATGGAATTGAACGAAACTTTTTTATTGGATTGCTAGACGCTCAACTTAAAGTTTAAGGTATTATTTGTTTCGATATCTCGACCGGTTTCGGAGTTATCGGCCAATATGTGCCCCAAAATGTGTTAGTACAATATGGGTATCAAACGAAAGGTGTTTATGAATGCTGCAATAAACCATTTGATTAATTTCAATACCTAAACTGGCTTCGGAGATATCTCATAAAATGTGAACCTTCTTAATCTCAATGCTTAATATGGCTATTTTGTTATAAGAAATAAAATAATGGCTACCTGGTAACCGACGTACAGAGTGTACTTATGTTATGGAGCGATAAATTCTCCTCATTGATAAATTGCGAGGGAGTCGTCGAACCCGATACCACAATCCCTGACGATGGAAAAAACATTCCACCACCAGACTATGATGAAGTGAGGGCAGCTATACCCCGGGTCCAAAACAATAAAGCTCCTGGAAAAGACGGACTACCTGCCGAGCTGTTCAAACACGGACGCGAAGAGCTGGTTGAAAGCAGGCATCATCTTAAAGTTGAAATCCAGTCTTTTTTGTTGGTACTTATTATTTACCAACAGAGTTGAAAAATAGAAGAGAAATTATACGCATACGAAGTCGCGGGCAACAGCTAGTATTTAATAAATTAACAAAATAAGTTTTGAATTATTTATTGAAAAAATATAAGTAGTAACAGAGCAAACAAAATTTAAAAAATTAAGAATCTCTGATCAGCAAGATCACACGTACGCAAAGCCAGGCATCACTTTTCTTACAAGGCCCTTAAGAAAGTGCTGTCGACGATGCACAAACCATATGTCAGCGATGAACAGCACGTGCGGTGTCAGCTGAAGCTCACCGTCCCGTAGGGGTCAAAGTTGTACTGACCGTCGTATCGTGGATAGGCGAGTGTGCAGACCAAAATTTTGGTTTGCACTCAAGTGTGCAGAAAATGGTTGCCAGAGTATGTAGTATATATTTATTTTCTCAATAGATCTCTACATATCGTAAAATTTATTGGCAAAGTGGAGATAATGGGTCGTATTAATAAACAAAAAGCAATTGCTATTTCTCAAATTTTTTGTAATTTGACAAAAATTTGTATGAAGAAACTTTCAAAATTTGAGAAAAAGGCTTGAAAAAGTAATTGCTTTTTTATTAATATAATCTGATATTTTGATAATCGCCAAAAAAATCGCCATCGCCAATTTTCATAAATTGGTCGCCAAAGTTTGTAAAAAATCGCCAATTTGGCGACAAATCGCCAGTACTGGCAAGCCTGACGACGCAACAAACGCGCAATATTGCACAATATATCGATGCTTGTGCAATATAATCGATTTATCTATTATCGATCTATTATAGATCAGCTTTAATTCTTAATCGTCGATATGTTATTTTCTTTATTTGTTTAAAAATTCTGAGCTCGCGCGCCCCTTGTAACTACGCGCCCCTAGGCAAGTGCCTAGTTTGCCTTAGGGATAATCCGCCTCTGACTGAAACAAACAATTTATCAGCTGGTTAGCGTTACGGCTGAAAACCAAAATTCATTTGGTTGTTACCGATAGCGTTACCGACTAGCGAATCTCTAATCAAATACATTGTTTCCCATAAGGTTGGTTGATCAGCTGTTTTATAACGATACTGTTACTGCATAACTAATTTGAGCTCTATCCTCCGGTTAGCGTTAATCAGAGGTTGAGTAAACGGCCCTAAGCGTTGAATGGCGATGCTCAGTTGACGTTTCGTTAAAGCAGACGAAAAATGGACCGAGCACGTTACTACAAAACTCAAGGACAAGACAGTGAATTTTTTCGGGCGAACATGCACTAAGGAAAGCCAAGGTGGATGTGCTAATCAACAAGGTCATAGCCACATTTTATTGAGATTGACGAGTTTTAATTTAAAACGATTAAGGGTAAAAAGTTCACCGTCGAGTTTTATTCAGAACTTTTGAACATATTCGACATTAATTTGAAGCACAAACGACCGCATTTGATGAAGAAAAAAGTGCTATTTCATCATCTTTCTCGCCTAAGTAGTATATTCTCCAGGTCTTGTTAAACTTACAAATCACAAAGTTCGACTTCAAGAACAAATTCAATGACTGCAGAAAGGTAGAAGACTGTGATAATTATAATAATGATATGATAATGATAATTATTTCATTTGGCTCCTAATTATTTACATAATAACACAATTAAGCAAGCACACAACTTAGTTAGAAATATGAACTAGAAAGTATTATGTTACATACTTTTTAACAATTTGTCATTCGCTTTAAAGTAAATATAAATAGACCCGTATTAAGTGTCTATATTTAATTTAGCACTGAGCTTATGAAATAGTTGTGTTTGTTGACAACTGAGCCCGAAGTGCTTTATAAAAATTTTACCATAATTTTCCATAAATAGATAAAGCTAGATTTGAACATGACCGCTTCACCTGCAACAAAAAATTTACTCTTGTTCTGGGTCACAGCTTTTAAGTTAATACAAATCGACTTTTTGTTATGTCTACTTTTCACTGGCCACAATTGGTGAATTGCTTTTGCATTATGTAGTACCTATAAATCAACTTACTGTATATATACATACATAGGTACATATTAATGTATTTACCTAGTGAACTGTCCATATGCTGGCCGAATTTTGCGCAATAAATAAACTTTGCATGAAATAAAAATAATATTTATATCCCACTTGTGTTTCGTTCGCCAAACTGCAATGAAAGGCTCTTCCGTTTTTATTCAAATTAAATTTGTTGTTTATCTGCATGCGGAATTTTGCTAAAACATAGAAAAGTACTTTATTTAAATCAAAATATATTCCAGTTGCAATTAATCTAACTTTGGTATTTTAATGTAGGCGACACAGACGGCGCTGTAGCGTAACTAAGAGGATTTTAGAAGTGCTAAAACTCCAAGAGAACGCACACTTCACACCGCAGTGATTTTGGCATAAACCGCAATGGCTTTGCTAGGCTTGAGTGCTGCGGAAAGCTGGGCTTCTGCTACTACTGACTTGGTTTAAAAATTATTTACTTATTTTTGTTTAACGACTGAAAGTCGTACAAATAATTTTTTGTAGATACGAGTATTTTAAGTGTCACAGAAAATGGTAAAATTAATATGCAGCGATTTCTCTGCATTGCATTAAATTAAAAATGTTGAAATTTGACAAATTGTCTGCTACTTGAATATAAATTAATGGAATAAGATATGTATCTTGGTCTGGGTTGAGTTCAAACATCAGCTATAAGTAATTTACAAAACCAAAAGGCAAATGGTGAGAGTGGTAAGGCTAATTTATTCTTTCGTAAAAAAATTATGTTGCGATCCTTAGAAATTTGTTCCGTTGACAAAACATAATACTATGTATATTACAAATAGCTTAAGGCTTAAGCCATTACTCTGATGACGATTGCAATTTTTTTTAGTTCTTTCCCCCCAAAAAAAGAAGATTAGATTAGGAGAGTGGACTAAACACAACGTGTCCATATGTGGGTATATGCGCTTTTCACACGTACATATGTACATATGTACGTATGTTGGTCCTAAGTTTGTCGGATGTATGGTATGGAGTATATTATGCAAATATGCAAATGATTATGTGTTATAAAAAAGTATTATCTAATTTGCATATGTAAAAACGTACATCCATAAATATTTACATAACAACAATATAGTATGTACATATGTACGTACATATGTACATATGTACATACAGACATCAAAAATAAAAAAAAAAATTCAGAAAATAACAATTGAAATTCAGAAAGCTTCTTGAGTACTGTGAGGAGGTTTCTGAATTTCAAATGTAATTTTCCGAATTTCAAATGGAATTTTCTGAATTTCAAATGTAATTTTCTGAATTTCAATTGTAATTTTCTGAATTTCAAATGGAATTTCTGAATTTCAATTGTAACTTTCTGAATTTCAAATGGAAATTCTGAATTTTAATTGTAATTTTCTGAATTTCAAATGGAAATTCTGAATATCAATTGGAACTTTCTGAATTTCAACTGAAAAAGGTGTAGTAAAATTGTTTACAGGGTATATATGTACATGAGTATGTACACATGTATCTAACTCTGTGGTCACAAGCCATAACCGCTTAAGTCGACTTAAAACAAAAATTGAGTTATATATACCACGTTATTGTACATTAAAAACTCGTCAACCCCCATACCTATAACTTATTTCAAGCAAAAGATATTAATAAAAACATTTTGGCTGAACTCATAATAGAGATATATTCCACTTGCTATAACAGCCAAAATGTATGTACATACATACATACATATGTACATTAGGCATATAACTTTTTATAATTTTTGCAAATACGAAAAACGGCATACCATAGTCGAATAGAGCATAAAAAAGTATGAACCCCATTATTTATTTTTTTGTGAAATTGCAAAAAAGTTTCCGCGCAAAACAAAATAACTTTTTTATCAGAACTGCTGAAAAAACAAAAAGTTTGGACAGTGTACACGTTTTTCTTCATAATAATAGATATTTATTTAATTAATAATCTTCCTATTATTTCAAACGCCTTTTAATGGACCTAAGGGAAGTGCCCCACCCACCCCAAACTAATTTTTCCTCAGAAAATTCTGATTCAATATAATAATAACACAGCTGTGCGCGGAACGTTTTTGAACCGGAATCACCTAAAAAAGTGATATTCATTACTTGTACAATATTTGCCACCACGTGGTGCTATGCCAAATTTTTCGTCAACATTTGTTATATGCCTAATGTACATATATACTTAATGAAATTTCTTCATAAAATTTTGTTTCATTTGTAAGCTTTAATCGTAACGTTGTGGATGGCTCATCGAGTTTACATTCATAGCTTTTAATCGACTTTTATAATTTTTGGAAAAAAAAAAAAACGCATTCGAATATAAAAAGCAATTTATATCGAAATCAAATTTTAAAACTTAGGCGATTATGCCTCGTGGCCACAGAAATATGCAGTAAATTGAATGGAAAGCTTATTTCCGGAAATTGATACATTCCTAGTGTGAGTGGACGAAATCGGTTAATAACTATGTATGTATGTACATATGTACATTTTAACAGTGAAATGTGTGCATGCATAGCACATACATACTCGTATGTACATACATATTTGAGTAAATAATAAATTGATTGATACGTTTTTTAAGCGCCTTCGAAAATACAATGGCCAATTTTCTGGGAAAGTAAACCAAGTAGTTGTTTTTTTTCAAATATTGCAAGCATTGGGGTCTTGCGGGGTTCATGACATATTATAGTAGCTGTTGAAAACAGTGGCATTCAATTTTAGTCGTATTAAATTAAAGTTTTCGCTCTTTTTATAAAACGTTTTGATTAAAAAAAAATATATAACTTAAAATTCAGGACAACCCAGCAGTATTTATCAGCTGGAAAACAGCACATATTTCCTACTGAATATTCAGTAGAGGTGTAGTTCTAATATCTGAACTTTCCCTTTCGTTTTTATATAGAGGTGGCGTCGAAAATCAACTACCTAAAAACTGCCGAACGAGAAGGGAGAGTTTCTGTAGGAAAAAATGCCTGAATACGCAGGGAGAACTTCCATAGCATGTATTTCAGTACACCTGATGTCTTCACTGCGTGTTCAGTTATTTTTTCAGCAATGAATTTTGAACTTACTTTCAGGCTATTTTTCATAATGAATATTCTATTGAATATGCACCTCCTTACCTCAAATACTGCTGGGAAGTTTCATTTGGATATCTTATCCAGTTCCCGAGTTATTGACCAAAATGTGGGATAAATGTGACCAAAAATGTGTTTTTTTACCATAACGCCCGCGTCACACAAAAACGACTGCATAGGAATGAATGAAACTTTCAATAATCATTTTCTGGATGAAAAAATGAGAGCTATTGGAAAAGGGGCGTGGCACATACAAACTTAATCTTTCATGCTGAATACCTCTGGAAGTATTTTCCGTAGGATATCAAAACTTGGAGGGATAGGGATAGGGAGATATCTCCGAAACCAATCGAGATATTGAATTTAATAGAATTACTTATTGCAGCACTCATCAGCACCTTTTATTTGATACCCATATTGTACTATTGGAGGATGGCTCCGTGTGTAGAAGTCCACGTAAGTGGGGAAAGCTTCTGACTGCCATCCACCTGGGGGTGGCCAGAGCGATTCTTTTGCATGCGGAGCAAGCAGCTCACGACTTCCGCGCAGTGTCCTCTGGATAGCCACCGAACACCCGTTTGGTGGTGAACTAAAGTGAGAAGGCGACAACTCGACAAGGCCACTCCGACATATTCGGTTTAAGGGCTTGTTGAGGGGAATAACTGCAGCGTCTGTTCACCAGAAGGTGCGGCTGCGAGCGGGCGTCTGTCTTGGAGCAAGCGGCTCGCTATATAAACGTGTAACAATATACAACTCCCGCAGGGCGGGTTGTGCGTCGGGCTTGGGACCCACCACGTAAAAGTCCTATCCAATGAAAACAACAACAAAGCCTCGGATGAGACCACCCCTTTCTGATGACAACCACGGCAAACGTTTAAAGGACTATGATTTGAGGGTAAGCACCTGGAACGTCCGGACCCTTAATTGGGAAGGTGCCTCTGCCCAGCTGGTTGATGTCCTCGAAAGAGTGAAAGCTGACATCACCGCCATACAAGAGATGCGGTGGAAGGGGCAAGGCAAGAAGAAATGTGGGGGTTGCGCTATATATTACAGTGGCCATGCAGAGGAGCGTATATTTGGTGTTGGTTTTGTGGTGGGAAAGAGACTCAGCCGCCGAGTACTGTCGTTCACGCCAGTGAACGAGCGTCTAGCCACCATCCGCATCAAAGCGAGATTTTTCAACATATCTCTCATCTGCGCCCACGCCCCGACGGAAGAGAAGGACGATGCGATCAAAGACACTTTCTATGAGCAGTTAGAGCATGCTTACGACCGCTGCCCCCGTCACGACATTAAGATTGTGCTTGGCGATTTTAATGCCAGGATGGTTAAGGAAGGTATCTTTGGCAGCACAGTCGGAATATTCAGTCTCCACGACGTAACCAGTCCCAATGGGACGAGGCTGATCGGCTTCGCCGGGTCACGAAACATGGTCATTAGCAGTACCAGATTCCAGCACAAAAAAATACACCAAGCCACATGGCTGTCTCCTGATCGAAAAACGCGAAATCAAATTGATCACGAATCTATAGGATACAAGCGAGCCCACAAAAACATCTGGTACGACAAGGAATGTCGCGATGCCTCGGAAAGAAAGAACGCCGCCTACAGGGCTACATTGTGTGCGGGCGCAACGCGAAGCGTATGGGAGCGTTATCGAACGGCGAAGAAGGAAGAGAGGCGCCTTGTACGACCCGAATCCCCAATAGCAGATGATGGTAGGCATGTTCCACCACCTGATCATGACGAAGTGCGAATAGCAGTATCTAGGCTTAAGAATAACAAGGCCCCGGTCGCTGACGGCTTGCCAGCCGAGCTATTCAAACATGGTGGCGAAGAGTTGATAAGGAGCATGCATCAACTCCTATGCAGAATATGGTCGGACGAGCGCATGCCCGACGATTGGAACTTAAGTGTGCCCAATCCACAAAAAAGGAGACTCCACAGTACGCGCCAATTATCGTGGGATAAGCCTCCTGAATATCGCATATAAGGTCTTAGCAAGTGTATTGTGCGAAAGACTGAAGCCTATCGTCAACAATCTGATTGGACCTTATCAGTGTGGCTTCAGACCTGGTAAATCTACCATCGACCAGATCTTCACAATACGACAAATACTGGAAAAAACCCATGAAAAAGGAACCGACACACACCATCTCTTTGTCGATTTTAAAGCCGCTTTTGATAGTACGAATAGGAATTGCCTGTATGCCGCAATGTCTGAATTTGGTTTCCCTGCTAAACTTATACGGCTATGCCAAATGACGTTGACTAACACCACCAGCTCCGTCAGAATTGGGAAGGACCTCTCCGAGCCGTTCGAGACCAAACGAGGTTTCAGACAAGGTGACTCTCTTTCGTGCGACTTCTTCAATTTGATGGAAAAGATAATACGAGCTGCAGAACTTAACCATACAGGAAGCATCTTATATCACAAGAGTGTGCAACTGCTGGCGTACGCCGATGACATCGACATCATTGGCACTAACACGCGCGCCGTATGTTCTGCCTTCTCCAAGCTGGATAAAGAGGCTAAGAAAATGGGTTTGGCGGTCAACGAGGACAAGACGAAGTACCTCCTGTCATCACACAAAGAAACAGCACGCCTTGGCAGCCACGTCAATGTTGATAGCTACAAATTCGAAACTGTTAAGGACTTCGTCTATCTGGGAACCAGCATTAACACCAAGAATGATGTCAGCACGGAGATCTAACGAAGAATCACGCTTGCCAATAAATGCTACTTCGGACTAAGTAGGCAACTGAAAAGTAAAGTCCTCTCTCGACAAACAAAAATCACACTCTACAGGACGCTCATCGTTCCAGTCTTCATGTACGGCGCAGAAGCATGGACAATTTCAAAATCAGATGAGATGGCACTTGGAGTATTCGAGAGAAAAGTTCTTCGTAAGATTTATGGACCTTTGCGCGTTGGCGTGGGCGAGTATCGACGGAGATTTAACGATGAGCTGTACGAGCTTTACACAGACATCGACATTGTTCAGCGAATAAAGATCCAGCGGCTGCGTTGGGCGGGTCATGTCGTGAGAATGGACGAAGGCGCTGCGGCCAAGAAAGCATTTCTATCGAAACCTGCTGAACGCAAAAGAAAAGGGAGACCTCCACTGCGTTGGGAAAATCAGGTGGACAGCGATGCTGCCTCCCTAGGTGTTCCCAAGTGGCGCCATGCTGCACGAAACAGAAGCAATTGGCGCGCTCTGTTGGACTCGGCCAGAATCGTCTAGACGGTTATGCGCCAATCAAGAAGAATAATTGTACTAACACATTTTGGATCACCCTTGGTCCACATATTGGTCGATAACTCCAAAACTGGTTAAGCTATAGAAATAAGGGATATCTTAAATCTTAAAGTAGACGTCTATAATAATAATAATAATACAATGGCGCTATTATAAGTCTGACTAGTTTTATACAATTCCATCATTCCAATTTTTAGTGACCCGCGCACAAGCATAAGGACAGACAGACAGTCAGACCGACAGAAATTTTAAAAACAGTTCATTTGGATTCCTCTGGCTCCTTTTTTGTGTTTCTGTATATCTGCAATGTACAGAGATCAACGGTTACAATTTTATTATATGTAGAGATACTCAGTTTTCGCACGTGTAACGTTAGCAGTGCTTTGTGTAACGTAGGCAGTGCCTTATTTTATGTTAAATTATGTTAAAAAATCCTAAAGATTTTGGTAAAGCGGTATGCCATGACCTTGTGACATCCTTGCTATATAACGTGAAGTAAAATTGGGATGATTGTCTCAGCAAGTTCGCAGAAATTAAACCAAACATGATCTGTATCTTGATCTCACTTCCAAATGATATAACGTTAGCAGTGCGTTTCACGCGCTTATAACTTTTACGGTATGGTAGCTATCAGACAAATTTTACTCTTAAAATGAAGGTATAGGTCTACCTGATAGCATAAGTAGCAGAACCTTGGACGTTTCTAACATTTTTGTTATTATTTCGTATAAACTAAATAAAAACTCCATGCGAATGTAACGTTAGCAGCCAGAAAATTGACCAATACACAATTTGAACTTTGATTGTTGCTTATACGCCCTGTACATCCTGTCGACACGAATTCACATCTGTATGTGTGTAATATATCTACCCTGTAGGGAAAATCTCTAGTTCCAAACTAGTTCGCTTCTAGTGCATTTTTCGCATCCACTGGTGTGAGCTAAATCTCTTTTGCATGTTATCAACTGGCGAATTTAACACGGTGATGTCCTAGGCGGTGTCAATTGTCACCCTCGATCAGCGTTGCCGTTTTGCTTAAAATTAAGCAAAATTGCTAAATTTTTTCGTGCGTGTTAAAATGTTAAATTTTTTCTCGTTTTGTTAAACTTTTTCAGGATGAAAATGTATTTGCTTCAAAATTTGGAAGCTCATTCAGTTTCCTAATTCTATCAATAGAAAAAGTACTGTCTGATTGCATAAAATCCTGTTGACACTCATTCACAGCTATGCAATGTGAGTTGACACAGTTTGGGGGTGAAAACAGAATCAAATCGTAGTGACATGACGTTACGACAGCGAAAATCCTTGACGTAAACATATTGCTTCAAAGCCAGCGACTGAAACATTTTAAAATAATAAAATTAAATAGTTAAATTTATTAATTTAATGCTTTAGACCAGGCCTGCTCAACGCTCTCGTATTGAAAGTACAAAACTTAATACATCTACAAATTTTTTATATGCACTGAACAATTTTTTGCTCATTTAAATTTTTTTATGAATCCCAATAAAATATTATTTTAGAATTTATTGTCAAATGGTAGTATCACATACATCATAGATGCTCATAACAATAAATTATTATAAACAAAATTTAAATGAGCAAAAATTTTCTCAGTGCATATAAAAAATTTGTAGATGTTTTGTATTTTGTACTTTAAATACGATAGCGTTGCGCAGGCCTGCTTTAGACTCTTTTTTGGTCACCAAAATTAGAAATCGGTCAGTTGACGACAACGTAATTTTGTCGTTGGCGACGTCGCGCCGCATAATCTTTAAAATAATTGATTTCATAAGAAACTGTGTCGTTTCGGTTCTGTTCTCACCCTTAGAGTTCAGCTTTGTACATAAGTACATACATACATATGTATGTCTTTGAAGCGAAAAACAAAGTTGTAATCTCTAGTTGAAAAACCCCGATTTAAAAAATTTTGAATTGTGTCATTTTATGATTTAAGGTGCAATATATATCCTCATTTGGAAAAAAAAAATATGTTAAACTTTTTCGAGAATTGTTAAACTTTTTGTTGGATTTTGTTAAAAAAAAATTTCTGTCGTGGCAACACTGCCCTCGATAGTTCTGAATTAGTACTAAATTCTACAGTTTGCACTATTTCGTTTGTTGATTTTGGTAGTTCTGAACTACATACATAGATAAAAATTCTTACAAATTCCACAGTTTTGTGTCTGCCTTTTAAGAGCAGCATCTGACACGCTTAAAGCAAGTGGCGCGATGGAAGAGTGGTCAATCGAGGGGCGCGGGTTCGAATCCTGTCTGTGTCGAGGTGGATGATAATTTTCTTTTTTTAACTAATATTTTTTTTATTTATTTATTTAATAAAAATTTACAAAAATATTTAAAAAAGTAATAAAATAAAAAAAATTAAAATAAGTCTGATGGATCGGAAAAGCATAATTAGGGGAACATTTCATTTCATAAGATGTAAACAGAAAACTCTTTAGAGCAAACAGAAAACTCTATCAGGGATTGCAAATAATTGTTATTTTTTTAAATTTTGACTAAAAAATCATACTGAAGGAGAAATGCTAAAAGCAAAAGAAGTACACAGATGTAATCACCGTAACGCAGACTACCTCTAGATGCATTAAATTTTATTTTTTCGATTATTATAAAAAAATTGATTTTTAATCATTATTTTCTGAGTTTTATTTTTCGCTCAGCAAATATGTTTTTTTCTGAGTTTTATTTTTCGATCAGAAAATAAAAGTTATTTTTTGAGTTTTATTTTTCCCTCAGAGAATAAAAGTTTTTTTCTGAGTTTTATTTTTCGATCAGTAAATAAATGTAATTTTTTGAGTTTTATTTTTCCCTCAGAAAATAAAAGTTATTTTTTGAATTTTATATTTCCCTCAGAAAATAAGCCAAAATTAAATTGTAAAACTTTTATTCTCTGAGCAGAAAAATAAAACTCAGAAAATAACTTTTATTTTCTGATCGAAAAATAAAACTCATAAAATAACTTTTATTTTCTGAGGGAAAAATAAAAATCAAAAAATTATTTTTATATTCTGATCAAAAAATAAAACTCAAGAAAAAACTTTTATTTTCTGAGCAAAAAATAAAACTCAGAAAATAATCGTTAAAAATCAACTTTCTGGATATCACTCATAACCGTTACGGTCCCTGCTCTTTAAATAAAACGCTTTACTAAACATCTGAGAATTGCAGAAATATAAAAAGCCGAGGGCAATTGAACGAACGAAAAATTTTCATGGAATTTTTGTCACCTCGAAATTGCATACAAATCAAAGTGTGTCTTATAATGGTCACTCAATTCACTCCTTCTGAACTGGTGGCGGTCTAACTACAATGGATCTAGTTCATTTTTGACACGTTTTCATAGTTCGGAACTAGAAATTTTGCTAGTTATTGAGTTCCCTGCAGGGTACGTACACATGTGTTTATATACATAAATATGAAATCTCTATGCAGCACGAAAAAACATGCATACATAAGTAAATATGTGCATGTGTTTTCGTTATATTTGTTGTGCGTTTAAACTTTTTTATTTGCTTCCGTGTGAGCAGACGAAATTCGCTTCCACCGAATTGATTTTCTACTTGTACAACATACATACATACATATGTACATAGTTCTATCACAGCTGATTAGGATAAAATTTAGTGAGTAATATTTATGAAAATTGAAAAAATACAAAATAAGGAATGCGAATGGAAAAATGAAAACTTTTTGTGTGTGAGAAGCGACTTGAAATTTATATGTAAACAAAAAAGGTGAAAATTGCGCGCAACGGAAATTCCTTTTACGTGTCTAAAGTACAATGCGAAACACTTAAATAAAAAATAACATATATAGGTGATTCAAAAAGTGTCATAAAGTCATATGTCATATTAAAAGATTGTACGGAAATAGTTATAAAATACTTTTTCGAAGCCCTGTGAAGAAGTAAACAAAAACAGCTGATCAAATACGACGACCCAAAAACATATCGTGTAGAGTTGTATTTATTTAGTACACATATAGCCTAGAATGCAACAACAAAATATTATGACTTATGACGATATGACGCAATATGACAGGTTGTGAATCCCCTAATAGTATATTTTACTTTCTATGCTGCACAACTTACAATGTGGGCATGAGTGCATGTTGGTGGAGCAAATATGCATACATACCCAATAAACACAACGGATTCGCCTCGAATTCGAGACGAATTCGCTTCTCTGATTATATTATCGCGGCGATAGTTCGCGACGATAGATCGGCGAATCCGAATTCCCAGGCGAGTCACCCCTCATTAGCGATTCGCGCATTTTTATATTCTCGGATCGTTGGCGATTCGAGATTTATTCCCATTGGTGAATACATTCTAGAAAATCTTCTTCTGCGAATCCACCTCGAATTCGCCACGATATCATCTGAGCTTTTCAATCTCTTGAGTAGAGTTTTAAATGGTAAATTAAAGCCCAACAGGGAATTTCTTCGTGTAAAGCAAGATTTAATAAAATTAATAAATGGTATTGCGATAATTGATTTTTCTCGAGTCCATCTCGAACTCGATACGAGTCCGAAAAATTACATTCACCTCCGCGAATTCTCGAATTCGCCACGATATCATCCTCGCTTTTGTGTTTATTGGGTATATAGAGTTTAAAAAAATATAATGGAAAATAAACTACTAAAAAGGGAAACACAACTGTGCTCAGGGGTAGCGTTATGCAATTCGATATCGAGCAAAGAATGTATTTCGAAGTGTTGTTGTTGGCCTGATTCAGAAAACACGGTTATGTTAAAGCACCAATGATAATATTTTTTATTATATTAGTATCTTTGTGTAATTTTTTGTTGTGAATGTTAAAATCAACTGACAACAACCAGCTTTCGTTGGGGCCTTTCCGATATCGCTTAGTTTAGGGACCACACAATGCCGGCTAATAGCTAAAAGAAAACAGGTAAACTACTTGACAATTGTAAAATAAATGGTGCATACATATGTACATATATATGTATGTACATATGTATGTATATCTACAATTTAATGTGTTGATGCCGAAAATTACGAATTTACTTACATGCGCAGCTACTACAACTTCAAAGTACCTACTTAATCTATGGTAAAACACTTAACTGATTCCGCTTTTACTTTAACACGCATACTCATAAGTACTTACATACAGTACATGTACATATATGTATGTACATTAAGAATATGTGCATACATCAGTGGCGCACATAGAAAAAAATTTTGGGGGGGTTTTCAATATCCAACGGAAAATTAAAAAAAAATACTTAAAACTCGTCCAGACAATTTTTACTTAAATTTATGTTTGGGGAGTGGACCTACGTATGCACACATTAACTAAAGGCACCTTTTAAGTCTCAATTCATTTCATTTTATCTGTATTTAAACTAAAACTAACAAGTAAGGAAGCCTAAGTTCGAGTGGAATCGAACATTAGATATTCAGCTGTATTCTTTCATTGTTTGTTTGTATTTCCATCAAATACATACACGGTGTAATTTATATATATCGAGTGCTGCATAAAGTGGGCGTAGCCACGCCCATTTTCAACATTTTTATCAGTCATTCAACTAAGCATATGAATATTATTCTTTGTGCAAAATTTCATTCCTTTATGATTTCTAGTTGCAAAGATGTCACGTTACAAATTTCCAAAGGGTGTTCCAGAAATATCTTTGCTAAAAAGTAGGCGTGGTCATAAACCGACTTCACAAAATTTTTGAGCATGTATTACCACAAGTTATTAAAGTGTACAAACTGATTTTCGTCATAACATCTTAATTATTTGTAGAGTTATGGGTTCCGAAATCTCGTAGATTCCTTAGTATAAAAAGAGGCGGTGCCACGCCCATTTTGCAAACTTTTTCTATTTTTTGTTTCCCGTCTATTGTGGAACTTATGCCATTTCAGTGATATATCTTTATATTTGACAGAGATATCGCTTAAAATATTTTTATTATGCCCCTTAATAGTTCCCATATATAAATTTGGGCGTGGTCGTCAATCGATTTTGGAAATTTTTCGTCCAAACATTTTCCTAAGTAAGTAAATTACGCGTACCAAATTTCGTCGATATATCTGCTACGGTTTCTGAGTTATGACCTATAAAACTTTCAATGTTTGCCCCTTAATAAGTGCGTGTGGCACCGCCCATTTTCCAAAATTTCACCATATTTCTTCATAAGGGCCTGAGCTGAATACGTAGGTTAAATTTTGTCACTCCAGCTCTATTAGTGACTGAGATACAAAATATCCGATTTTTACTATATGTGGAAAGTGGGCGTGGTCATGGTCCGATTTCGCCGATTTTCAATACCAACCGTCCCAGTCTCGATACCAACTTGTATTCCAAATTTCATTATGTGATTAAAACTATAATACTCTGTGTACTAGTACAGCTGAGTATAACAAACCTTAGCTAATATCCACAGCATACTTTTAGGGAAATGTCTCCACACTGCTTGTTTATAAACATAATCAGTAGTTGTTGACAAACATTGGCAATGTAAATCCACGAATATTCATAGATTTTACAACATGCATTTACACAAATATTTGTGCATGTACCATCTTTTATAAAATTATTTTTTGTATGGTGTTGTCAAATTTGGGGGGTGAGGGGTTTACCCCCAAACCCGCCCCCCCCCCCTTGAGTGCGCCAATGGCATACATACATATACAAACTTAAATCTTTGCACCTAGAGGATTTAAAAAAATTCACTACTTTTCACTAGAACGAGTTAATACTTCTTTGTTTGTTAAGTGTATTAAGTACTTTGTGCTTCTTACTTAAGTATAAGCAAGTGTAAAAGTATTCGCAAAGAACGAAATAAATAAAAAAGTAAGCAAAGACGAAAATCAGTGTGATGCTTGTTGCGCGCTTACATACTAAGTCGATTATAATGAAATTGTTGGAAAACTTTGATTACGTGTTGCGCTGAATTAAGTTGTTCACATGCAAGTCAATTGAGTTTTACTTCTCAATACAATAAATTAAATATTTAAGTAAGAGTAAGGCAGCTAAAATTGGTATTCTCAACATGTTGAGAATATTTCGTCGTACCATACGAAAACTAATATCATATATTTTGTGGCTGACGAAAAGTAACATGTTCGACTTTTGGCTGACGAAAACTATCAATTCCGTTTAAACAACAACAATTTTAATGTAAAAACAGTATATAATTGCTGATACTTTTCGTAAGCCAAAAGTCGATTTTGTTATTTTTCGTCGGCCAAAAGTCGAACTTGTTACTTTTCGTTCAGAATTTTTTTATTGATAGCTTTCGCCAGAAATTTTAAATATGTTAGTTTTCGTATGGTACGACGATTTAATTTGTTTGAAATAAAAAAAATATTTTATATACATATCGTCGGCCTCCTGCCAGAAACACGAATGTGAAAATTTTTTTAAGTACGATGTCTGCTCTTTATCGGGTGTATATTGATGTAATAGCAGTTAATATTTGTATATATACTTGTGTACATACATGTACATATTATGTGTGTATGTTTACACAATAATTTGTACAAATATTAATTGTTATTATATCAATATATACCCGATAAAGAGCAGACATCGCACTTAAAGTAATTTTCACATTCGTGTTTCTGGCTGAAGACCGACGATATGAATGTATGTAAATAGGCTGCTTGGTTTAGTTTTATTATTAAAGGATTTGCTATAAGCTGACTGCTGGCTTGATAATGTCAATTATAATAAAAAAAAAAAATATATATATATATATACATATATTTATGTAATAGATAGAGCTCAGAAAAACAGGTGAAATCAAGCGCCTAAAAGATGCTACATTCTGTAAATTTTGTTTGTTTTCAGTGGCGGGATTATAATTTAAATATAAAGGGGTGACATATTGGTATGGTGGGTGAAGATTTTATTAGAAAAGTTCTTAATCATGTTACACAAATTTGCAGTTTGAATAAACATACAGTGATGTGTGATGAAATAAAGTCAAAGACGGATTTAGTTTCTTTGAAATTTTTGCTGAAAAAAAGTATGAAGAACACTCGTACGTCTTGCGTTTAGAAAAAAAAAAAACAAAATTTATTTCAATTTTTTTTTGTACATCGCCAAGCTTTTTGAAATCAAAACAAAACTAGCTGTATTGAAAATAAAATTTGGGAAAAGTAAGTAAATTATGGCATAGTTAATGTTCCAATAAATCATAAACAAAAATGCAAACCCGTTTTTACCACGAGAGAAATTTGCATTTTTACAGATATGGAATTATGCCGAGTATCCAATTGGAAAAATGTAAACACTGAAATGGTCATAAGAAAAGATAGGAAAGTTCAAATCAAGTTTTTTTTTTTACCTAAAATATGGAAATGTTTAAAGTCACACCACTATAAATTAAAAAGCTGTATTATGTATTCCATTTGCTAATATGCACTTGCCTCATTTTCATTTAAAATATATTTGGTTTGAAACTGTAATTGTTTTTTCTTCACGTGCGAAGATTTTGTCTCAAATTTAAGCGAGTCACTACAAATTTTAAATTTTTTGCTTTAATCTTTATAATTATATATTTATTTAGTATTAATTTATTATACTTTATGTATTATTATTCTTTATTATTATATTTATTTATTGTACACTGAAAAAACAACTTACTCAGATTATGGAGAAGTGGGAATGATTCGGCGCTAAAGACATATTTCCATATTTTGATGTACGATTTTCTTCAAATCAAGGAATAAAACCACGTTTTAAAGAAAATTGTACATCAAAATATAGAAATATGTCTTTAGCTCCGAATCATTCCCATTTTTCCATAATCTGAATAATTTTTTTTTTTGAGTGTAGCTTTCTTTGCAATTTTTCACGTGCAACCCATAAAAACCTTAATAATTTATTTTTCTGATTTATTTTTCTGGCATCCTAGTAAGCAAAAAATACAATTGCATTCACGGGGGGCTTAGACCTGAACGAACGCCACCCTTAAACTTGCCACTGGATGTGTTCACAAACATTACGTAGCATAATTTAAGGCGTTTGATTTTCACCTATTATCCGAGCTCTAGTAATAGAACAGCCAAAATCCACAAAGCCTGTATTAATGTAATTATAGAGAATTTGTGCATGTAAATATTATTCTAGTCTAATATTTCATGCTACTTAATTAGCTTAATTACCACAAGAATCTATTACGCAAACAAATACTTATGCCATTCCTTTGTTGCATAACTTTATTAACGATTTTACACATTTCTGCTGAAATTCGCGGAATATTTATGAATTATTTAAAATATATGTATGCAAAATACAATTATTTGGAGCAATTACTTCTGTCCTGCAGTCTATTTGCTATAACACTCCACCCTCTTCCTAAATAAATTATGAAATTTCAAGGCATTAGTCACGCCTAAAATATGCTACATCTCTTTATCTGTGTTTGCTCAAAACTAGAGGTGGAAAGCTATCGATAGTGCGACCATCGACAGTTTTAAAAAAAACTGTTGATAGTCTTCGATAGTCTTCCAAAAAATAAACCATCGGTATAACTATGGCCGAAAATTTGAAAAATTCAAGAAAACATAAATATCTCAATCTTTTACATTCAGTCCAGTATATTTTCGTACACGGAAGTGAAAGGTTGAAGTCGAAACAAAAAAATCTTCAAATCCTTCTATAATGTCGTGTTGATTATTTTGTAGATAGACGAGTACAAAACGGTGCAGTGAAATAACGCCCGTGGAATTAACACCCGCGGGCGTTTTTTCCTTTCTTGAAAAAGAAATAGCGCCTGCGAATAAAACGAAATTAAACCCGTGGGTTTTATTTCCATTCAGAAAGGGAAAGAACGCCCGCGCGCCCTATTCGGCGATGTGGGCTTTATTTCTCTTTCGAAAGGGCAATTAACCCCGCAGACGGGGGGTTTTTTTTTTTAAATATGGTGTATTAGTATTGGAAAAAGCGCCGCAGGCGAATCAAATGAGTAATCCCGAAAATAAGACATGTGACACAGAAGACATTGATGTATCCAAAATGGATTGTTCTGACTATGAAGAAACGGCGGACATTTTTTGCGAGAGTCAAAGCATGTTGTTGTGTGTTATTTGTTTTACCAAGCCACGCGATGTTCTCATAAGCCCATGCAATCACTTTAAATTGTGTGCGGATTGCTTTGGAGAGCACAGTAAGGCTGCAATCGGAAATGGCAATAGAAATACTTTGTGCCCTGTTTGTCGTCAAATTGTTGAAAACTCTATATGAGTATTTGTTTAGATTGTGGTCTGAACGTGCCAATATGTATGTAATGAAGTTTTGTTTATTTTGATTGCGTATTTAAATATTTACTCACTTAGAGACCTTGAAAATTGTTACTAATAAATGATTATAGAAATTTACTGAAGCTTTGTTTATTTTGATTGAGTATTTGAATATTTAGAAGGGGATTTAAAAAAAAATGAAAGATTCGAAAAAAAAAATTTTTCCCCTGCGGCGCTTTTTCCAATAATAATACACCATATTTAAACAAAAACGAAAAATTGGAATTAAGAATCGCGCGATTTTTTATTCCAATTTTTCGTCTGCGGCGCTTTTTCCAATAATAATACACCATATTTAAAAAAAAAACGAAAAATTGGAATTAAAAATCGCGCAATTTTTTATTCCAATTTTCCGCCTGCGGCGCTTTTTCCAATAACAATACACCATATTTAAAAAAAGCCCGTCTGCGGGATAATTGCCCTTCCGAAAGAGAAATAAAGCCCGTGGATCAAACGAAATAACGCCCGCGGGAATTATTTCTTTTTCAAGAAAGGAAAAAACACCCGCGGGTGTTATTTCCTTTTTTTTTTGGGAAATAACGCCCGCGGGCGTTAATTCCACGGGCGTTATTTCACTGCACCGTACAAAACCTTAAAGCCCGTCTCCACATAACTTGTTTCACCAACAAAACATCTCGCTAAATAACCCGTCTCCACGTGGCTGATCGTGATTCAGTTTAGCATTTCTTTTCTTTATTCTTCTTAAATGTTTGTATGTTTGCTTATTTTTGCGTTTTTGTTTTGGCCTGTGTGAGATTTCGATAGATTTTCGATACAAAATTAGAGAAGGCATCGATATCATCGCGTTTGGCAAGAGGATTGAGAACGAAACTAGTGTTTCAATCTTCACTCGCTCTCAGAAATTTGTACGGAAATTGGCGAGTTTCGGCACTCGTTTTGAGGTTGAAACAAGATTGAGAGAGCGAGTGCAGAAAAAAAGAGTTTGTGGTTTGGAGACATGATATTAACAGAATCTGAAATAGTAATGTGCACTATGGAGATGTAAAATTTTTAGTTTTGAAAAAGCCATCGACGGTCTTCGATAGTGTTCAAAAACATAAAATATCGATAATATCGATAGTGCCATCGATAGTTTCCCACCTCTACTCAAAACCATGGACAACCTACAAAACAAAGAAGTTCGCCATCACCCTGACATTTTAGACATTTGATATATGTATTTAATGCATATTAAGCAAATATTTAACTTCTATTAACAAACAATTTAAATAGCAAAATGTTGAAAAGCAGTTAATAAAACCAGTTAGCTTTCTTTGTTTACGTTTGCAATTAATTAAAATTTGACTGCGTTAAATGGATAAACAGATGGGTGTGCTTATTCTATGTACATTTGTAGGTATGTACATACATATATTCAAAGCCATGCCCATATTTGTATGTATGTATGTATTTATGCAAATATTTAGCTTTCAACTTGTCTTTAGCATATCTAATTGACGCCTAAATGACACAAATCAAATTAATAGTTGCCAAATTAAAATGAAACAAAAAATGGATTTTGATGATAAAGAAAATGCTGGCGAACGAAAGAGGCAAAATAACTTGGCAAATATGGCGGTGGTGGTAACTTGATTGCTACATTGACTGATGGTGATATATATTATGGTATTAATGGCTAATGATACATAGTATACACTGTTATAAATATTGGAATATTTTTTAAACTTTGATTTGGTTTGAAAGAAATTTAAAACTTTTTTGGGTTAAATTGTGAACTTTCGAAAGTTTAAAAATTTCTTATTCCTTTTTGGTTTAAAATTCAAACTTACAAAAGTTCAAATATTTCAAAGTATTTTTTGCAATAAATTTCATACTTTTTTGGTTTAAATCTTACACTTTTTCTCATTTAAACTTTTAAGGTTGAAATTTTAAACTTTCATTGGTCGTAAAATTTTTGTTTCAACAAAAAAATTTTAATTTTTTATTTGAAATTCCAACTTGCTTTTTCGAGAAATGAACAATATAAAAAGCTCATTTATAGTTATTAGACAATTTGAATGAATGAATGGAGAAACAAACAAACACAAAATAATTATTGAAACAGATAAAATGAAGAAGGAAGAAAAGGAGAAGAAGAGGATAGGAAAAAGACACAATGTGGAAAAGGATTAAGGGAATGTTGGGAGGAGAACAATATGGGAGAAAAGTAGAAAAAAGGATAGGAAAGAAGATACAATAGGGAAAAGCAAGAAGAGGATTTGGGAGCAGACATTTTTTTTAATTTAAACCAAAAAAGGTTTAAATTTTAAACTTTTGAGTCTTAAAATAAATTTTAATTTGGAATAAAATCTAAACCCTAAAAGTTTACAAATCTTTTAAACATTTCGAAGTTTAAATTTTAATAATTTTTCGGTTGTGTCCTATATATCGACCAAAAAAGTTTAAAATTTATACCAAAATTTATTTGAGTGTAATACATATGTTATTTTACTGTAAGTGAGAAGGAATGTTGGAATATATTGGTAAGGAATTTGACAGAATGGAATTAAAAGGAAAGGGATGGAACGGATATTAAATCGGCAGAGTGTAACAAAGTCACACGCAGAGCTGTTATTTAGCTGACTCGACTGTAAACATGACAAGCACGCGTAAACCGACAAAATTATTTATGCGTACAAAGCCTTTGTTATTTGATGTATTGTGGAACGATCCTCCGTCATCCCTTGTCAAGTTTGGTTTGGAGACAAACCGGTTTCGGCTAATATACGCCATCTTCAGTGTCTTTTTTCGTTCTGAGTTATTTTGTGTAAGTTCGATAGTACTTATAGTAACTAACTTCCAGCGTTTGGTCACGTACTCCGTGTTCGTGTGATGTGCTCGTGCACTCGTGCGTTCGGGCGACGTGCATGCGTGTGTGCGTGCGAGTCTGTGCGTTTAGGTAGGTATATAAATCTATTTTTGTATCCTCATTAAACAGGCAGGTAAAAGTCCGTTATTGTCCTCTTGTGTGTTGTTTTGTTTATGTCGGTTTTAGGTTTTCTGTCCTCTTTTCGGTATAATAGCTTAAGCGATTCAAATAATGTATCTGATGCGGTGTTTATTTGTTCATTTATTATTTTACCTACGAATGTCTTCTGTTTGTATATCTCCATATTTTCTAATACGTTAAGTCGTTTTCCCTTATGTTGTATGTGGAGAATTTTAGCTGTTTTTCCTATTTTCATGGGTGTACATTTGTTTTCTGCCATGTGGTTGGCGAAATTTGATTCCACTGTCGTTGATGATTTCCTTATTTTCTTATTGTAATCTCTTACGTGTTCTCGATATCTCGTCTTGATTTGGCGTCCTGTTTGTCCTATATAGCTATTTTGGCATTCGCAAGTCAATTTGTATACGCCTTGTTTGTCAAAGGGGTCTTCCTTGTTAATGTTGTTTCGTAGAAGTTTTTCCATGCTGTTCCTCGTTTTAAATGCTGCATTAATGTTATATTTTTGGAAAACTTTAGCCAACTTGTAAGATGTTGCTCCGGTATATGATAAGACTGCCCATTTCTTCTCTACCGATTTCCTTGAGGTTATGTTTTTCTGCATTTTATTCACCAAACTTTTTTGATATCCGTTGCTCTCCGCGATTGTGTATATTGTGCTGAGTTCCTTGTTGTAAGCTTCCTTTTCTAACGGGGTCCGTTCAAGTCGTGTTAATAAATGTCTGAAAGCGGCATTCTTGTGTTGTTGAGGATGGCTAGATTTATTGTGTATTACTGTATCCGTTGCTGTGGGTTTTCTGTATATTTCGTAAGTAAATTTGTTAGTCTCTTTGTTTATTTTAATTGTGTGTGTTATTTCCTTATCACATCAATCAAGAAGAAAATTTCAACGGTACTGGGTACCGGCACAAACATTTGCAATTGTCAGCAAGTCGGCAGCATAAATATTTAAGGAATTTCAGCAGGCAGTAGGAATACTCGGCAAACGCCTGCTTAAGAAAAAAAAAAACTTAATTAAACATCCGTCTGGTATGAAAATGGAAAAGGCAATAGGCTAAATAAACAGCTCAGGAAATTGAGTTTCATAAATAAATGCCGAAAGAAGTTTTCGTTTACAGTTAAAAACGCTAAAAATATATTTACATAATATGTACATATGTATGTATGAAGAAAATACATACATATGTACACTAAGAAACATACATTGTGGTCGCTGTGGTGCAGTGGGTAGAGTGCTCGCCTGCTATGCCAGAGGTCTCGGATTCAAACCACGGTCCGAGCCAAACAAATTTTTCTAATTAGTAAAAATCCAATTATTGGATTTTTTAAGAGCAGCGGTCACCTTTCGGCAGTGGGCGGCATACCCTCCGAGAGTATTTCTGCCATGAAAAAGCTTCTCACAAAAAATGCATTCGCCGTTCGGAGCCGGCATAAAACTGTAGGTCCACCCAATTAGTAGGAAAAACAAAAAGGAGTACACATCGAATTGGGAGAGAAGCTCGGCCATAAAACTCGTCAGAGTTATAATAGCGCCATTGTATTATATTATTAAGAAACATATAGCTTAATAATGACAGGATTATATAATAATTGCAGCTGTAACTAAAATATTTATATCATAATAACAAATGCTCCATTACTGTATGCGAACAGACTAAGCTATGCAAAGGCGCAGATTTATGTATGTACATTAGGGTGGGGCGATTTGTATGGAGGGAAATTAATCGATACCGCGCTATCGAAATTTGGATTCCTCTCATTTTTCTGAGTAGAAAACTCCTCCACGACATTTGTCTAAAATTAATTTTGATGTTCCGGAATTTGGTTTTTATGAACCAAGACGAATTTTTGAAAATAAAAATTGGGCAAAAATCGACAAAAAAATATCCAGGCCAATATGCACATCGAATTGAAGCAGAATTTTGTGCTGAATCCAGATATGAAATCCGAATTAAAATCGGATGTTCCGTTTTCGAGATATAGCCTGATTTCCGGTTATGGTGGCTGAATGCCCAAAATTGCATATTTTCGCTTTTATCTCTTGTTGTGTACAATACATCTTAATTTTTTTTGCAAACTTCTTAAAGATAAGTCAATTCAATATATGAACAGTATTTTAAAATATTAATTTATCTTGCGGTATAGGAAAACTAGAATGCACTCTTTTTTCCTTGCCCAAAATCGCGGTATGGGTTCTCTATGTTATAGTCATTTGATACCGATGATTTTCGCCGTCAGCGCTTTGTGTACAATAAATGCTCTAAATACAAAATTTCAGAATTCTAGCTGCAAAAATTGAAGATTTATAACCCAAAACGCAGACGTATGCTGTTTGCGACTTGTTTTTTTACTTTCCTCAACTCTAACAAAAACTCAAGGTTACTCATACGCCATAGCGTACTATTGGAAGCAAAAAACAAATTTCAGAAGCATAAGTCTACGTTTTAGGGAATAACTCTTAAATTTTTGCAGCTAAAATTCTGAAATTTTGGATTTGAAGAATTTATTGTACACAAAGCGCGATCGGCGAAAATCATCGGTATCAAATGACTATAACGTAGAGAACCCATACCGCGATTTTGGGCCAAGGAAAAAAGAGTGCATTATAGTTTTCCTATACCGCAAGATAAATTAATATTTTAAAATACTGTTCATATATTGAATTGACTTATCTTTAAGAAGTTTGCAAAAAAAATTAAGATGTATTGTACACAACAAGAGATAATAGCGAAAATATGCAATTTTGGGCATTCAGCCTCCATAACCGGAAATCAGGCTATATCTCGAAAACGGATCATCCGATTTTAATTCGGATTTCATATCTGGATTCAGCACAAAATTCTGCTTCTGGATATTTTTTTTTGCCGATTTTTGCCCAATTTTTATTTTCAAAAATTCGTCTTGGTTCATAAAAACCAAATTCCGGAACATCAAAATTAATTTTAGACAAATGTGGTGGAGGAGTTTTCTACTCAAAAAAATGAGAGGAATCCAAATTTCGATAGCGCGACATAGGTTAGTAAATCGCCCCACCCTATAGTTTGATTGATTTTTAAATTTCAGGTACCATATGAAAGGGCTTGAGCTGAAAATGAGTAATTTATTCAAATTTTTACCAAAAGGGTTGCCACCTGTTCAAAAATTCAGTTTTGCGCTATAGATTGTTTGACTTTTAAATTTGAGGTGTTATATGAAAGAGCTTTGTGTGAAAATAAGTAATTTATTATAATTTTTACAAAAAGGGTTGCCACCTGTTCAAAAATTCAGTTTTACGCTATAGTTTGTTTGATTTTTAAATTTGAGGTGTCATATGAAAGGGCTTTGCTTGAAAATTAGTAAATTATTATTATTTTTACAAAAAGGGTTGCCATATTTTCAAAAATTCAGTTTTACGTTATAGTCTGGTTGATTTTTAAATTTCAGATGTCATATGAAAGAAAACTAGAAAGGAAAGAGGACTGCGACAAATGGCCTTTTGGAGGTCGCTTTAAGGTTAACATATTCTAGAAAATTATTCGGCATAAAACTTCACTATGGGGCTGCTCGCACAAAATCGTTGTATAAAAAATCAAAGTCCACAGAAATTAAAAATCTATCTAACTATCTAGGTACATATATGTGTTATCTTTGAACGTACTTTAATCGATTTGAGATGTGAGACTGAGAACAAAAATTTCCATTTGATTTTAATGATCACTCTAATGTAAATACTAACAAGACCTTGCGTTAGATTATAAAATCGCAAAAGCTTATAAATCGCTTTTAAGGCCAAGTTTCATATGACATCATGTAAATCATTATTTTATATCACATCACATCAAATCACACTCACCGTGACATGATATCTCATCACATCAACTAATAAGAGAATAATGCTTCCATGCTGCATATCGCTTTTTTTGTTTTCTTTTTTTGTCTATATAAACTCATTACTTTTCCAAAACGCTTAAATGCAAACCTCATCTCTTAGTTGAGGTTTTCCTTACTTTGTTAAGAAGCAAAAAAAAAAAAGTAACAAAAACAAGTAAGGAAGCCTAAGTTCGAGTGGAATCGAACATTAGATACTCAGCTGTATGCTTTCATTGTTTGTTTGCGTTTGTTCGATATAGGGTGTATTTTATATGACACAAGTGCTGCATAAACAGGGCGCAGCCACGCCCATTTTCAAAATTTGTATCAATCATCCAAATAAGCATATAAATATTATTGTTAGTGCAAAATTGCATCCCTCTATGACTTTTAGTTACAAAGACTTCACGTTACAAATTCCAAAAGGGTGTTCCAGAAATATCTTTGTTAAAAAGTAGGCGTGGTCATAAACCGATTTCAATACATTTTTGCGTGTCTATTAACACAAGTTATAAAAGTGTATAAACCAAGTTTCGTCATAATATCTCAGTTATTTGTCGAGTAATAGGCTCGTAGATTCCTTTGTATAAAAAGAGGCGGTGCCACGCCCATTTTCCAAACTTTTTTATTTTTTGTTTCCGGTCTATTGTAGAACTCATGTCACAAAATTTCAGTGATAGATCTTTATATTTGACAGAGATATCGCTTAAAATGTTTTTATTAGGTCACTTTATAATACCCATATATAAAAGTGGGCGTGGTCGTCAACCGATTTTGGTAATCTTTCGTCCACACATTTGGCTAAGTAAATATATCACGCGTACCAAATTTCATCGATATATCTTTAACGGTTCTGAGTTATGGCTTATAAAACTTTCAATATGTGCCCCTTAATAAGTGGGCGTGGCACCGCCCATTTTCCAAAATTTTAATATTTTTTGTTTTATGTCCGTCGTTGGACTCCTGCCACAAAATTTCAGTGATAGATCTTTATATTTGACAGAGATATCGCTTAAAATGTTTTTATTAGGCCCCTTTATAGTTCCCATATATAAAAGTGGGCGTGGCCGTCCACCGATTTTGATAATTTTTCGTCAAAACATTTGTCTAAGTAAGCAAATTACGGATACCAAATTTCATCGATATATCTTCAACGGTTTCTGAGTTATGACATATAAAACTTTCAATGTTTGCCCCTTAATAAGTGGGCGTGGCACCGCCCATTTTCCAAAATTTTTGTACTTTTTGTTTTATGTCCGTAGTTGGACTCCTGCCACAAAATTTCAGTGATAGATCTTTATATTTGACAGAGATATCGCTTAAAATGTTTTTATTAGGCCCCTTTATAGTTCCCATATATAAAAGTGGGCGTGGCCGTCAACCGATTTTGATAATTTTTCGCCAAAACATTTGTACAGGTAAGCAAATTACGCATACCAAATTTCATCGATATATCTTCAACGGTTTCTGAGTTATGACATATAAAACTTTCAATGTTTGACCCTTAATAAGTGGGCGTGGCACCGCCCATTTTCCAAAGCTTCATCAAATTTCTTCATAAGGGCCTGGGCTCAATACGTGGGTAAAATTTTATCACTCTAGCTATATTAGTGGCTGAGATACCAAACTTCTGATTTTTTCTATATAGGAAAAGTGGGCGTGGTCATGGTCCGATTTCGCCCATTTTCAATACCAACCTTCCCAGTCTCGATACCAACTTGCATTTCAAATTTCATCAAAATATCTCAATTTTTACGCGAGTTATCCTGCGTACGGACGGACGGACGGACGGACGGACGGACATGGCTCAATCGATTTCTCTTTTCACCCTGATCATTTTGATATATATAAGTCTATATCTATCTCGATTATTTCATTATGTTACAATCCACCGTTATGAAATCAAAATTATAATACTCTGTGTACTAGTACAGCTGAGTATAAAAATGGAGCACCACTTGCCACAACGTCAGAGTGATGGTGCGATATACTTAGGGTGCCGACAGTCATCAACGAGTCGACTGAACGAATCGAGTACCCGTAAACATAACGAGTTGAACGAATTTCATGCCCGCATGCCAACACAAAAATCAGCTGTTTTCTATTTTGAACAGCCGTGTGAGTGTTGCCGTATTTGAAATAATGGGAAGACACCAAAATTTTGCATGAAATACCCAAACTTAGTACCGATATTTATTCTCGATTTAAATTTCTAAATATATTGTTTTCTTTCAGAAAAAAAAGACGTAGGCGAAAATTTTTAATAAAAATATGCGCGATTTTGTATTCAAAGTTTTGGTAATTATCTAGTTTAGGTGACATGGTGAAAATTGGTAAATTTTCAAGAACTGGGGTGTCAATCGACGCGTTTTGAACTTAATTTTTTAACGCAATAAAAAATTGTTAACAAAAGACGGCGGGGTAAAAACAGTTTTTTGAGTGGTGTGGTCCTGTCCCTCCTCAGGAGTCAGAGTTGCATTTCTGATGCATTTTGTAATTTTCTTGTTGAACAGTGAAAAATAAGTAAAAGAAAATACACTTTTTGGCAATAAATAAAAGAATAACCATACGCATTTTTTATTTCGTGCTTACACAAACAATTTTCTAAAAGCTGCCTTCGTCGCAATTTTGTTTACCTGTGTGGATTTTATGACGGAAAATATCAGTTGTTCACTACCCGTTGACCCGCTATCCGTTGACCCGTTCAAAAATGGTAAAAAGGGATAATTTTGAAATAAAAATTACTTTTATTTATCGTAAATTACTCTTTTCTTTTCACTGCCTAATTTCATTTTTCTCATTTATTTGAAAAATACGCTATCCGTTTGCTTTGTAGCAGGGATATGATTTCATTCAAACATTTAAATTTTTCAAATATAACATCATTTATCTTCATCATCATTTTAACTTTTTTATTTCATCCTGTGCGAATTTATGCTCCGAAAAAAGTTATAACTGGATAATCTCGATTTTAAGTTTATTTGAAACTAAAATAAACGTATTACAAATGGTTTCATGTGAACTAATAACATATACATACATAAACGACAATTATTTTCAATAAATGAGATAAACAATTATCTAATAACTCATATTTCGCTTAAGTAGACTTAAGCTGTTTTTCCTATAAAGAAAGATATATTCCATTACATTTTACACTCGCATTGATTTCGTTTAATAATACAATGAAAAATACCGTTCAAATGTTTTAGTGACTAAAAAAGTTCGTTCGGCAACACCGCGTTGAGCAAAAGCAATCAGCTGACACGTTGTTATGGGAAAAATCAAAACTCTTTTGATTTCTGCGATACGGGCGGCTATGGGCGTTTATGTCAGCGTCGGTGAGATTTCGTTTACATGCAACTCCCATAAGATAGATCGTGTCAGCTGACACGGTTATGTGCGGGCGTTGATGACTGTTGGACCCATTAATTGTTATCCGGACGCAACGGTGAAGTGAATTAGCTGGAAAAAGCTTTTGGCCGGATGTGGTTTACTGAAAATATACAAACATATCTACATATTTATCTATATTTGTATGCATGAATCCAAATGTGTATAGGTTAAGCGGTACTTGAAGGCTTAATTAGCCGGAGACAGTTAATTGGGACAATAAATGCTTTCCGCACCACAGAAGCTCAAAGGTCAACCGTAATTAAAACGTTGGTAATGCTTAATGGTCATTGGGTAAAGGTGAATAGAAGAATTGGACTACAAGCTATCGTTAAGTGCAAAATATGTACGTACATACCTACACACAGATAAATGAAATGTGACAAGTGACAAATTGGACAATGGTTTGTAAGAAAAGTGGAAAAAGGTCAATTAATTGTATTTAAGGTAATAAAGCTCTATACAATTTGCTTGCTTTCGTCATGCTGCAAATCTATATATATATAAAAATCAAGCCCATTTATTTGTCGCCGGCTTTCGCCCAAACGCGTGGAGGGATTTTATATAGGATAGATGGTTTATATGCATATTTTTTTCAAATCCGGAAGTCGGTTCCCGAGATATAGGTCAAAAGATCAAAACGTGGATCCAGCTTTCCCCAGCATATTTTTGGACGATATTGGTATCAAATGAAAGGTATTGAGCAGAGAATTTACATAGAATAGTACTCATTGTGATTCCTGGGTCGGGTCTCCAGATATGGGTCAAAACGTGGACCCGAATGACCCTCGAGTGTTTCTGAGCGATATTAGTATCAAATGAAAGGTGTTGAGCAGAGAATTTACATAGAATAGTACTCATTGTGATTCCTGGGTCGGGTCTCCAGATATGGGTCAAAACGTGGACCCGAATGACCCTCGAGTGTTTCTGAGCGATATTAGTATCAAATGAAAGGTGTTGAGCAGAGAATTTACATAGAATAGTACTCATTGTGATTCCTGGGTCGGGTCTCCAGATATGGGTCAAAACGTGACCCCGGAAAATTTCTCAGCGATATTGGTTTCAAATGAAGGGTGTTGAGCAGGGATTTTAGATAGAAATGAACTCATTACGATTCCTAGCTCGGATCCCAAGGTGTGGGTCAGCACCTGGACCCGGATAACACCGGGATATTTCTCAGGGATATTGGTACCAAATGAACGTGAACGCGGATTGCCCCGGTAAATTTCTCAACGATATTGGTGTCAACTGAAAGGCAGGGCTTTTACATAGAGATGAACTCATTATGATTCCTAGGTAAGGTCCCCAGATGTGGGTCAAAATGTTGATCCGGATGGCCCCGGATAATTTCTCAGCGATATTGTTATTTAATCACGGCGCATGGCGATTCCTAGGTGGGATCCCAAAATATGGGTCAATATGTGGACCCGGATAACACCGGGATATATCTTAGGGATATTGGTACCAAATGAAAGGTGTTGAGCGGACTCTCATGTAGAGCCGTACCCATTACGATTTATTGGTCAAGTCTCCAGATATCGTACCCATTATGGTTCCTAGGTCAAGTTCCCGGATGTGGATCAATAAGTGGACCCGGATGAGATCGGGATGCTTCTAAGCAATACTGATATAAAATGAAATGTGTTGACCGGGTCTGCTATATAGAGATATTTTCATACTGATTCTTAGTCCCGATACCCAATTATAAGTAAAAGCAAATTTTTAAGCAAAGATGGTATGAAATGAGAAGTGGAATGCAGGGTATGTTATGCTAAACCCAGTTTCCTAGGGAAAGGGGTACAGTAATCAGACTGGGAAAGGAGAGGGAGAATATAATAAAAATGGAATGAAGAGGATGGGCAGAGAGACAGTAAGACAGGGAATTATAGAAGGAATAAGAGGGAGGAATAAAAAGGAGAAAGACAGAAAAGGAGAGGTAAGAGAGAGCGATAGAGAAAGAGAAGCGTAAATGTGACGGGAAAGGCAAAAGGAAATGAAAGAAAAGATAAATGGAAAGGGAAAGAGAAAGAGAAAAGTAGAGGGAAAGGGAGTTGGAGAGTAATACGAAGAAAAATGGGATAAGAACATGAAGAGGGCAAACTTTTGAAAATATCAATTTTTTCTTTCACTTTTTTTTTAAATTAACTGACTTTTGCTGAGCTCTGCAGCCCGAGGTAATTTCGGTTTCTAGATACTTCCAACATTTTTTAAAGTGTGCGTTTTTCCCTTCAAGTACCTATAATAGGAAGTGGGCCAAAGCAAAGCTTGGCTGGGTACAGCTAGTTAGTTAATAAAAAGTAAGCAAACATTTCGTATACTCCAATGTTTCACTTACTTTGTGTTCAGTTAGGTTATCCAAAAAAATGGGCAGAATGGGTGAGTTTTTTTTAGGCAAACGCAAAATTAAACATAAACAAATTGTGTGTCAATTATTATGAGCTCCACCAACAAATTTGAGGATTTAAATATAAATTGAGCTTTAGAATTGCTTCTCCATTTCATTTTAAAACTAACCAATTTCTTATCTAAATTATTATTATTAATTAGTCTCACCGTAAACGTCTCGGCTCGTAATTGGTTTAGTGTAGCGGATGGGTATTTTAATGGAGAACTGTGAACAAGTCCGCAACACACACTGAGTTTAGATATCAATTACGGAATGAATCGAGAACTAGCTTCTTTCTCAAATCTCTAATGTTAGAGAACAACTCGAGAAACAGTGTTCTATGGAAAATTATAATTCTCGAATCGAAATTTAATATATGTAGGTGGTCTCTAATGAGAATTTGAAGAGTTTTCATTTATTCCATAGATATTGAGATTTGGCTCTTTCGCAATCAGTTTCCATTTGGAATCTTGTCTAGTTTTCTACTTTCGCTCTCGACTAATGGATATTCAGAAAGTTACTTTTCTTATCTAATGTAGTCTTCACAAATCTTCTGATGTTAGAGGCTCTGTATGGTGGGTCGTAACTTCATCATTGATTAATTCATATTCACCCATAAAGCAATTGTTCAACAAAAAATAATTTGAATTTTAATTACATACATATGTATGTAAATATACATATATGGTATTAAATTCATATATGTATGTACATACGCATTAAAAAATTTTAGCGGACGCTAATGCAACTTTTATGTTCTATAGCTTTAGACATCCCATTCTTGACAATTACTGGGCATGTTTTATTTTTTATTTTTATGTCAAATAACTTAATTTAGGATTCTCTAACATTTTATTCACTTATTGCTTAAATGTAAGCAAATTTTCAATAGCACAACATCTGTTGGCAATTTTGGTTGGTATTTTTACTACTTGGCATTCAACTTCTATTCAATTCAATTCAACTCATTCTATCCCTTTGTTAATAAGGTGAGAACATTAGCCTAAGGCAGTGATATTTAATGGGCTTCCATAATATTAATACAATTTATTGCGTACTCGTAAAAATATGTACATACATACCGATATATATATATATGTATTTATATTAACGAAAAGCCAATTTGGATAATTTATTTTTTTCAAATAAAATGGTTTTATTTTCTTTATTATCATTTAATTATACACCTACAAACATACGATGTAAAGGACTAGGAATGACTTCCAGATGCTTAGGTGAATCTACTTACATATCGTCGGTCTTCTGCCAGAAACACGAATGTGAAATTTTTTCTAAGTACGATGTCTGCTCATTATCGGGTATATATCGCTAGCTTAGAGTGCAAATTGTGTAAGTCCATTTTTCAAACTTTGTAGGAGAGACAAAAAACACAAAATAAAAAAATTTCAAAATGAAAAAAAATTTTCTGTTCATAGAAAAATTTTGGACTTACATAATTTTCTTCTCTTTTTGGACTTACACAATAGACTGGACTTACAAGTAGAAATATGACAAGTATCACAGACTTGTTTAGCGTGGTGCGTATTTAATTTTTCTGGCTTTCTACACTTAAAAACACTTTTTCATAAAAATGGACTTACACAGTTTGCACTCTAAGCTAGCGATATTGATGTAATAACAATTAATATTAGTATAAATTGTTGCGTAAACATACATACATAAAATGTACTTGTATGTACATAGGCATATATACAAATATTAATTGTTATTATATCAATATATACCCGATGAAGAGCAGATATCGCACTTAGAAAAAATTTCACATTCGTGTTTCTGGCAGGGGACCGACGATATGTACACCCAGAAAAAAAATAGTGTGAAATCAACCAAAAATCAACAAATTTTGTGGTTAATTTTTTTCAACACGATGCTTAATGTATGCCATCATGTAATCGTGTAAATTTAACACTACTGTCAAGTGTTAGTTTAACAGGATGACAACTGTAGAATTAACACTAAAAAGTATTGATTCTTCCTGTTGATTTTACAATTTTAACTAGTTAATGTTACAATAAAAGCTGGTTAAATTAACCCTAATCACCGAATTTTGAAAAGTTACGTAAAACCGAAAGTGAGACTCTGAGGCTCACCTATAGGGAAATTTTGAAACACATTATTTTGGTATTTGTTTTTGCTTTTATTTATGCAGTAATGAATTCAGAAGCATATTTATACATTCTTATAACGGTTTATGACATTTTTTAGTATATAAAGATAAAAAGGTAATTCCGTAAAATAGGGGATATTAATGAACTGCAATTTTCACACATTTTTGTAGTTGTATCGCGGCGATAGTTCGCGAGGATAGATCGGCGAATCCGAATTCCCAGGCGAGTCACCCCTCATTAGCGATTCGCGCATTTTTATATTCTCGGATCGTTGGCGATTCGAGATTTATGCCCATTGGCGAATACATTCTAGAAAATCTTCTTCTGCGAATCCACCTCGAAATCGCCACGATATCATCTGAGCTTTTCAATCTCTTGAGTAGAGTTTTAAATGGTAAATTAAAGCCCAACAGGGAATTTCTTCGTGTAAAGCAAGACTTAATAAAATTAGTAAATGCTATTGCGATAATTGATTTTTCTCGAGTCCATCTCGAACTCGATACGAGTCCGAAAAATTACATTCACCTCCGCGAATTCTTCTCGAATTCGCCACGATATCATCCTCGCTTTTGTGTTTATTGGGTGCACTGAAACATTTTTTTGCTCATTTAAACTTTTTCATGAATTCCAATAAAATATTTGGGCAATTCACTGGCTATTGTAAAGTTGTTTGTTGTAAAGGAAAATGTGCATACGAACGCAGTACCTGTGAACAGACTCTCGTATGTGTTTTGTTGTATTTCGTTATTGTTTACAGTTTGTTGTTTACAAAAATTTGAATAAAAAAATGCCAGGCGAAAGCGAAAAACAGTTATTAGATTTGTTAGCGGCGGATTCAAGTCCTAATTGATATATGATACACACGATGCAAGTAATTTGTTTTTTTTTCGCCTCACCGCTTCCATATTTTTGTTTAAATTGTTTTTTTTTAACAAACTGTCAGAATAAAAAACAAATCAAATAGCACACTCAATAAACATAGGCTGCCCAGTTGTGTTGGTTGTATTGAAATTTGTATGAGAAAAATCAACCCTACTGATACACCTATTGTAAACCTTTACCAGTATACAACATTACAATACTTTACAACAGCTTGTGAATTGCCCAATTATTTTACAATTTATTTTCAAATGATAGTATCACATACATACCATTTTTTTTTATTTTTTATATGAACATTTTTTGAATACAAATTTTGTGCAGTACTTTCATAATGAAAGTTTCATTTTTTGAATTTTTTTTTCATTACACATTTGTTATTGTAAATTTCGATTTCTTACGGCACACAATGGGTGATAGCGGCCAAAAATAAATTCAAAATTAAAGTATGAGTAAAACAATTTTTTTAAATAGAAATCGACAGATACATCAAATTGTATTAAAAAAGCTTATATAAAAATTTTTGAGTCTCTTTTCGTTTAGCCGTACAGGGTGCCCAAAGTTGAGCAAAAAATAGCTTCTTTTTTTTCTCAATGAACACACCTCATACAAAATGCTCTATCACATTTAATTGTTAACATATGAACTCGAGTAATACATCATTACATAGATAATGATTTTCTCTTTCAGAAATTATAACACAGTTGTAAATACCGTTCACTATTGAATTTATATGAATTTTCAAAAATTGACAAAAAATGTCGATAAGAAAAAAATTTTTCTCTTTGAATAAAAAAATTAAAAAAAAAACAAAAAATATGACCTCCTCAAATTTTTTTATGATTTGAAATAATATATTCTTAATTAAACTGCATTTTCATTTTAAAAATCCACTTGCTCCATTTGCTTTTAAAATTTTTTTCCCATTTGCCTAAAACTGCGTTTTTGTAAACGCATTAATTATGTTAATTTTGACATTATGAAAAACGTTTATACACTGAGAGAAAAAAAATATATGGAGGGGTCAAAGAAATTGTTTACCTATTTTGAACACTACTTTCTTTGTTTTGAGTAAATTTTCCTTAAAACATGTTAAAAGGTTTATAAAATATTGTTGTTACATGCGTTACCATGGTTTCATATACTTGTTTTGAAAAAATTCATACATTAAAATAATGAAAAATTCTTTAAGCGCCATTCCATTCCCAACTTTCCTTGGTTTGAAGACTTGATTTCTTTAATTTTGAGAAATTAAATTCCCATACAAATCCCCATGGCAACGAATTTGTTTGAATGTTTTTTTATGTTTTTTCCACATTTTTGAGAAAATTTACACAAAACAAAGAAAATTTTGTATTGGGACGCGTGTTCAAAATAAGGAAAATTATGTCTTTGATCGAGAGAAATTTTTTTTTGAGTGTATTTAGGCGAATAATCGAATATTTCTTTATCGTCCTGCAATAAATAGTGCATACTTTCAAATTATGAGCTAATTTTTTTTATCAGCGTTAATTCATATCTTTGACAGCTTTTTTCTTTTGGAATATAAAAAAAAAATTGGTAAAAATTGTAAAACTTTAAAATGAAATTAAAAAAAAAAACAAAAAATATGACCTCCTCAATTTTTTAATATTTCATAGTCCTAAATGTCTTTTATAAACAGGTGAAAAAATCGTAAAAATTCGTTTGCTCCATTTTGTTTTATGAACTTTCCTATCGAAGGTGTTTTTTAAGTTTTCGTACATTTTTCCTATACAAAATGCTCAGAAGTATGCTTCAAAAAGTTTAAATTTTTTTGTATGGGTAATATTCGTCAAAATGGTGAAACTTAAATATCGATATTTTCAATTCTAATTAAGATATTCGAAGAAACTAAACGCTGTTTTCAAGGTTAATGATTATGCTTTCAACTGGTTTAATCGAATTTGAGTGGAAGGTAATTACATAAAAGATATTAAGCAGTGAATAGAGCCAAAAAACGTGTTTTTTGCCAATTTGGACATGAATATCTCAAAAACTAGAACCAATTTGGAAAATCTGACTCCAGATTCAGGTTTAGCACACTGAAATCCTTTATAAAAGTGTAATTTCATTTATGGCATAAAATTTTTTTGAAATGCGATTTTTTTGTATGAAAATTTTATGATAAATGCTTATATAATACTTAAAAGTGCATATATTTCTAATTTAAAAACGGTGAAGTGCTTTACCCCTTTTCCAAAATGATTACTGCATTTGATTTATATTTCAAAAATGTATACAAATCGAGCATTTTAGCTATAATAGTTAGGAAAATTCTGAAATTTCAAAAATACCATTATATGGGAGGTGGGCGTATTTGTGGGTGGATTTTGTTCAAGTTCCGAGTTTCAAGATTCTAGCTTAATTATTACTATTTTTGGCCGCGTTTGTATGGAGGTGCCCCCACTGTGCGGCAGTGCTCGAGCTCCTATATATATATATATATATATATATGTATCTGTGCCTATGATTCGGAACAAAACAAAAACAATTGTGCTTTGAGTGCCTATGAGGTGAGCAGCCCTGATTTATAAGATCCTAAAACGGGAAGAATAATTACAGATTTCACTTTAAATTAATTTTTCCAGGTTTTTTTTACGAACTGTTTTTCCTTGAAGTGCATTATTAGTTACAAGATTAATTACTTAATATTTATTCATTTACGCATCTAACAATATCTACAAACGCTTGCATATTTTCAAATATTTCAAAGAAATTTATTTATATTTTTCCCCACTTAAGGGTGAGAAAATATAGTAATAATACACTGGCGCTATTATAACTCTGATGACTTTTATGGCCGAGCTTCTCTCCCAATTCGAGGTGTGCTCCTTTTGTTTTTCCTACTAATTGGGTAAGAAAAGTTTTATGCCGGCTACGAACGGCGAATGCATTTTTTGTGAGAAGCTTTTTCATGGCAGAAATACAATTGGAGGTTATGCCGCCCACTGCCGAGAGGTGGCCGCTTTTTCTAAAATTAATTGGGTTTTAGTTAATTATAAAAATTTTTTTTTTCTTTTGGCGTTTACCTGGACTGGGGCATGGTATAAAAAATACAGGTATGTGCATTGTCATTTTGACGCTGTCTTTTTGATTAAAAAGCAGATTTTTGAAGTTTGATCTTATGTCAGTTTTGGAGTATAGCGATGCCAGACTTTTATTTTTTGAATGAGTAGATTTTTATTTGAAAGTTTGGGTATTTCAGGAATCAAAGGACAGAAAGAGAAAGGGCACTGGTAAGCAGATTTATGGAACTTCCGGTAGCTCCTCTTCGCTCACTCCACAAATCTTCATCCACTCTCCGCGAATAAAAGGTAACGTCGGAAATTGCAAAAATTTTATATCACCTTCTTTGCAGCCATATTTGGTATTATTGCACCGCGGAAATAAGTAACTCATATTGTTAAAATCTAGCGTACATATTTTTTTGTAATTGGATTGGACATATGTACATACATACATATATAGACTGAAATGCTCACTTGGTATGGTGGTGTACATACATATCATCGTTTAAAGTGCAAAACCGCGTGACATTTTTGCAAAAAATGAGATTTCATCAAAAATACATTCCTGGCGTCCGTCCCCATCCATTCATGCAACAATTTTGAGATTTACACAAATTCCAAATAATGACACAGTTACAAAACCGCTTTTTTAAGGAAATTTTTCGAACCAATACCGCGAATAATAGGTGTTATTGCTTTATAACTGTACTGTAATGTACTAAAGTTGATTATACTTTCATAAACACGAAATGGATTATAACTTTGCTTTATTGAAGAAAAGTTTTTACGTACGCCTGCAAAACCGCCTATACGTCACTATTGAACAAAATAAAAGACGCAAAACCGCTTATAAATACATAAGTAAGCCAATAACTGCACAATTAACTGTTTTTCGCCAAAATGATATTTGGATTAAGAATATAATCCAAAAATCTACCTTGGTTTGGATGCGGGTTTGCAAAATCCCGAACCGTTTTGAATTAAAACAGTTTTTGCTGTCTCCTGTAAAATTTGGGTGGTAGCGGATAAGCGGTATTGCACTTTATGCGACGATATGGAGTTATGATAGATCAATCTCCAAAACCTCCCCAAACTATATACCAGAGTGATCACAAAGCCTAAATGAAAAGTGATCGTAACTACTAAACTAAATTAAAAACTCACCGAGAATACCGGAAAGGGGCTACTTTGTAGTACGGCCAAACTGATATTCCGCGAAGTAAAAATCCGAAATGAGTCTTTTATGAATCACTGATGAAATTCATCTATGACTGAGGAGGCATCAGTGAGTACTTTCTGAATTTTCTGAGACTGCTGAATTTTTCATATAAATGGTTTGCTTTTTTCAAAAAAAAATAATAATATTAATAAAAATTGTACTCAGAAGAATCATCAATGATCATTCAGCAGTGAAACAAATTTACTGCAGGATGTGTAATTTTTTCAAATTGAAAAAATTTCTTTCAATTCAAATTGAAAAAAATTCGTTACTATGAATACCATGGTTACAATTTATTTTTAAAACAAAGCAGTGAAAAATGCCATTAATGGAGGATTTTTATCATTGAGTATGGCAGCACGAAATGTCATAATCTGCTTAATTGTCAGGTGGTTAATATGGCGACGAAAACTTGACGTTTGTTTTACCTGGTATACTTATACCATGGACTGGGGTTAGAACCCAAGACCTCTGGTATAGCAGGCGAACTCTCTACCCACTGCACCACAGCGGCCAGGGTGAGAAAATATTTACATACGCTAAAATCATACAACAATATGTAACTCGGCGTCTCCACAAAGAAAAAATTCTGTTTTAATAAGCGCTACATAACATCTATTTCTGGTATACCATAGATGTCAAACCAATTGGTTTAACATCAATGGTTTAACATGAGCTGTCAATCGATTGCTGGAATTTTGCCATATATTTCAATAACTGGGCCATGCCTTTGAGTTTAGTCTTCTAAAATACTAAAAGAACATAAAAATTGTGCAAATAAAAGTGATGTTGTTGTAGTTAGCCGTAGAAGTAAACTCTTTCAAATTATAAAAGTTTATTTGCGTTTTTCCAACAAATTTTTTTTAAATATTTAACAGACAGAATGTAAACAAAATCATGATTGCCGTCGATAATTGCCGAGTTCCCGTGGCAGTGATCCAGATCGGGATAAGAAGTTTGCATGCAAATGCAACAAGAATTTTGTGATCCTGGTGTTTATCTGTATCAATTTCGGATCCGTATAGATTGTAATAGATTTTTTTGATCCATATAAATACCAGGATCACCAATTTGTTGTTGCATTTGCTTGCAAAATTTGTATCCGGATCTGGATCACTGCCACGGGAACTCGCCTAGTATTAGCAATCTGACCTTGCCACGTTTTTGATTTTTGTTTTTTTTTCATTTTTTGCCGATTTATACGGTTTAGAGAAAATAAGAGAGAGTGAAACAAAAAAAAAAAAAACAATAAATAAATATATGCTACATATACATATGTACATATATGCTATAAATTTATGGGGCGTTAAATTTTTAATATAAATGAACGTGCGAAGCAAGCCAAATATCTTTGGCTTGGAATTTTCAAGTGTGATGGCAATTGGGGGTGAAGACGAATGAACAACTCGTATACAGCGAAATTTATTCGGATGGCTTCAGCTTTTTGTAGTATAGTGTTCGTTTCTATCACTTCCAAATGTACATATATGTATGTACATACAGATATTTGCGTATTATAAATTCACACCCACACAAGAAGTCATGAATATTGAAAATCCCAAAGAATTTTCATTATTTTTTTTAACAAGATGACTTTTCTTCGAGATGTGTCTAAAATGTCTTGTTAATGAAACATACCATTCGGTTAGAGTCAAGGCTATTTATATTTTATTTAATAAATCATGATAAGGGCACTCCAGGGTGTAATTTTCACAAATTCTCTTTTAAATTTACCATCGCTTTTGTCGTATTATTATATCGAAAGTAAGTACAGCCGTTTATAATAATTACTACTTCCAGCAGGAGGAAGCTGAACATCAAATTCGTAGGATATTATTTCCTGAAAATTTTCAATCAAAATACCTCACAGTTGCAAATAAAACAACGATTTATTTATGTTTTATTTACGTTTAGGCATAATTCTTTTTTTTATCAGTGCTGCCCCAACGTTTTTTACTTGTTATTTACTAAATTTTACTAAAACCACTTTTCCTTTGACTGTTTTCCTGTTTAACGATACCATTCCATTACAAATGTGAGTTATGAGATACATTTAAAAAAGGATTTTTATTTTCATATGTATAAAATAGCTTAAGTATTAACTTAAGATAATAAAATTTGCATTTACTTTTATTATAAAAATACAGTAAACGCCCTCACTTTACATACTTTTTTTTTTAATATCGTTAATTAGATCATTTGTTTGAATTGTTGTTTACTTGTGTATTCTTGTGTTGTTGTTATTGTGCAAGTGCAGAGCTGGCATATGTGTATTTTTGTGTGTGTTGTATTTAATAATTTTTTTCAGGAATTTTTCCACGCATTTTACTTTAACTTATATATAAAGCATAAATTTTATTTATATAAAAATAATAGATATAATATTTCACAAACAATATGTATAAATCGACGTGTATACAAAAGAACTGGCTAAATGAATAATAGTGAATAGTTTTGTTCGTGTTTTTACAATACACGGCTCACTTTTAGCCAGTTGATCGTGTCATTTTCTCAACCTCCGATTCTTCTTCTGCTCCTTTTTCAAACCAAAACGCTTTACTTGCCGAGCAAGATTTTACGGCCAGCGCCAATATTTTGGCCAGATTGTGTGGCACCCTTGTTGGAACCAGCTTGCAGACCAATGATGGTTTGGCCACCCTTCAGTTGTTCCTCAGAGAAGTCACGCTTGCATTCGTCGGCGGGTTTGGGTCCCAAGAATGGTCCCTTGAATTCGGGGTGTTTGTAGCAGGCACGACCGAGAGCGAAAACTGTGTTGGTAACGGTGGCAATGTCTTTCTTCTCCCACAAATCAACAGTCTGGAAGACATCAATATCGGGTACACCGTAATCCTTCAATGCCTTCTGAAAGTTGTTGATGTTCTCCATCATTTTGAATTGACCGCCCGTTGTGTTGATCTTTGGCACGGCATTGGGTGAAAGTTTGTTGATCAGATGGCAGAATACTTGACCGTCCTTAAGATGATCTTCATAGGAAACACCAGCAGGGAATTTGGCACCAAGAATAGCTTCAATCCATTCTTGAGCTTCTTTGTCCATCTGGGGATCGCGTTTGCCAGCGATCTGTATAGTGTAGAAGAAATTGGAAATAATAAGGGAAACGGTTAATGAAAATTGGGGAAGGTGAAAAAAAAGAAATTATTTGAAGTGTTTTGAAAATAAGATTAATTTTTGTATAGTAACAATTTTGTTTGTTCAAAAACAGCAGTTTACTACTAACATTTTTTTTCACAAACTTTTTTTTGTGTTTTTTTAATTTTTTTAGTATTTTTTTAATTTTTTTTATTTTTTTTTTAAATTTTTTTTAGTATTTTTTATTTTTTTTGTATCAACGCCATAAAATTCGTGTGTTTAAAAAAAATTTCTAAAAACTTTTTAATGTAAAAAGTAAATGCTTCTCTACTATAAAATACTTTCGTTAAAAAATCAGTTTTTTTATATTTTTCTCAACTTTTTTTTCGATTTGTGAATCTTTAATTTATTTAAAATTTTTATAAATATTTTTTTAATCTTATACACAAAAGGTTTTTGTTAAACGATTATTTAAAACTTAAAATCACTGTTTTCTAAAACAAATGTTCCAGGATCATATTTTAAATATTCTAATATTATATTGTTTCACTTTTCTGGAGCTTGTCAAAATCTTTCACTTATTTTTAATTTTTTTAGAAAAAGCTATTTTTCAAAAATACTTTTCAAATATGTATGTATGTATGTATGCATGTATTTAGATATATCCTTTTTGCACAATTTAAGATTTCTTTTCTCGATAATCACCTTAGCACGAACAGCACGCTCTAGAGACATTTTGTATGTGTTTTGTTGTTGATTTTAAGGCTTGAAGCTTCTTCTTGTACTTGTGATCCTCGCTAGTAGGAAAACTGTCTATTACTGATGGCTGCACTTGGTTCGTAGGCTGCTTATAAAGTCTCCGGAGAAACACAAAAATTTTGCTTTTGCTCAAAAATTTCAATAACAAAATATTATAGGCAATATAATTAACGAAAATCTCAAAAATACAACAACACAAACATGTTCAAAAACAATGCATATGTAGGTACATATGTACATACATACGTATGTATGCATGTAGTATGAAGATGTGCGGATGAGTATGTAATTTTTCATTTTTGAAACATTTTTCCAAAAATACCTGCGATGAGAAAATTTTCCTCTTGCTCAGCAGCGCCTTTGACTTTTCGTTGATTGTTGTGCCGTTGTTTGTGTTTTTTGTTGGCAAAGAAAATTGCGTGGGTGTTGGCTTTCGTGAAAATTGTTGCTTGCCATTGGTTGTTGATATTGTTTCTATCGCGTAGTTATAGATGGTCATTTGTGGTTGTTGTTGGTTTTGCTATTCTTTGGTGAGTGTTTTTATTTAATTTTAGCACAAAAAATTCACACAAAATTTTTTTTAAAATAGCCACTTCGCCTCATGATCGAAATATCTGCCCGCTTTACCCTTCACAGCTGTCCGCCAACAACAGCAACAACACATAACAATTTTTTTCTATCAAGTGCTCATTATTAATTTCTTAAAATGAGAATGATTTCATATTTTTTAGTTTTTTTGTTCTTGTTTTGGAATGTTCTAATTTAATAAAATTTTAATTAAATTTGCTTTATTTTGTAAGTTCAAACCGACCTTTTAGCCTATTCACTTGATGGCAAACACTTATAATTATCTTGGTGCTATAGATCAAAAGTAATAATTGATTGTAGGCAAAATGTAAACAAAAATTATCTACAAAGAATTTAAACAAAAAAAACATTTCTCTGCAAATATATAATATATTAAAATATGTGCGTATGTATGTACAATGTACACAGTGGCGGCTTTAGCATAAATTGGCTGGCAAGCCTATGTATGTAGCATTGTCATTAGCCATTTATGTAATTTTATTTGCTGTACTAGAGGTTACCCGCGGGTTTCACATCACGTGCTTTTAAATATATTAGTATATTGAGTTTGTTTTAAAAAGTTACATATTTTTTCTATGACGTCATTCTTGACGTCAAAGATAGTTTTATTATTTTTTTTGTCTGTCATAATTATCTCATATGCCCCACACAATTTTTCAGTAGGTACTCTACTATAAATATTTCAAGAGATTTTCGCTGTGCAAGTTTGGGAGGTGCCCATGTCTGCTTCACCAAGGCCTAGCGTTTTTACCCATTGAGTACGTAATTATCTCATATGCCCGCACACCAATTTTCAGTACTCTACTACAAATATTTCAAGAGATTTTCACTGTAAAACTTTCGGTTGGTATGGGAGGTGCCCATCCCAGCTTTACCAAGATCTACCATTTTTATGCGTTGATCACATAATTATGTAGCATTCCTTCACACCAATTTTCAGTGCCCATACCTGCTTTTCACTAAGATCAAAAACATGCCTATAGCCTTCACCGGATGCAAATACTTAAGTGTACAAAGTTTCATGAGGGTCCATTCAGCGGTTTTCCCGCCAATTGAGTTTAAACACAATTTCCATTTCACATTTATAATATACGAAGTTATTATGTGAATTATTTACAAAAGCTGAAGTTATTATTAGAATGATTTGTAAATTCATTAAAGAGTAAACAAATTTCAAGGGTAAAGCGATTTTAAAGATTCGTAAAATGAAATAAACGAAAATATTTAGGCAAGCCGGGCTTGTATGAAGCGTCCGCCACTAGCACACACATATGTATGTATATATATATACATATGTATGTATATATTACATACATATATGAAATCGCAGTTGTGTTGAAAGAAACAGCACTACATACATATCGTGTGCACAAAAATAGCAGCAAAATATTTCACCTGGTTTGAAAAAAGTGCACATTTATAAAATTCCGCAAAAAATAAAAATGTGAAAAGCTTTTTCGGAATACGCGAAATCTTGAAAAGTTTTAGAGAATTTGTCATCAAATTTCAAAATTTTCATTTGGAATTTTCGTAAAATTTTATTTGTGTACAATTTTTACGTTCAATCCATTTTAGTCTCGCGTTGCTTTTGGGTAATTTTAGTATCTTCGTGTTTTTATGTTATGCATTTCCTCGAATTCAATAAATATCTCAAGTAAAAATTTCATTTCTACCGTAATTTTATGAGGTAAAAATCTACTGCTGATCTATGTATGTACATAGTTTTTTCAATAACTTTTATTTCAAGGATTCTGTGAATTGTCAGAAGCGAGGGAGATAAATCGCGCTGTCGAGCATATTTGGGGAAAAAATCCTGCAATAATGTAAAAAATGCGAAAATGCAGATAAAAAAACTATATAGTTTTATTTTCACTCCCCACTGTATGTGTAAATGGCAAATGCCTTTCGAATCGTTTCACGCATTTCTAGCATTAAAGTGCACTCAAGCGAATTTTTCCTTATAATGGACAACATGCTGACATCATGGTCAAATTCCGATATAATAATTTACATACATATTATACTACCATTTTTTTTTTTATAAAAGTACGTACTATAAATATAAAATAATAATAAAAGTATAAAAATTAAAATAAGTAGTTTATTATGTATAAGCTTTTATTGTTTTTATGTTGTTATGAAGCATTTTCAAGAGGGGGAAAATATCTTGTTATAAGTTGATATGGATTGCCATAAAAATGAAGATTTGTAGGAAAAATTCATAGTTATTTATGCGTGAACTATGAGTAGCAATAATCATAGTACGCACTATACAAATACTTGTATAGATAATACACATATCTAAAATAATAAATAATATTATACTACACACATCATTTGCTATCAAAACCAGCTCAATCCATATCTCTCTCAAATCCACTCTTTTGTATATTTTGAAAGTTTGGAAGTTCCTTAATAACCTGACGAAGGTATATAACTTAGATCAAATTCATTCCAATAAAAAATTTATTGAAAAGTTCTGCGCTCTGGATCAAATCCAGTTAATTCCAAGCTTTTGCCATAAAAAAACGCTTAACAAATAATACATTTTAGATCATTTGAAAAAAAAAAAAAATTAAGTGGATGTCATTTATTTAAAACTCATAAAGACACAAGTATTAAGTGGTAAACTGGAAAAAGCAACTGTGGACGAGAGAAATTTTTTGTTTCACCTGTAAAATTTCCAAAAATGGAATGAGCTAGTTTTGATATCAAACGCCCCCACAGGTTTTTTTGTCCAACTTGATTTTATAATTTGGGTTTCTCAATTTTTCTTGTGAGAAATTTGGATACTGGCCTTGATAAATGGCTTTTATTTTTCTTTCTCCCTCGAAGCATTTTGGCAGAGCCTCGAATGAGATGACCAGAATTTCTCTCAAGGAAACAGAAATTATACATTTTTTTTCTTAATCTTACACCTACTTATTTGCAAATTTTAAAATGAAAAGCAGATAAATTAAATTAAACAATTTCTACGTAGTGTTTTTAAATACGAAAACAACTTTACAAAATAGTAAGTTATTATAATGATGTGCATTAATTTATGATTAACAAGTAAGGAAGCCTAAGTTCGAGTGGAATCGAACATTAGATACTCAGCTGTATGCTTTCATTGTTTGTTTGCGTTTGTTCGATATAGGGTGTATTTTATATGAAACGAGTGCTGCATATACAGGGCGCAGCCACGCCCATTTTCAAAATTTGTATCAATCATCCAAATAAGCATATAAATATTATTGTTAGTGCAAAATTGCATCCCTCTATGACTTTTAGTTACAAAGACTTCACGTTACAAATTCCAAAAGGGTGTTCCAGAAATATCTTTGTTAAAAAGTAGGCGTGGTCATAAACCGATTTCAATACATTTTTGCGTGTCTATTAACACAAGTTATAAAAGTGAATAAACCAAGTTTCGTCATAATATCTCAGTTATTTGTCGAGTAATAGGCTCGTAGATTTCTTTGCATAAAAAGAGGCGGTGCCACGCCCATTTTATAAACTTTTTTTATTTTTTGTTTCCGGTCTATTGTAGAACTCATATCACAAAATTTCAATGAATTATCTTTATATTTCACAGAGATATCGCTAAAAATGATTTCATTAGGTCACTTTATAATACCCATATATAAAAGTGGGCGTGGTCGTCAACAGATTTTGGTAATTTTTCGTCCACACATTTGGCTAAGTAAATATATTACGCGTACCAAATTTCATCGATATATCTTTAACGGTTTCTGAGTTATGACATATAAAACTTTCAATGTTTGACCCTTAATAAGTGGGCGTGGCACCGCCCATTTTCAAAAATTTTTGTATTTTTTGTTTTATGTCCGTAGTTGGACTCCTGCCACAAAATTTCAGTGATAGATCTTTATATTTGACAGAGATATCGCTTAAAATGTTTTTATTAGGCCCCTTTATAGTTCCCATATATAAAAGTGGGCGTGGCCGTCAACCGATTTTGATAATTTTTCGTCAAAACATTTGCCTAAGTAAGCATATTACGCATACCAAATTTCATCGATATATCTTCAACGGTTTCTGAGTTATGACATATAAAACTTTCAATGTTTGACCCTTAATAAGTGGGCGTGGCACCGCCCATTTTCCAGAACTTCATCAAATTTCTTCATAAGGGCCTGAGCTCAATACGTGGGTAAAATTTTATCACTCTAGCTATATTAGTGGCTGAGATACCAAATATCCGATTTTTTCTATATAGGAAAAGTGGGCGTGGTCATGGTCCGATTTCGCCCATTTTCAATACCAACCGTCCCAGTCTCGATACCAACTTGCATTTCAAATTTCATCAAAATATCTCAATTTTTACGCGAGTTATCGTGCGTACGGACGGACGGACGGACGGACGGACGGACGGACGGACGGACGGACGGACGGACATGGCTCAATCGATTTCTCTTTTCACCCTGATCATTTTGATATATATAAGTTTATATCTATCTCGATTATTTCATTATGTTACAATCCACCGTTATGAAATCAAAATTATAATACTCTGTGTACTAGTACAGCTGAGTATAAAAATATTTTGTATAACACAAAACAATGCGCATGAGGACTACAATAAAAATATATGTATATGTATGTATGCAACTAATACAAGTATACTACGTAATGTCTGCTCAGTATATAAGTAAATTAAATTTAATAATACTTTTTTTGTATATCTAAGCAAATAAATAAAAGAGACTGTGCGGACTAACAAGAGAATTTTGTCTTTGTGATATTTACTTAATAATAGTGGGTAATTATATAAGTAAATACATATGTATAGTAAACTGGCGTGAAGGGAAGTGTAACGAGGTTTAGCAAAGTTTTTTGATGTGTAAACATCTTTGCTGTAGCTACGAGTAATTTCGAAAAACAGGTAAAGTTTACGCGTAAACATGTAAATGCGTAAACGAGTAAACATGTAAATGCGTAAACCGTAAATGACCTTGGCATTGTCAGTGGTAGGTAGGTAGCTAGGCATGTACTTACAAATGCTTGCATGCATAGTCGTGCAAATGCAAATATCAGCAACAACAGCAACGAAGCGAAGCGAAAAAAAGGACCAACCTGTTTGAACATGTATGCAAATGTATAGATATGCATACCTCATCTACCTATCTAATTTTCTGAGCAATATTGGTATCAAATGAAAGGTTTTGAGAAGGCCTTCTACAGGGAGCTCTATTCTTTATGGTTCCTAGGTCGGGTCCGGAGATATGGGTCAAAACGAGGACCCGGATGATCCTTGAATGTTTCTGAGCAAAATTGGTATGAAATGAAAGGTTCTGAGCAGGGATTCTACAGGGAGCTCTACTCTTTATGAGTCCTAGTTTGGGTTCCGCGATATGGGCCAAAACGAGGACCCTGGTGATCCTTGAATGTCTCTGAACAATATTCGTATCAGATGAAAGGTTTTAAGCAGTACTTCGATATGAAGCTCTTTTAATTGTGACCCCTAGGCCGGGTCTCCAGATATGGGTCAAAACGAGGACCCAGTGGCGTAGTAATGGGGGGGGTTTTGGGGACAAAACCCCCCCCGAAAGATTCGTTTTAACCATAAAACCATCTTTGACTTTATTAGCATGCAATTCTTTTTCAGGAAAAAATCTATGAGAATAGTAATTTTTCGAAATTGGTAATTCGAAATTTAGCGCTTTTTCACGAAGTATTACTTATAATTCTAGCGTTTGTTGAGCCGTAGGAAAGTGCAAGAACCGCAGGAATTTTACCACAATTTACATTCTTTGTACTTATATTCGCTCTTTTGTGGTAAAATTCATTTCATTTCATTTCATTTTATTAGTCTTGTGTAACAAATTCACTTACAGACTATGACAAGAATTTATACTTAACCTAATAGGAGACAAATTAAAAATAATTCATAATAACATGACTTTTAAAGTCACAAGATTTCATGCAAAACCCGAACAAAATTTGATTTGGAAGAGAACAGCTCAAGTGCTGAAGAGTTTAAGAGATAATTAAGTTCTTTTAAAGCTCTGTAAATGGGCGCATTCGCCGCATAATTAGAACACACATGTGACAGAGAAAAAAGCTCGTAGTTTCTAAGACAGCGTTGTGGAATATTGAAACAAATAGACTCAAGAAGAAAAGGACAATCAATAGCACTATTTAGGATATCAAAGACAAAAGAGAGTGAGAGAATAACTCTTCCAACATTTAAGGATTTGAGATTAAGTAATTGGCATCGGGCACTATAACTGGGTAATGGGTCAGCAAAATTTAGAGAACGAAGAGCAAATCTCAGAAACACTTTTTGGACGCGCTCCAAACGTTTTATATGACAGTCCTACGGTTCCTGCACTTCCCTACGGCTCAACAAACGCTACAATTATTATACGGTATTGCTGTTATTAACATGCTAATAACAGAAAAGTAACGCCAATTATTTAAATTTCAAGTTTTCTTTCAATTACTTATCATCTTAATCAAATAATATTAGTATAAACTACAATGGGAATAAATATGCAATGTATAAGAGTATCTGAACTTGAGATTTTACTTAATGTCTGTCAAAATGGAATATTAAAAAACTAAATTATATAAGAAAATTATTATTTATAACCGTAGCACATAGGTAGATTTTCAAGTTTTATGCGGCCAAAAATATTTTATTGTGTACATCTATTCCAAATTGCTTGTTTAATGCAAAATTTTAATAATTTGTGTTAAAAGCAGGGACCGATTTTAATCGTTATTTTCATTTCTTCGGATGAAAAAATCATTATGAAAACTTCGTTAACAATAAAATGCAAGTATGCCGATACAATGATTTTAGCACATTCTATCCAAATATGAGCTCATCTTTATTCTAAAGATTTTTATTTTTTAAATTTTTAAATAACCATTATTTACGATTTTTATTTTTTCGATCAAAAATAATTTTTTTTATTGAATTTAAATTTTTCCGATGAAACTTGATCGATATTTTATGATTTTTATTTTTTCGATCAAAAATAATTGTTATAATTGGATTTAAATTTTTCCGATCAACTTTAATCAATATTTTTTTATTTTTTCTCCGATCATAGTAAACTTTTTCAAACGTTAGTGAATCCTATATTTGATGGCTTGAAGTTGACGATTGTGCCAACATTGGCGCAGTTCTATTTGAGAACAAAATTTGCAAAAAAAAAAACAAGTTTTTAGATGTTATTATAATCGGAAAAATTTAAATCCAATAATAAAAATTATTTTTGATCGAAAAAATAAAAATCATAAAATATCGATCAAGTTTCATAGGAAAAATTTAAATCCAGTAATAACAATTATTTTTGATCGAAAAAATAAAAATCATAAAATATTGATCAAATTTCATCGAAAAAATAAAAATCAAATTATAACGATTAAAAATGATTTTTTTTATAAAAATGATAATCGTTACGGTCCCAGGTTAAAAGTAGAGCTCTCGATTTTTTTTTGAACATTTTCGAGTAGCCCAAACAGTTGTTGTTCAAATGCTCGAAGAGTTGTTTGTTTGTTTATTACCCGTATGTTTGTACGGGCATTTGAACCAAGGCTGCTCAACGAAATGAACAAAATAATTTTGTTTCAAAAAATATCAATAAAAAATATCCAAAAATTATTTTGTTTTGCTAATTAACAGAAACAAAATTTTTTCGTTTCAAAAATTATCAATAAATCTTTAATCAGAATAATTTTGTTTCGTTGATATCAAAAAAATTAACAAAAATTGTATTTGTTTTTATTTATGTACGTATGTACATACATACAAACATATGTAAAATTTATTTTCTTCATAGAAAACGAAATTATTGAAAAGTCAATTTTTTCGTTTAAATTTGAAACTATATTTTTTTGAAATAATTGTTTTGATAATTATCAAAACAAAAAAAATTTTGTTAATTTTTTTTGATAACAGTTGAAACAAAATAGATTTTGTTATGCTTTTTACGTTTATAAAATCGAATATTTCAACAGAAACAAAATTTTTTTTTGTTTATTGTTAAAAATAACGTTATTTTGCAGCCTTGATTTGAACAATTCGGGTATTTTGAAGTTTGTTTTTTTCTTTTGTTTATTATTATTATTTTTTCTTTATATGTAGTTTTTTTTATTTTTGTTTTTCCGATACACATTTTTTTTGTTTGTAAGCTCGAATGCTCGAATGTTTGTACGGGCATTTGAACAACAAACGGGTTTCAAACAAAAACGATCAGATCGAATTGCTCGATACCCGGGTATCTAGGGCTCTAGTTAAAAGTCGATTTTATTGAAAAATATATACAGTGACTCAAAAAAAAATCATACGCCAGAGTTTTTAAATTTATTTCAAACAGTTCTGTCGAAAATTTGACTCTTGTTTTCGTTGAAAAATGTAAACAATTTTTCAATAAAAATCGTCTTAAGCAGGATTTCTAAGCTTATGGAAAAATCCGAAAAATCGTAGAAATTTCTAAAAGTGGATTAAAAATTTCAAAGCGCGGCCAGAATTTATAGAAGATTTTGAGGAGATTTCTAAGTGTACTGTTATGTAGCCAACCAATTTTAGTGTAAAAAGTGCTATTCTCAATGCTGTAAAAATTTCCGTCGATTTTAGTAATTTTTTTCTGTAGGGTGTTTGCGTTATATGTACGTGAGACCGTTCTAGTTTGTGGTACTTTTTACATTTTTATTATACATTTTTACATTTTATTGTATTTTCTATAGAGAGGGTACAGCATAATGTGGGCGTGACCACACCCATTATCAACAGTGTTATCTCTCATCAGACCAAGCCTAAAATATTCTCGTTAGTGCAAAATTTCATCCCTTTATAAGTTTCCAAAGGGAGTTTTACAATTTTTTTTTAAGTATGCGTGGTTACAAACCGATTTTGGTAAAATTTTACTACAAGTAATAAAATTACATATGTACCTACACCAAGTTCCGCCGTAATATATCAATTATTTGTCGAGTTATGGGCTCCGAAATCTCTTAGATTCACGATGCCACGCCCATTTTAAAAAACATGTATGGTTTCTCTTTTTGTCCATAGTTGGACTCATGCCGCAAACTTTCAATGAATTATCTTCATATTTGACAAAGAAGTCGCTTAAAATGTTCTTATTAGGCCACTTTATAGTTCCCATATATAAAAGTGGGCGTGGTCGTCCACCGATTTGGACAATTTTTCGTCCAATCGTGTGCCTTAGCAAGTAAATCACGCTTTCCAAATTTCAGCTTATATATCTACTACCGTTTCTGAGTTATTGATGACTTATAAAACTTTTAGAATTTATCCTGTCATAAGTGGGTGTGGCACCGCCCATTTTCGAGAATTTTAATTTATTTCTTTATAAAGCGTAAGCTCATTGCATGGATGGAATTTCATCCATTATCACTTTTTGCGTGTTTTTCGATATATACTATATAGGGAAAGTGGGCGTGGTCATAATCCAATTTCGCCCATTTTCAATACCAACCTTTCCTGTCTAGTTAGGAGCCTCTGTACCAAATTTCATCAAAATATTTAAATTACTACGTACAGTTGAGTATAATAATTTGTGAGAAAATGTGCTAAGTCCACCTAAAAAAAACAAAATCATATAAAGCAAATGTGCTAAGTCCTAAAGAAGCTCATAACTTTGTACAAGCCTTATATTAAAATGTGCCGATAACTGGTATTTTAGCACCACCATCTGAGGAAGAAAACTGCATTTTCAGACTTTTAAAATAGTAACAACAAAAAAAGTTAGGAGGTTTTTGTCTCTCCTGAAAAGTTACCAGAAATGGACTTAGCACATTTGCTCACGAAGCCAACGATATGTATTTTAAGCGATATTTGTGTACTAAAATGTTAAATTATAGTCTGAAAAAATTACATTTCGCTAGCTTAGAGTGCAAACTGTGCAAGTCCACTTTTATGAAAAAGTGTATTTTTATGCAGAACGCTAGAAAAATCAAATACGCACCGCGCTAAACAAGTCTGAGATACTTGTCATATTTCTACTCGTTGTTATTCAGTGATACGCAAATTGTGTAAGTCCAAAAAGCGATAAAAATTGTGTAGGTCCAAAATATTTATATGAACAGAAATATTTTTTTATTTCAATTTTTTTTTTTTTTGTTTTTTGTCTCTCCTACAAAGTTTTAAAAAAGGACTTACACAATTTGCATTCTACGCTAGCGATTTTTATCATTTGTAAAAAAAATTGTAGTTTTTTTTTGGTAATTTTAATTTTGGTAAATTTTTTACATTGGCTGTGACCCCCCCCGAAAAATTCTCTAGCTACGCCACTGCGAGGACCCGGATGATCCTTGAATGTTTCTGAGCAAAATTGGTATGAAATGAAAGGTTCTGAGCAGGTATTCTATACGGAGCTCTACTCTTTATGATTCCTATGTCGGGTCCCGAGATATGGGTCAAAACGATGACCCTGATGATCCTGGAATATTTCTGAGGAAAATTGGTATCAAATGAAAGGTTTTGAGCAGATCTTCTACACGGAGCTCTACTCTTTATGATTCCTATGTCGGGTCCCGAGATATGGGGAAATACGAGGACCTGGATGATCCTTGAATGTTTCTGAGCAATATTGGTATCAAATGAAAGGTGTTGAGCAGGGATACTACATGGGTGTCTATTCTTTATGATGTCTAGGTCGAGTCCCGAGATATGGGCCAGAATTAGGACTGGATGATCCTTGAATGTTTCTGAGCAATATTGGTATCAAATAAAAGGTGTTGAGCAGGGCTTTCACATAGAGCTCTATTCATTTTATGAGTCCTAGGTCGGACCCAAATATGGGTCAAAATGTTACCCCGGATTAACCCGGAATGTTTCTGAACAATATTGGTATCAAATAAAAAGTGTTGAGCAGGACTTCTATACGGAGCTCTACTCTTTATGATTCCTAGGCCGGGTCTCCAGATATGGGTCAAACGTGGACTCTGATGATCTTGCATGTTTCTGAGTAATACGAAACAAAAGAAAATAAAAAATCAAAATTTAAAAACCAAAAACCAAAACAAACAAAGACAACAGTCACAATGACAACAAAAATTACAAAAACTATAGTCGCATTTTAATCCATAGAAAACCAGGAAAAAAAGGAATAAGGAAAAGGGAATAAATATCCGATTTCGAAACTGTTTACACATCAATGTTCATGAATACTCGTTATTCACGCTTTAATTTTTTTTTTATATTTTTTGCAAATAATCCTCCGGACCTGCTGTATCTCAACTCTGAACTTTTATTAAGTTTTTCCATGGCAGAAATATACTGCAGGGTATTCAGAAATCTGCCGAGATGTGACCGTTAAAGTTTGGAAATCCCAATTTTCGGATTTTTATTTAATTTTAAAGACTTATACGTCTGGATAATATATTTTAATATATTTAAACAATTTGATGTTAACAGTTCAGTTTGTAAGTTTGAATTGAGAAAAAATTTCAAGTGAAAAAATATTTCAAGACATCGGACAACGATTGCTACAATACATAAATTACATACAAAGTATAATTTGTATAAAGTAAATTCAACACCCCTTCTCAATCAGTTAGTCCTAGGTTAAAACGCATTTCTTTAAATCTCATATTATCTAAAGCCTTCGTAAAAATATCTGCAAGTTGCTCACGAGTTCCAATCGATTACAATTTAACTAATCCTCTTTCAATATTATCTCTTATAAAATGATGTTTAATGTCTATGTGTTTCGATCTTTTTGATTCAATATTAGTTGCCATTCCTATACATCCTTTATTATCTTCGTACATAATAACCGGTTCATCATTGATTTGAAACAAATCCTGAAGTAGTCCTCTGATCCAAATACCTTCTGAGATAGCTGCGCTAAGTGCCACATATTCAGCTTCACTTGATGATGTAGATACTGTTGTTTGTTTCTTCGAAGACCATGACACCGTACATCCAAACACTTTGAAGATGTAACCACTTACGGATTTTCGATCAATAATGTCATTTGCCCAATCAGCATCTGCATATCCAACTAATGGTACATCATTTCCATTTTTGAATTCCAACATAAGCGTTTTTGTACCTTTGATATATCTCACGATTTTCTTTAAAGCTTGCCAGTGTTGTTCAGATGGATTTTGCTGAAACCTTCCAATATATCCAACAGCAAAACAAATATCAGGACGCACACACAGTATTATATACATCAGACTTCCTAAAAGTTCCCTATATGGCTTTTCCAAGATACTAGTATCTTCTTTTAGAACCAATTGAATATTTTCCTCCATAGGTACTTTCACAGGATTGCATTCTGATACTCCAAATTTTTCTATGACTTTTTCAATATTTTCTTGTTGAGATAAATGCAAACCGTCTTTAGAACTTTCAATTTTAATACCAAGGAAATGTCTAAGTTGACCACAATCTGACATCTCAAACTTATTTGTTAATTCTCTTTTAAGCTCCTCAATTAACGACATCTTATTTCCAGCTATTAGCAGATCATCTACATAAAGCACAAGTATGAGAATATCATCAAATTTGTTCCTTTTAGTGTAAAGACAATAGTCGTGCTTTAAACGTATAAATCCCAATTTTAAAATATAGCTATTAAATTCCTGGTTCCAACACCTTGGCGCTTGCTTCAGACCATAAAGTGATTTGATTAGTTTACAAACTATTCCCTTTTCCTTATTGACAACCCCTTCTGGCAAAGACATATATACTTCCTCTTTGAGAAAACCATGCAAGAAAGCATGAAATCTATGTTTTACACCAACTGCTAAAACGACTCGAACTGTTGTTAACTTTGCCACTGGAGAATAAGTCTTGTTATAGTCGATTCCTTCTTTTTGTAAGAAACCTCTAACCACCAATCTCGCTTTATATCGCAATAAATTTCCATCTTCATTACATTTCGTTCGAAAAACCCATTTAGATTATAATAATTTTGCACCTTTAAGAGGAGTTACAACTTCCCATACATTATTCTTCTTCATTGAGCTAAGCTCATCATTAACTGCATTAAGCCATTTATCCTCGTCTGGTCTTCCATAGATGTCCTTAAAATTTTCAGGAACATCTAAGGAAACACTTGGTGCAGCATCAATATTGTAACCGGTAAAGAAATCCATGAGCTTACCAGGAAGATTACGGTTTCTTTCACTGCGACGTAAATTAGTTTCTTGTTCTTGACTAATATTTTGTAGCTCGTCACTAGGGAAGCTAAAAATATGCACGAAAAATTTCAAAATATGCATGCTAGTATGCCCGAAAAATAACTGAAATATGCTCGTAAATATGCACGAAAAAATCTCATTATATGCATATATGCCTAAAAAATACCTGAAATATGCTCAAAAAATGTATGTATTTCATTTCAAGCTTACATTTTTATTTAAAGAATTTTGCAAAATAATAATAATATAAGAACTGAAACGTACAATTCACATTTTCCCCATTTAAAAAAATTTGTTTTTAAATACTATAAAATACTTTAAATTAATTTTAGATTTGTATACATGAGATCTTTTTACAAAGCAAACGAAACTATTCTATTAATATTGCGCAGGGTTGCATTGAACTATCGTATGTTTTACTATATTTTCCAGTGTGAGTTTTTGGCGGTTTTCCGAGAAAAAGCTCTTGTATGGGAAAACGATTAATATTGACCGTGTAGCATCGAGTATTGATGGATCGCGATTCTGGATAGCAAAATATTTAGAAATTTTGAAATCCGCGATCCGGAACGAAATATTGGCAATAAACGAATTGAAAGTGAAAGTGTGAAAAGGACGGAAGTAAAATATTTTAAACCTCAGATCGAGAAAAATATCGCAATATTCATATTGAACGTGTAGCACTAATCTGCGATTGATCAGACCATCGCGATTCATATTGACAGTGTATGCCTATGTATGTCGATACATATTGCATATTATTGTTCCCTTCAAATTTTCGCACTACAGCTGTTTTCTATCAATAACAGGGCATCGGAGAGAAGTTTTTTTTTTTTACTCTGGGTTTGCTTCGAGGCTCTGATCAGCATACAAGAACTTAGGGCCGTTTTCACTATCTCCGGTTAATTTAACCGGTGGTTATTTTGACGTAAATTGTATGGCGAGCTGTCAAATAAATTGCTTAACCGGGAGAAATCCTCCGGTTAAGCACTTAACCGGAGATGGTGAAACCGGCCCTTAGTGTTTATCGTGGTGAATTTTTATAAGGAAAAATGCTCCGTTCCGGGGCCCAGATCAATAGTTAAATAGCCTTGTTTGTATGCATATCTAAATTAACAGATAAGATGTTGCCAACTTAATATTTTTCGATATTGCTCGATTAAGTGCCAAAATATGCCAAAATAAGCACGAAATGCATTTTGACCGTAAATATGCATTTTAGGTCTAAATATGCATTTGCATATGCAATATGCATTTGCATATTTTTAGCTTCCCTACTCATCACAGATGCTATCCTCAAATATATCTTCATCTTCTAAACTTACATGATTATTATTACAATTTGTAATAACGGTATTATTTTGATCTTCTATCTCCGTTTCACTCACGACAACATCACTATCCCCTTCTTGCTCGTGAGTTCTAATAACCAAAACAGGATCCTCATCATGTTTCATTTCCTTAAATGGAAAACAAGTTTCGTCAAACTTAATATCCCTGGATGTGAATACCCTTTGTTTTACAGCATTCCAAAGCTTATACCCGTTTGGTGTATAACCAATTATTACCGCTTTTTGACTTTTTGGATCAAGTTTCTTCCGTTTTTGATTTGGTACCCAGACCATAGCTTTGCAACCAAACACCCGTACTTTCGATATATCAGGTTTCTCTCCATAAAACAACTCAGCAGGCGTGACATGACCATCTAACGACCTAGTTGGACTTCGGTTTATAATATATACTGCAAACAATGCAGCTTCACCCCACATTCTCTTCGGTACTTGTGACTCCAACAACATAGTACGGACCTTTTCCACTAGCGTTCTATTAAAACGTTCAGCAACATCGTTTTGTTGGGGGGAATATGCCATTGTACATTCAACCTGAATACCTTTTTTCTTAAACCATTGCTGTTGTTCAGAGGAACAATACTCACGACCTTGATCTACAGTAACCTTAGATATAGGTTAACCACACATTGCTTGAATACTTCGAAAACATGAAACTTCTTTTTTATCAAGAAAATCATCGAAAGATGCGAAAAATCGTCTATAAAAGACACGAAGTATTTTGAACCATCATAACTGATTGGATCGATAGGTCCGCAAACATCGGAATGTATTCATTCTAATACCCTTTTAGATTTAGCACGCGTTTCATTAAAAGGCTCCCTACATTGTTTGCCTTGAAAACATGTATCGCAAAATTTAATATCGCCGCATTTAGCATTAATACCAGTCACCATATTATGTTTAATTAACTCGTTCAAACCTCCTTGCCCTATATGACCTAGCCTTTTATGCCATAACTCAATTTCGTTAGTTAAATATGCTTCCGATATGCTTTTACCGACATGAACTTCAAATTCATACAAATTTACGTTGAGATTAGCTGTTGCAATGACATCACCATACTTTTCAATAATAGCAACTCTCCTCCCGAACTTTACCACAAGACCAGCATTAGTTAATTTTCGTACAGATAGCAAGTTATCTCGTAATTCTGGTACATATACATTAAAGTAATGGAAATGCCTTTATTACTAGTACCACATATTTCGCCACAACTTTTAGCTACTATCGTCTCATTATCCTTTGCCACGTTTATAATAGTTGGTGGATTTAAACTCCGAAATGTATCAAAAAATAAATTATCATTTACTAAATGATCACTAGCCCCAGAATCTAGTTTAAAAATTAATTTTGAGTGATTTTCCTTTTTTAAACCAGTCTCCACCATAAAACAAACATTCTGTTTACTATTTATGGCTTTTGAGTTTGCAGTTTGGGCATTTCCCTGACGACAATCTTTTGCTTTATGTCCAAATTTCTGACATCGATGGCATTTCCCTTGAAATTTAACATGTCTTTTAAAATTCTTTTTATTATAAAACGCAGTCTTATCATGGCATTCTTTCATACCTCGATCATTTAATTTGGTCTCTTCCGCGATTAAGCGTACCTTTGCAATGTTATAGTCTAGCTTACCATCCAAGTTTTGAAGAGCGGTAACTAGAGGGTCAAACTTCTCAGGCAGGGTAAGAAATAATTGTGCCAATACATCATTTTCTTCCATAACAGCTCCAGACAATTTGAGATTTCGGACTAAACCTTCAAACGTTGCTAAATGTGTAACTACGGACTCATCCTCTCGCATACGTAGCGTTGTTAGCTGCTTACGTACCAAAAGTTGACTTAAAACGGACTTCTTCGCAAACGATTCATTAAGACTGCTCCACATTGCCTTCGCGGACTTCTTTTCCCTTATGTAGCTCAGACAGTCATTATGCACGAAAGCCACCAAACGCTCCATGGCCTTTTTATCCCTCCTTAAAATTTCTGCATTTGCTTCCTTTTCAATTGGTGGATCGCCCGTTAATACATCCCCTAAGTTTATTGAATCCAAATGAATCTTAGCGCGAAACTGCCAATCGTCAAATTCAGTTCCCCGGAATTGAGGAATTCCATTCGTATTTTCTTTTGTGTCGCCCATAACCTAAACACTAATACGTCTGGATAATATATTTTAATATATTTAAACAATTTGATGTTAACAGTTCAGTTTGTAAGTTTGAATTGAGAAAAATTTTCAAGTGAAAAAATATTTCAAAACATAGGACAACGATTGCTGCAATACATAAATTACATACAAAGTATAATTTGTATAAAGTAAATTCAACAAATTTTATTAGAAAATTAATAATTAGAATTTGATTGCGGAACCTCTTGTATTGCAGGCTAGCACTCTGCCTGCTAGACCAAAATGGCACCTACGAATACCCATCAATTTATACATATATGTAATATAATTTTTGAAAAAACTCACAATCAAATAAGAAAAGAAACATCAGAAATTAATAAATCAGAAATTAATAAATCAAAGGGCTTTGCGAACTTTATTTTATTACCATTTTTTGTAGACCATGTTGATAGCAAAATTCCTTTCGAGAATTTTCTTCTTGGAATAATCTCATGTTTCTTCGCTATTTATTTATGTATAATAAACTTAATAATAAATACATTTTTGCGTTGCTGTTTTTGCAGTATGCCACTACTGCCACCACATGCTTGCTTTAAATTTTCGCTATATATATCTGCCTCTAGTTAAATTACGAGATTTCCCAGAGACTGAGAATGAGAATGAGAATGCGAAAGACTACAATTTATATACATACTTATTATAAGCAAGAAATGGTAAATTTCAGGTGAATCAGAAGAAAAATATTTGTGCTACAGACAAAACGTTATGACTAACAGAGCTGTTAAGTACTGCAATAGCTATTAGACTAATGTGTTCATTGTGAGAAACGAATGCTTTTAAACTAGTTAATAAAACCCAATTATCAGGTTTTTTTTTTAAAAACAGCGGTCACCTTTCGACAGCGGCTGGCCTACCCTCCGAATGTAATTCTGCCATGAAAAAGCTTCTCACAAAAAAAACATTCGCCATTCGGAGCCTGCTTAAATAGGTCCACCCAATTTGTAGGAAAAACAAAATTTAATGAATATGCCTCGAATTGGAAGAGAAGATCGGCTATAAAACTCGTCAGAGTTATAATAGCGCCAGTGTATTATTATTATTGTAAGTTAATAATCTCTCCTCTCCTTTCTTCTGCATTCAGTGTGTTTCGACAGAAATACTTTCTTAGTCGGAGCACCTTCATCCATTCTCGCGACATGGCCTGCCTAGAGGAGCCGTTGGATCTTTATTCGCTGAACAATGTCGATGTCTGCGTACAGCTCGTACAGCTCATTGTTAAATCCCCGTCGATAATCGCCCTCGCCAATGCGCAAAGGTCCGTAAATTCGCCGAAGAACGCCAAGTCCTCTCTCGATGAACCAAAATCACACTCTATAGGATAGGCATGGGTAACACTGCGCTGCGCGGCGCAATTGCGCTGACACCAACCCTGGTGTTATTGCGCTAACTCCGATTTGGGAAATGCGCCAACTCAATGTAGCGCCAACTCAGTATAGCGCCAACTCAATGTAGCGCCAACTCAATGATGCGCTATTGCAATATAACACTGACTCAATTTCGTGCGCTAACACCAGCTCCAATATAGCGCTAGTGTAAAATGGCGCAACCACAACGCCAATAACAGCATCATAGTATATGTATACGTATGACGTCACAATTATGTTGCTTGATAGTGATCTAAGTGACTCTAATATCCAGCATATTTTCACATATATACGGAATATTTTTCCAAATGATTATAAAAATTAAAATTAATTGTGCCCTCGTATATGTAAGCAGAATTGCGCCAAAAGAAATAAAACGGGGATGGTAAACAGTAACAAGCGAAAAAATGTTATTTATCGATTATTCGATGACAATTGCGCTAAAGGTGTTATTGCGCCAGTACCGTGAGTTGGCGCCACGGTTGGCGCTGGCGTTATTGTATCAGCGCCAAAAAAATTGCGCCATTACCCATGGCTACTATAGGACGCTCATCGTTTCAGTCCTCATGTACGGCGCAGCAGCATGGACAATGCCAAAATCAGATGAGATGGCACTTGGAGTATTCGAGAGGAAAGTTCGTCGGAAGATTTATTGATCTTTGCGCTTTGCGAGGGCAAGTATCGACGTATATTTTACGATGAGGTACACGAGCTTTACACAGACATCGACATTGTTCAGCGAATAAAGATCCAGCGGCTGCGTTAAGTAGGTCATGTCGTCAGAATGGATGAAGGTGCTCCGACCCGCTGAACGCAGAAGAAAAGAGGGACCTCCACGGCGAGGGAAAGATCAGGTGGACAGTGATGCTGATTCCTTAGGTATTTCCATGTGACACCATGCTGCACGAAAAATAAAACAGCTGGCGCGCTTCATTGGACTCGGCAAGAAATGTCTAGAGTCTAGACTCTAGGCGGTTACGTGGTAATTGAGGAGAAAGGTCCAGGATCACTCGCAAGTGAGCATGCGACTAATACAACTTGTAGCCTCTTTATATGGTACGAAGTATTATCTTTTGTTTGAACATGTCCTATGGAGAGACTAATTGTATCCTTTCTTATGTGAATGAGTATGAAGGTAGACTACTCCACTTCGACACCAATCGGATATCGAATAGAAGTTGTACCTTTTTACACCTGAACAAAAGCACATTTAGAAGTGCGTTTATAACCTTTTGAGTACAATTGACAACAATTAGTTTACATTTTTACCTTTCCGGGTACAATTGAGCAGTAAATGTAGACCAATTGTACCGAAAGAGGGGAATCCGGGACAAATCTCTTTCGAGACTAATCGCACATTTTTTTACGGGTGTGCTCAATTTAGTTACGCTTGACTGATAGATCAGCGCTGACTGACGGCTGGCAAACAGCTGCAAATGTGCACGTAGGTACTTATTCCATTCGACACGTAATCCTCTCACAACAGCAGTATAATTATCTGTCAATGCTAGCGGGAAAGCCATGATATTTTGCAGGTGATTTCGCATTTGCTTGCAACCTTAACAGCTGGGCATTTCCAAAACCTCACCACTACCGGCTGACAGATCTAATTTATCTTTGCTTACATATGTTTGCTATGGTAACTTGCACTTGCGCTGTTTGAGTTGCGCGCGTCCATACATATGTCAATTAAATTACGACAATTGATTTAATAAGATTTCACATGTCCTAGCATTATTTGGCAATAGCTGATTGAATGTAATTAAAATTCCCAATGAATATACATATGCATATAAATACATACATACATACATATGTACCCTGCAGGGAAATCAATAACTAGTGAACACAATTTCTGCTCCAGAACTAGCGAAAAGGTGCCAAAGAGGAGCCAGTTCATTTCCCGTCGCCTTTGCATATTTCTGCAATTCTCAGATTCTTATTGAATCATATTATATAGAGTATTTACAGTTTGCATCTTTACTTAATGATTTCTCATTTAATGAAATAAAATGTTCCCCTAATTATGCTTTTCTGGTCTCTCAGGTTTATTTTGTGTATTTTATTACTTTTTAAATATTCTTTTAAATTTTTATTAAATAAAAAAATAAAAGTAAAAAAAAAAATTATCATCCGCCCTGTCATTATTTGAACCCGCGCTCGCCGGATTGAAAATCTCACGCGCTAACCACTCTGCCATCGCGCTACTTGCTTTATAGGCTTGACAGATCGCAGCGATAATCCCGATTACCGCAACAATTAATTCGATTCAAATTTTATCCTTACAGACGGCAAGTATTACGGATTAACAAAACATCTGAAGGAAGGTAGGCTCAGCGGCGAATTCAAATACTTCTTTTTTATATCCAAAGATAGAGTGTAATGTCAAAATCAAAGCGAATTCACTTCATGGTCAATAGGAATGGGCGAGTCCCAAGCGAATTCAGATTTCAATCATGGCGATATATCATTTTGACATTACACTACCAATTACAATAACAAAATACATTGGAAATTTCAAAATTAACCTATGCGCCTACCTTCCTAGATTTCCTTTGGATTCTTCTTTTTCTTCACTTTCATTCACAATAGAGATTTTTCGCCAGAGATGTCATTAGAAAATGTCCTAATCCGCTAAAATTTTGAGGACTAACTCAAGAGATATTCCGGATTACCTCCTGTTAATTCTCAAGTTAACTCCGGTTCAGCTAGATACTGCGGATTATCGCTGCCGTCTGTCAATGCTATTATACGTGTCAAATGCTGCACTTAAGTGGCAGATGTAAAATTGTAGAATTTGTCGGATTTTTTAACTAGTTCAGAACTATGGAATAGGTAATGCCGCAGTGGATAATTGACACCACCAATGACATCGCCATGTTAAATTCACCAGTTGCTAACATGCAAAAGAGATTGCGCTCGCACTAGTAGTGTCGAAATAGGCATTAGCTGCGCACCAGTTATGAACTAGAGATTTTCCCCACAGGGTATGTGTGCATGAAAATTCATTAACTTATGGATTTGTATTTACGAATAATTAGGAAATTCTTTTTGATTAATGTGTTGTTGTTATCGTTAATGTAATTGTAATATACAAACGTTCAACATACGAGTATATGATTTTATTATTAATTGGAATGTTCTGATAGTTATACGCCATGGCGCACTTATTTTAGGAATAATGGTTTTTAGGTAGTAGGTATTTTTGTGTTAAAGCAAGCCAATTCAACTCATCATTTGAATGTGAATGACTTGCAATAGGCAAGGTTCAATACAGAAGTAGCGCCCACATAGTTATACTTGCCAGAAATAAAGTAAGTGAAGACTGAGTTAAAATCAGTAAAGCAGCTATGTATGTACATATAGTACATAAGTAGTATGTATCACAAATGCCAATGTGTTAAGCAACAGCTATTTGACAACAGAATTGAAAGCCTCGATAAGTAAGCAACTCGTCATATTTGTTTGCAGACAAAAGACTGAGATTTCTATTAATCTTTTCCATTTGTCAAATATTTAGAATCGATTTCCATTGCAAATACTGAACATTCCAACATTTTATTTTACTAATATGAATAGATATGTAAGAAGTTTAGTTGGTTGTAATTGAAATTAAATATATACTAAAGTCTATATGGTCAAGATCGCGAAAAATGTAACCAGGAAAATTTTTTTTTTTGTCGAAATATTATATAAAACGGTGTTTAATATGAAACGTTATTCCGCAAAATACCTGATAAAAATTAATTTCAGGAAGTTAAAGATGTTTTTATATGATATTTGTTCATCTTTGCAAACTTATCTCAGAATTTTAAAATTTTTAAGAAGTTCATCATCAGAGAAAATGGCAATAAAATTCTGTCCTGTTGGTTTATTTCGTATTATATCCACTTTGAGGCCTGGGAAATGATTGTTATTATTTAAATCCCACCATATAAAGAGCGAAATGTCTTTGGTTTGCATGTTTGGCTGAAAAGATTAGGGTAGCAAATATTGTGTAACGTTCCAATCAAAAATACATATTTTTCTTTTTTTAGCGGAATGCATTTATATAATGCAATGTACTATATATTTCTTAAACAGGCTTCTTCCCGTGTTGGTTCCGGTAGAAAAAAAGCCTGGAAAAAGGCCGGTAAAATGGAATAAAAAATGACCAAACATTTGTAACGTGGCAGTCTTTTTACAGGAAAAATTTAAAATTTTATCAACTAAATTTAAATTTTCTTGAATATGCAACATTGTTTCGCGATGCACCCGGCACCTCTTATGGAAAGGGGTGACAAATGTTGGTAGTTGACATATTTATTGTCCATTTTAAGAAATTCGATTCAGAACTGAAAATATATGGTCAAAAAATCGACTCCGGGTAAAATGGTAAATTATGTTATAATTTCGTATTTATTTTACTTTGATTGGGAAAGTTTATATCTTACTAAATAACTAAAGTAATTATAAAATTGTTCCCAAAGTGCCAGATTATGAAAACGGTTTTGTAATGCAATTTTTATGGGGAGTGTAATACATGCGCTGGAATAACTGTTTCGAATGTGACTGATTTGGTAGGTGACGTTAGTCTCGATACGCAAGTATCGTGGGTGAAATGGAAAAAAAAAATTGTTGTGTGAGTCGAACTGAAAGACGAGAGCGAAACGGACTATTCATGGATTTAATTTTTCACATATCTGCGTTGGTACCGCATTTTTTGGTACATAGCTTTAATAAACGTGAGCAGTCTCAAGTATTTAACTTGTACGTTCGCCCAAAGACAAGGGCAAAAAGCCCATTGAAATCAGCGACAACTTTCCCTTTTCACAACGAAACTTTTAAAGCAAAAGTATTCGTATCAAACAACTTATCGCATACAAAAAAACTATTGTAACATATTTGTATCATCTGTTAAAAATTTTACCCATCCTCGCAATTTAAAAACAAATTTATAACAAGTTTAATCATTCACTTTGAAGAAATACCTCTTCGTAATTAAAATTGTGTGGAACTATTTTGCAACATCACATGGAAAAGGATGTGTGGATGGAATAGGTGCCACCGTAAAAAATATTGTTTCAAAACACATTACTGTTGTTGTAAGTAATGCATGTGTTTTTGAACTTGCATTTCATATGACTGCATCCAAAATTTCTGTTGAGGAAATTACGGAAAAACAAATTGACTGTGTTAACCCTAGAACCATAACGATATTTCATACTACGTTATTACTAATGTACGTAAATTTTACGTAGTGATTAGAATCCGCCTAATACAACTCTCATTGTTCTCCATTTTGCAGCCAAAGTTGATTACACTACTTTACAAATGGTTAATTTGAATAAAATACCAAGAAATACCTGATCTCAAAACTTTTTTTTACATTTTTTTATGGTTATACATATGATGATGTGTAATTTTGTGTTTTTTTGGGTATCACTTCATTCAAAAGTATTTTTCGCTAAAGTTACAAGAGCGATAACCACAAGCAGTACCTCGTTCGAAAGGAAATTAAAATACGCTTCCAATGACGTACAACTTGTAGCGGTTGAACAAAACCTCGCTGAACGATAGCTGGTCAAAAATTTTTTAATTTCTTGCGATTTTTTTTTTTAATTTTTTTACTAATTTTTGTTCCAGGTCCAGAGATATAGGTCAAAACGTGGATCCGGATGACCCCGGAATTTTTTTGAGCAATATTGATATAAAAAGAAAGGCTTTGAGCAGGGATTTTACATGGAGCTGTACTCATTATGATTCCTAGGTCGGGTCCCCAGATATGGGTCAAAATGTGGACCCGGATGACCCCGGAACGTTTCTGAGCAGTAATAATATAATATACTGTCGTGTTATACAAAAATTACATGAGAATATTACACTTTCATATTAAATACCATATCCTATTTTTTCGCTTATTACTAACTATACGTAAATTTTACGTATAGGGATTTGCGCCAATCGCTCTCACACCTTCAAATGACAACATTTGTTGTACTTTTATATTCGTGTATACGTAAAAATATATGCTGCAAGCACTGCCGGAGTGAGGTACCGTTACAGTATGTTATACTTGTGCAATCACAATTTGAAAATTCTATATACGTAAAATTTACGTACATTATGGTTCTAGGGTTAATGATGAGTTGAAAGCTGTTAGGCTTTTCTCAAAAACCAAGTCAATAAGAAATATATTCAGTGCTCACCAAATACAAACGATTAGCAAAAATATCATTACTTTTCCTAAATCCAAACAAGGATATTTGTAAACTTAAAATGAAGACTTAAAAATGTTCTTTTCTAATAAATTGAATTTTTATTTACTGCTTTGTTCATACAATGTATCGAAAATTCGTACGTGTAACGTGGCAGACAAATTCTTGTAACGTGGCAGTCCCCACCTTATTGCTCATAAATCATCTTAAAATGTATTTTCTAGGTACACTGAACCACTCTCTCTATGGGTTTACCTCTTATATGGGACATATAAGAAAAGCAAAAAAATCTGTTGGTTATATTCGCAGATTTTTCGCAAAATGTACAGTAACATCGGAATACACTTCCAAAACTATGTAACGTTCCAGTCCGATGAAATTTGGCTTAACATTTTAGTTACGAAAGTTACAGAGAAATGGTAATATTCAATATGATGCCTCTAGGGAGACCCACGATATGCGCTTACAAGATCTCATTTTAAAAATATGGTTCCGGAGATATAAGGTTAAACAGTGTACGATCGTAACGTGGCAGTCAAAAATCTTGACCATATACATAATTGTATGATTGTACGGCGGAGTAGTATTATCGTAACTAAACATTAGTTATAACTATAATACAAATCAATTACCTACCTATAATAATACTCAGTAATGATATTTAGTTTGATAAGTGCTTTTAAGTTAACTACAATTATTTGTATCGATTTAACTATAGCCCAATCATGTGTCCGTTCGAGTGATTCATTTGATATTGTTATTTTCGAGTTGGAAAAATGTACAGCAGAGACAAACAAGCCGGCGACACAATAAAGAAAATATAGCAATATCACTTTATAGTTATCAGTATTTTTATAGCTTCTTGTGACTTTATAAATATACTAGTAAATCAATTACACTGTGCGACAATTTGAGGGTGGAAGACCACTTATTGCCACATTTGAAAATTTTTTGATATACATACCTTCATAGTAGTGCTGGAAAACCATCGATAGTGGTCCCATCGATTAACCATCGATAGGTTTAAAGGCAACCATCGATAGTATCGATGGTTTAATATATGTACGTAGGTGGCGCGTTAAAGGGAAATGTGCAAGGCTATTTTATAAAACGTTAACCTACTAAACAGCTGATTGCTAATTTTTCTACTTTTTTTATTCATATTGTGGTGCTTATGAAGAAAAATATAACTTTTTATTAGAAACATATTATAAAATTAAAAAAAACCAAAGTTTAGGTAAAAAGTTCAATACCAAAAATAAATCAATAACTATTCAAAACCCAACAAATACAACGGATTTGCCTCGAAGTTGAGACGAGTTCGCTTCTCTGATTATATTATCGCGGGGATACTTCGCGACGATAGATCGGCGAATCCGAATTCCCAGGGCAGTCCCCTCTCATTAGCGATTCGCGCATTTGTATATTCTCGGATCGTTGGCGATTCGGGATTTGGACTCATTGGCGAATACATTCTAGCAAATCTTCTCCTGCGAATCCGCCTCGAATTCGCCACGATATCATCCTCGCTTTTGTGTTTATTGGGAAGTAAGACTACTACATACACACATTTGTACGTATAGAGTTTTCCACAAAATAATAGGAGAGCCGAAATCAAAACCTAAATGCTCAATTCTCAATAAAAAAAAACCTTTTTATTTGCAATTTTTTTCATAAAATTATTCACTAATCTTTTATTTATATATTCACAGCCCACATATTCCAATCAAGTACCTTAAAAATTATAAATCTCAGTTTTTTTGGTTAATTTTTTCAACAGACCTTGTAGTTATTTACCAAGTAAAATACCATCGATGGTTAAAAAAAACCATCGATAATTGCTATGGCATCGGCCCCATCGATAGTATCGATAGTTCAATCGATGGTTTTCCAGCACTACTTCATAGCTACTGGTTATTTTTATTTTTTGTGGACCTAGATTTTTTATACATAGATTTTGACCAAGGAGCCCCATAGTGAAGTTCTCTGCCGAATAATTTTCTAGACTATGTTAACCTTAAAGCGACCTACAAAAGGCCATTTGGCGCGCTCCTCCTTTTCTTTCTAGTTCTCTTTCTCGTTCTCTTCCCCTTTCCCCTTTATTTGCGCTTTATTTTCCCTTTATCCATTTTATTTTTCATATTTCCTCTTTCGCTTCCTGTCCTTCGCCATATCCGTCCCTTTCATTTTCCTCTTCCCTCTCCTTTTATTACCCATCTTCAGTGCTAGGCCTTGCATGACACTTCAAATTTAAAAATGAGATATACTGTAGCGTAAAAATGGATTATTGAACGGTGGCACCCTTTTTGTAAAAATTTTAATAAATTACTCATTTCCATGCCAAGTGCTTTCATATGACTCCTCAAATTTAAAAATCAAACAAACTATAGCGTAAAACTGAACTTTTGGACAGGTGGCAACCCTTTTTGAAAAATTTCTATTAAATTGCTCAATATCAGGTCAAGTCCCTTCATATGGTACCAAAAATTTTAAAATCAAACGAACTATACAGTAAAATTTAATTTTCAAACATCTGGCAACCCTTTTCAAAAAAATTAAACCTTCCTGCACATCTACAGGTCAAGCCCTTTCATCTGACATCTTTCGTCTTTCATTTTCGAAAATCGGTATAACGGTGTAAAAGTTATGGTGCTTACAAAAAATGGCTTAGCGTAATATGTATATATAAAGATATGTATGTACATATATATATGTATCGAACTAGACCAAATAACCCAAATTATATGGAGAATTTGAAGAAAACTGTATGTGAATATAATATTCTTCATATTTAAAAAAAACTGTCAACCTTTTTATGTTTATATTAAAATATTATAAATAATAAATAATAAACGTCTTAAAATGTATTTTTACTGTAATGAATTATACTATACACTTATATACTAGAAGAACAGCACAGTCATTTTACCGTGGGTGCCATAAAAAGAACAGGGGCTCGCATGAAAAGAAAAAATTGACCATTTTAAAAAAAACATGGAATTTCTCAAAATGTGTCCGATGAATGATTTCAATTTTGGCTCAGAACATCTTCTAATATGTCCAAGAATACAACCATGAAATAATATCTTGGTTACTTTGACTTTTCATAATAAGTTGTTTAAGCTCACCGTGTATATGATTTGAGCGAAAAGAAAAAAAAAATGAGCATATTTAAGAGTTTATTAAGTAAATGCCAAATACACAAATTTGTAGTTATTTGCTTGAAGTTAAAAGGCTGCCTCTGTGTATGTGTGTGAATATGTGCGAAAGAGGCAAATGCGCACCAAAATATTAATATTAACGTTATTATTGTTAACACGTGTGTTGTCGCTTCGACTGGGATATGGGAGATGGTTATAATAGAAATACCATGGCGAATATAAATTTAGCAGTTTAAAGGCCGAGATTTTTATCCTAATCCGTATTTTTTTTTCCTGTCAGCTGCAGTCTTATGTCGATCTTTGTGCATTTTCTATAGCACAAATAACTACAATATGAGAAATATATTAAGAGGTGCCGTTTTATTTGAAATCCAAATAAAGGGTTTTAATTAAATATTTTTGGATTATTTAATTTTTAAATTAATAATAATAATAATAAAATGGCGCTATTATAACTCTGACGAGTTTTATGGCCGAGCTTCTCTCCCAATTCGAGGTGTGCTCCTTTTTTGTTTTTTCCTACTAATTGAGTGGACCTACAGTTTTATGCCGGCTCCGAACGGCGAATGCATTTTTTGTGAGAAGCTTTTTCATGGCAGAAATACTCTAGGAGGGTATGCCGTCCACTGCCGAGAGGTGACCGCTGCTCTTAAAAAATCCAATAATTGGATTTTTACTAATTAAAAAATGTTTTTTTGGTGTTTGGCTCGGACCGTGGTTTGAACCCGAGACCTCTGGCATAGCAGGTGAGCACTCTACCCACTGCACCACAGCGGTGGTATCTGATATTTTTTCTCATCAGTATTCGAACCCCATGCCTCCTGGAGTCAAGGTGGGCACTTATCTGCTATGGCAAAGCCGCAGAATTAATACTAATATAAGATGTTCAGCGAATAAAGATCCAGCGGCTCCGCTGGGCAGGTCATGTCGTGAGAATGGACGAAGAGGCTCCGGCCAAGAAAGTATTTCTGTCGAATCCCGCTGAACTCAGAAGAAAGGGGAGACCTCCACTGCGTTGGGAAGATCAGGTGGACAGTGATTTTGGCTCCCTAAGTATTCCCAAATGGCGCTACGCTGCACGAAATAGAAATAGCTGGGGCGCTATGTTGGATTCGGCCAAAATCGTCTAGATGTTCGAAAAAAAGCAAATATACAAAAGGTAAAAAGTATGAAAAGTATTTAAATTCTTAATATTTTTAGATAAACCATGACTATAAGTTCAATGAACTCATAAATAAAGATATAGAGTGGGTATTTTAATACATAAACTTCTATATTTTAAATGTAGTATTTATAGAAATAAGAAATTAAATTTTAATTTTTCACATTTTTGTGCCAAAACACAATTCTTGCAAGTGCCAGAAGAAGAAGAGTTAGACCCATCAAAATATGTATCGAAATAATTAGAATTATGAGCGAAGTCTATTGAGCCATGCCCGCCTGTTTGTTCGTTTCTCTGTTCACCACTTTTATAGCTGAAAAAAAAATCGAAAGTATTAAGCTCCGCTGATGAAGTGTCGTATATGCCATGATCTAAGTGCTCTAAAAATGTAGATTCATAAGTACATATTTATGTACATATGTAAGTTAAATGTCCGTATTCATGACCAGAACGTACATATATAAGTACAAAGAAATAGGCTAAGTGTAGCACATCTTTGTGCAATTCTTTTGATTTCCGATTTCCATTAATCTTCTGTTCTAACTACCTCCCCTTATTAAAACCCAAAAACATACATAAATCAAATAATAATATCAAAGTCATTAGAGCATTATATAAAATGTCTATTTTGCATAAATTTTTAAGCAATCAATATATGTTAATATTTATATATACATACATACCAGTGGCGGATTAACAATCTGGTGGGCCCTGGGGCGAAATTTTTTGGGGGGCCCTTTTCCATATAAATATTTTGCGATTAGAATACAGTTTGATCGTTATAAATTTAAATTGCGGTTCATGTAACATAATTGATCATTGGACGTTGTTTTTCTCTGTGCATTAAACGCACTACTCCATAATATTGATGTCATTTTATATTGACATTTTTTGGTTATTGTTATAGTCAGTGTTTAAAAAATTGCAATAACTTTCATTTCGATGCTTACAAACAATACTGTACTAAGTCGACTTAGTACATTTTCCCGTTTTTGGCGTTTACAAGTATTACGTGTCTTAATTTAGATGCTATCTAATTTTGGTATCAATCGGACAATCCAATCAAAAGTTATGAGCAAAAGTGTACATATAATACAACTCGAGATTTTTACAGAATAAAAGCTTTGAGAGCTTGCCATGAAAAACCACGCAGCAAATTTTTATTTTTTCTTACGGTTTTATATGAAGCGTACCCTAGCTTTGATATTGTCGAGTTTTACAAGTGAAAATATACTTAGCATATAACTGAAGTTTCATATCTGAGTTTAAACTTTGAGAGCTTCTCCTGCAAAACACAGTTTTCAGACTTAGTACAGTTTTGTTTGGAAGCGTCGATTTCATTTGCTATCACTTAAACTTACTGCTCTGAACAACAAAGCAGTCGTAGTGTTTGTAGTGCCTTTTAAAAATTTTCATTTGGACTTGATTTTGATTTCGTCAGCGCAACAAGTCAAAGTAAGTAAGTAAGGTTTGCTTTTGCACGTTGTATTCAGAAGCAGTCGTGAAATATGAAAATCAAACTTCAGCACACGCAATTACTCATTTTAAAAAGCGACGATAAGTAAAATCAAAAATAATCAACATTTTCACGACTTTTGCTACTTCGACTCAAGTTTTTTAAACACTGGTTATAGTCATTTCGTAAACATGGATAAGTCTAGAAAATATAAGAGTGGACCTGAAAAGCGCAAATAAAAAAAAAAAATAAAGACGAACGCGATAGGCAACTGCTTTCTAAAATACCGAAATTAACAAGCCACTTCGCTAATGCGACGACAACTGTAAACGAAGCAAATTGTGACAATCCTGAGTTTTGTGAATCTACTTCTGATACTTTTTCAATTCCATCAACGTGAAAGGAGGTTAATTTCCAACATGTTGACAGCACGATCGAAGGTGTGCAAAATCCAGACGATGTCGAAAGTTCGGTGAATGTATCAAAAATTGATGAAAGTTCCACCAATGTGTTTTCAAATGACCCAGGTTTGTGGCCTATTCAATTCAATCAATCAATCGTTCAAACTTATTGGATTAAGAAGGGTATGCTATCGTTGGTATTTCAATATAAGAGTAAAAAATTAACACAGAATACTCTTATTTAGGTCCCTCGTCGTGTCGCAATATTGATTTGATCCCAAAGAAATCTGGACAAAGAAACTTTTCTGAATATCATTTGCATCGGGTTTTACCAAATGGAACACAGACCGAACGTGATTGGCATTTAGACATTTTATAACGCATTTATTTATGCATGTTTGTCACTAATGTTACAGATGAAAGATCATTTTCAAAATTGAAATTGATAAAAAAATTGTTTGCGTAACACTATGGGAGATGATCGTTTGAACAGTCTATCAGTTCTTTCCATTGAAAATAACTTGTTGGATGAATTAAACTTTGATGAAATTATTGATAAGTTCGTAACACTCAAGTGCAGAAAAGTTGTGGTTTAATTTTGTTGGGCAAATATGTAAATAAAAATCTATCATATTTACATATGAATATTTTTTTTCATGGGCCCCCTTGAGTCCGGGGCCCTGGGGCAATGGTCCCAAAATTTGTTCGATAATCCGCCACTGATACATACTATATACATATGTACATATATAAATATAAATATAAACATGTGTACCAAAATGAAGTGCTACACTTTAAGTGCTACCGCAAATAAATTTTCTCCTAATAAAGGTAAATATTTATTTTTTCACTCTTGTTCTTTTATTGTCCTTTGTCACAGGTATGTTAAGTATGTACATACATACATATATTTATGTAGCCTTCAATGTGTGAAATGGTCACAGGCCGAAACAGTTTACTCGTGTTATTGCCAAAGCTATTTTCTGCAGCATACTTACATACATATAAACTCATATATAATCATCCAGAGTCAAGAGCTTTCTAACAAATATAAAAAAAAAAAAAAACAACGAATAAGCAAAGTAGGTACATACTTTTGGCCACTAATGCCCATTCAAACAACTCATCCATTTATTTTTAGCCAAAATGCGACAAAGTATTACTCGTATTTGAGTTAAAAAAATATTTTTTTTTTCGCTTTGACATTGTTGTCATACATTTCATGAAAAACAAACGCGCACTTAAGTTAATACGCCCTCACACATATAGCGTCCAAGTGTCCAAATGTCCAAGTGCCCACAAAACACGCACTTTGACATAAATTGTGTGCACCCAATAAACATAAGCCAAAAAGACCTAAACGTCTGCAACGTAGTTATCAAATTGAGAATAAGCCCTACTAAGAATAAGCTCCTACTAAAAATAAGCCTTTGAATTTTAGAGGTCTATCAACAGTTGTTTGAGAAGCATTAAAGAACTATCGTTCGAAATTTCCTCAAGTTGAGAACTAAGAAAAATGTTTATTGGGTATAATATGAATTTACACGTAATATGAATTTACACGTGAAGGTGTGTTCCTTGTACTGATATTATTTTTGGCATACGTGTCGTCTTTATTGCCTTTTGGAAATGTCACAAATTATTGGCTTTCGTGCATTCTTTATTTTCATGTTATATTCATTGTATGTGTATCTATACATATATAACGCACCCTAAATCATAAAGTGACACAACTCAAAATTTTTCGAAATCGGGTTTCTTTCATAAAGCGGTACAAAAAATATATATCCAGCGACTGCCAAAAAATCTTTTCCATCAGAGTCTTTGTTAACTAGAAAATAACTACTATACGTGGTCTTGTCCCATATCATTGCCTGTAAAAAAGAAACTTTTTTAGCTCTCCTGAAAATTTTTGAATTTTAACTTGTGTCACTTTATGATTTAGGGTGCGATATGTACGTAAATGTATGTATGTATGTAATACATAATAATAATACAATGGCGCTATTATAACTCTGACGAGTTTTATGGCCGAGCTTCTCTCCCAATTCTAGGTGCGCTCCTTCTTGTTTTTCCTACTAATTGGGTGGACCTACAGTTTTATGCCGGCTCCGAACGGCGAATGCATTTTTTGTGAGAAGCTTTTTTTCATGGCAGAAATACTCTCGGAGGGTATGCCGCCCACTGCCGAGAGGTGACCGCTGCTCTTAAAAAACCCAATAATTGGATTTTTACTAATTAGAAAAATTTTTTTTTTTGGTGTTTGCTCGGACTGGGGTTTGAACCCGAGACCTCTGGCATAGTAGGCGAGCACTCTACCCACTGCACCACGGCGGCCACAGATGTATGTATGTATGTATGTATATTAGGCCGGGGCGATCTACTTACCTATATCGTGCCATCGAAATTCGAATTGCTCTATGTTTTCTGAGCAGAAACCGACATTTATCTAAAATTAATTTTGATGTTCCCGAATTTGGTTTTTATGGTACAATATGGATTTTTGAAAATCAAAATTAGACAAAAATAGCAAAAAAATTAACCAGGCCAATATGAAAATTAAATTCATCCAAAATTGTATGCTGAACCCAAATATGAAATCACAGAAGTCGTTTTCGAGATATAGCCTGATTTCCGGTGTTGGAGGCTGAATAATCAAAATTGCATATTTTCGCAATTACATATCTCTATCTGCATAAAATATGTATATCTTAAATTTTTTTTTTTCAAATTACTTAAATATAAGTAAACCAAACTTAATAACAATATTATAAAATTCTACACCAAAACGTAAACTTAGGGCCGTTTACTCAACCTCTGATTAACGCTAACCGGAGGATAAAGGTCCGGTTAAGTTATAAACTGCATTATCGACCATGTGATAAATGTATGGTTTGATGAAGTCGATAATGATGTTTAACCGGACTTTAACCGTGGTTAGCGTTAATCAGAGGTTGAGTAAACGGCCCTTCTACTGGTTGGAATTTGTTTTTTGTATCCAGTGGTACCCCATGGCGTATGAGTAACCTTGAGTATTCTTAGAGTTGAATTATACCATGTCTCCACATAACGTGTTTCGCTCTTTTTTCTGCATTTTCTCTATCAATCTTCTTTCGACACGGAAACCGGTGCCGAAACTCGCCAATTTCCATACAAATTTCTGAGACCGAGTGAAGATTGAAACACTGTTTCATTCTGAATCATCTTGCCAACCTCGATGATATCGATGTCTTTTCTAATTTTGTATCGAAAATCTATCGAAATCTCACACAGACCAAAACAAAGACGCAAAAATAAGCAAACATACAAACATTTAAGAAGAACAAGAAAGAGAAATGTCAAACTGAATCACGATTAGCCACGTGGAGACGGGTTATTGAGCGAGATGTTTTGCTATATGTTTCTCTGGTGAAACAAGTTATGTGGAGACGGGTTTTAAAGTAATTAATTTCGCTCGATTCAAATCGCCCCGTCCTAATCTATACATATACTCATTAGCATGTTTAATTTTTAGGCGATGTTGGTATTTTCGACCATATTAGCATCGACCTAGGGGAAGGAGGTTCACGAAATATCATATACAATTTGTCTCCATACATTTGGGGACCACCTTAGTGTATATGTACATATCATAGTAGCATACGAAGACTAGCACCATATTTTTTGTGTGTGGCGAAAAGTAACAATTCCAGAATTTGGCTGGCGAAAACAATATATAATTTTTGTTACTTTTCGTCAGCCAAAAACCTTTATAATAAAATAAATTCTACAAAACCATATTATGCTGGTTTTATCACCACAAATGTATTCACAATAATAAAAACTAATTCGTGACAACTTTGTTGATTTATTTCCAATAAGGTTATTTTTGTAAACTTTATTTTAAAAAAATTGTTTCTAATTACTAGCCTATTTAGCTTTATTTGCCGGCTTTCTTATGATAAAACAAATAATAAATATTTTGACCTTAACAGGTTTTAGGCCAAACTTCTCTTACATTTAATGACGTGTTCCTTAACTTCGTATGACTACCATCAACGGAGGAATTTTTCAGATAATAGTTTCTTCTATTAATTTAAGATATTATCGATCAGGATTCGAACCTGCGATCACTCACATTTAAATGCAGTATGCCTTAAATATTTACTTTAGCAAGTGTAAATGTACAAATATATGTATGTATATATGTTCGTACCTAATTATGCATTCGTGAGTGCGTGAAAATGACGACATTGACGTTTGCTGTTCCTAATTTTAACTTAAATTTAATGCGAGGCGGAAAACCAGATCGGACTGTTGACAATTAGACAGAAATTGCTGTGAATAATTTTGCTATTTTAAGCTTATCGGTAAATCATTGCGGAAAAATTTCATTATAACATATCGACCCCTTTGTGCGGCTTTATCGTAAGGGACAAAAGCAAATTTTAAAGGAGAGCATTTTTTTTCGTTTTCTACTACTTTTTATTGGTATTTTGAAACAAAATTGAACACGCGATTAGGTAATTAATTAATACACTGAACCTGATAATTTTTTTCTTGAAAAATGTGCAGTTTGCGAATATGTACATATGTACAAGTTTGTTGGAAATTTGGTAAATAGGTAGATTATTTCCTATATTATGACGGAGCAATAGAACGAGTGTGGGGAGTAAGAGAAAAGGGAGAGGTAAATGAGCAGGGAGAAGGAGAGGTAAATGGAAATATTAAAATTTTACATTATTCCGATCAATGGACAGAGCAACATCTGTCGGCGTTTCTAGTCTACAATATAAAACTACACATCGGACGTGAATTTGGAACCAGCGACTCCCAATCAGTAAATGTCAGAAAACCCTCCAAAAACAAATTACATTAGCAGATGCCGTTTAAAGGCGACACAAGAACAGATAGTAATATTGCTATTTTTTCTAAATAAGTCAGTATTTTTAATCGCTAGTTTTCATTATTTTACATACAAGTAGGGTATTCTCTTATTTCCATAAATTACTAGTGCCTGGGTGGTCGAGCTCAGACGTGATTCTTTTGCCTTAGAAAGTATTCTAGTTCACCATATATGTACAAATATACAAACATCTAAACAAGTAAGTAAATAAGCCAAAAATTAATGTATAAAATTTTATTCAAATCATTTTATGTGAATTTTATATGAGCTATTGGCAAGTTTATAATTAAGAAAAATTGAAAAAAATTTTTTGGTAGAAGTTATGGATCCATTTCGGAGACCACCACATCCCCTCATCAGACTTCTTCCAGCGGCCTCAACCGAGAACCGAGAACTTAGGTCGTTGCGATAGTTTACAAAGCAATTAATAAAATTAGGTTATGTAGAAATCCCACTGAGCAATATTTTAATTGAAATACGTCGTAAAATACCATTCATTTGATGCCCATATTAGGACATCTAATTTTTTTAGTTCCAAAAAGATGGCAGCATTGGAAAAATATCCCTAGGGGCAGCACGTGGATAGAATATCTTAAATTTAGGCATATTTTCTGTAAAACGAATTTCATCCAAATCGGTTCAGCCGTTCCCGAGATACTAGTGGATATAGAAATACATATGTACTAGCTGCACCCGTTTACATATATTTTTATATATATGTATGTGGTCCCTGCCGACTTGGGTAATTTTTTTCCACACGTTCGCCTTAGCAAGCACATCAGTGGTCCAAGCTTAATTGATTCATTTGCTACAGTTCCTGAGTTTTTACTTATAAATCTTTGAAAATTTGCCCCTCTTGGCCTATTTTTTAAAATTTCAGCATGTTCCCTCATAACGGCATAACGTCATTTCATCACTCGGGCTTTATTAGTGACTGAATTATCATGTTTTACGTGTTTTTCAAAATACATCCATATGCCTTATTTTCAACCACAACTTTCTCTGTTCCCATTAGAATCTGTGTACCCAATTTCATTTAAATACTTCTATTTTTGCGCAAGTTAGAGTGTGTACGGCCGGACGGACGGACATGGTTCAATCATTTTTTTTCATCCTGATCGTTTTGATATATCGTCGTACCATACGAAAACTAGCATATTTAAAATTTCTGGCGAAAGCTATCATTAAAAAAATTCTGTACGAAAAGTAAAAAGTTCGACTTTTGGCCGACGAAAAATAACAAAATCAACTTTTGGCTGACGAAAAGTATCAGCAATTACATATATACTGTTTTTACATTAAAATTGTTGTTGTTTAAACAAAATTGATAGTTTTCGTCAGCCAAAAGTTGATTTTGTTATTTTTCGTCGGCCAAAAGTTGATTTTGTTATCTTTCGGCAGCCAAAAGTCGAACTTGTTACTTTTCGTCAGCCATAAAAAATATGATGTTAGTTTTCGTATGGTACGACGATATATATGTAAGTCCATATCTATCTCAATTATTTTATGGTGTTACGTACAACCGTTATGTGATCAAAAGTATACATACATATACATACATATATTGTATGTACTACGTACAGCATATCCTATACTGAAAAGCCCCCATTTAGCATAGGCATGAATACATACGTGTTCGCCTAAAATAATATAATTTTTACATACAAACATACAGCTGAAGCTTATAAAAGTGTTTTAAAATATATACGACTGTTAAAATGGAGCGACATCTGCATTTGAGATTTGAATTGATAGATTAAAATAGTTCTTAAAGCATAGTTTTAGGCGCAAATATTTTAGTTTAAATTTAAACATTTTATTTTTGCAAAATACTATTTAAAAAAAGTACCACGCCCAATAAAACACCGTTTCGCATGCATAGCTAATTAATTCCTTTAAAACGATGCCTTACTTATTAATTTTGGTAAATTATGTGAGCAGAAAAAGGGATATTTATAAAACACCATTAGAAATAATATATATATGATATATGATATAAATCAACAAATATACATACAAATATACAAAATAAATAGTACATAAAATTACTTGCTAGCTATATTCAAAATATTTTTTATATGGGCGATACGATAAATTCGAGCTCAAGAAAAAAGTGTGGATTGCCCCTTACGATAAAAAATAAAGCCAATTTTTGGCACAACTACAAGGATTTCAGCTATAATATTATACCAGGTGATGCCCTGATGGATGTAGATTTAATTTGGATCAAAAAGTGAAATTCGAGAAAATTACCCTTACGATAAAATCGCGCAAAGGGGTCGATGTACATATACATATATGTTGGGGAGTGCATGTATTACTCATCGTTCACCAAAATCTAAATTGAAAATGCGTACATATGTACACACCAGAGTTCTGCTTCGATCAGTTTGAAACGGCAAACCGTAAACGTACGAGCTACAGCTCGTTTGTATGCTTTCATACTAAACAACACAGCGATCGAACGGTTTGGTTTGAAACAAACATATGTACAGGTTGAACGATACGACCGCTGTATGATCGCACGAGTATACATATGTACATACTATAACGAACCGATCGATCAGTTGATCGATCGCGATCATTGCATGTTTATACGATCATTCGACTGTACGGAAAACTTAAAAGTGGTGTTTACAAAAAATCTAATAAAAGAAAAGGCCGCAGTGAAGTGTGGGAAGTTTTTTGTGAAATTGAAGACGAAAACGGGTGTCAAATTAAAGAATTTGTACAATTCGGCCGTGTGCCAATCGGTAGAAAAAATGAAATTTTGACATAAGAGAGTAAAATTTTGACAGTATTCGTGGTGGATTTGAACGTCATAATTTTACCTAGCCCATTGGGCTAAATACATACACATATAAGTAACACAAATATTTAAATACAAAATAACATTAAATCGTTACATGAATACATTTCTTCTGTTCCATTAATACTGCCATCAACAATTACACTGCTCTACAGCCAAAAAATACTCTAAACGTGACCATCCTATCTATATGTAAAATCGGTCGCTGATTCCGGAACTCTGGTTCATTTTTAATTCTATGGGAAGGTTTTTGAGATATCGGCAATTTACCGTTATTTGGCCAATGGCTCCACTTAATCCTGTATATCTCATTAACGCAGTAAACTATATTCCTTGTGGTGACACCGCCCAAAAGAAAATTAAACTCTTAACTCTTATAGTTTCTGAAATATTGATGATTCAATTTGAATTTTTTCGATTTTTTACGATTTTTTTAAGAAAAAATTGATTTTGTCAGGCAATATCTTCAAAACCAATGTTTTCACCTTCGGTTTTACTCCTTTACGTGAAGCTCCATTCCATTAGCAAAAAAATAAGCTATCAACGAAGAAAATCCATGGTAAAATGGAAAAGTTATAGGCGATCAAGTAAATACAGCCAAGTCTCGCAATGCCACTATACGGTACATTCTATGCATATTTTACCAATACCTACACATCTGCAGTAGCAGCGTATTGGCAGCGCAGTAGATACAAGCCCATTTACGGGTATAACATGCATAAAATATACCCGTGTAGTAGCATTGCGCGACTTATCTGTATTTACTTTATCGCCTATAACTTTTCCATTTTACCATGGATTTTCTTCGTTGATAGCTTATTTTTTATACTCAGCTGTACTAGTACACAGAGTATTATAGTTTTGATTTCCTAACGGTGGATTGTAACAGAATGAAATAATCGAGATAGATATAGACTTATATATATCAAAATGATCAGGGTGAAAAGAGAAATCGATTGAGCCATGTCCGTCCGTCTGTCCGTCTGTCCGTCTGTCCGTCTGTCCGTCTGTCCGTCTGTGAGCACGATAACTCGCGCAAAAATTGAGATATTTTGATGAAATTTGAAATGTAAGTTGGTATCAAGGCAGGAACGGATGGTATTGAAAATGGGCGAAATCGGACCATGACCACGCCCACCTCCCCTATATAGTAAAAATCGGAAATTTTGTATCTCAGTCACTAATAGAGCTGGAGTGATAAAATTTTACCCACGTATTGAGCTCAGGCCCTTATGAAGAAATATGGTGAAATTTTGGAAAATGGGCGGTGCCACGCCCACTTATTAAGGGGCAAACATTTCAAGTTTTATGAGTCATAACTCAGAAACCGTTGAAGATATATCGATGAAATTTGGTACGCGTGATATAATTACTTAGGCAAATGTTTGGATTAAAAATTGCCAAGATCGGTTGACGACCACGCCCACTTTTATATATGGGTATTATAAAGTGGCATAATAAAAACATTTTAAGCCATATCTCTGTCAAATATAAAGATATATCATTGAAATTTTATGGCAGGAGTCCAACTGCGGACATAAAACGAAAAATACAAAAATTTTGGAAAATGGGCGTGGCACCGCCTACTTTTAGAAGCAGGAATATACGAGATTTCTGAGCCCATAACTCGACAAATAATTGAGATATAACGACGAAACTTGGTGTGTACACTTTTATTACCTGTGGTAATATATGTTAAAATTTTTATCGAAATCGGTTGCCGACCACGCCCACTTTTATATATGGGTATTATAAAGTGGCCTAATAAAAACATTGTAAGCGATATCTTTGTCAAATATAAAGATAATTCATTGAAATTTTGTGGCATGAGTTCCACAATAGACCGGAAACAAAAAATATAAAAATTTTGGAAAATGGGCGTGGCACCGCCTCTTTTTAGACAAAGGAATATACGAGATTTCGGAGCCCATAACTCGGCAAATAATTGAGATATTATGACGAAACTTGGTTTATACACTTTTATAACTTGTATTAATAGACACGCAAAAATTTATTAAAATCGGTTTATGACCACGCCTACTTTTTCACAAAGATATTTCTGGAACACCATCTGGGAATTTGTAACGTCACATCTTAGTAACTAGAAGTCATAAAGGAATGAAATTTCGCACAAAGAATAATAATCATATGCTTAGTTGGATGACTGATAAAAATGTTGAAAATGGGCGTGGCTACGCCCACTTTATGCAGCACTCCCTTTATATAAAATACACCGTGATTCCATCAAACGCAAACAAACAATGAAAGCATACAGCTGAGTATCTAATGTTCGATTCCACTCGAACTTAAGCTTCCTTACTTGGGAGCGATATCTTTGTCAAAAGTGAAGCCAATTCATGAAAATTGGTGACGTGGGTCGTATTGTTGACTTGAAACTAAATAAACTGAAATTTTAGAAAATGGGCGGTGCCACGCCCGCTTATTAAGCGGCAAACATTGGAAGTTTTATAAGTCATAACTCAGAAACCGTAGACTACATACATGTCAAAATTATCCCATCTTGATAATTTTGGGTTGTATATCTTAAAGAAAATGTTTAAAAAAACTGCCAGGTTTCATGTGCTTAAAACCCAGTAGGACTCGGGATCATCGTTTTGTTAATCCGGGAGTACTCCCTTCCGAGTACTCAATTACTCCCGATTACTACCTATACTTTTGTGTATAAGCGTACAATTTTGTATCATCGCTTTCGCAATCGGATAATCTAATCAAAAGTTATAAGCAAAAGTGTACTTATAATACAATTCGAGATTTTTGAGAGCTTACCATGAAAAACAATGTAGCAAGTTTGAATTTTTATACTCAGCTGTACTAGTACACAGAGTATTATAGTTTTGATTTCCTAACGGTGGATTGTAACAGAATGAAATAATCGAGATAGATATAGACTTATATTTATCAAAATGATCAGGGTGAAAAGAGAAATCGATTGAGCCATGTCCGTCCGTCTGTCCGTCTGTCCGTCTGTCCGTCTGTCCGTCTGTGAGCACGATAACTCGCGCAAAAATTGAGATATTTTGATGAAATTTGAAATGTAAGTTGGTATCAAGACAGGAACGGATGGTATTGAAAATGGGCGAAATCGGACCATGACCACGCCCACCTCCCCTATATAGTAAAAATCGGAAATTTTGTATCTCGGTCACTAATAGAGCTAGAGTGATAAAATTTCACACACGTATTGAGCTCAGGCCCTTATGAAGAAATATGGTGAAATTTTGGAAAATGGGCGGTGCCACGCCCACTTATTAAGAGGCAAACATTGAAAGTTTTATGAGTCGTAACTCAGAAACCGTTGAAGATATATCGATGAAATTTGGTAGGCGTGATATACTTACTTAGGCAAATGTTTGGACGAAAAATTGCCAAAATCGGTTGACGACCACGCCCACTTTTATATATGGGTATTATAAAGTGGCCTAATAAAAGCATTTTAAGCGATATCTCTGTCAAATATAAAGATATATCATTGAAATTTTATGGAAGGTGTCCAACTATGGACATAAAACAAAAAATACAAAAATTTTGGAAAATGGGCGTGGCACCGCCTCCTTTTAGAAGCAGGAATATACGAGATTTCTGAGCCCATAACTCGACAAATAATCGATATATTATGACGAAACTTGGTCTATACACTTTCACTACTTGTAGTAATACATGTTCGAAATTTTAGCGAAATCGGTTGACGACCACGCCCACTTTTATATATGGGTATCATAAAGTGGCCTAATAAAAACATTTTAAGCGATATCTTTGTCAAATATAAAGATAATTCATTGAAATTTTGTGGCATGAGTTCTACAATAGATCGGAAACAAAAAATAGAAAAATTTCGGAAAATGGGCGTGGCACCGCCTCTTTTCAGACAAAGGAATCAACGAGATTTCAGAGCCCACAACTCGACAAATAATTGAGATATTGTGACGAAACTTGGTTTATCCACTTTTATAACTTGTGTTAATAGACACGCAAAAATTTATTGAAATCGGTTTATGACCACGCCTACTTTTTAACAAAGATATTTCTGGAACACCCTTTGGGAATTTGTAACAAGACTTCTTTGTAACTAGAAGTCATAAAGGAATGAAATTTTGCACAAAGAATAATATTCATATTCTTAGTTGGATGACTGATAAAAATGTTGAAAATGGGCGTGGCTACGCCCACTTTATGCGGCACTCGCTTTATATAAAATACACCCTATATCGAACAAACGCAAACAAACAATGAAAGCATACAGCTGAGTATCTAATGTTCGATTCCACTCGAACTTAGGCTTCCTTACTTGTTTGATAATGGAATGGAGGTTCACGAAGGTGAAAACATTGGTTTTAAAGATATTGCCTGACAAAGTCAATTTTTTCTTAAAAAAATCGTAAAAAATCGAAAAAATTCAAATTGAATAGTCAATATTTCAGAAACTATAAGAGTTAGAAAAAAATGTTATAGGAGCCAAGAAAAGTAAATTTTATTTTCTTTCGTTTTGTGACACCCCAAAGAAGATATCTCACGGCGTCAAAGAGGTATACAGGATTAAGTGGAGCCATTGGCCAAATAACGGTAAATTGCCGATATCTCAAAAACATTCCCATAGAATTAAAAATGAACCAGATTTTCGGAATCAGCGACCGATTTTACATATAGATAGGATAGTTACGTCCAAAGTACAGACAAAAAATTTCATTTTGTGATCCAGTGTTATATGCATTTTACGGTTTAAAATTGTATCGTTGCCCGTTTTCGCCCAAATGTGTATCTTTGTAACTGTCAAAATTTTCTCTTCCGTTTGGCACAGCAAAATAGGTTTTTTTTCAACATTGGAAAATATTTTCTACCTCATTTTGCCATAGAGAAAAATGTTACCGATTGGCAAACAGCCTTCGAAAATAATTTTGATGCCATGCAGTGCTGGGAAAATCAAAAAATGAGTTTCCAACTCTTTATAATTTTGCCCTTAAAATATTATCCATTCCAGCTAGCAGTGCAGCAAGTGAGCGCACATTTTCACTTGCTGGTAATATAATAGTCGAAATGCGCAACCGCCTAGCTCAGCTCAGCAACCGCCTAGCCAGTTTTAAGAAATGAAAATATTTTACATAATACCTAAGCACGAAGTTTCTCCTTTTATATATTAATTGTTCTAATTTAATATTAAAAATTAAATAAAAAAGTATTAATGAAAACAAGAAAAAAGAAACGAAATAATGCCTAATTTGTATGCACGAATTTTTCCCTTTTATATAATAACTTCTAATTTTCTATTAAAAATGAAATAAAACAGTATTGATGAAAACAAGAATAAATAAATGAAATAATGCCTAATTTGTATGCACGAATTTTTTCCTTTTATATAATAGCTTTTCTAATTTTATATTAAAAATGAAATAAAAAAGTATCTACTAATGAAAATAAAAACAAATTGATTTTTCATTTTATCGCTTTGAAAAGTTTTTAATCGTTTATTTAAATTTTTGATATGTAAAATAAAGCGGCTGATCCGCACTCATAAAAAGATTACAGAATATAACCCTACAGGGAACTCAATAACTAGTGAGCAAAATTTCTAGTTCCGAACTAGCGAAAAGGTGTCAAAAGGGAACTAGATCGATTGTAGTTAGACCCTCACCAGTTCAGAAGGAGTGAATTGAGTGACCCTTATAAGACAGACTTTAATTTGTAAGCAATTTCTAAGTGACAAAAATTCTATGAAAACTTTTCGTTCGTTCAATTGCCGTCGGCTTTGCATATTTCTGCAATTCTCAGATGTTTAGTGAAGCATTTTATATAAAGAGTTTTCTATTTTCATCTTGTATGAAATGAAATGTTCCCCTAATTATGCTTCTCCGATCCCTCAGACTTATTTTTAATTTTTTTTATTTTATTCATTTTTAAATATTATTGTAAATTTTTATTAAATAAATAAATAAAAAAATATTAGTTGAAAAAAATTAAAAAAAATTATCATCCTCCTTGACACCGACAGGATTCGAACCCGCGCCCCTCAGATTGAAAGGCACATGCGTTAGCCAGTCGGCCATCGCGCCACTTGCATGAAGTGTGTCAAAGGCTGCACTTAAGCGGCAGATGTAAAACTGTAGAATTTGTATGTACTTGTAGCTAGTTCAGAACTATCGAAATTGTGCCAATAAACGAACTAGTGTAAACTGTACAATTTAGTACTAGTTCGGAACTATCGAAAATGTAGTGCAGAGAGTGACAATTGACACCGCCTAGGACATCGTCGCACTAGTAGTTGCGCAAAATGCACTAGAAGCGACCTAGTTCGGAACTAGAGATTTTCCCAACAGGGTAAAGAATTGAAAATGCAAGAAAAACGGCTTTAAAACTAAATCCAGCATACATACATACATATATATGTATGTGCATACATATATTTATACGACACACATATTAAAAATGTACATGATCGTACAGTGTACGATCAAACGATCATTTCTGTTTAAGTACAACTCATACACCGATCGATCAAACGATAATTTCTACTTATGTACAAATCATTGGTTTGTACATTTCTTTCCAACCAAACATTTGTTCGTTTGACATCGAACGTACAAAAGCTTTACTCGTATCGCTTATTCGGGTAAAGATCATGTGTATGAGTTGCATTGCACTGTGTCAGATCGATGAGCCGAAAACCTTACTCGAAGCAGAACACTGGTACACACATGCATACACGTACGCACGTCCATACATAAAATATTTGAAAATTTCCTTAAGCTTTCTAAACTTTATTTAAAAATGTTTGCCTACTCTTTGGCGCAGAACTAAAATGATTCTGCTTTTTTTTACATAAGTGGCCACTTAAATTTTTTTATTAGTACTAGAAGTGGCAGGCAGTGTCCAAAATTTGCTTCTTTTCATGCCATCTAAGCTTTTTATAAACATCATAGGTAAATAGTAAGTATTGCTTAAAATGAAAAATCAATTATTTTTTATTACATTTTTAGCACCATTTGGCGTTACATAAATATTTGTTGGCCATTTCAATGGTCAACAATTCTTCCATAAATGATGTTTGTTGTAAAAAAAAATGTGTGTTCATCATAAAACTGTTTGGCTTGAGTTATTCAAATTGATTTCATTGTTATTGTTGTGGTTTTTCGTATTGTAAGTGCTTTAATATTATCGTAATGCTGTTTTTGTTGTTGTTCATTAATCCTGCTACTCTCTTTCCTAATTTCTCTATTTCTTACTGTTTGTGCTGCTATGCTTTCCTTTGTGGATTGTTAGTTTCGCTGTGGTTCGTTATGCGTTGCACTCAAACGAAATTTTAGACATTGTTTCAAATGAACATTTCGCCAAACTTTTTTTGAATTCCAAATTTTACGATGCTTTAGGTTTAGCAATGCTCTCATTTGAAGTTGTTTGGAGCGAGACTTTTTGCGAGCATGTATTAAGAAAAAAGTAACAAAGACGTAAAAGCTTTACACGTTTATATATCTGAAATTTCCTACGGGGTCTTTTTAAATTATACGCCTGTGTGTATGCTTTTCTTTTCATTGCCTATTCTGTACCAATAAAATGCCGGAAATACATAAAAATTGCGTTATATTTTTAGTGACAGCATAATATCGAATTTCCGTTGGCTGGCGGTTCTTTTTTGTGTTTCTGTTTATGAGCGAATGAGTCATAATGCCGACCAAAACATTCTGGGAATCTTCTCTTCAATATTGTGGGCTCGTAAAACATTGTAAAAGCAGACTTGTGCTTTCTCGTATACGAGTACGTACATATTTTTTTTAACGCAACAAGCTCTTTTATTCCAATCAATGTTTTATTCATATTCTATGATTGCTCGTAAACATAAAACGTGGACATCTGCGGTATTAAATTTGACAAGATTAGTTCGACTGAAGTCAACTACACCTTTTTCAGTTTAAATTCAGAAAGTTCCAATTGATATTGAGAAAATTACAATTGAAATTCAGAATTTCCAATTGAAATTCAGAAAATTACAATTGAAATTCAGAACTTCCATTTGAAATTCAGAAAATTGCATTTGAAATTCAGAAAATTACAATTGAAGTTCGGAAAGTTACATTTGAAATTCAGAAAATTACATTTGAAATTCAGAAAGTTACATTTGAAATTCAGAAAATTACAATTGAAATTCAGAAAACTTTTTGAGTACTGTGAGGAGGTTTCTGAATTTCAAATGTAATTTTCCGAATTTCAAATCGAATTTTCTAAATTTCAAATATAATTTTCTGAATTTCAATTGTAATTTTCTGAATTTCAAATGCAATTTTCTGAATTTCAAATGGAATTTCTGAATTTCAATTGTAACTTTCTGAATTTCAAATGGAAATTCTGAATTTCAATTGTAATTTTCTGAATTTCAAATGGAAATTCTGAATATCAATTGGAACTTTCTGAATTTCAACTGAAAAAGGTGTAGTGCACTATTGAATGTAGGGTGTTATCATGAAATAATGTGTTTTACTATTTTCATCCATTGAAATTCTTTGCAAATGTTTCGCCAAAATGTGTTTTATTAATAAACATTTCTTTTAGAAACATTTCTTTTAGAAACAGATACAATTCATGTCAAACATTTTACTGCAGTTACGATATTGTACTCGTGTTTTTTTTTTTTTTAGTGCGCCTTTTTATATGCACTTATTCTCCAATTTCCCTATTTTACGCAAAAGATCATCGTGCTTATGACGCAGTGCAACAACTCTCTCGCCAGCCTCTTGTACTTGCTGCACGGTGACGTCATAATCTAACATAAGTGCCGGCTTATCGAGTAAACCACATTGAAAGCTAAGCTCCTGAATTTCTTTACGCAATTTAATACGTTGGCTTTTCGCCTTAAAGACTTGCTCGCGTGCAATTTGCTTTTGTTGTTGTAAATGTAATAGTGTTGCTTTTTGAATTTTTACTTTGTTATGCAACATGGCTTGCTTCTCTTTGATGTGGCTCATAATGTGTATGTTGGTGTTGCAACGTATTCCCGATTTGGAGAGATCAGCATTGCGGTCTGCAAAGAAGATAAGTAGCACAGTATATATAAACAACAGAATGATTAAAAAGGAAAAAAACTGATATAATATTATGTACATTAAGATGGTGCTTAAGTTTAGGTAGGAAATATTTACATCGATCCTAAAATGATCAAAGTTTCGAGTCAATTAAAGCGTGACGCCCAGTGGTCTAATCTCAGATTTCGCTATGGGATTTCAAAAAATCATTCATATAAAAAAACTTTCAGGTCAAATTAAACTTTTTTTCAAGTCAAGTGAACCTTTTTTCAACTCAAGTGAAACTATTTTTCAAGGCAAGTGAAACCTTTCTCGATTGAATTGAAACCTTTTTCAATTTCATTTCCATTGAAAAAGCTTCAATTTAATTGAAAAATGTTTCACTTCATATCGACGGCTGAGTAAAAGATCGCCCTATTTCAAAAATTGTTTCAAAAACGCCCTATTTCAAAAATTATTTCAATAATGTCTTATTTCAGATTTTGCTTCAAAAACGCCCTATTCAAAAATTGTTTCAATAACGTCCCATTTCATATTTTGCTTCAAAACGCCCTATTTCAGAGAAAATTCCATATATATTTCTGTGAAATAGGACGTTTTTGAATAATTTTCTGAAATAGGACGTTATTGAAGCAAGTTCTGAAATAGGGCGTTATTGGAGAAAATTCTGAAATAGGGCGTTTTTGAAAAAACTTTTGAAATAGGTTGATCTTTTACTCAGGCGTCGATATATCACATATAAATTTTGGTCTTAACTGGGCATGTTGAGTTTTCATACGATAACACTACCCGACAAAATTTCAAAAATTTGCATATCTTTCACATTTGATACATGATTCCTATGTAGAATTTTCTGTTGATTCCAAATATGTAATCAGATGGTTCAAAAGTAGAACAGTTTTAGAGATATTTTGAAATTTCAGTTTTTGAGATAAGCAAAAAAAGTAGGATTACTAATTAGTCAATATCTCCGCCATTACCGTCTCGATTTTTACGTTATGAATTTCGAAAACAACCTGAAAATTTTCATACAAAAAAAAATCTTCTGTTCGCCATAACTCCGTCACTTTAACGGCGGTTTTAATTAAAAATCGAGAAGGTAATGGCGGAGATATTGACAGATAAGCAATCATACTTTTTTTTCTTAGCTCAAAAACTGAAATTTCAAAATATCTCGAAAACTGTTCTACTGATTAAATAGGCATCATGTATCAAATATCGAGGATATCTTTTTTGTCGGGTAGTGTAATAAGAACTTTGACACTTGTGGGGCATGCTTTAAACGTCTACAATCGGGACCAGAATTTATGTTATACATAGGTGATTGAGGGGGTGAGATTGAACAAAAATTGTTAATTTGATTTTAAGGGCCATTCTAATGAAACCATCTATAAAATTTTAAAATACCTTCAACTTTTTTATCCAACGCCTCTACCTCCGTCTGTAAACGCTCGAAATCGCGCATGCGTAAATTATTGCCGAGATCCTCTAAGTTCCGTAGTTGCTGTGCATTTAAATGAAAAATACTTTGATGATGAAATGAGCAATTAAATACAAATGCCAGTGGCGTAGTAACGGGGGGGTTTTGGGGACAAACCCCCCCCCCCCCCGAAAGATTCGTTTTGACCATAAAACCATCTTTGTCTTTATTAGCATACATTTCTTTTGCAGGAAAAATCAATGAGAATAGTAATTTTTCGAAATTGGTAATTCGAAATTTAGCGCTTTTTCACGAAGTATTACTTATAATTCTAGCGTTTGTTGAGCCGTAGGAAAGTGCAAGAACCGCAGGAATTTTACCACAATTTACATTCTTTGTACTTATAGTATTCGCTCTTTTGTGGTAAAATTGCTACGGTTCCTGCACTTCCCTACGGCTCAACAAACGCTACAATTATTATACGGTATTGCTGTTATTAACATGCTAATAACAGAAAAGTAACGCCAATTATTAAAATTTCAAGTTTTCTTTCAATTACTTATCATCTTAATCAAATAATATTAGTATAAACTACAATGGGAATAAATATGTATGCAATGTATAAGAGTATCTGAACTTGAGATTTTACTTAATGTCTGTCAAAATGGAATATTAAAAAACTAAATTATATAAGAAAATTATTATTTATAACCGTAGCACATAGGTAGATTTTCAAGTTTTATGCGGCCAAAAATATTTTATTGTGTACATCTATTCCAAATTGCTTGTTTAATGCAAAATTTTAATAATTTGTGTTAAAAGTAGAGCTCTCGATTTTTTTGAACATTTTCGAGTAGCACGAACAGTTGTTGTTCAAATGCTCGAAGAGTTGTTTGTTTGTTTATTACCAGTATGTTTGTACGGGAATTTGAACAATTCGGGTATTTTGAAGTTTGTTTTTATACTCAGCTGTACTAGTACACAGAGTATTATAGTTTTGATTTCATAACGGTGGATTGTAACAGAATGAAATAATCGAGATAGATATAGACTTATATATATCAAAATGATCAGGGTGAAAAGAGAAATCGATTGAACCATGTCCGTCCGTCTGTCCGTCTGTACGCACGATAACTCGCGCAAAAATTGAGATATTTTGATGAAATTTGGAATGCAAGTTGGTATCGACACTGGGACGGTTGGTATTGAAAATGGGCGAAATCGGACCATGACCACGCCCACTTTTCCTATATAGAAAAAATCGGAAATTTGGTATATCAGTCATTAATAGAGCTGGAGTGATGAAATTTTACCCACGTGTTGAGCTCAGGCCCCTATGAAGAAATTTGGTGAAATTTTAGAAAATGGGCGGTGCCACGCCCACTTATTAAGGGTCAAACATTGAAAGTTTTATATGCCATAACTCAGAAACCGTTGCAGATATATCGATAAAATTCGGTAGGCGTGATGTACTTACTTAGGCAAATCTTTGGACGGAAAATTGTTAAAATCGGTTGACGGCCACGCCCACTTTTATATATGTGTATTATAAAGTGACCTAATAAAAACATTTTAAGCCATATCTCTGTCAAATAAAAAGATATATCACTGGAATTTTGTCGCCTGTGTCCAGCTATGGACGTAAAACAAAAAACGTAAAAATTTTGGAAAATGGGCGGTGCCACGCCCACTTATTAAGGGGAAAACATTGAAAATTTTATGAGTCATAACTCAGAAACAGTTGAAGATATATCGATGAAATTTGGTATGCGTGATATACTTACTTAGGCAAATGTTTGGACGAAAAATTGCCAAAATCGGTTGACGACCACGCCCACTTTTATATATGTGTATTATAAAGTGACCTAATAAAAACATTTTAAGCGATATCTTTGTCAAATATAAAGATATATCATTGAAATTTTATGGCAGGAGTCCATCTGCGGACATAAAACGAAAAACACAAAAATTTTGGAAAATGGGCGTGGCACCGCCTCTTTTTAGAAGCAGGAATATACGAGATTTCTGAGCCCATAACTCGACAAATAATTGATATATAATGACGAAACTTGGTGTATACACTTTCGTAACGTCTGGTAATACATACTCAAAATTTTAGAGAAATCGGTTGACGACCACGCCCTCTTTTATATATGGAAACTATAAAGGGGCCTAATAAAAACATTTTAAGCGATATCTTTGTCAAATATAAAGATAATTCATTGAAATTTTGTGGCATGAGTTCCACAATAGACCGGAAACAAGAAATATAAAAATTTTGGAAAATGGGCGTGGCACCGCCCACTATATGCAGCACTCGCTTTATATAAAGTGCACCGTGTTTCCATCAAACGCAAACAAACAATGAAAGCATGCAGCTGAGTATCTAATGTTCGATTCCACTCGAACTTAGGCTTCCTTACTTGTTTTCTTTTGTTTATTATTATTTTTTTTTTCTTTATATGTAGTTTTTTTTTATTTTTGTTTTTCCGATACACATTTTTTTTGTTTGTAAGCTCGAATGCTCGAATGTTTGTACGGGCATTTGAACAACAAACGGGCTTCAAACAAAAACGATCAGATCGAATTGCTCGATACCCGGGTATCTAGGGCTCTAGTTAAAAGTCGATTTTATTGAAAAATATATACAGTGACTCAAAAAAAAATCATACGCCAGAGTTTTTAAATTTATTTCAAACAGTTCTGTCGAAAATTTGACTCTCTTATTTTCGTTTAAAAATGTAAACAATTTTTCAATAAAAATCGCCTTAAGCAGGATTTCTAAGCTTATGGAAAAATCCGAAAAATCGTAGAAATTTCTAAAAGTGGATTAAAAATTTCAAAGCGCGGCCAGAATTTATAGAAGATTTTGAGGAGATTTCTAAGTGTACTGTTATGTAGCCAACCAATTTTAGTGTAAAAAGTGCTATTCTCAATGCTGTAAAAATTTCCGTCGATTTTAGTAATTTTTTTCTGTAGGGTGTTTGCGTTATATGTACGTGAGACCGTTCCAATTAAAATTTCCGAAAAGCCAATGAAATTTTTCAAAAAGTTGAATATTGCATATTGTTATATTACAATTGAATGAGCTGCAAAATTGCATACTCAAAAATCTTCTAAAAAATTTAGCTTTATAATTCTTAGCCCCTTTTTATGATAAGTACTTCCTTAACTTTGAAAAATTGGAAATACTAAAAATACTGCCTAAAAAGTTAACAATAATCGCTGATAAGTATCTGGGTTACTTTCGAGCATCACCTACATTAACCAAGATATGCGTTAGAAATATAAACATTAAAATTAAATATAAAGCACAAAAAGAAAATTATTGTAGGTACATATGAAAAACCCTGTATCTAGTAGTGAAGTGCGGCTTTGTGTGACGTAATTTTTTGTCGGCTAACTACTAATTGTACTAGATATCATGTCCGAGGGTAAATTTGACTGAGTCTGACAGAGCAACATAACAAAACCAATTTTTAACATGAAAAAGAGTGATAATTTTTTTTTAAATATCCCAACTTTAAAAGCTTAAAACTATAAACTTAGAATTATTGGAAACCAAGGATATTATTGAAAAGTGTTAATAATTACTTGAACCTTTAGGATTCATCACGATTACTTAAATGAAATGCTTTAAATAATAAATATTCAAGTTGAAACTAGCACTTAAAAATATGTAAGAAAAAAACAAAAAAATTAACTTCAGATATGCTAAGTTACGACCATCTGGGGCAAGTGCAGAGTATGGGGTCGGGAAAAAAGCGATGAATTATTGTTTTCCATTCTATTTCCAATATGTGGGTATGTTTTTTTCTGTAATTGTAACAATTTTACAAAATTCAATTTTGGGCGCATAAAACTTGAAAATCTACCTATGCGCGTAGATTTCCAGAAGAGAATATGAGACTTACTTTTGGAGTATAGTTAAAGGCCCTTGGCAACTGACAATCTGGCATGTCAAGCAGTGTGTATGTGTGAGTTTTTTTGTGTGTGTTAGTGCAACCGGCAGTCGTCGTCCTACACGTTCTTGTTCGGGCTCGCGTTGATGAGAATCAAATCTTTTAGATATTTGCGTCAATCACCCGACACTCACACATATGTATACACTTCTCAACATTCCAGATTTTAAGTGGCCAAGGGCCTTAAGAGTTTGATATATGTATTATAAGCGATATTTGTGTACTAAAATGTTAAATTATAGTCTGAAAAAATTACATTTCGCTAGCTTAGAGTGCAAACTGTGTAAGTCCACTTTTATGAAAAAGTGTATTTTTATGTAGAACGGTAGAAAAATCAAATACGCACCGCGCTAAACAAGTCTGAGATACTTGTCATATTTCTACTCGTTGTTATTCAGTGATACGCAAATTGTGTAAGTCCAAAAAGCGAAAAAAATTGTGTAAGTCCAAAATATTTATATGAACAGACATTTTTTTTCATTTCGAATTTTTTTTCTTTTTTGTTTTTTTGTCTCTCCTACAAAGTTTTAAAAAAGGACTTACACAATTTGCATTCTAAGCTAGCGATTTTTATCATTTGTAAAAAAAAATGTAGTTTTTTTTTGGTAATTTTAATTTTGGTAAATTTTTTACATTGGCTGTGACCCCCCCCCGAAAAATTCTCTAGCTACGCCACTGACAAATGCAAACAGAAAACAAAATAAAACGATATAACAAAAAATTAGAGCAGTTGCCGATTGACTTTGTACTGAAGTTTCTAATGTCATTCCTGTCTTCACGAATGCCTCAGTGAGAATCAGTTGTTGTTTTAGCTTTACCCATGGTATAAGTATACCAGGTAAAACAAACGTCAAGTTTTCGTCGCCATATTAACCACCTGACAATTAAGCAGATTATGACATTTCGTGCTGCCATACTCAATGATAAAAATCCTCCATTAATGGCATTTTTCACTGCTTTGTTTTAAAAATAAATTGTAACCATGGTATTCATAGTAACGAATTTTTTCAATTTGAATTGAAAGACATTTTTTCAATTTGAAAAAATTACACATCCTGCAGTAAATTTGTTTCACTGCTGAATGATCATTGATGATTCTTCTGAGTACAATTTTTATTATTATTATTATTTTTTTTTTTTTGAAAAAAAAACCATTTATATGAAGCAGCAGTCTTTATTTGAAAGTAGTCACTGATGCCTCCTCAGTCATAGATGAATTTCATCAGTGATTCATAAAAGGTTCATTTCGGATTTTTACTTCGCGGAATATCAATTTGGCCGTACTACAAAGTAGCCCCTTTCCGGTATTCTCGGTGAGTTTTTAATTTAGTTTAGTAGTTACGATCACTTTTAATTTAGGCTTTGTGATCACTCTGGTATATAGTTTGGGGAGGTTTTGGAGATTGATCTATTATAACTCCATATCGTCGCATAAAGTGCAATACCGTGTATCCGCTACCACCAAAATTTTAAAGGAGACAGTAAAAACTGTTTTAATTCAATAATACCAAATATGGCTGCAAAGACGGTGATATAAAATTTTTCCAATTTCCGACGATACCCTTTATTCGCGGAGAGTGGATGAAGATTTGTGGAGTGAGCGAAGAGGAGCTACCGGAAGTTCCACAAATCAGCTCACTAGTGTCCTTTCTAAGTATTTTCTCTTTCTGTCCTTTGATTCCTGAAATACCCAAACTTTCAAACAAAAATCTACACATTCAAAAAATAAAAGTCTGGCATCGCTATACTCCAAAACTGACATAAGATCAAACTTCAAAAATCTGCTTTTTAATCAAAAAGACAGCGTCAAAATGACAATGCACATACCTGTATTTTTTATACCATGAGCTTTACCTAAAAATCTAGCTAACCGACATACATACATATATGTATTGTAATAAATTATATAAAGACGACCATCACGTTTCACTTACCTCCTCTAACGTGGCATTGTTGTGCTGTTTTTGAACTAAAAGATTTCGTATAGCTGATATTTCATCGCGCAGCTTGCCCATTTTTTGCAAAAGCGAATTCACCACCTTAAAGCATAGATTGGAAACAATTTAATATCTACAATTGCTAAATATAATATCTACTATTTTTTCACATCCACACACATACCAGTGGTAAACGTTCACCTCTTTGTGCAATAGTTTTGCGCACAATTTGTTCCAATTCCAGCAATTTTTCATCATTCTGCAGCTTTAGCATGGCTTGTTCTTGCTCGAGTTGGCTTATTTGTTGTTGAGTTCTTGTTTTTATTGTCATCTCTCTCTCAAGCATTTGATCTAGATTTGCTAAAGTTGCTCTGTATTTATGCATATCCTCAATTATTGTTTCTGGCGGGTCGTCGACAAATACGCGAGTGCGACCTTTGCGACGATAATATTCACAAACGCGTCGATTGAGAAAAACACGCGCCCTTTGTTCCATCTCTAATTCTTCCAGTTTCTGCATGATTTCTGCCGTTAATGCAGTCTTATCTAAATTCTGACGTAGCAGTATTTTCGGATCGATATATTCACATTTCTCTACGACAGTTTTTATGACTTCATTGAAAAATTCATTTGCCGCGATTTTCTTTTCTTTTTGTTCACGTTCGTATGCTGCCCAATCGAATTCGATTTTTTCTTCAATAACATGCACCTTTTTAATTTCCAGAAATGTTTCGAAAACTTCGGCATCTTCGGCAACTTCTTTTCGTGCTTCCAACTCGATATCAGGCTTAATTAATGCCAGCAACTCATCATCTTCGCTAACCTCCGTTCGTTGTGTTGAAGAAGATTCGGTTTCCTCTTCTACTGTCTCTAAGGCAGGTGCCTCTTCCTCCGATTCTCGTTCCTCCTCTTCACTTACGAGTGCTTCGCCGGTTAGTGGGTCGGCAAATAAACCAACATCATCATCTGCACCGTGTCTAGGCGATTTACTGCTCCTTATGGATTTGGTTGTTGAGTGTTTATCTGGCTCAGCTTCAATTTGGTTTATACTAGGTATTGAACCTAATATTTCGAAAATATCCGCCGACTCAGTTAATGGACCTTGCTCTAAGTAGCTCGGTCTGTTGGGTAGTGATTTTTCAGAATCACTGGAAATTTCATCTTCAAGTGCTTCAATGATGGTTTGAATTGGTGTTCTTGTGATTTCTAAATCATGATCTACATCATTTTCTGTATTATGTGTTTGAAGGGAGGTTGCTCTTCGAGTGGGTTTCGTCAATTGAATGTTCACTACGGATCCATCTTCTTGGGGTTCTTCGTCTTCATCGCCTGCACTTCTGTTTGATAAGTGCTGTTCCTCCATTATATGTAAATAAAAATACTATGTATAAGAAAATATACATATGTAACTAAATATCTATGTTTGCTTGTTTAGCTGTTCTGAGGAAATAATTACGAAGTTAATTGAAGTAAAATACTTTTTAAACAAAATTCGTCTCAAAGGTAAATATTTTTATAAACAAGTACATATGTATGTACCAGGGCCGTAGCCAGGAATTTTTTTCGTGGGAGGTTTTATTGTTGTCGATTTTTTTTTTTTTTTTTGGGAGAAAAATATATAACTTATTTCATGCACTAAATAAAAATAATAAAAAAAAATATGGTTTCTAAAGTGCTATTTAGAAGAAAAAATTTTTTTACAAAGCTTTTGATTTTAAAATTAGGGGTTTTATAAAAATCAGGAAACTTTTATTCATTTAAAAATTAGACTGTTCTATTGCAAACACGATGAATACTTTATTTTTGGTGATTTTATCCAAGTGAAAAAAATAATAATATTTTATGGAAGAAAAACTCGTTTAGATTATCCAGCTGTTTTCAGCTGTAAAAGTTCGCCCCAAGATTTTTAGCTTATGTTGGACTCTAACTTGTTTTTTTTTGCAACTTTGTTATTTGACATCCGATTTTTAAAATTGATAGATATATCATTATTTTAGTCTTTTGAGCAGAGTTTTAAATTATTTTCAACTTTTTTTTTTCATTTCCATTGAATTTCATTTTTATTTGAAAATTAAAAAATAAACAGCGCAGCAGAAGTATAAAAAATAAAAAGTTCTACTGTACCATGGTACAATAACTTAGAGGTAGGCGCACGGGCGAATTCAGAAACTACTTTTTTTTATTTCCAAAGGTAGAGTGTAATGTCAAAATCCAAGCGAATTATAATCATGGCCAATAGGAATGAGCGAGTCCCAAGCGAATTCAAATTTTAACCACGGCGAAATATCATTTTGACATTACACTCTACCAATTACAATAACAAAATACATGGGGATTTTCTGAATTCGCCCCTGCGCCTACCTGGTATATCTGCCTTGCACTGTACTGAAACTGCGCAGCCTTAAGTTTCAAAAAATTATAGTCGACTGTTGCTGTATTGTGGAAATTTTTACAGCAAAGGGCAAACATAATTTCGAGTTTTTACAGCACTGTTGTTATTGTTTTTTTTTTTTAATTTATGGGAACACAATCGAAATTGTAATGTACAAAAAAACCAACTTTAAAAAGCCGCACTTAAAACTAAAATTCTGTTTATCTGTACTTTGCTGTCGAGTGATCTGTTTGAAATTACACAGTAAAGCAACAGCACAAATAAACAAACAAATATATTCGACTGTTCTGTGCTTCGACTTCAGATATATCAAAAAATTATGATAACTTTCGCAGAACAGCAGCAGCTTATTTTTTCAGACTGTTGATGTTATGCTGGCAAACAGTGCTTGCTTTATATTTCCCTATAATGTCCTTTGATCTGTGAAGTCGTTTTAATATAGTTGGGTCACCTAGCCGAGTTTTTCGACCATAAAACATCCTTTTTGTTTCACTTGGAAAAAATCGACAAAAATAAAGTATTCATCAAATCTTTTTAATATTACGCTTAAAATGTTTGCAATAAAAGAGAATAATTTTAAAAAGAATAAAACTTTCCTGATTTTTACAACTTCTTATAAAAACCAAATTTTTCCAATAATCGCCAAAAATCAATAAAATGTTGAATTTGAAAAGTTAGTATTGAAAATGTGTGAAATCCCAATAAACACAAAAGCGAGGATGATATCGTGGCGAATTCGAGAAAAATTCGCGGAGGTGAATGTAATTTTTCGGACTCGTATCGAGTTCGAGATGGCCTCGAGAAAAATCAATTATCGCAATAGCATTTATTAATTTTATTAAATCTTGCTTTACACGAAGAAATTCCCTGTTGGGCTTTAATTTACCATTTAAAACTCTACTCAAGAGATTGAAAAGCTCAGATGATATCGTGGCGAATTCGATGTGGATTCGCAGAAGATTTTCTAGAATGTATTCGCCAATGGGCATAAATCTCGAATCGCCAACGATTCGAGAATATAAAAATGCGCGAATCGCTAATGAGGGGTGACTCGCCTGGGAATTCGGATTCGCCGATCTATCGTCGCGAACTATCGCCGCGATAATATAATCAGAGAAGCGAATTCGTCTCGAATTCTAGGCGAATACGTTGTGTTTATTGGGATCAGACTATAACAACTCACACATCAAATATATGGGATCTTTCGAAAATCACACAAAATGTTACAATTCAGACACTAATATAACCCGAGTAATGAATTTTCAGCCTTGCAATGACTTCATGCAGTTATAAGGAAATATGTTAAAATTTTAGAAAATGTATGTATGTAACATAATTTAATTTATAAGTGGTATGTCGTTAGAAGCGTATTTTAATTATCTTTCGAACGGAGTAGATACGGCGGGGTATTTGTAACTTCAGCGAAAAGAATTTTTGATTGAAGTTGTAATCAAAAAAACCCAAAATTACGTTATCTCAACACCCTATCCATAAAAAAGTGGTTTTAACCTCAGCAGGTTCATGCCAGCCCTCCCCTATACCTGAAATTCTTGGTATTTTCTCAAATTAATTATTTGTAAACTACTGTTTTCAACATATAGCTTTGAATATGATAGAAGTAAAATTTATCTACCAGAATTACGTAGGGTCTTCAAACACCCAAAAGCCCCCCCCCCCCCCTAAATACGGCCTTGATATGTACTTATGTACGTTTTTGGTTCATAGTGCGATTATGCATCGACATCAGTGATAATACATATATATTTTTGTGGAATGTCCTTAATGAATAAGAAAGATGTTTTTTTCTTTTTATCATTAAAAAGGGAAACAATGCTTTAGGAGTAATACGAATAAAAATGGCCTTGTTCCGCAACGATTTGTTGGATTTCCCTTTTTTTGGATCACATTAATGTACAATGTATATACAGACATCAACATAGACAGAATACCCCCAACGGCTAAGTTTTGTACTCACACCCCATATGTGCCGTCAACCGGAAATGGTTAAACACAAAAAAGTGAAATAATACGCTTGGTGAACTTTGACAAATTAAACATAATTTAAGACATTCTAACAATGTTAGGACGTCATATGTTAACATGCAAAGAAAAACATACATACATACTACATACTTAAATAACTAAAAGATAATTTACAAAGGCTCAAATTGCTATTGATTAACTGACAAGAGTTGTAGTTTATTTTTAACATAAACGTTACCCAAATTCCTGTGCTTTTAGTGGTATGATATGATATCATGGGTAACATGGAAATAATGTTGACATTGATAAATTATTTACACATGTATTCTGTTTTTTTTACGGTACGTGACAAGAATAAAACGGCCTCCTTAAATATTTTTGATAGTTTAAATACATATGTATGCACATTTACTAACCCACATATGAATATCGCGCCATCGAAATTGGGATTCCCCTCAGTTTTCTGAGTAGAAAACTCTTCCACGACATTTGCCTAAAATTAATTTTGATGTACCGGAATTTGGTTTTTATGGATCAAGACGGATTTTTGAAAATAAAAAACGGAAAAAATAGAAAAAAAATAACCAGGCTAATATCATCTGAAATCAGAATTAAAAGCGGATGAGTCATTTTCGCGATATGCTCTCATTTCCGGTTTTGGAGGCTGAATGCGCAAGATCGCATATTTTCGCGATTATTTCTTGCTGTGTACAATATATTCTAAATTTGTTTGCAAATTTTTTAAAGAAAAGTAAAAATATAGGAAAAAATTTAAAATTATTAATTTATCTGCCGGTATAGGAGAACTAGAACGCATTCTTTTTTCTTTAAACCAAAATCGCGGCTGGAATCTCTATGCGTACAATAAAAGCTCCAAATCCAAAATTTCAGAATTTCGCCGCAAAAATTGAAGAGTTATAGCCCAAAATGTAGACCTATGCTATTTGAACTTTAATAACTTTCATATACTTTAACAGGTTTGCCAAAATTACAAAAAGGAGAAGAGCTAGACCCACCAAAATATATTCCCATATTATCAGAATCATGAGCTGAGTCGATAAAGCCAACCGTCTGTCCACCCGTCTGTGTGAACGCAAACTAGTCCCTCAGTTTTTAAGATATCTGACTGGAATTCATTAAAGGGCTTAGGGTACAGCCAGAGGACGCAGGAAAGTAGTACTTTCAGAAAGTGAAAAATTCAAATTTTGTATTTGTATTTGTTTTTTTTTTTTTGTTTTTTAAATACAAACAAATACAAAAGTTTGAATTTTTCACTTTCTGAAAGTACTTTCTTGCATCGTCTGGCTGTACCCTTATTTCTTAAGATAATGTTCATAAGCTTTAAATGAAATCACAACTTTCTGCTGGCCCTAAGTCCAAAATTGAAGAAAGTTCCATTTTTTGCACTTGCTTTTTTAGGTCAGGATATCTTGAAAACTGGATCGGATTTGGATATTGTGATACCAAATTTGGAGTTAGCATACGAAGTCCTTCGGAAAAGTATACCATGGCTACTGTGTAAGAGGTTCGAGTCATTTTTGTCTGCTTGTGAAATGAAAAATTTGTTTAAAGTCCGCGGGCAAGGAATTCGCTTAAGACACATGGTTTCTTTAGAAAAGTTCCTTGGAATAAATAAATAAATAATAAATACGTACATAAATATATGTTTTATATGGTCATCGAATTAAGGCGTAGAAGCGCAATCAATCATTTTATATTGCTACCCTTCAAAATTCTTCTTAAGGAAGTAATTGAACTTTCAATTCATATCATATCTGGTGATTAGTTGAAGCGAAAGTTGAGATTTGGTTAAGAATACGAAATGAATTTCGTTTGAATGTCTCACCTTCGATTCTGGAAACAGGTCCCTGCTAGAATTGTGTGAACCATGATTCAATAATTCTATATGGTCGTATCAGCCAAAAGAGAATAGGCGATTACCGTTGAACGGCCGTAGATAAGAATGTCAAAAACAGAAAAAACGCCAGCGAACATACAAGGGAACACACAAGCTATTTTCCACGAATAACACGTGCAAGAGTGAAAAATCAAAACAAAAGACGATAATTTGACAGCTTACTAGGCATTGTAAAGAAGCATCATTTCCTATGTATACGACCATATAGAATTATTTGGTCATGGTGTGAACAAAAATACTAACACTATTACAAAATATAATCCCAGCAAACAACCCAACAAACATTACTGTTCTTAAAATAAACTTACAGTAAATTTCCTCTTATAAGCAGGAAATAAGCGTTTCGGTTATTAATTTATAAAACGTTTTCAAAATAAACCTTTTATAAGTGTTTAAAAGTTGACGTTTACTATACGTTTAAAAAGCAAATATTTTGTAAGCATTAAGAGCGCACATTTACAAACCAGTTGCCTATATAAGCGAATTGCAAATGTTTACGGAAAAAAGCCGATAAGTACCGTTTCTGTCTGAAAAGTGGAAGTAAATCTGAATTGTTTAAAATAAAAAGTGAAAAATAGTTGTCTTCAATAGTGAAATTAACAATAAATATAAGGTACATTTATAAATAAATAAGAGGTGTAAATCATGTCTTCTTCAAAGTCAAAGAAATTTCTTAAGCAAGCCTGGGTAAAAATTATGACTGATGCTGTAGCTAAAAAAATGTCCTGGAGAGAAACTGATAAGAAGACGTGTGTTCGGAATTTAACGATTGCTGTAGCCATACGTCGTAAGTAAAGTAGCATCACATTATTGTATCCAGCTGTTCGTAGTATCTAAACAATATTTATTTATCCCTTTCCAGAGACCTTTGTGCATGATAATGGTGGGGACGAAAAAGACTTTATAGCTGCATCAAATCCATTCTTTCAGTTTGCTAAAAATCGCATCAAGATAGCTGCTTCAGGTGCCAAAGGCTAATTTAAATTTATTATACACGCTCAACATAAAAAACATAAGTACTTAATTCTTTATAACTTTATAGATTTTACTAATGACATGTATAAAACAATTGAATTTTCGATATAAAAAAAAAAAAAACTGCATAACTAAAATAAGTTCCACACTTATTATATGTAATAAAATGAAGTTTAAATAAAGCTTTATATAAAAAACTTATAAAAAGCTTACTTTGATACATTTAATCTAAGCTTTAGTTGCAACACTTATTACCAAGGTTCCGTTTCGATTATATTTAGCTTACTTTCAATTGTTTTATAAACGAAAAATCAGCGTTGTGTAAGCTTAATGCTTACTTCATAAAACTTATTTTAAGCTTATTGTAAGTTAATTTTGCTGGTTGGGATCTAGTAAGCGTTTTTCAAATCAAACTTAAAATAAGCTTGCCTAATTGGACTAATGTAAGCATTGTAAACCAAGCTTAGAATAAGCTAGCATGAATAAGGATTTTGCAAGCGACATTTGCATAATAATTGGTATTGTAAGCGTTTTGCGTATGTCTTCATATTTCGCAAGGAAATGCTAGCGTTTTATAAATGTTGACGGTGACCTGTAGGCAGAACCCAGTTTAGTTTTGATTTCTGAACAGTAAACAAATGAAAATAGTGAAGGTTTAGTGAAATAAATAAAGTGATAAAAGTAAAGTAGAGTCAGGTAAGTGCGTTTTTTATACATTTTTTTTGTATAATGTCAGCAACAAGAAAATCGAGAAGTACTGTGCGCAACAGCAACGGAGTTTTTCAACATTTCTGGAATAGTGTGGCACCTCCTGAACAAAACAGTTTGTTTGTTATTTCATTAAAAATACGTGTTTGGTAACCGTGTTAACAAAGCTTATGAAAAGCATATAAAAATTACTTATAATGCGTTTACTAAATACATTTGCAAAACGCGTTATTATATGTCCTAAAAAACATTTTTTGCAATCCTAATTTCAAGCTTAGAACGAACGACGCGTTTCGATTGCAAAAGGCTTACTTTGCGATGTTTTGTAAATGTCAATGCAAGTGTTTTGCTTACATCTGAACGCTTACAAAACGCTTATTTTCATATGAAATTGTTTGCTGGGATATTACCAACACACTTGCACTCGTATGTGTTTCTAGCCAGGTTCAAAACCAATGAGGTAGATGAGGATAAAATGGAATTTGAAAATACACATACGGGAACGTGATGAATGAAACGGTGACAAAAGTTCCCGATGCCCTTAAGAATGTGATAGGAAATATCCCAAAACTTTTGGTCATACCTGCCGGTCATATGACCGGTCAAATGACCTGCACAGTTATTGCGGGGGAATATCAGAAAAATGTGTATCGCTTCCCACAAAAGCAGCTTTTGAGTACTGGATGTGGGGAGATGGCGCCAGGCGCAGTATTTTTGGGAAAGTTATAGTTTATTATTATATTTGGCCGTGCTTTAAAGAACTAACCCCCAGCCGGCAGCATTCCCATTCTGGGTTATATCTAAAATTAATATAATTTCGTGACTTATTTGTTATAAATTGAAAAAATTATTATAAAATGAGAATAACATATATTTTTATTGATTAAATAATTGAGGTGTGAGCGAGAGAGCTATATATTATGTATAATTTAGTCACGGGCAGAACCCATGGTATAGAATGGGATAGATTGTGATGTGAAATTACACGTACAGGAACGCTAAGAATGAAACGGCCAGAAAAGTTACCGATGCCCTTAATATTATGATGGGAAGTATCCCAAAATTTTGGTCAGGCCTCTAAGTCGTTTGACCGGTCATCTGACTTGGAGCAGTTTTGCAGGGTATACATACACTGTATGGGAGTTTTTCAGTGTACAGTGTGCTTACTATTTCCTTTCTATCTCTTTTGAATTAAGCATTCTCTCAAACTTTCGCCTTTATACTTTCAGAATTTAGTTGATTAACTGAGAATTATACATTTAAAGCCGAACGAGGTTATGAATTCAGTAGAGAATGAAAGAATTCTACCATTGACTTTGAATTTTTAATTCCGTGTACTTCCACTTCAGAGCTTTGTCAATGCTTGTGTTGTAAATTAATTAAAAATACGAATATACTAAATATGTACATAGATATGAATATATGTATACATTCCCTGCAGGGAACTCAATAACTAGTGAGCAAAATTTCTAGTTCCAACTAGCGAAAAGGTGTCAAAAGGGAACTAGATCAATTGTAGTTAGATCCTCACTAGTTCAGAAGGAGTGAATTCAGTGACCATTACACAGTGCTACAAAAAAAAAAAGTAAATACACTCATCAAGCGACCTAGCTAAGATTGTTTATCTAGTCAAGTGTAACACGAAACGGTATTTGAAAAATCCGCTGTATCCTCAAATTTTTTTTTATTGCTAAAAAACCGTTATTCCATGCTTGTCGGCACATAAAAATTCCTAGAGGGGCTATTTTTTAACCGATTTCAATTTTTCCAACGGTTTCGGAAAGTTAAATAATGGTATTCTTAATATATAAACAGCAGTTTGTTAGTTTATAAGGTATAAGAAGAAATTTTTGCACTTAAATCTGAAATTTTCGTAAAATTTTAACGTTTTTCCGAGTTTGACGTCATTTTTTTGGTACAATTCGAAAAACATGCTTTAATTACAACAAATACACAAGCCGACAAAATGAGACCAATTTTTTTGACCACAAACCAGACCATACTTTCCTAAAGGTTTTCGATGCGCTGAATTCAAATCTGGACGCAGAAGTGCTCTATCACGTCAGGATTTTGAGATATCCTAACCTAAATGTGGATAAAACACCGTTTTTGCCTATTTTTGAGGTTATATATAAACGACAAATTATTTAAAAAAAAAATCACACATAACATCTTAAAGAAGAAGTCTTTCTCTTACGAATGGCGTTGAGTTTGCTCAAATATCTTTTTTTTTCGCTAAGATGGAGCAATTGAAATATGCAGACTTATCGTAAGAGGTATGTGTTCTACTGCATCATACCTACGTTAATTCATATAAACTTTAAATTGCTCTATCTTAGCGAATCGGTGCTTAGTGTACTTTGGTGCATCTAAAGTAAAAATTTCAAAAAAAGTACGTTTTTTTATGGTGGTATTTTAAGTTCAAATATTTTGATAGTTTATGTAAATATTTTAATCTAATGATCCAATTCTCATTCCTACATATCTATAGGTTAATAATCAAAAAAAGTTAGAGCTGAGAGTCGCGCTAGCTGTGCACGGTGGGCGGGAACCAACAATAGGTTGCATGGAAATATCGGAAAAACGATGGCCCAACGAATATGTGCCTAGCTGTGCGCTGGTACTAATTTTCGTTTAAAAAAATGTTGGAGATGTTATTCACGCTTGCTGTGTGTTTATGAAGTAGATTAGAATATTATTTTACGTAAGTTTTTAGCCGGCCATCGTTTTGTCGATATTCTCATGCAACCTATTGTTACTTACCGCCCACCGTGCACAGCTAGCGAGTATTTCAGCTCAAATTCTTTTTAATATTAACGTATAAATATGTAAGAATGAGAATTGGATTATTACATTAAAATATTTACATGAGTTCTACTATTAATTCTTAGTAAAACTAGACCTTATTTATTGAAAAATTTAAAAAATTGACGAAGTTATAACGCTTTTTCGAAAACAAGAATTTCAACGTTTTTACCACCCACTGCATAGCATAGCATATAAGATGAATTTCATATCAAAGGCTGAAAAAAAACGAACATTTTGAACCCGACCCCCTCAGAATTTGATGAAATTTTGCATAGAGGTACATCTTACCTACCCAAACACAACCTCATTTTTACAAATTGCATTTTCGAAAAATTGTGGGCGTGGCAAGGTATCGAAATATTCGGAAAGTGTGATTACTAGGGAAGGGCTTTACCGATTTCAAAAAGTTTTATACCGTTAGAAAGGTATTAAAATCACCTTTTAAAAACATATACTGTAAAAATTCTATATTACACTGAAAAAAAATTTTCAAATTTTTTATTTAATAAGTAACTTTTACTTATGTATAAATGGAAAATCATAGTTTTCATAGTTTTTCTGTTCATAAATTTTCATAATAATAATAATACAATGGCGCTATTATAACTCTGACGGGTTTTATGGCCGAGAAATACTCTCGGAGGATATGCCGCCCACTGCCGAGAGGTGACCGCTGCTCTTAAAAAACCCAATAATTGGATTTTTACTAATAAGAAAATTTAAATTTTTTTTTTGTGTTTGCTCGGACTGGGGTTTGAACCTGAGACATCTGACATAGCAGGCGAGCACTCTGCCCACTGCACCACAGCGGCCACTAAAATAAATTTTCATTATAAATAGAAAATTTGGAAAATAAAGATTATTATTATTTTATTTTCAGTGTACTAAAACAAAAAAAAAATTTACAGTGTATTTTTTTGAAAGCTAATTTCAATACCTTTCTAGTGGTATGAAGATCTTTGAAATCGGTAAAGCCATTCCCCACACTTTAAAAGTACCTATTATCGTCATTTTTCGAATATTTTCGAATATTTCGATACCTTGCCACGCCCACAATTTTTCGAAAATGCAATTTGTAAAAATGAGGTTGTGTTTGGGTAGGTAAGATGTACCTCTATGCAAAATTTGATCAAATTCTGAGGGGGTCGGGTTCAAAATGTTCGTTTTTTTTTTCAGCCTTTGATATGAAATTCATCTTATATGCTATGCTATGCAGTGAGTGGTAAAAACGTTGAAATTCTTGTTTTCGAAAAAGCGTTGTAACTTCGACAATTTTTTAAATTTTTCAAAAAAAAGGTCTAGTTTTACTAAGAATTAATAGTAGAACAATAATATTTGTTGTAATTAAAGCATGTTTTTCGAATTGTACCAAAAAATGACGTCAAACTCGAAAAAACGAAAAAATCTTACGAAAATTTCAGATTTAAGTGCGAAAATTTCTTCTTATACCTTATAAACTAACAAACTTCTGTTTATATATTAAGAATACCATTATTTAACTTTCCGAAACCGTTGGAAAAATTGAAATCGGTTCAAAAATAGCCCCTCTAGGAATTTTTATGTGCCGGCAAGCATGGAATAACGGTTTTTTAGCAATAAAAAAAATTTGAGGGTACAGCGGATTTTTGAAATACCGTTTCGTGTTACACTTGACTAGATAAACAATCTTAGCTAGGTCGCTTCATGAGTGTATTTTCACTGTAGCACTGTGTTATAGGACACACTTTGATTTGTATGCAATTTCGACGAGACAAAAATTCTATGAAAATTTTTCGTTCGTTCAATTGCCGTCGGCTTTGTATATTTTTGCAATTCTCAGATGTTTAGTGAAGAATTTTATATAAAGAGTTTTCTATTTGCATCTTGTATGAAATGGAATGTTCCCCTAATTATGCTTTTCCGATCCCTCAGGGTTATTTTTAATTTTTTTTTATTTTATTACTTTTTAAATATTATTGTAAATTTTTATTAAATAAATAAATAAATATTAGTTAAAAAAAAAATTAAAAAAAAATATGATCCAACTTGACACCGACAGATTCGAACCCGCGCCCCTCAGATTGGAAGGCACATGCGTTAGCCAGTCCGCCATCGCGCCACTTGCATGAAGTGTGTCAAAGGCTGCACTTAAGCGGCAGATGTAAAACTGTAGAATTTGTAGGTACTTGTAGCTAGTTCAGAACTATCGAAATTGTGCCAATAAACGAACTAGTGAAAACTGTAGAATTTAGTACTAGTTCGGAACTATCGAAAATGTGGTGCAGAGAGTGACAATTGACACCGCCTAGGACATTGCCGTGTTAAATTCGCCAGTTGATAACATGCAAAAGAGATTTAGCTCGCACTAGTAGTGGCGAAAAATGCACTAGAGGCGACCTAGTTCGGAACTAGAGATTTTCCCTACAGGGTTTGGATGGCTATGTGCTTGTGTTAATTTTGTATGCAAATGTGTATGTTTTATAGGCATTGGTGTACTAAATCTGTAATGCATCTCAAATGTTTACATGTTCCGGCTTCGGTGTGCACTCGTGCGTACTTTAACATTTTGTAATATTTCCCCTTAGGCAGTTTGCAGCCGAAATGTGTTCTGAGGCTAAATTTCATTGATGTGACAGGAAGATGCTCCTAACCTTTATACGCACATTTGCACATAAATATTTAAAGAGAAATATGCATGCAATTGCGCAGCATTTGACCATTGTGCGCGAGCCACAGTTGCCGTTTGTGATAAGTAGTGTACCGTAGCGAAAAGCCACCGTTTATATGCCCAATGGGATAAAATTCTGTTTAAACTCACACCCTAATATGTATGCTGAGATGTTTCAAGCGCATAAGTGCATTCTTCCATTATGCTTTTCACTTCAGTGCACTGACTGCTTTTTGCGTTGTCCAGCAGCGTGATATACTCTATCAAATTGATGACTTCATTTCGTTGCAAATCGTTTACTGTCTTGCTAAGTGAACTTTCTCTAAAACTTGAGAGTCCCAACGGTTAACGTTTTGTTTTTAGTTTTACTTATGTGTGTATGTTTGCGCGTATTTCTTGTTCGCTTTGTTTTTGTTTTTTTGGTGAGCACTTTAGAAAATAATTTTCTTAGCACCTGGTCTTCATCTTCAAGGTTAAATATAGGTCTATATACATACATACGTAATTTCTGACAGCTGAATCTTGATTCTTTTTAATTCATAAATAATAATAATAATATAATATAATACAATGGCGCTATTATAACTCTGACGAGTTTTATGGCCGAGCTTCTCTCCCAATTCGAGGTGTGCTCCTCTTTGTTTTTCTTACTAATTGGGTGGACCTACAGTTTTATGCCGGCTCCGAACGGCGAATGCATTTTTTGTGAGAAGCTTTTTCATGGCAGAAATACTCTCGGAGGGTATGCCCACTGCCGAGAGGTGACCGCTGCTCTTAAAAAACCCAATAATTGGATTTTTACTAATTAGAAAAATTTGTTTGGCTCGGACCGTGGTTTGAACCCGAGACCTCTGGCATAGCAGGCGAGCACTCTACCCACTGCACCACAGCGGCCACTTTCATAATTAATTCATAAATGCATTTGAGCAAAGAGAGAGCAGAAAAATATGTTTAGCTTTTGTGAAAATAAAAGCAGTATACAAATAGTGCAATGGAGCGAATAAAACTCTAAAGAGCTTTAAGCCGAGCTTCTCTACCAACTCTAGATGTGCTCTTAATTTGAATTAAGGCTTAAAATAAGGCTGATTTTCCTGTGTTGATGTCATCAGGCAATAAGGAGTACTCTCTCTCTCTCTTATTCCAAAGGCAAAAGTTTTTTGCAGGGAACATATGCCACCCACACACGCACACTAGCATTTCCGTGAGGGACAAGTCGTGTCAAATTATTTTACATTCATATTTCCATGACATTCCGCTTGACTTGCGTTCTCCTTTACTAGTTGCTTCATGGTTTAAACTCAGTTTCGAATCGGGAAACTCTCGTGAAAACTCGACCCACAATACTGTAGCGGCGCTCAGTTAAAATATTTTGCAACATAAACATTTTTTATGCAAAGTGCACATTAGATATTCTATTTGAGTTTGCGATTTATGTACTGTTTGGGGTTTGAAATAGATAACTTTTACTACTTTTTATACTCAGCTGTACTAGTACACAGAGTATTATAGTTTTAATCACATAACGGTGGATTGTAACAGAGTGAAATAATCGAGATAGATATAGACTTATATATATCAAAATGATCAGGGTGAAAAGAGAAATCGATTTAGCCATGTCCGTCCGTCCGTCCGTCCGTCCGTCTGTCCGTCCGTCCGTCTGTCCGTCTGTCCGTCCGTCTGTAAACACTCTAACTCGCGCAAAAATTGAGATATTTTGATGAAATTTGAAATGCAAGTTGGTATCGAGACTGGGACGGTTGGTATTGAAAATGGGCGAAATCGGACCATGACCACGCCCACTTTTCCTATATAGAAAAAATCGGAAATTTGGTATCTTAGTCCCTAATATAGCTGGAGCGATGAAATTTTACCCACGTGTTGAACTCAGGCCCCTAGGAAGAAATTTGATGAAATTTTGGAAAATGGGCGGTGCCACGCCCACTTATTAAGGGTCAAACCTTGAAAGTTTTATATGTCATAACTCAGAAACCATTGAAGATATATCGACAAAATTTGGTACGCGTGATTTACTTACTTAGGCATACGTTTGGACGGAAAATAGTTAAAATCGGTTGACGGCCACGCCCACTTTTATATATGTATATTACAAAGTGACCTAATAAAAACATTTTAAGCGATATCTCTGTCAAATATAAAGATCTATCATTGAAATTTTGTCGCGTAAGTCCAACTGCGGACATAAAACGAAAAACACAAAAATTTTGGAAAATGGGAGGTGCCACGCCCACTTATTAAGGGGCAAACATTGAAAGTTTTATGAGTCATAAATCAGAAACCGTTGAAGATATATCGATGAAATTTGGTACGCGTGATATACTTACTTAGTCAAATATTTGGACGAAAAATTTCCGAAATCGGTTTAGGGCCACGCCCACTTTTATATATGGGTCTTATAAAGTGACTTAATAAAAACATTTTAAGCGATATCTCTGTCAAATATAAAGATATATCATTGAAATTTTATAGCAGGAGTCCAACTGCGGATATAAAACGAAAAACACAAAAATTTTGGAAAATGGGCGTGGCACCGCCTCTTTTTATAAACAGGAATATACGAGATTTCTGAGCCCATAACTCGACAAATAATTTATATATAATGACGAAACTTGGTGTGTACACTTTCATTACTTTTGGTAATACACGCTAAAAATTTTAGCGAAATCGGTTGACGACCACGCCCACTTTTATATATGAGAACTATAAAGGGGCCTAATAAAAACATTTTAAGCGATATCTCTGTCAAATATAAAGATCTGTCATTGAAATTTTGTGGCATGACTTCCACAATAGACCGGAAACAACAAATAGAAAAATTTTGGAAAATGGGCGTGGCACCGCCTCTTTTTACACAAAGGGATATACGAGATTTCTTAGCCTATAACTCGACAAATAATTGAGATATTATGACGAAACTTGGTTTATACACTTTTATAACTTGTGTTAATAGACACGCAAAAATTTATTGAAATCGGTTTATGACCACGCCTACTTTTTAAGAAAGATATTTCTGGAACACCCTTTGGGAATTTGTAACATGACATCTTTGTAACTAGAAGTCATAAAGGAATGAAATTTTGCACAAAGTATAATATTGATATGCTTAGTTGGATGACTGATAAAAATTTAGAAAATGGTCGTGACTACGCCCACTTTATGCAGCACTCGCTTTATATAAAATCTATCAAACGCAAACAAACAATGAAAACATACAGCTGAGTATCCAAATTTCGATTCCACTCGAACTTAGGCTTCCTTACTTGTTTTATTACTATTTTCTGCTTCGGCTTACTCTTCTTAACTCCTACTTTAGTCAGTGAAGAAATTATCTGTGCTCAATTTGTACGTGCCGCTCAACATACTTTATTAGTACCTGCGGTATATCTAACAAAAGCAAGTATTCTGGCATTAAAAGAAAATCGCATCACCTCAGAAATAGGCCTAGTGGGCATACATCTCTATACATATACATATACACATATGGAAGTCGGTGTTTGCAGGTGGTATACTTTATTTGTCAAAGAAATAATCGCCAATACTGTGCATACTCGTCTAGCCATCCAGATATCCAAAGTACCTCTTTTATTGATTTGATTGACGTAAATAAGTTGTACCCTTTGAGCTGTGTAAAAGAGTAGTTGGTATTCTACAAGTAATATACCAATTTATTTATTAACTGAATATAGCAGTTTGTGCAATTCTATCACAAACTAAGCTTTATTGGCGACTTTGAAGTAAATTTACGCTCTTATTTAACAAAAGGGTCAGAATAGTTATTACCAATTTGCCAAAAAGAAACAACCATTTCTCACAAAATAAATATTTTTAAGGCTTTTCATTTATTTTTGTGGAAGGGTACACAATAACAATTACATACATACATATATATTTGCAGCAGGTGGCAAGAAGAGTTTAAAAGAGTTTAGTTAATTGATTTGGTTTCATCCAAATCGGAGATTCTATTATCCAACTGCCGCAGTAACATGAAGCCATTATTCCACCTTACTATACATCTTTGCGTATACTGTATATAATATGTACTAAATGTAAATTAAAAAGTACTGAGCTAATTAAAGTAAGCTTTATTAAATGAACTAAAATGCTATTTTTTCACCTAGATGAACTGGCATTTTTCTAGTATTATTCTGACTGGTATTCTTCTAGTATACCCTTAACTGGTATTTTTCTAGTATGAAGCTGATGTGTTGTCTACTGGTATGAAACTGAGTGGTATTTTTCTAGTATGAAGCTTATGCAAGGGAAGACAATTGCCATCTCGTAGGCCATCGCCACGTTAAAACTACCAGTTGCTTTCAAGTAAAATGGATAGTTGGGCAACTAGATGCCGACATTTTCAAACTGGTAGAATTGTAGTATGCAACTAGTTGTTTTGCCTGCAGGGTGGCGGCATGCCAACCAACACATGCTTATTGCAAACTTTTGCTTTTGCATCGCCAATCTATTAAGTAAATCGTGTTTTGTGTTGCAACAGTGCACATCGGCAATGGGAGTGGGGTGCTGTTGTATATGTAGATACACATACATACATATTCACATACATACATACGTAGTACGTAAAATGAAAATCGTGATTAAAGAATTTGCAATTTGCACATACAAAATCTGGCGCGAAGCAAATTGTGTTTACACTTACATGCATACATACATTAGTTTGTATTTAGGAGCATGGCACCTTTACCATAATATCTTGCGTTCCTACTTTTCAAGTTCACGCACTTTCCCAACCACTCAGGCATATTGTACTTAAGGCCTTTGGAAGGGATCAGCATGTAGGGAAAGGGTGAGATAGTGGAATCAGAATCCCCAGAATCCTCTTCTTTTATAAATCTGAGAAGTTTGTCGAATGATAGAGAATGTGCATCCGATATTCTCAGTACATCCGACTCGAGAATGCGCAATCTTAGTCTAGCGAATGCTGGACAGGTGCAGAGAAAATGTCCGGTCAAGTTGGGTGTTCCGCTGACCAACAATTTGTCAATTCATCGGCCAGTTCGTTACCGTGAGCACCACAGTGTCCGGTTAGTCACATAAGTTAAAGTTTATTCCATTTTACTACAGAGCCGTGCTTCTGCGGTCCAGTTGGTTGTTGTCGATATTTCGACTTCAGTTTGTTCATCAGGAACAAATGCCTTTATTTAATCGACATGATAAAATAATATTAAAATTAAAAATTTGTGTTTGAATTTTTCATTGTGGATTTGAGCTCAATAATAATATGGTAGTTATAATCTAAAGTTAGTTTAGACTCTAAACCAAAAAATATATAAAAACCTACATATGCAGATACATATTTGGGTAATGGATAGTGAATATGTAATAAAAATATTTTCAAAACTCACACAACTGTATTTATTGGCGCAGCTCTCCTACGTTGATGTTACCGCTCATTTCCTACGCGGTTTAGATTAAATATTTGTAAACAATATTTGCATGTAATCATAGTTGAGTGCAAATGCACATTTGGAATTTGGTCAAACAATTTGTGTTAATATTGAGATTCAATTGGCATTTACACTGTTGGTAGTGTAAATGTAACAGCTAACATATGTACATACTTCCTTGGGTCCATTTGAGCTTGTTGTGCAATCCTATGTAGGTACATACATATGAACATTAGATCGTATCTCGAAAAAAGTTCGCCGTACGCCCACCCATATGTCTTTTTGGAAACCATTTCCGGAAATTTTTTTAATTTTTTTTAAGTTTAATACACCAACATCTTTGGCTTGAGAGGGAGGTTCCGACTATACTCAGCGTGAAGTCGAATGCCATTGGTCCTGACGGCATTCATCCTAAATTCTTTAAATGTATTTTACCCAAAATCCTTCCTTTTGTCACCTACGCTCTGAATAACATAATAAAAACATCGAATTTCCCAACCATCTGGAAAAGAGCCAAAATAGTCCCAATTGAAAAAACTAACGGTGACTTTAGACTAATTGCGTTACTTCCTTACTTGTCCAAGGTTCTTGAACGTATAATGCATCGTCAGATAAACTATTACTTAAGCAAAAACTCTCTACTTAGCCCTCACCAATCTGGATTTAGATCCAACAGGGGTTGTATAACGGCACTCATTAAAGTATCTGATGACATTAGGCTTAACATAGACAACAACAGAGTTACCTTTTTAACACTCCTTGACCACTCCAAAGCCTTTGACACCGTTAATCATGACCTCCTTTGTCTGAAACTTAAAAGCATATTTAATTTCTCTGGAACGGCATTAAACCTAATTAGTTCATACTTATGTGATCGTTCGCAAGTAGTATGTGCTGGAAGTATAACATCTAACTGTCTACCGTTAACGCGTGGAATACCCCAAGGCTCCATTTTGGGTCCTTTATTGTTCGTGATGTATATAAATGACCTTCAAAATGTATTAAAGTACAGTGACGTGCATATCTATGCGGATGACGTCCAGCTTTATGTTAACTGTCCTTTTGAGTCCATCAATTCTTGCATAGCTAATATAAATACACTCAGAGAAAACCCGCATCGTAAAAATTACTATGAAAATAGTAAGCTTTACTATTCGCTTTTTTACTATGAAAACACGGAAATATGACTATGAAACAACTTGATCTGAATATAAACGTATTACTTCAACCGTTCAAGTATGAAAGATATTCAACTTGAATATGAAAAACTTTGAGTTGACTAGTAAATACTAATCCAACTGGACAAGTATTAACACCTGTCATTATAAAATTTGTAATAGTCATATTCAAGTTGAAACATATTTAGTTTAACTACTGTTGATGCTTGAACTTGAATTTCCGTAATTCTTAGATGGTTTATACATTGATCGAGCTATATAGCATGATTGAGCAACTCAAATATAACTCATTTTCCACAAGGGAAATGAGTTGGGTTATTTAAAGCCATTTTTCGTACCCCAGAGGTTGGCACTCTCGCCGAACCTTGGAGCTACAGCGCTCCCCCCACGTGAATGTATAAAAAGGGTTTAAAAAAGCACATATGTATACATATGTACATTAGACCGTATCGCAAAAAATAAAGTTCGCCGTACGCCCCCCCATATGATGTCTTTTTGGAAAACATTTCCGGAAAATTTTTTAATTTTTTTTTGGACGCCGCTAGATGTCGCTAAAATTTATTTTTCTCGTATCTTCGGGATTTATAGTCCGATCTCTAAGTTTAATACAGAAATGCCGTTGGCTTGAAAGGGCGGCTTATACTGTAGAATATTATTAACCCTATGTGCGCCATTGGGGTCACTACCACCCAGTACTTAGTTTATACCACCCTAATGTACCTTTTTTACATCTGCATTTTAAACGTAGTCAAAAATCATTAATCTTTTGCAAAAGATGTATTTCGATCGCTTCAGCAGAACCCGAAATAAAACACGTTCAACATCCCGAGGAATATAGGTTTGTCGGCTCCTTTGGTCTTTTAGGTTAATTTTACAGAAAAATTTTCTGAGGAGACCCATAGTAAAATTTTATGCCAAATAATTTTCTAGAATATTTTAACCCTCTAGCGACCTTAAAAATACTATTTTTCCTGATTTTCTAAAAAAAAGGGGGTCAAAATAACCCTTTATTGGCGGTGATAGAGGGTTAAAATGTTCTAGAAAATTATTTGGCATAAAATTTTACTATGGGTCTCCTCAGAAAATTTTTCTGTAAAATTAACCTAAAAGACCAAACGAACCGACAAACCTATATTCTTCGGGATGTTGAACGTGTTTTATTTCGGGTTCTGCTGAAGCGATCGAAATACTTCTTTTGCAAAAGATTAATGATTTTTTACTACGTTTAACATGCAGACGTAAAAAAGGCACATTAGGGTGGTATAAAATAAATACTGGGTGGTAGTGACCCCAATGACGCACATTGGGTTAATAATATTCCATAGTATAAGGCTTCCTTTCAAGCCAAAGACATTGTTGTATTAAACTCTGAGATTGGACTATAAATACCGAAGATATGAGAAAAATAAATTTTAGCGACATCTAGCGGCGTCCAAAAAAAAAATAAAAAACTTTTCCGGAAATGTTTTCCAAAAAGACATCATATGCGGGGCGTACGGCGCACTTTATTTTTGCTTCCCTATAACGCGAGACGGCCTAATGTACATATGTATGTGCATATGTACACACAAAGTTTAGACACATAGTTAAATTAAATATGAGATATATTTAAAACAAATATGCTGTCTCTTAGAGTTGAATAAAAACATATTGAACTTCAATATGAATCATAGTAAACTTAAGAATATGTCATAGTCAGCTTCAATATGAACATTTTTTAAAACAACTATGTTGTAACTTTAACTTGACTATAAAAATATTCAATTTGAATATGCTGCATTTTTCAACATATTTAGGACAACTATTTTTCATAGTTGTTTTTACTATGAGAACACTTCAAGTCGAGTATGGTTAATTTTCATTTTAACTACTTAATATTTATTATGATGGTATGAAGTGCAACGTAGTCAGAATCACTATTTTCATCCTAAGCGCAAAACCATTGGTAAAAATAGTCAAATCAAGGTGTAAATAGTCAGATTTACGTGCGTTTTTTGCTGAGTGTACTGACTTAGAACTAGTAAGCAAGTGGGCATGTGATAATGGACTAGTCTTGAATCCAGTGAAATCCCAGTGCATTGCTATATATAAGAAGACATTTAAAACCGACGAATGTAAGGATATAAAACTAAACAACTCTGTGATAAAGTTCGTAGATACTGCCAGAAACTTAGGGGTCATTTTTAACAGGACTCTGACGTGGAGTGATCACATTTCCTATGCAATTGGCAGGGTTTATGGATTGCTTAGGTCTTTATGGGCAACTCAATATTTTACACCAGTGAAAACTCGACTGCTTTTAGCTAAAACCCTTTTGTTACCAACTTTGCTATATGGTTGTGAACTGTACGCCAGTTGCGATAGTGTGTCCCGTGGTAAACTCTGTGTCTTATACAACAACATTGCCAGATATGTCTATTGTGTCAAACGTCATGATCATATTTCTGTTTTCGCCAAACAAATGTTATCTGTCCCACCTGAAATTTAAATGTCTCACACTACTCCATAAGATCACTACAACTCAGGAGCCTAGGTATCTTAAAGAACGCGTTCAATTCACTAAATCGTGCCGGTCACTTAATATATCAAATATGAAATTCAGTTGCCTAGTTACAGAACGTCAATTCTTTGTTTTCACTGTCCGTCTTTGGAATGCTCTGCCTCATAAGTTGAAAAGCATAAAAAACACACTGCACTTTAAAAAGGAATTGCTACGCCATCTGCAAGATAGATGTTAGAGATGTATAACCTTAGCTATTTCTTCACTTTATATGTATCATTCTTCACAGCTTTGTTATCAATGTTTTGTAATTTTCCCATCTTTTATTTCCTTTTAATATATGTATGTATTCATCGATATAAGTAAATTGTTAATGTTAGGATTACGATTTCTAGAATTAAGGCTCAAACATTGTAAATTAACCATTGTATGTTTGAAATAAATAAAATAAATAAAAAAAAAAAAAAAACAAAAAAAAATAATTTCGTTCACCCTATGTCCGCTATTGGAGTCTCTATCACCCAGTACTTAGTTTATACCACTTCAATGTACCTTTTTTTGCCTGCGTGTTGAACTTCGTCAAAAATCAATACCCTTTTGTAAAAGAAGTATTCCGATTGATTCAGTAGAACCCAAAATACCGCTACTGAAATTTTATGACGGATAATTTTCTAAAACATTTTAACCTCCTAACACCCCCACGAAAGGTTTATTTAGACCACCTTTATTTATAAATTCAGTAAAAAATTGTGCTTTTAAGGTCGCTAGAGGGTTAAAATGTTCTAGAAAATTATTCGCCGTAAAATTTCAGCAAGGGCCCCTCAAAAGAAATCTTTGTAAAATGAACCTAAAATATCACAGGAAGCGAAAAACATATATATGCACCGGAATGTTAAATGTGTCCTATTTCGGGTTCTATTGAAGCAATCGAAATACTTCCTTTACAAGAGGTTAATGGTTTGTGACGATGTTTAACATGCAGGTATAAAAAGTTATATTAAGATGGTATAAAATAAGTACTGGGTGGAAGTGACCCCAAAGGCGTACATAGGATTAATACGATAATATAGTAGAAACCCCCCTTAAAAGCCAAATATATTGGTGTATAAAACTTAGGAATCGGACCATAAATATCTAAAATATTAAAAACATGTATTTTAGCGACTTAAAAAAAAATTTTGTTTCCGGAAACATTTTCCGTAAAAAATTAAATGGGGGGAGGTGTACGGTGGACTGATTTTTGGTCCATATAAGGCGAGACGGCCTAATGTAAATACTTTACCAAAATATTCGAAAGTTTTTCATTCACTTCTTGTTGTAATAGGAGAATTTAATCAAGCAGAAAATGCGTACAAACGAAATATCTTTTAGTCCAGTATATTTTTTCTCTGAATTTCCATGAAACTTGTTTGTATGCGAAATCTCATGTGCGACCTTGAATGATGTTAAAAGTTAAAGTTTTGGACAGGGATAGTTGGATTCCTAAAGCACTGAACCGGAATTTCTCTTAATAAAAATATGTACGTAATGGGAAAGGTAGTATCTATTAAAATTGTAAACATTTGCACACATATTCATTGGCACATATTTTAAACAAGTTTGGGTACTACTATACCAATTTCATAAGTCTTGAACGCCAATCAAAAACTTTTTAATTCGCAAGTCAAGTAGAGGATCGACAATGGTGAACTCTATAAAGCCAATAAGCTTACTTAAATTCAATATTTTCTAAACTAATCGAAGAATTGTCTCTAAAAAAATGCAAATAGAAATTTGAAGAGATATCTATGTAGAATCTTTAGAAAAATGCGTGCAAGTAACATTCAGCCAAAAAGAAGACACGTGTTCCACTGTTTCAACAAAAAATAAAAATAAATGAAAATAAACATTCAATAAAAAACAAAAAGGATGTCAACATTAATTTTATTTGTATGAACTATGTAGTATGAATGAATAGGTAACACAGTGCAACAAGATTCTACGTAATTGATGAAACCAAAAGAAAAGGAAGGCTTATCCCTCTCATATCAAAAAATCATACTGGATTTTTTGCCTATAGGTCTGATTTCATTTGTATTTATATTTAAAGTTTGTACTACCGCTATGTATAGGGTTGCCAGATACAGTACATTGCCTTCAAAAAAAAAAAAACTATCCCTGCTAGAATTGTGTGACCGAAAGTACTAACACTATTACAAAAATATAATATTACCAACACATTTGCAGTCGTATGTGTTCTAGCCAAGTTCAAAACCAATGAGATAGATAAGGATAGAATGGAATTTGAAAATACACATATGGGAACGTGATGAATGAAACGGTCACAAAAGTTACCGATGCCCTTAAGAATGTGATAGTAAATATCCCAAAACTTTTGGTCATGCCTGCCGGTCATATGACCGGTCAAATGACCTGCACAGTTCTTGCAGGGTTTATGCGGAGAAAATAGTCTTTATTACTGGCATTTTGTTTTTGTTTTCGTCTCGTTAACTGTCAATTATGATTCTATGACATGTAACGTTCGCATTGGGGCCTCCTTCCTAATTGTTTCATGGTTAAAAACGTCAAATGAAAACAGTTGGAAAATTAAAAACAGTGCAGGGCGATAAAAGTGAATTTTTTTAGAGTCGGCTAAAATCAGTACAAATCAGTACAACATCCAAAAAATCAGTATTTCTTAATGTTTTTAAAACCATCAGTACGGGGCACGAAAAATCAGTACGTCTGGCAACCCTAGCTATGTACCAAAAAGCTTGAAAAATGACAGAATTGCTTACGAAATGTATTTGAATTAATGGTTTTTGGATAAGGGAACTCATTTTCGTTGTTTATTTTTACATAAAATGGCGCTTTGGTACAATTGCATGTACATTTTAAGCAGCAGTAGAGCAATGTTGCTAAGACATCTCAATGTTGTTGGCAACATGTTGCCGCTGTTTTTATTGCTCAATTTTGGCGGCGCAGTTTTAGTGGAATTTTGGCGTTGATTGAGCAAACAAATAACAAAAAAATATAATATTATACTGAGAGAAAAAAAATATATGGAGGGGTCAAAGAAATTGTTTACCTATTTTGAACACTACTTTCTTTGTTTTGAGTAAATTTTCCTTAAAACATGTTAAAAGGTTTATAAAATATTGTTGTTACATGCGTTACCATGGTTTCATATACTTGTTTTGAAAAAATTCATACATTAAAATAATGAAAAATTCTTTAAGCGCCATTCCATTCCCAACTTTCCTTGTTTTGAAGACTTTATTTCTTTAATTTTGAGAAATTAAATTCCCATACAAATCCCCATGGCAACGAATTTGTTTGAATGTTTTTTTATGTTTTTTCCACATTTTTGAGAAAATTTACACAAAACAAAGAAAATTTTGTATTGGGACGCGTGTTCAAAATAAGGAAAATTATGTCTTTGATCGAGAGAAAATTTTTTTTGAGTGTAGATAATAAATGTTGTTGCTTTTGCTGCTGTCACTGTTATTGATATTGCTGCCACATCAAAGGCAAGGCAGGCATAAACACGGGCAAATAAAAATGAAACCAGACCTATGGGCCAAAAATAAATTACGGGGTAACCTTTTCTTTTCTTTTGGTTTCATCAATTACGGAGAGATGAAATCTCATTGTGAAGCACAGTGTAAGTGGCTATATTTCACTATAAAAGAACGTTATCTCTGAAATATTTCGAATTTAGCACAAAGAGTCTGCATATTTCAAGCAGAGAGTCACACTTTGGTCTGGTATGTTTTATTTAAATTAATTTTTTTGATGGTAATAAACAATTTTAAATTAGTCAAAATAAAATATAAATAAAACAGATGAATGTAGGTATACGAGTATATGTACATATACATATGTATACCTAAAGTACATGTGTGTGTGTATATTTTTTCAAAGCATTTAATTGCGTATTTAATTTGTATAATTCAAAATTTGTTATCAGCAAAAGCGTGCAATAACGAAAGTTTTCAGTTTAATGAAATATAGGTATGCACATACGTACATACATATGCATGTATTATACGAATTATATGCATGTATTTACGCTGAATTTATTTATAATATATAGCTATATTCGCAAAATTGCTAATCTTGTGATCTCTCCACCAAACATGGGCGTAGTTAACTAATCCGTGTCACCACTACGCCATTAACTACCACTACCGTCGCGATAGTGGGGCTTGAAAATTTTCCAAACAACTAACGTGAGTGGAAGTTGAAACTTTTTCCACTACCACTAAAAATATTAGTGGTAATGGATAGGGCTTCAAATCAAGCTTAGTGGGATTGGGGCTTGAAAAATTTCCACTAATTTTCAATTAGTGACTGAAAACTTGTTCCCACTAAATCACGAAATAGTGGAAAAATCATTGATTCCACTATATGTGTAGAATCACTAAGTTTGTATATCGAAATACATATACATACTTACATACATGTGAATAATTCATTTTTGCTCTGAGAAGAAATATGTCTCATTTTGCTCGTATATCTATGCATGTACATATGTATGTATGTGGGCATTTCCTGGGCGGTGCGGACGTTACGTTCGCACGATTTTTTGAATTTTTGAGGCAGAAATAACGCGAAATATTGTATCGTTTTATTATAAAGGGAAATATTTAGGACACACCTGATGATAAAACAAGTAAAAGCGCGGCTGTCTTCGGCCGTACCGAAGACTTCATACTTTTCATGAGTGGGGAAATGTAAAGTTACCTATGTATGTACATAGCCGGATTAAGTTTAATTTATAATTTTAATTCTGTGGGTTATTTATGGAAAGATTTATTAGAAAAATTAGTGTCTTGGCTATTTAAATGGAGGAGTTATACACCAAAATGTCCATACCTGAACAATCGGTTGTAGGGGAGCTATAGGTTATAGTGGTCCGATCTTAACAATTTTCGGTAATCCCGTTTGGGCCTATATGGGTACAAATACTTCAAAAGTTCACGCCGTTAGCTGTTAAAATGGAGGAGTTATACACCAAAATGTGTTTATCTGAACAATCGGTTGTAGGGGAGCTATAGGTTATAGTGGTCCGATCTTAACAATTTTCGGTAATCCCGTTTGGGCCTATATGGGTACAAATACTTCAAAAGTTCACGCCGTTAGCTGTTAAAATGGAGGAGTTATACACCAAAATGTGTTTATCTGAACAATCGGTTGTAGGGGAGCTATAGGTTATAGTGGTCCGATCTTAACAATTTTCGGCAATCCCGTTTGGGTCCATATGGGTACAAATACTTCAAAAGTTCACGCCGTTAGCTGTTAAAATGGAGGAGTTATACACCAAAATGTGTTTATCTGAACAATCGGTTGTAGGGGAGCTATAGGTTATAGTGGTCCGATCTTAACAATTTTCGGCAATCCCGTTTGGGCCTATATGGGTACAAATACTTCAAAAGTTCACGCCGTTAGCTGTTAAAATGGAGGAGTTATACACCAAAATGTGTTTATCTGAACAATCGGTTGTAGGGGAGCTATAGGTTATAGTGGTCCGATCTTAACAATTTTCGGTAATCCCGTTTGGGCCTATATGGGTACAAATACTTCAAAAGTTCACGCCGTTAGCTGTTAAAATGGAGGAGTTATACACCAAAATGTGTTTATCTGAACAATCGGTTGTAGGGGAGCTATAGGTTATAGTGGTCCGATCTTAACAATTTTCGGCAATCCCGTTTGGGTCCATATGGGTACAAATACTTCAAAATTTCAGGCCGTTAGCTGTTAAAATGGAGGAGTTATACACCAAAATGTGTATATCTGAATAATCGGATGTTGTGGAACTATATGTTATAGTGGTCCGATCTTGACAATTTTCGGTAAAATTGTTTGGGCCAAAATGGGCACGTCTACTTCAAAGTTTCATGTCCTTAGCTGTTTAAATGGGGAAGTTATGCACAAATTACATCCAAAAATTTCATGTATATCTGAATAATCGGTTGTTTTCTATATGTTATAGTGGTCCGATTCGGTTCCGACAAATGATCAGCTGCATATAACAACATACCTGTATTCCGAATTTCATTCAGATATCTCAAAAACTGAGGGACTAGTTTGCGTTCACACAGACGGACGGACGGACAGACGGACATGGCTTAATCGACTCAGCTCGTGATTCTGACCATATCGGTATATATTTTGGTGGGTCCCCCACGCTTCCTTCTGGTACTTTCGACAAAAATTTTTTGGAACTAAGTTATAATACCATTTCATTCTCATGAAAGGTATAAATATGTTGGCTATACAAATTTAGTTTAATACCTTTGTTTTAGCCACTTAAACTGCGTTGCGGACGTTACACAAATGGAAGTGGTTTTTAGATTATTAACTAAATCAGCGATTTTCTTCGAACTAACTAACTAACTGAAAAAACTTATTAGAGATAAATTGCAGAGAAAAGTCAATGGAACCGATTGCAAATACCATAGATTTTTTGCAGGGGGAAAAATTTATGTACTTTGGGTTTTTCATTGCTGCTCTTGTATCGTTAAAAATAAAATTAACGAAATTTCAAGAGGGGTTTGAACTACGAGACTTGACATCAGTTTGCACCGAACTTATAACATGCCTACACAAAAGATTACAAATATTTTTTGAAGGTAGTATGTTGTCGATTTAAAAGATAAAAAATAAATAGTAATTAATAAAATTATTTTAAGGAAATGAGGAAGCAAATTTGGCCATCATAGCGGCAATATCGTGCCCAGGTGTAAAGTTGCGTTTCTTGCAAGTTCTGCAGCGAACGGCACCGCACCTAACTACGGATTTCGCAAAAAAATTATTCATTGAATATGCTGCTCAGTTTTTTGTGAAAAGTGACAACCAAAATTCAGATACAGAAAAATCCTCAGAACCAACTGATACATAAATTTTTGGAGTTCGACGATGCAAATAGTAAGACTATTTCCTTAAATTGAAATATAATTTAACCATTTTTACAGTAGCAGCCCCTTAAATTATTGAACAGGATGAGGTCCGAAGGCAGCTTGATACGTATTTGCTTGATCCAAATAAGTCACTCAAGAGTCTAGAGAGCTATGGTATTGTGCGGAATTATACTATATATGTATATGTTTATGTATTTCGTGCACGATAAACACACATACATATGTATGTATATTTGCCCTGCAAAAATTCCGAGTACTCCATTCGCTAATCCATGGAGTGCTCGCTATGGATCAGCCGATTACTCCATAACTTGCCACATTTCATACAAAAAATATGGTCCATTTAACATTGCATGTCATTGCAATGGAGTATATACTCCAGTCCCGCATAACAATCAAATTAATCCATGGAGTACCTACATTGGATTAATTGATGGAGTACCCAACAGTTAGCCGAACATAACAACAAAAACCAAATGTTTATCGCGACGGCGCCGAATGACGCGTGTTCGGCTAACTACGAGCCGATGCAGATACATGAATCGGTCGTTTGGGCTATGTTAATGATCACTGTGAAAGTACTCCAACCTACCACAAATGGAGCATATAATCCAATGATTTTTGCAAGGTAGGCGTCTATGAACGTATGACTAAATAAATGTGTACATATGTATGAAAAAATATTTACATTCCCGGAAAATATTTTATTGATGATAACAGTTTTATTAGTGTTACTAACAGACATGCATATGTTAATATGGTTTAGTGGAAATAATTTACTCCCACTCAATTTGATTTCAACTACCACTCATTTCCAGAAGATTGAGTTAAAAAAATTTCCACTACCACGAAATCGCTTTTTTTTTAGTTGAAAAATTTTCCATTACCACTAAACGCTGTTAGTGGTAGTGGAAAAAAAATTAATCCCACTACACGTAGTGGTAGTTGAAAAATTTTAAAATCCACTAATGCCATATTAGTGGTACTTGACAGTTAGTTAACTACGCCCATGTATGCTCTGCACCCAACTACATGTAAAAGTAGCGTTATCTCTACACAAGAATTCGCATTATTAATTTCTAAATATGTTGTACGTTCATTACTTTGATAATTAGATTTACTGATGATTATGCTACTTTTTATAGATGTTGAATCAATAATTGCGAAAGTCGCGCTTTCGTTGATAACTGACTAGGTACTCATTGAGTTTTTGATGTGTAAACATCTTTGCTGTAGCTACGAGTAATTTCGAAAAACGCGTAAAGTTTACGCGTAAACGTTTAAAACGTAAACGACTTTGTGTTAGTGCGCTTGTGAATAGATTAACCCTGCAAAAAAATGTGCGATCAATCCCGAAAGAGATTTGTCCTCGATTGATCTCTTTCGAGAACAATCGGTCCACAATTCGTCCCCAATTGTTCTCATACGGGTATAAAAGTAGACTAATTGTAGACCAATTTTTCCCTAACGGGTATAAATGTAGATTAATCGGTTGCATCCCGAACGGGTATAAATGGAGATTAATCGCTTTCATTCCGAACGGGTATGAGAAGGATTTCGTTTAAGTATGACGCCGCAAAACGAAATGGAATGACGTCCAAAGGAACGTGATGTAGTTGGGTTAACCAATTTGGTTTTGTTGTGACAATGGATCACCTTTTTGCAATGATGGCTGGGCATTTAACACAAAAAAAAGACTCCTCATAGCAAAGTCGACTCAGCGCTATGTTTTTGTGTTTATATACATACATATGAGCTACCTTGTCCGAAGAACTGCCGATGTGCGAAATCTTAAAGGAGTCTCTGCATATGATTTTTTCTGTAGTGATAGTGATATTTTTTACGGTTTAGGTTAACTGCTTAACTAAGCCCTGATGCCATGGCCAACATCGACATTTTATGCATACAGTTAGGGGATTCACAACCTGTCGTATTGCGTCATATCGTCATAAGTCATAATATTTTGTTGTTGCATTGTTGCATGTGTACTAAATAAATACAACTCTGCACGATATGTTTTTGGGTCGTCGTATTTGATCAGCTGTTTTTGTTTACTTCTTCACAGGGCTTCGGAAAAGTCTTTTATAACTATTTCCGTACAATATTTTAATATGACATATGACTTTATGACACTTTGTGAATCACCTAAATAGTACTACAACCGTTTTATGACGAATGAAGTAAATGCCAAGTATTCTAAACCAAAGTTACCCTTTATAATTACCAAAAACGTATGGATCCGGATATAAAGAGATTTTCTTTTAGGTTATTTGTGCACAGATACTGTCTGATGAACTAGTTTTATGTCCAATAATTTTCGAGAACATTTTAACCCTTTATCGAAAAATAGTATATTTTTGGGACTATATAAAAAAAGGGTCGAAACAACCACCACTGTACATTTTAGTTGAATTCTCTTCACTTTAGGAAGTCTTATTATTTATTTATTACTTTTTACTTAAAATTTTATCTTCACACACACACACACACACATATACATACAGTGAATGAAGTACCGGATGATTGAACATCAAAAAAGTATGTATAACTTATACAGTAGTGATAATGATAAGCAAAGCGAAAACCAAAACAAAATCAAAAGCAAAATTAAAAAGAAAATAAAAGAAAAATAAAAATAAAAGTACAAAAAACCGCCACAATCGCATATCTGTTGAAAGCTTTTCGTTGGCGAGACTTTTTTTTATAACAGAAGCACTGATTAAATCGCTATCAATGAGCGGTCGCTGCATCAATCGGAGTCTTATTTGAATAGACTTAATGAAAATGCCATAAAAATTTTGCATTCAGTGCGAAATCGCGATTTCGACGAAACGGTTAACCACAACGAACAACGAAAAAGTAATTGCAGTTCCAAACAACTAAAATACGTACCAAACGGATTAGACACATAAATAATATATTTCTTAAAGGATTCGTATGAAAAATCAAAATAGTGCATTAAGGATTAGTGGTAGATTTTGATTGCTGCAGATTTCAACATGCATTCGCCAAAGTTCGGGGCATTGTTGTTGCTGCTGCATTTAAGCGTGACTGCAGCCGTTCCATTACCGGCCGCTGAAGCTGAAGATGAATCATCAGCACTGCTGACAAGCGGCGAAAGTGCTGAAAAAGTGGAAGTGATATTCGATTTCCACCCAGATGAGGAGGAGGAGGATGTAATTGCGACTGATACAGAGTCCGCTGAAGGTAGAATTCTTGAAAAGCGCTCACCGGATGGCATACCCGATGTTGATTTGTGTAATCATCCTCATCAACATCAACAAGTGAAAGACAACTTTGACAGCAAGGACGGAGCTGCATATGAACGTTACTTTCACATTGAAAAGCCATATGAGAGTGAAGTACGTAGAAGGCGACAGTTGCTGCCTCGAGAAGAGGACGAGGGAGTGGATGAGGGACATGATGGTGAGCATGAAGATGAAGATGCCGCTTTTAGTTCACCAGACGATTGTACGTCAGAAGAGAAAGGTGTGCAAAGCATAGATGGGGATGAAGAAGAGCGCAGAAAACGAAATGCCGATGATGATAGTTCGTCTGAGGAGAACTCATCCGAGGAGAAGGGTAAGCCAGGCGCTCCAGGAGCGAGTAGTGGAGATGGGGCTAAAGGAGAAGACGGAGAGCGAAGAAAACGAAGTGCCTATGATGTTAGTTCGTCTGAGGAGAACTCATCCGAAGAAAAGGGTAAGCCAGGTGCTCCAGGAGCGAGTAGTGGAGATGGGGCTAAAGGAGAAGACGGAGAGCGAAGAAAACGAAGTACCGATGATGATAGCTCATCTGAAGAGAACTCATCCGAGGAAAAGGGTAAACCAGGCGCTCCAGGGGCGAGTAGCGGAGATGGGGCTAAAGGAGAAGACGGAGAGCGAAGAAAACGTAATGCGGGTGATCACAGTTCATCCGAAGAGAACTCATCTGAGGAGAAGGGTAAGCCGGGTGCGCCAGGAGCGAGTAGCGGAGATGGGGCTAAAGGAGAAAACGTAGAGCGAAGAAAACGAAATGCCGATGATGATAGTTCGTCTGAAGAGAACTCTTCCGAGGAGAAGGGTAAGCCAGGCGCCCCTGGAGCGAAGAGTGGAGATGGGGCTAAAGGAGAAAACGGAGAGCGAAGAAAACGAAGTACAGTTGCCGCATCGAAAGCAGCCGATGGCGATAGTGCAGCTAAAGAGACAGCAGAACGCAAGAAGCGAAAATTTGACAAAAATACAATTTCCATTGAAAGCACGGAAGAAGAAGAAGAAGTTCCACTCGAAAAACACTTTGAGTCAGTCTCTCATGAAGATAATAGCGAATCGAATGAAGTAATTGAAGCAAAAATAGAAGACTCATCACTCGAAGATTACGCACAGGGATGTGAAGTGCTGGAAGCGGATTCAGATGAAGTGAACGAAACGACCTACAATGAAAAGGAGAGACGAAAGCGATCTTTGGAGAGCAATGAGAGTGGCGACGATGCAAGCAAAGCTGCCCATCGGCAGCAAGTAGATGATCTAAAATCTTCCGAGAATTCCAGTAAAGAAGGCGCCTCGAAGTCAGTTGAAGATTGTGCTTGTAATTTCGTTGCACATGATGGCGATTTGTCGAACGAAGAAAAAAGCAGCGAAGATGTAAGGAAGGCGTTGGACTACGATTGCGATTGCAATGCACCACAGGCTGAAGAAAGTCAGGAAAAAATTGTAGTGTAGTTGTGGCAACATTTGATGTAAAGATGGAGGGAGGACACGTCCTCACGTATAATAAATGTGTATAGTATATCTTGCTAATCATACTGTAATTTGAAGCTGTGTTTTTTTTTTTTTTTTTTTGTATTTAAGTTTTGTGTACTTTTTTTTTTAATAATACATTACTTTATAAAAAATAAATTAATTAAAAATAATTATTTAAAATATGCATACTACATACGTAATTAAACAGATTTTACAAAAATCATGTGAAGCACATCACTCTGCCTTATCAACATTGAAAAGCTTTGCGTCTTGGCATGCATATACTGCGATTTATATGTCCATTTGTGTATGTCATCTGGACATGTCCACTTTTTATTTTTGCAAACGTATACGTATGTATATGTAAAATAACATTGTAGGGTTATCTCTACTGGCCCGTGTTATTTGTTGTTATTTATGGATTGCGTTGAAGCTTAAGTTACTGTCATTTCTGTCATTCTCTGACTACTTTGAAAATGCCACGTTTCCCTGCAAAAAAGCCGAGTACTCCATGCACGCGTGTATAGGGTACTCGCTGTGGAGCATTCGAGTACTCTGAAATTTACCACATTTCATATAAAAAATATGGCCAACTGAACATGGCGATGTCCTAGTCACGGATCACATACACCGATTTCCGCATGACACCCGAGTAATTCATGGAGCACCTACATTGGATTAATTTATGGAGTACTTAAATTAAAGAAATTTAATTATCTCTACATAGATTTGTGCCTACGACTGCCAATTCATTTTGAATTATTAGTATACATTTTTTAAATAAATAAATATGTATGCATTTAATTTTTCGTTTTTGTTATCTGTTGCATTGCGTTTCAGTGTCTCTTTACTACTAAATCATGCACGTTCAAACAAGCTTACATACATATGTACATACATACATATGTACGAACTTGCTTCGTCGTGATCGCGATAAACGTTTGGTTTTCGTAGCAATGATCGGCTAACTACGAGTTGAGTCGCTCCCTTGGGGCTAGGTTTATGATCACTTTCAAAGTATTCCAACCTACCATAAAGTGGACCATATAATCCAATGATTTTTGCAGGGTTGCTACTACATATTTCATCAATACATATGTATGTATGAATCAGAGATCAGCAGCGGTGCACCGCATTTTCTAAGGCACCTCAAAAAATAAGTACCCAGAAAAAAATTCACCGCCACCGCATTGATTGAAAACCTAAATGATATTGCGGTATTTAGTGTTATTTACACCGCATACCGCAAACACCGCATAATGCAAACACCGTATACCGCAAACACCGCATATCGCAAACACCGTATATCGCAAACACCGCAATCACCGCAAAAACCGCATTTGTTTATTTGTATGCTATTCAGTGTTGCCGGAAATTTTTCACACACTGCAAAGGTATAGGCAACTGAAAATTCATTTTTGTTTGTACATAAATACATAGATATGTGTTACTGATTATAAGATATACAGCAAATTTAATCTCAAGTATTTTTTTTTTTATTTTTGTGTGCCTTTGTTTTTTGTGGCAGTTTTTTGAATAATAAAATACATATGTATGTATTTTTCAATAATAAAATAATCAAAAAATTTCATTTTTGGAATCCAATACGACTAATAGGGCCGTCAGAATGAATACTTTTCCGTTAAACTAGCAATCCGTTTAATTGACAACATAGTTGAATTAAATATAATTAAATGACGATCGACACATTCAGTACTTCGCTTTGCCGTAAAAAAAAAACAATCTAATTCAACTATGTTTCTCAGTTAAATGAATTGCTAGATTGACGGAAAAGTATTCATTCCGACGGGCGCATAATAAAATGTATAAAAATAAACATGTGTATTGTTGTTGCTCCAATAAAATGACAAAAACTTCGGTTTCAATCAATGTATCGTAGCCAATTTTGTCGATTGTGAAAATTGAATGAATGCCTCGTTGGAAAATAAAGAATTGTGTCACAGGCAAACAAACGTGTGTAAACAAAACTTATGTGTATTACTAAGAAGCCATAAATGTGATGCAAGGATTTTAGGAAAAAACTATTTCATGTACATATTTTTACCTTGAAATTCATTAGTCAAGTTATTTTGAATGTAAACAAACTTTAAATTTTAAGTGGCCCCTTCAATGAAAATTTAAAAAAAAAACCAATCCTGAGAGTTTTCCTGTATAGATATTCTTTGGTTAAAATCAATTTGTAATCAGTAGTATTTTTCATCAGAAATCCATAAGACGGTAAAAATTACAAACAAAAAATCGCACTGGCAACAATGTAAATATCTCTATTTGGAAAATGCGGTGTTTGCGGTATGCGGTGTTTGCGATATGCGGTGTTTGCGGTGTTGTGATATCCATACTACCGCATACCGGAATTGATCAAGAAAATGCGGTACGGTGTTTTTTATGATCGCATATTTTGCGGTTGCGTATGACCGCCGCATTTTTTATGAGTATACTCTAAATCACAAAAATTGTATCGCATGCTGATCTCTGGTATGAATATATACACGAACGTCAGCTTTTATTTCAAACCAGCAACAGTGGGTTACTTACTACATAGAAAAAATTTTATATTTTAAGTAAGAAATAAATTTAAAAACATGTTCTTATCTTTAATTACATGACGAAGAACCAGTTATCTTCGAAATTTAATAAGTTTACAAGACAAACAGCAGGAGTTATGGACGCTGCTCTAAAGTTCATCCCTTGGTTGGAAGAAAATATACCTTAATTCTTATACATTAATTGAGCGCTCTCTATATTTGCTACTGGGTATACGAGTATAGTGTCTTGAAAACTGTCACGGTGAAATTGTATAGACTGAATAAGCCGGTCCCTGACCTTGATGTCGAAAGTCTAAATTCTCAATTCAAATTCAAATTCTCTCGCAATCATTGTGTCGCGATTTTTTTTTTATTTCATTTTCTTAACAAAAACGAAGCTGGAATTCTCGGTAATTTTGTTTTTCGTCATTTTAATATTACACTCAGCAAAAAACGCACGTAAATCTGACTATTTACACCTTGATTTGACTATTTTTACCAATGGTTTTGCGCCTAGGATGAAAATAGTGATTCTGACTACGTTGCACTTCATACCATCATAATAAATATTAAGTAGTTAAAATGAAAATTAACCATACTCAACTTGAAGTGTTGTCATAGTAAAAACAACTATGAAAAATAGTTGTCCTAAATATGTTGAAAAATGCAGCATATTCAAATTGAATATTTTTATAGTCAAGTTAAAGTTACAACATAGTTGTTTTAAAAAATGTTCATATTGAAGCTGACTATGACATATTCTTAAGTTTACTATGATTCATATTGAAGTTCAATATGTTTTTATTCAACTCTAAGAGACAGCATATTTGTTTTAAATATATTTCATATTGAATTTAACTATGTGTCTAAACTTTGTGTGTACATATGCACATACATATATATGTATACATACATATGTGCTTTTTAAACCCTTTTATGTAGGGGGAGCGCTGTAGCTCCAAGGTTCGGCGAGAGTGTCAACCTCTGGGGTATGAAAAATGGCTTTAAATAAGCCAACTCATTTCCCTTGTGGAAAATGAGTTATATTTGAGTTTCTCAAACATGCTATATAGCTCGAACAATGTATAAACCATCTAAGAGTTACGGAAATTTGAAAAGCCGCATTCAAATGAAGGAACGAAAATCTACGCAGCATAAGTTGCTTTTACTGTGCTAAATATTTAAGTTTACTATGAATCATATTGAAGTTGAAGCATCAACAGTAGTTAAAATAAATATGTTTCAACTTGAAGAAATTTTATAATGACAGGTGTTAATACTTGTCCAGTTGGATTAGTATTTACTAGTCAACTCAAAGTTTTTCATATTCAAGTTGAATATCTTTCATACTTGAACGGTTGAAATAATACGTTTATATTCAGATTAAGTTGTTTCATAGTCATATTTCCGTGTTTTCATAGTAAAAAAGCGAATAGTAAAGCTGAATATTTTCATAGTCATTTTTACAATGCGGGTTTTCTCTGAGTGTACTTATTAATACCATGTATGAATAATTGACATATCTTGTTGATTAATACACACGACTTTTGAAAACTTTGTTTGGTTGTTATTATTAAACATATATATAATAATGATATAAAGCGTGTTCTATAGGCAAAAATTAAGTTGAAGTGTTTCGGCGTTTCAGTAAGATATTGCAAATGTTTAAAATATACCTGCTGCAACATAAAATAATTGCGAGAAATTCTAACGAAGGTGTATAGAAAATTAATTTATGTATTTCCCTAAAAACTAATCAAATTTATTACATTTTGTGATGATGTGTCGTGCGACGTATGGGTTCAGCTGAGATAAATATCAAAATGTAATTTAATTATCTTTAACAATTTTTTTTTTAACAACTTCAAAAAAAAAAAAATTGCGGAGGGTCAAAATTCATTTTGGAACTATGCTTGTTTGGACTTTTTTTTCAGAATTGACCAGAGAATGCATCTGTGGCCGAAACAAAGTTGGAGAAGAAATTGACCCGCCCTAATGTATATATTTCGGCAAATTATAAGTATACTTGCTTACGTAGAATTATTTTTTTTGTTTGGGTTATAAATGTACATAAATATCTAATCAGTAACAAAAAATAAAAATATAAGTCGCGTGCGGAAATAAGTGAATAAAAAAATAATAGCTTAAAAAAACTAAAAAACACGCTTTAATCTTAAAAATCGTACTAAAAATTGAGAAATAATTTAATTAGAAACAAAATGATTAACGAAAATATAAGTATTTAAGGAAAAGCGTCGGGTGGTGCTCAGTATGTCGAAAAATATTTAAGATCGCTGTTTTTAACTAATATGTATTTTTATTTTGACTTTTTTGAGATTTCATATAACGTACTCTTTAATTTCGCAACTAGGTATGTATATTTTTGTACTAGTTGTACGAAACGAATATTTTCATATTCAAATATTATTGAGCACCCCCACGCTTTTCCTTAAATACTTATATTTTCGTTCATCATTTTGTTTCTAATTAAATTATTTCTCAATTTTTAGTACGATTTTTAAGATTAAAGCGTGTTTTTTAGTTTTTTAAGCTATTATTTATTTTATTTTAGTGGCCGCTGTGGTGCAGTGGGTAGGGTGCTCGCCTGCTATTCCAGAGGTCTCGGGTTCAAACCACGGTCCGAGCAAAACACCAAAACAATTTTTCTAATTAGTAAAAATCCAATTATTGGGTTTTTTAAGAGCAGCGGTCACCTCTCGGCAGTGGGCGGCATACTCTCCGAGAGTACTTCTGCCATGAAAAAGCTTCTCACAAAAAAATGCATTCGCCGTTCGGAGCCGGCATAAAACTGTAGGTCCACCCAATTAGTAGGAAAAACAGGAAGGAGCACACCTCGAATTGGGAGAGAAGCTCGGCCATAAAACTCGTCAGAGTTATAATAGCGCCATTGTATTATATTATTATTTATTTTTAACTTTTTAGTGAAAATTTTAATTAAAGGATGTTTTATGCGGACGCAAGAATAAAAGTAAAAAGAAGTCTGATGAAGGGATGTGGTGATCTCCGAAATAGATCTACATAGGTACATATGTATTTATAACTTCTACCAAAAATATTAATTTTTCACATACATTTTTTCCTTATAAAAAAAAAACATTGGTCATAAGAGCTCAAAAATGAAGCCTAAACGAAAAAATATCAACTAATATGTACTATGTGTATCGAAGCAAAACTATTTCAGTTTTTAATCGGAGATATGCTCTTCTTTATTTGCCTGTGCATATTCACAATGAACAGTCAACGCTCCAAATAAATATCATTGTCCTATAACCCACTTCCATATTTTTCTTGTATGTATACCAAAAATAGTAAACAACTTCTTGAAAACAAAAATTGCCAAACAGATGTGAAAGTTACCAAGAAACCAACAGCGAAAAATAACCTATTTTGGTAATTACCAAGTTCGGCAACCGTGCTATAAATAGAATTTGAACCAGGGTTTGAAATTGCTTAGCTACTTTTGCTGCATTTGCTTTTGCTAATGAAAAGTAAATTAGCAAACTCGGCCAGCCGAGTAAAAAACGAGAACACGATTCATTCGCTTCAGTTTTCAGCTGAGCCGTGTTTGCTTGTATAGTTAAGCAAAAGCAAAGCAACGCGATTTGGGGGATTTCATTTTACTTCCAGCAATTAGTTGTGTCTTTGCATTTCTTCTGCTTTTGCTTATTGCATCTTGTTAACATTACCAGAGTTGAGTGATGGTGAATTACAGATTTGAGAGAAAAGTTGAAAAAATTAGCAGCGCGCTGTAGAATGGAATGTTACTTTACATTTGTGCACATCAGCTGATATTCTTAGTTTTATTCACATACACCGATTTCACCAATGCACCAAATTCCTAAAACAGCAAAGTAATTTTAAAATTTTCTTATCGAATTTCAATTATAAATAAATTTAAGAATTAAAAAAAATCAATTTAAATTAGTTTCAATTTGACTTTTCTGGGACTCGAACCTGCGCCTCTATGTGCATATCTTTCTGTATTAAAAAATTATAATTCAATAGATGCTTTTGTGTACACAACAATTTTTTGATATGTTTGGGGGACAGTAGGATTTTCGTTGATCAGTCATCAGAGTCTAGCAGCTGCTGTGCCCCGATACACTAAGATGAATGGTGAGGGTTTTGAAGCAGCCACCAATTTATTATTGCTCAATAGATGTACATATGTATATACATATTGTAGTAGTACGTATGTAGAGATAATTAATGTTTATATATTAATAAATATAGATACTGTATGTTATATTACCTGAAATTGTGTAATTGTTTGAAATGAAATACTTTTGTGAAATGTGTCTTTCTTTGGAAAATAAATGATCATTATGAAAAAACTGTAAACAAAAAAGAAAATTTTTTCTAAATACATATATATTGTCGTATTGAGATTTTCACAAACCCCGAATAGAAAGATATTTAGTTGAAAAAAGGAGAGATTGCGAAAAAGAAAGCTTGCAAATTGAAAGACGGATTTTTGATTAAAGCACTTTGAAATGGAATATTCAATAGACGCAAGTCAATATTCTGCATTGCAGTTACGTTCTTGGTTGCGCAGACTTGGATTACGTACAACTGGTACGAAAATGGAATTAGCTATTCGTTTGAATGAAGTGCCTTTTAACTAACGTGGTGAATGTCCAGATATTCAAAATGCAGAAAATTCAGCTGGCGTTGAAGTTATGGAAGAAGAACAAGCTGGTGTTTCATATTTGATTGAAGCTACAAATGAAGTTCAGACGGAAATGGAAGCGGAAACAAATATATCTGCAAATAACTCTTACTCCGATCCATGATACAAGAAAGAAGGTAGTGTAAACGTCAAATTTTTGTCGCCATATTAACCACCTGACAATTATATGGATTATGACTTTTCGTGCTGCCATATTCAGTGCTAAAAACCTCCATTTATGTTATTTTTTATTTCCATGGTAATCATGGTATCGATTGCAGCAAAACGAATTTTTTAAATTTAAATATTGATGTATGTATATATATATAAATACGCACATTTACGTGTTAAATTCTTCATAACATCAGATCAAAAATAATTATATAAAAAATAAGATTTATTCTTAAAATAAGTTGCGGCAAGTTTGTGGAATATAGTACATAGGTACTACATTCCCACTACACCTCCTGTGAATTTCATTGAAAAATTTCAGTGGTTTAGAAATTAGGAATATTGGCACGACTTATGAACTTGCAACCGAAAAAACAAGTGCGGTCGATGGCATGCGTATATGCAAAATTTATTAGTAAATACAAAATTTAATTTAGATGAAAAGGTACTAAAAAGATTTTTTTGCGAAGAATCTATTTCAGAATTAGGTAAATAGTAAAATAAAGGAAAATAAATTTAGTAACGTAAGTAAAAACTAAAGAAAATTGCAACATAAAAATTTAAACTAAATTTACATTCAATTTACAACTGCTAAACAATTTTTTTAATAAATATTTTTTTTTAAATGTGGAAATATTCTTGTATAAAACATTGAAACCAAATATGGATATATATATTTATACGTACGCAATAAATAATACATATAAAGAAAATCAAGAACTCTTACCTTATTCATAAAAAATCGAACAGTTTTCAAATATTGTATAAAGGACGGTTTGATACCATTTTTCGACTTTAATAACTGCATAAATCTATTTTGTTTTTTATGAATAACTTATTTTTTTATTTTCTTTGAAAAGCTCATTACATCGGCTCATTTGTTTTGTTGATTAGCATATGTGTAAAACACCATTTCATTTAAAATACCCAATATTTTGTTCAAATACATCCTCAGCCAAAAACTTTTGATTGGGCAACGCTATTCTAAATTTTTGACTTAAAATGAGACGTCAATAATCCATATTATAATCAAAAATGACAATGTCAAAGTGAAATGGAACTACCTTGATTGTTTGTATCATGCTCCGATCGTGAAATTGATTTATTGAAGCGTGAAAGGGAACTTCTAATTAGAGAAAATGAGATGTTGAGGCAATTAAGATCTGCAAACATTGAACCAGCTGTTACTGTTAAGGATTTCAGCTTTAATACATTAAAGGACTTGGTGGAAGAATATGATGGAAGTGGAAATCCAAATTCTTGGGTTACCCAATTTAAAACAGTTCAATCACTTTATAACCCTGATGAGAAGATGTTAAGAGCACTTTTATTATGTAAGCTAAAGGGAAAAGCACAGGTTTGGTTGCACGCAAAACTAAATTTATTTACTGGGAATGTAAGTAATATTTTGAATGATATGATGAATTCTTTTGGTATATGTGAAAGTAAAATTGCATTACGTCGTCAATTCGAACTCCGTAAATGGAAACATTCAGAAGCATTTATTAGTTACTATAATGACAAAAAGTCTTTAGCTGCAAACATTCAAATAGATGAAGATGAGTTATTAGATTATATGATTGATGGTATACCCGATAAACAATTACGAACGCAAGCATTAATCCAATGTTATACTACTACTGCACAATTATTAAAAGCTTTTGATAAAATTAATTTAAATTTAAATTTTGGTTTGCGATCAAATTCATCAAATACGAAAGATGTCCGTTGTTATAATTGTAATAGTCTTGGTCATTATGCGTCAGAATGTCAAAAACCAAAAAGGGAAAAAGGTGCTTGTTATGCATGCGGTAGTCAACAGCATCGAGTAGTTAACTGTCCAGAAAAGAAGAAGACAATTCAGTTTCTTGAGAATGGTGATTATGTAAGTTGGCTTAATATAAGTTTTAAATGTGAAATTGATTTTAAAAATCTATTTTTAGAATGCTTGTTAGATACTGGAAGTCCAATCAGTTTTGTAAAAGATTCTTGCTTGACGAAGAATATATATATTGATACACGTTTGTGTGAGCGCTTTTGTTTTTTTGGTATAAATAAAAGCAAATTGAATATAATTGGTAGAGTAAATTGTTTTGTGTTGTTTGAAAATAAAGAAATTGAAATTAATTTGTTTGTTGTGTCTAATGAGTCAACGTGTTATGATGTTATTTTGGGCAGGAATTTTATGCAAGCTGCTGGACTAAGGCTCAAATTAGAAAATAATGATAACGAAAATATTGAAAAACAACAAAACAAATTCAGTGAAATTAAATTTAAGAATGAAGATGTTAAAATTGAAAAAAATAATTTGTTTGAAATGAAAGGCCATTCTGAGAATGATCATAAAGAATTTAAAAGCCAATTATTTAAAAAACATATGGACAATTCTGAAGAAAATGATACATTTAAAAACCCATTATTAGTAATCGATTTGGAACTAAGCGATAAATTAAATTTAAAAATTGGAAATGAAATAAGTTTTAACCATAAAAAACAGTGGGAATCAATTTTCCGTGATAACTAATTGAATGTTGAACGTCCTCTTGAACCTAAGATTAGGGCGGAAATGAAATTAGTAGTTGAATGTCAGAAACCGTTTAGCTGTTCCCCTAGGCATTTGTCGTATTCTGAGAAGAATCAATTGCAACTATTATTGGATGAGTATTTGAATTTGGCAGTGGCGTAGTAACGGGGGGGGTTTTGGGGACAAAACCCCCCCCGAAAGATTCGTTTTGACCATAAAACCATCTTTGACTTTATTAGCATACATTTCTTTTTCAGGAAAAAATCAATGAGAATAGTAATTTTTCGAAATTGGTAATTCGAAATTTAGCGCTTTTCCACGAAGTATTACTTATAATTCTAGCGTTTGCTGAGCCGTAGGAAAGTGCAAGAACCGCAGGAATTTTACCACAATTTACATTCTTTGTACTTATATTCGCTCTTTTGTGGTAAAATTCCTACGGTTCCTGCACTTCCCTACGGCTCAACAAACGCTACAATTATTATACGGTATTGCTGTTATTAACATGCTAATAACAGAAAAGTAACGCCAATTATTTAAATTTCAAGTTTTCTTTCAATTACTTATCATCTTAATCAAATAATATTAGTATAAACTACAATGGGAATAAATATGCAATGTATAAGAGTATCTGAACTTGAGATTTTACTTAATGTCTGTCAAAATGGAATATTAAAAAACTAAATTATATAAGAAAATTATTATTTATAACCGTAGCACATACATAGGTAGAAATATTTTATTGTGTACATCTATTCCAAATTGCTTGTTTATTGCAAAATTTTAATAATTTGTGTTAAAAGTTGAGCTCTCGATTTTTTTTTAACATTTTCGAGTAGCCCGAATAAATGCTTTCAAATTCTCGAACACTCCTTTGTTTGTTTATTACCCGTATGTTTGTACGGGCATTTGAACAATTCGGGTATTTTGAAGTTTGTTTTTTTCTTTTGTTTATTATTATTTTTTTTTTCGTTATACATATGTAGTTTTTTTTTATTTTTGTTTTTCCGATACACATTTTTTTGTTTGTAAGCTCAAATGCTCGAATGTTTGTACGGGCATTTGAACAACAAACGGGCTTAAAACAAAAACGATCAGATCGAATTGCTCGATACCCGGGTATCTAGGGCTCTATGTAGTTAAAAGTCGATTTTATTGAAAAATATATACAGTGACTCAAAAAAAAATCATACGCCAGAGTTTTTAAATTTATTTCAAACAGATCTGTCGAAAATTTGACTCTCTTATTTTCGTTTAAAAATGTAAACAATTTTTCAATAAAAATCGCCTTAAGCAGGATTTCTAAGCTTATGGAAAAATCCGAAAAATCGTAGAAATTTCTAAAAGTGGATTAAAAATTTCAAAGCGCAGCCAGAATTTATAGAAGATTTTGAGGAGATTTCTAAGTGTACTGTTATGTAGCCAACCAATTTTAGTGTAAAAAGTGCTATTCTCAATGCTGTAAAAATTTCCGTCGATTTTAGTAATTTTTTTCTATAGGGTGTTTGCGTTATATGTACGTGAGACCGTTCCAATTAAAATTTACGAAAAGCCAATGAAATTTTTCAAAAAGTTGAATGTTGCATATTATTATATTACAATTGAATGAGCTGCAAAATTGCATACTCAAAAATCTTCTAAAAAATGTAGCTTTGTAATTCTTAGCCCCTTTTTATGATAAGTACTTCCTTAACTTTGAAAAATTGGAAATACTAAAAATACTGCTTAAAAAGTTAACAATAATCGCTGCTAAATATCTGGGTTACTTTCGAGCATCACCTACATTAACCAAGATATGCGTTAGAAATATAAACATTAAAATTAAATATAAAGCTCAAAAAGAAAATTATTGTAGGTACATATGAAAAACCCTGTATCTAGTAGTGAAGTGCGGCTTTGTGCGACGTAATTTTTTGTCGGCTAACTACTAATTGTACTAGATATCATGTCCGAGGGTTAATTTGACTGAGTCTGACAGAGCAACATAACAAAACCAATTTTTAACATGAAAAAGAGTGATAATTTTTTTTTAAATATCCCAACTTTAAAAGCTTAAAACTATAAACTTAGAATTATTGGAAACCAAGGATATTATTGAAAAGTGTTAATAATTACTTGAACCTTTAGGATTCATCGCGATTACTTAAATGAAATGCTTTAAATAATAAATATTCAAGTTGAAACTAGCACTTAAAAATATGTAAGAAAAAAACAAAAAAATTAACTTCAGATATGCTAAGTTACGACCATCTGGGGCAAGTGCAGAGTATGGGGTCGGGAAAAAAGCGATGAATTATTGTTCCCCATTCTATTTCCAATATGTGGGTATGTTTTTTTCTGTAATTGTAACAATTTTACAAAATTCAATTTTGGGCGCATAAAACTTGAAAATCTACCTATGCGCGTAGATTTCCAGAAGAGAATATGAGACTTACTTTTGAAGTATAGTTAAAGGCCCTTGGCAACTGACAATCTGGCATGTCAAGCAGTGTGAGTTTTTTTGTGTGTGTTAGTGCAATCGGCAGTCGTCGTGCTACACGTTCATGTTCGGGCTCGCGTTGATGAGAATCAAATCTTTTAGATATTTGCGTCAATCACCCGACACTCACACATATGTATACACTGCTTAACATTCCAGATTTTAAGTGGCCAAGGGCCTTAAGAGTTTGATATATGTATTATAAGCGATATTTGTGTACTAAAATGTTAAATTATAGTCTGAAAAAATTACATTTCGCTAGCTTAGAGTGCAAACTGTGTAAGTCCACTTTTATGAAAAAGTATATTTTTTTGTAGAACGCTAGAAAAATCAAATACGCACCGCGCTAAACAAGTCTGAGGTACTTGTCATATTTCTACTCGTTGTTATTCAGTGATACGCAAATTGTGTAAGTCCAAAAAGCGAAAAAATTGTGTAAGTGCAAAATATTTATATGAACAGAAATTTTTTTCATTTCGAATTTTTTTTTCTTTTTTGTTTTTTGTCTCTCCTACAAAGTTTTAAAAAAGGACTTACACAATTTGCATTCTAAGCTAGCGATTTTTATCATTTGTAAAAAAATTGTAGTTTTTTTTTGGTAATTTTAATTTTGGTAAATTTTTTACATTGGCTGTGACCCCCCCCGAAAAATTCTCTAGCTACGCCACTGGAATTTGGGTTATATTAAACCAAGTGAATCTGAATTTGTATCACCTATAGTTTTAGTCAGAAAAAAGACTGGTGATTTAAGAATGTGTATAGATTATCGCAGGCTTAATAAAGTCACATCAAAAGACAATTATCCTATTCCACTTATTGACGATTTATTGGATAGGTTAGCAAAAAAAAATATTTTTCGAAGTTAGATCTTAAAAACGCTTTTTTTCATGTGTTTATGAGTGAAGATTCTGTTAAGTTTACATCTTTTATCACACCACTTGGGCAATTTGAATTTCTGAGAATGCCATTTGGCCTTAAGAATGCCCCCTCAACATTTCAAAGGTTTGTTCATAAAGTATTTGCTAGTATGGTTCGCGAAGATAAAATTATCATTTATTTAGATGATATAATGATTGCAACTCAAACTGTAGAAGAACATATTGCAATTTTGAAAGAAGTGTTTCAAAAATTAACTGAAAATAAATTGGAATTACGATTAGACAAATGTGAATTTTTACAATCAAATGTAAAGTATTTAGGTTATAATATATCAAAAGATGGAATAAAAGCAGATGAGAAAGGCTTATTGGCGATAAGGAATTTTCCAATTCCACAAAAATTAAGTGCTGTTCAAAGCTTTCTTGGTTTGTGTTCTTATTTTAGGAGATTTGTGAAAAATTTTTCGATTATAGCAAAACCGTTATCGGATTTAACTAGAAAAGGCTCAAAATTTAAATTTGGAGAAACGGAATTAAAGGCGTTTGAAACTCTTAAACAAAAGTTGCTTCAATCACCAATACTTGCTTTATATGATCCAAAAGATGAAACAGAATTACATTGTGATGCTAGTACTATAGGTTTTGGAGCAATTCTTTTTCAAAAAAAAGATGATGGAAAATTACATCCAATATTTTATTTCTCTAAGAAAACAACGGAAGCAGAGTCGAAATACCACAGTTTTGAATTAGAAACCTTGGCGATAGTTTATGCTTTATAGCGATTTCATATATATTTACAAGGAAAGCACTTTAAGATTGTTACGGATTGCAATTCTTTGGCTGCAACATTAAATAAGAAAGATATTAACCCTCGTATTGCAAGGTGGGCATTGGAGTTACAAAATTTCGATTACTCGTTAGAACACCGTTTAAGTACTCGTATGAGACATGTAGATGCACTTAGTCGGTATACTAATGTATGTGTTTTAAATTCAAATACGTTTGAGGAAAATTTAATTATTTGTCAAGGTAGAGATAAAAGGTTGAAAAATTTAATGCAAATGTTAGAAAAAAAAGAAAACAGTTTGTATGAAATGCGAAATGGAATTATTTATAGGAAAAAGGAAGATGGCTCAATTTTGTTTTATGTACCAGAAAATATGGAAGATCATATCCTTTATAAGTATCATGATGAGCTAGGACATCTTGGGATAGATAAGGTTGCAGAGTTAGTTTCGAAAACTTATTATTTTCCAAATTTGAGAGAAAAAATAAAAGAGCATATACAAAATTGTTTAAAGTGCATAGTTTGTTGTTCAAAATCTGGTAGCGAGGAAGGATTACTTCATAATATTCCAAAAAGTAATTTACCATTTGATGTAGTTCATATAGATTTTTTTGGCCCAATTGATAAGTCACGATCTTTAAAACATATATTAGTTATTGTAGATTCATGTACAAAATTTGTTAGATTATACCCAACAAAAAGTACATGCACGAAAGAAGTTATTAAATGTCTTAGTGATTACTTTAGAGCGCATAGTCGACCGAAATATATAGTATCAGATCGTGGAAGTTGTTTTACTTCAAATGACTTTGAGGAGTTTTTAAAAGAAAATGTAATTAAGCATATAAAAGTGGCTACAGGATCACCACAGGCAAATGGTCAGGTTGAAAGAATTAATAGATCATTAGGTCCAACTATAGCTAAATTAGTTGATCAAGAAAAGGGAATTTTTTGGGATAGCGTGTTAGATAAAGTTGAATATGTTTTTAATAATACGTTACACCGAACTATTAATGAGCATCCTAGTGTGATGCTTTTTGGGACCAGACAAAGAGGAGAAATATTGGATGATTTTAAAGAATGTTTTGATGAATATTTTCTGGTTGAAAATAATAAAACTCATGAAGAAATTAGGGCTCATGCTGCTGAAAATCAAAGAAAGATTCAAAATTACAATGCAGATTATGTTAATAAAAAACGACAGAAACCAAGAAATTATAAAGAAGGTGACTATGTTATGGTAAAGAATTTTGACACTAATTCTGGTGTTAGTAAAAAGCTTATTCCGAAATTTAAAGGCCCTTATAAGGTAAAAAAAGTATTAGAAAATGATAGATATGTTCTTGAAGGTGTAGGAGGTTTTCAGCTTACTCGGTTACCATATGAAGGTGTGTGGGTAGTTGGGAATATTCGTCCATGGTTCAAGGGATGTGATACATCAAGTAGTAAAATGGAAAATAAATATTGAATGTAGAAATTATGTAGATCAGGTGATCTCATGGTCAGGATGGCCGAATTGTAGTAGTATGTATGTAGAGATAATTAATGTTTATATATTAATAAATATAGATACTGTATGTTATATTACCTGAAATTATGTAATTGTTTGAAATGAAATACTTTTGTGAAATGTGTCTTTCTTTGGAAAATAAATGATCATTATGAAAAAACTGTAAAGAAATCAAGACGTATTGCCTACAATATGTACATATGTATATATACTATTGATGCATCATCTATTTGTTCAGAGAGGGTGACAATTAAATTTCATTGGCATAGGTATAGAGATGGTTGATCGTTGCTCATCAACGAGGTTGATGGGTTGGCCATCAACAAGATGAAATGGACAACAAAATGTTTTTACATTTTCAAAATTTCGAAAATTTTAAAATAATTAAAAAATCGATGTGGAAATTGTAAAAATACTCAGCGTTTGTAGCAAACTGATGCATTGTTGTATGGTTTTTAATACAGAAAATGCATTGATGCACAGGTTCGAGTCCCAGTAAAGTCAAATTGAAATTAATTTTAATTGATTTTTTTTTAATTTTTAATTTATTTATAATTCAAATTCGATAAGAAAATAGTTAAAACACCAGCGGTTTTGGGAAATTAGTGCATCGATGGAATTGGTGTATGGGAGGAATAATGAGCCATATCAGCAGATGTGCAGAAATTTAATATAACATTCCTTTCTACAGACGAACTCGCTCTACTTCTGTTATTTTAACAGCCAGCTGTGTTGAATTAAAATTTTTTATTCACCAGATGCACTAACAGAATTTTGTTGGGTCTCTGGCTTCCACGATTATTCGTAGTTGCAACTTCTCTGTTCATCTACGTTCTCTGTTATTGGCTTGCATACGGGAGTGAATGAATGAAATTCATAGAGGCTATTTTGAAGAGAGGTAACTTAAAAGCCTCATTGAAGCATGGAATATAATGTTGAATGTCCCAATCGAACGATGAGCTGCTTTATGCGTAAGTAATTTCACCACGAACGTCGCGTTTTAAAAATTTGGAATTTGGTTGCGAAAAATATATATTAGCGGCGATCATATGAAAAATGTATTCATATTCATTTGATTCATAGCTTTTCTCATTGTGTGCACAAAAACAAATTTATAACAGATGTAATAAAACCATTTGTAATGAACATTCAAACAACTAAAAAAATGTGTGAAAATTGTAGTACATTAATGTCTCCTATTTTACGGAATTACGTTTTTTATCTTTATATACTAAAAAAATTGTCATAAACCGTTATAAGAATGTATAAAAATGCTTCTGAATTCATTACTGCATAAATAAAAGTAAAAACCAAATACCAAAATAATGTGTTTCAAAATTTCCCCATAGGTGAGCCTCAGAGTCTCACTTTCGGTTTTATGTAACTTTTCAAAATTCGGTGATTAGGGTTAAGATATGTTGCGGTTGCGACATAGTTGGTACGCCTGCTATCACAGGGTTCCCGAGTATCAATTCAGTCAGCGTAACCACAAGTAAATACTTGGGTATTTCGGTTTTTCAAAAAGTAGCTCGGCGTCGGCAGTAGTAGGCATACCCTCCGATGTATTTCTGCAATGAAAAAGCTTCTCACAAAAAATGCAATCGCCGTTCGTAGTCGACATAGAACTGTAGCTCGGTGCAGTGAAAAAACGCCCGTGGAATTAACGCCCGCGGGCGTTATTTCCCAAAAAAGGAAATAACGCCCGCGGCCGTTTTTTCCTTTCTTGAAAAAGAAATAGCGCCTAAATAATAAAACGCTTTTTCCAATAATAATACACCACATTTAAAAAAAAAAACGAAAAATTGGAATTAAAAATCGCGCGATTTTTTAATCCAATTTTTCGTCTACGGCGCTTTTTCCAATAATAATACACCATATTAACAAAAAAAAAAACGAAAAATTGGAATTAAAAATCGCGCGATTTTTTATTCCAATTTTTCGCCTGCGGCGCTTTTTCCAATACTAATACACCATATTTAAAAAAAACGAAAAATTGGAATTAAAAATCGCGCGATTTTTTATTCCAATTTTTCGCCTGCGGCGCTTTTTCCAATAATAATACACCATATTTAAAAAAAAAAAAAAACGAAAAATTGGAATTAAAAATCGCGCGATTTTTTATTCCAATTTTTCGCCTGCGGCGCTTTTTTCCCTAATACACCATATTTAAAAAAAAAACCCCGTCTGCGGGGTTAATTGCCCTTTCGAAAGAGAAATAAAGCCCGTGGATCAAACGAAATAACGCCCGCGGGAATTATTTCTTTTTCAACAAAGGAAAAATCGCCCGCGGGTGTTATTTCCTTTTTTTGGGAAATAACGCCCGAGGGCGTTAATTCCACGGGCGTTATTTCACTGCACCCTGTAGCTCCTACCTAATAGGTTGGCTAAGACTTACTGTGTAACCTAAATCAAACGCACGCCGACAATTTACTGTAAAAAATTTCTCATGCCCATACAACTTGTATGGGAGTAACCGAAATTGAATGGCGTGCGTAAAAAGCAAATTCGACGCCCAATTTTTGTTTTGCGTGACAGTTGAAATTAAGCATTGTGGGTGATTGTTTGCAAAAAAATTGACACTTGCTTTTAATATCGTGTCTGTTAGGTACATATTCCACAAAATAACAAGATTTTCTCTGATTTTCTGTTTTTTTCTATTTCTTTATCTGAACACGCACGCAAGTCAATTTCGGTTCAACGCATATGAAAAATTTGCGTGCGTGCGTTAAATTGACGACTTGCGTTTGATTTAGGTTACACAGTTAAGCAGCACTCATCTGGAATTGGGAGGAAGCATTTATTGATATGGACTAAGATTATCTATATATATAACAAGTAAGGAAGCCTAAGTTCGAGTGGAATCGAACATTAGATACTCAGCTGTATGTTTTCATTGTTTGTTTGCGTTTGATGGATTTTATATAAATCGAGTGCTGCATAAAGTGGGCGTAGCCACGCCCATTTTCTAAATTTTTATCAGTCATCCAACTAAGCTTATGAATATTATTCTTTGTGCAAAATTTCATCCCTTTATGAGTTACAAAGATGTCACGTTACAAATTCCCAAAGGGTGTTCCAGAAATATCTTTGTTAAAAAGTAGGCGTGGTCATAAACCGATTTTAATAAATTTTTGCGTGTCCATTAACACAAGTTATAAAAGTGTATAAACCAAGTTTCGTCATAATATCTCAATTATTTGTCGAGTTATGGGCTCCGAAATCTCGTTGATTCCTTTGTCTGAAAAGAGGCGGTGCCACGCCCATTTTCCGAAATTTTTCTATTTTTTGTTTCCCATCTATTGTAGAACTCATGCCACGAAATTTCAATGAATTATTTTTATATTTGACAAAGATATCGCTTAAAATGTTTTTATTAGGCCACTTTATAATACCCATATATATAAGTGGGCGTGGTCGTCAACCGAATTCGCTAAAATTTTGAACATGTATTACTACAAGTAGTGAAAGTGTATACACCAAGTTTCGTCATAATATATCGATTATTTGTCGAGTTATGGGCTCAGAAATCTCGTATATTCCTGCTTCTAAGAGGAGGCGGTGCAACGCCCATTTTCCAAAATTTTTGTATTTTTTGTTATATGTCCATAGTTGGACACCTTCCATAAAATTTCAATGATATATCTTTATATTTGACAGAGATATCGCTTAAAATGTTTTTATTAGGTCACTTTATAAGACCCATATATAAAAGTGGGCGTGGTCGACAACCGATTTTGGCAATTTTTCGTCCAAACATTTGCCTAAGTAAGTATATCACGCCTACCAAACTTCATCGATATATCTGCAACGGTTTCTGAGTTATGACATATAAAACTTTCAATGTTTGGCCCTTAATAAGTGGGCGTGGCACCGCCCATTTCCCAAAATCTCACCAAATTTCTTCATAAGGGCCTGAGCTCCACACGTGGGTGAAATTTTATCACTCTAGCTCTATTAGTGACTGAGATACAAAATTTCCGATTTTTACTATATAGGGGAAGTGGGCGTGGTCATGGTCCGATTTCGCCCATTTTCAATACCATCCGTTTCTGTCTTGATACCAACTTACATTTCAAATTTCATCAAAATATCTCAATTTTTGCGCGAGTTATCGTGCGTACAGACGGACAGACGGACGGACATGGTTCAATCGATTTCTCTTTTCACCCTGATCATTTTGATATATATAAGTCTATATCTATCTCGATTATTTCATTCTGTTACAATCCACCGTTAGGAAATCAAAACTATAATACTTTGTGTACTAGTACAGCTGAGTATAAAAATGATTTGGTATTTAATTGTAACGCTAAAACTTGAAAACGGCTGAACCAAATCAAATACTTCCTTAGGGGGGTTTGTTTGTTGTAACCCCGCGAAGGTTTAGTCGAAGAAAAAATTAAAAAATGTTAGGGGGGCGTGGCCCCTCCCATACAACCTTAATTTTTAAAGCTGATTATCTCTAAAACAGTTTAAGCTAGGGAGCTGAAAATTGGTATAGAGGTAGGTGATATCAAAACCCTTCTCATTCAGAAAATTGGGGGTTATCAGAAAAGGGGGCGTGGCACCTCCGATACAACCTTAATTTTTAAAGCTGATTATCTCTAAAACAGTTTAAGGTAGGGAGCTGAAAATTGGTATAGAGGTAGGTGATATCAAAACCCTTCTCATTCAGAAAATTGGGGGTTATCAGAAAAGGGGTCGTGGCACCTCCCAGACAACCTTAATTTTTAAAGCTGATTATCTCTAAAACAGTTCAAGGTAGGGAGCTGAAAATTAGTATAGAGGTAGGTGATATCAAAACCCTTCTCACTCAGAAAAGTGGGGGTTATCAGAAAAGGGGGCGTGGCACCTCCCATACAACCTTAATTTTTAAAGCTGATTATCTCTAAAACAGTACAAGGTAGGGAGCTGAAAATTGGTACAGAGGTAGGTGATATCGAAACCCTTCTCACTGAGAAAAGTGGGGGTTATCAGAAAAGGGGTCGTGGCACCTCCCATACAATCTTAATTTTTAAAGCTGATTATCTCTAAAACAGTTCAAGGTAGGGAGCTGAAAATTGGTATAGAGCTAAATGATATCAAAACCATTCCCACGCATAAAAGTGGGGGTTATCGGAAAAAGGGGCGTGGTACCTCCCATGCCAACTTAATTTTTCATGCTGAATATCTAAAATTGTTTACGCTAGGGACTTGGAAATTGGTGTGGAGATAAACCATAATAGTTCCATATTAACGCAAAATAATAGGAGTTATACGAAAAGGGGGCGTGGCACCTCCCAACAACACTTAATTTTTTAAGCTGAATATCTTTAAAAAGGATTTAAGTCAGGGACCTGGAAATTGGTACAGAGCTATATGATATCAAAACAATTTTTGCGCATAAAAGTGTAGGTTATCGGAAAAGGGGGCGTGGCACCTCCCATACAAACTTTTCAAGCTGAATATCTATAAAAGCGTTTAAGGTTGGGACCTGAAAATTGATCAGGAGATTAACGATATCAATAGCATGCTTATGAAAAAACAGTAGTTATGGGAAAAGGGGGCGTGGCACCTCCTGTTCTTAATTTTTAAGGCTAAATATCCCTAAAAGCGTTCATGGCGTGTACATAGAAATCACTATGCAGATATACGATATCAATACCATGTTCACCCAAAAAAAAAGATTTATCGAAAAATGCGGCATTGCACCTCCCATACGTACTAAACTTTTGAGGCTGAATATATCTAAAAGGGTTGGAGGAGGGCCTGAAAACCATTATGGAGGTATACTATATCAATACTCTTACTTACTTAGTTAAAATAGCCAATACTCAGTGAAAATAAATATCCGGAACAGAAAACTAAAAATGTTGTGTATCGTGCAGCCTTAAACTGAATACTAAAATTATATAATTTTGAAGTTGTATACACAATGAAGTAGTGAAAAATCGTTAATTTTCTATTAAAAATAATACCGGTGTAATAACAGTTTTTGAAATGAAATTAATAAAAAGATCTATTTTGGGCAGAACGAAGTTTCCCGGGTCAGCTAGTACTTAATATGTATCAATTTAAGGTCATGAAAGGCATAACGAATCTTCTTTTTATACTCAGCTGTACTAGTACACAGAGTATTATAGTTTTAATCACATAACGGTGGATTGTAACACCATAAAATAATCGAGATAGATATTGACTTATATATATCAAATTGATCAGGGTGAACAAAGAAATCGATTGAGCCATGTCCGTCCGTCTGTCCGTCTGTCCGTCCGTCTGTCTGTCTGTACGCACGATAACGCGCGCAAAAATTGAAATATTTTGATGAAATTTGGAATACAAGTTGGTATCAAGACTGGAACGGATGGTATTGAAAATGGGCGAAATCGGACCATGACCACGCCCACTTCCCCTATATAGTAAAAATCGGAAATTTTGTATCTCAGTCACTAATAGAGCTAGAGTGATAAAATTTCACCCACGTGTAGAGCTCAGGCCCTTATGAAAAAATTTGGTGAAATTTTGAAAAATGGGCGGTGCCACGCGCACTTATTAAGGGCCAAACATAGAAAGTTGTATAAGCCATAACTCAGAAACCGTAGGAGATATATCGATGAAATTTGGTATGCGTGATTTACTTACTTAGGCAAACGTTTGGACGAAAAATTGTCAAAATCGGTTGACGACCACGCCTATTTTTATATATGGGTATTATAAAGTGACCTAATAAAAACATTTTAAGCGATATCTCTGTCAAATATAAAGATATATCATTGAAATTTTATGGCAGCAGTCCAACTATGGACGTAAAACAAAAAACACAAAAATTTTGGAAAATGGGCGTGGCACCGCCTCCTTTTAGAAGCAGGAATATACGAGATTTCTCAGCCTATAACTCGAGAAATAATTGATATATTATGACGAAATTTGGTTTATACACTTTTATTATTTGTAGTAATACATGATGCTGGAAAAGATAATACGAGCTGCAGAACTTAACCATACAGGAAGCATCTTATATCACAAGAGTGTGCAACTGCTGGCGTACGCCGATGACATCGACATCATTGGCACTAACACGCGCGCCGTATGTTCTGCCTTCTCCAAGCTGGATAAAGAGGCTAAGAAAATGGGTTTGGCGGTCAACGAGGACAAGACGAAGTACATCCTGTCATCACACAAAGAAACAGCACGCCTTGGCAGCCACGTCAATGTTGATAGCTACAAATTCGAAACTGTTAAGGACTTCGTCTATCTGGGAACCAGCATTAACACCAAGAATGATGTCAGCACGGAGATCCAACGAAGAATCACGCTTGCCAATAAATGCTACTTCGGACTAAGTAGGCAACTGAAAAGTAAAGTCCTCTCTCGACAAACAAAAATCACACTCTACAGGACGCTCATCGTTCCAGTCCTCATGTACGGCGCAGAAGCATGGACAATTTCAAAATCAGATGAGATGGCACTTGGAGTATTCGAGAGGAAAGTTCTTCGTAAGATTTATGGACCTTTGCGCGTTGGCGTGGGCGAGTATCGACGGAGATTTAACGATGAGCTGTACGAGCTTTACAAAGACATCGACATTGTTCAGCGAATAAAGATTCAGCGGCTGCGTTGGGCAGGTCATGTCGTGAGAATGGACGAAGGCGCTCCGGCTAAGAAAGCATTTCTATCGAAACCCGCTGAACGCAAAAGAAAAGGGAGACCTCCACTGCGTTGGGAAAATCAGGTGGACAGCGATGCTGCCTCCCTAGGTGTTCCCAAGTGGCGCCATGCTGCACGAAACAGAAGCAATTGGCGCGCTCTGTTGGACTCGGCCAGAATCGTCTAGACGGTTAAGCGCCAATCAAGAAGAAGAAAGTAATACATGTTCGAAATTTTAGCGAAATCGGTTGACGACCACGCCCACTTTTATATATGTGTATTATAAAGTGACTTAATAAAAACATTTTAAGCGATATCTTTGTCAAATATAAAGATAATTCATTGAAATTTTGTGGCATGAGTTCTACGATAGACCGGAAACAAAAAATAGAAACATTTTGGCAAATGGGCGTGGCACCGCCTCTTTTTAGACAAAGGAATCTACGAGATTTCTTAGCCTATAACTCGACAAATAATTGAGATATTATGACGAAACTTGGTTTATGCACTTTTATAACTCGTGTTAATACACACGCAAAAATTTATTGAAATCGGTTTATGACCACGCCTACTTTTTAACAAAGATATTGCTGGAACACCCTGTGGGAATTTGTAACGTGACATCTTTGTAACTAGAATGGAATGAAATTTTGCACAAAGAATAATATTCATATGCTTAGTTGGATGACTGATGAAAATTTTGAAAATGGGCGTGGCTACGCCCACTTTATGCAGAACTCGCTTTATATAAAGTACACCGTGTTTCCATCACACGCAAACAAACAATGAAAGCATACAGCTGAGTATCTAATATTCGATTCCACTCGAAGGCTTCCTTACTTGTTTTTAACGAACAATGTCCAAAAGCGCATAAATCTCATTGATAACGTCAAGTAGAGAAATAAATAAGTGGTTAGTTGAATAAATGAGCATTCTAAATGCACATACAGATATACGCACATTTCTACTGTATGCGCTTGAACGGAAAGTTGTTGAATACACTGCAAGAATTAGAAATATACATATTTCCGTTCGTTCGCCGCTTTTTGCAGAAATTTCTATTTGGAATCTTGAAAAAAAAAATAAAAGAATGAACATATAAATATAGGTACACAGATGTGCATACAGACGTATATACGTATGCATGTGTATATGTACGTATGTGTATACTCTCCGAAATGCCAGAAGCAGCTACTTTTGCTGACGGCATTTGCAAGTCAAAAACAAACATTTTGTTAGACCTATCCCAAAATCCAAAGCATTGGCCCTTGCATATTGTGTGTATGTGCATACTAGGGATTCCAATTTTTCCGATTTTTACGATCCCGGGATTTTCGAGATTTTATTTTATAATCCCGGGATCCCGGGATTTATCCCGGGATTTGGACTTTAATTACATAGGCCGAAAAATTTTCCAAAAAATGTTCTAACTCAAATAAAATTCTACTTTTCTAAAGGATTTCGGTGCGCTGATTCTGAATCTGAAGTCGGATTTTCGGTAATATGTGTAGGTTTTGAGATATTCATGTCCAAAGAGGCGAAAAATGCGATTTTTTTGCTATATTCACTGCTCAATCTGTTAAATTACTTACTTTCATTAAAAGATGATTGCAGCTATTGAAAGAACGATCATTTCTCTTGAAAACAGCGCTTTGCTTTTTCGGGTATCTTATTCAGATATCTACGTTGTCTTCAAAAGAAATGATCGTGCTTCCAATAGATGTAATCAGTTTTTAATGAAAGTCAGTAATTTTAAAAATATTGAGGAGTGAATATGGCCACAAACTGCGTTTTTCGCCTCTTTGGACATGAATATCTCAAAAACTACACCGAAATCCTTTTGAAACGTAGAATTTTATTTCTGTTACAAAAATTTTTCGACCAGTATTATTTTCCCACATTTGGGGTTGAAAAAAGTAAATACATTTTTAGAGAAACGCTACAACTTTAAAATGCAAAGAAAAAATAGATTTTTATTGCCATTTTTTATTATTTCATTAGTAACAAAATAAAATAGGAATATAAAATCATGCGTATTATTAATAATACCTAAGAGTTACTTTAAAAAGCACAACCAACAACGAAAATTACATACATTTGGTGAACAAAACATTTGCCTTTGCAGTTGGTACTTTTAGGATATTAATAAAAACTTTTTTTTTTTTATTAAAAAGGCTTGCAATCATTTGATAATTTCCAATAGAAATTTTTTTAGAATTTAACGACGCACTTTGTTTAAGCGAATATTTCCAAGCTTGCCGAAAAATTCAGAAAATTAATGCAACTTCTGAATAGATAAATATCGGAGGCAAAATTTTGATATGAATTCCGAGTATGCAGCTGCGTATTTAATTTTAGTAGAGTGTTGTAAGACTATCGAGTCTAATTAAAATTTTGTTTCCATTTTCTTCCATTATTTACTTTCCGTGTGGGAAAATTCCAAAAAAACATTTGAGAAATAAATGACCAAAAATCAGGAAATAGGAATTATCAAATGAATTTTGCCACAAGCTAAAAGCTTTAAAAATACTTAACGTACGTTTCCTTACAACGCGTACTTCAACACAAAAAATTTAATTATTAAAAAAAAAATCAAAAATTTTAATCCTTACTTTGACTAATGGACTTTTTCATTCTAGCAAAAATGTCGCACATTCTTCCGGCTGTCACATTTTTTTGTTCTCTTCCACACAGACTCAACACTTTTTTAGGGATGTTTGTTCTATTGACAAAATATAAAACTGGCCCGACTACGGGCAACATTTTCTGCTTTTAGCACAAGTATAAGGTTGCATTATTTTTGTTTCATTCATCACATGAAAAATGAACTCTTTAATAGGACACAGGACACATGTTGATAATGCTGCAATGTAATAATGCAACATTTTCATTCAGAATAGGAAATGCTGTTAGTATACATATCTGAGACCAATAAAAATTATATAAAATATAACTTTTCTTTGTATAATAGCGGAATATTCTCTCTTTATCTTATCCCGAAAATCCCGGGATAAAATTCTCGCTATCCCGGGATTTTCGGGGTGTCAGAAAGGGCGGGATCCCGGGATCCCGGGATTGGAATCCCTAGTGCATACATATGTACACGCATTCCATATATGCAAATCTGTATGCATGTGCATATATACCCCGTAGAGAAAATATTTACTGGTGCGCTTTTGTGCGCTTCTCGCCACTCCTAATGCGTTTCAATCTCTAAGCTAATTTCGATTTTAGTATGTCGATGTCAAAATGTCACTGCACTTTTTTTGTGATAGTTCTGAGCTGTACAGTTTACATGTGCCATTTTAAATTACAGTGCTTCTTTTATCCAAGTGACTAATGCGAAATATCAAATAATTAATTAACACTCTGAGAATTGCAGAAATGTACAAGGAATGAACGAACGAAAACAAACAGAAAACATTTGCCAACTTCATACAAATTAAAGATTATCATATTATAATAATTAAAATGACCCCATATGTACTGGTAATATAATAATAATATAACACAATGGCGCTATTATAACTCTGACGTGTTTTATGGCCGAGCTTCTCTCCCAATTCGAGGTGTGCTCCTTTTTGTTTTTCCTACTAATTGGGTGGACCTACAGTTTTATGCCGGCTCCGAACGGCGAATGCATTTTTTTTGAGAAGCTGTTTTATGGCAGAAATACACTCGGAGGCTATGCCGCCCACTGCCGAGAGGTGATCGCTGCTCTTAAAAATCCAATAATTGGATTTTTTCTAATTAGAAATTTTTTTTTTTTGGTTTTTGCTTGGACTGGGGTTTGAACCTGAGACCTCTGGCATAGCAGGCGAGCACTCAACCCACTGCACCACATCGGCCATATCGGTAATATACTAGCCACAACTATACTAGTGCCTTTTTAAACACCTTTGCACTAGTACTCAACTAGAATTTTGTACACTAGTCATTTATTGTCTTGCAGGTTTGTGTACATACATGTGTAATTTCCAACAGAATTAGCCAAGCGAGAAATGAATAAAAAATAGCCCAAAGCTAGCAAAAAGAAGCGGAAAGAGAAATTGAATTTGCGGATAGCAATTTTCACTGAGTTTTTGTTTTTTTTTTGTTTTCTCAAATAAAACATTGGCAGCGAAAAATCTATTGCGTAAAGAATAGAGCAGAAATATGTATATGTAAACGAAATAAATGTAGGAATGCTATTGCAGAAGATGTTGTTTTTATTTTTTGTACATATGTGCATACCTAGATAGAGATATAAATAACGCGCAGTGCTTCAATAGAGTCACAACTCAAGAACAGAACTTCTTCAGGAATGCCTGATATTCAAATTTTGAAACGTGATTATGCGCATATTTTTTTTAACACATCGCAAGTATAGTGTTTTTTTGAGTTATGACATTATTGAATTAAATGGTCGGTATATGTATATAGGGAAACGTACGTGACATATGGAATTTTTATTAGTTTTTTTTTTTTTTTTTGAAGATACATACATACTACTTATATATAGTTATACATATATATATATATAGACACGTAGTTCATATTCTTGTCATGTATATACAGATGTACATATTTGCATAGTTCCAAGTTTTAAACCTTATGTGTACCAAGAAATTCACATTTTCAGGGTTTAAGGCTGATCACAACCAGAACCACATTAATGCTTCATTTATTGTTTTGTTTTTTAAATCTAAAGGATTTCAACTAGTCGAAAAGTAAATAAGTCGAACACTGCTCAAGTTATGTAAAAAGTCTGGAAAGGAGCAAGGCTACGTGAATTTTTAAGCATTTTTATAACTTTGCCATTTATTTCCATAGAGTCTATAGATGAATGATCGATTAATATTTCGATTGATATTTCAAAAGTATCAAACAAATTATCCGATCCGAAACACTTCACTGTAACGGCAAAAAGTTGAATGTAAAGCGTACCCCAGCTGATCACATAACGGTTGAGATGGCTGAAGGCTATAAGCGCTCCGTCTATTGCGCCAATAATGTCTGGCTAATGAAGGCAGTGGAAGTGGCGCAACGCCATTTGGCCATATTTTAAATCTAGAGTCTACATATTCTAGACAGATACACATACATACATACACAAAAAGGCATAGTGGAATATGCACAGAGCGTGATATCATTGGATTTGTTGTTACAAATAGCATAATCAAAAAATTTCACAATGAGGAATGCTAATGTTCGCATGGCAACCAAAATCAGATACCCAGCTGTGTGTTTTAAGCAATATAATAAAATACAATGGCGCCTGATATAACTCTGAAGGGATTCAAGGACGAGCTTCTCTTCCCAATTCGAGGCGTGTTCCTTAATTTTTGTTTTTGCGGAAGAGAAAATAAAATTCCACGAAAATTATGAAAATCCATGCAATGAGCAGAAGAGATAGAAGAGTAAAAAATATGAAGAAGGAAATTAGAAGAAGAAGAATTTATTATTTTTAAAATGTTTAAATTAATTTTTTTTACCTCTCATGAAAATGAAATGGTATTATAACTTTGTGCCGAAACCTAAACCTTGAAAGTACCAGAAGGAGAAATGTTATACCCGCTAAAATAAATACCTATATCATCAGCATCATGAGCTGAGTCGATTAAGCCATATCCAGCTGTCTGTCTGTCTGTCTGTTTGAACGCAAACTAGTCCCCCAGTGTTTGAGATATCTGCTTGAAATTTGGTATGTGACTGTCTTTTTATGGTAAATTGTTCATTTGTCGGAATTCGCAGAATCATACCACTATAACATATAGCGGCCATACAACCGATTGTTCAGCTACATACATTTTGGGGCATAATTTCTCTATTTAAGTAGCTATGGACATGAAACTTTGCAGTATTTGTACCATAGCTGGGGAACTTCGATTAGAATTAGAAATCATTACGATTAGAAAAATTAAGTAATCTAATCATTAGATTTTTTTTGATTCTTTATATTTTGATTACTAATTGATTAGATTAGAGCTAATCAAAAATGTAATGGCGATTAGCGACGATTAGCATATCTAATCAAAACTAATAAAAATAAAAATCAATTGGATTTCTCGATTAGTTTTGATTTAATTTGATTAGATCAACTGTTTTGAAATATTTTTTTTTATCATTTAATTCATAAAGTATAATATATAATAAAATGGCGCTATTATAACTCTGACGAGTATTATGGCCGAGCTTCTCTCCCAATTCGAGGTGTGCTCCTTTAGTGTTTTGCTACTAATTGGGTGGATCTACAGTTTTATACCGGCTCCGAATGGCGAATGAATTTTTTGTGAGAAGCTTTTTCATGGCCGAAATACACTCGGAGGGTATGCCGCCCACTGCCGAGAGGTGACCGCTGCTCTTAAAAAGCCCTCAGGATCCAATGGTTTAAACCGTTCTCTCAATTGATGTTCTAATTGTACTGCTGTTGAGCTAACATTGCTCAAAACTTCAGGTTTTCTGGATAATTTTAGCAGTTTATTACTCAAAGAAAATAACGCAGGATTATTACAACCATATTTCACATTGGCTTCACCTTGGAGAATGTCCAAAGTTTGGACAATAGGCTCCGTTAGCAGCTTGTACGACTCCAAATATCGAAAATCACTTCATGTAAAAGGAGACAGATTCAGCTCATCGGAAAGCTTATTCAATTCCTCTTTGTACTGTAGTAACTTCACGATTGCAAATATTTCAAAATAGTTGATCTAATCAGATCTAATCAAAAGTAGTCGAGAAATCTAATCGATTTTATTTTTGATTAGTTTTGATTAGTTTTGATTAGATATGCCAATCGTCACTAATCGTGATTAGATTTTTGATTAGTTCTAATCTAATCAAAAAGTAGTCGATTAGAATAGCCATCTAATCCTAATTAATCAATTAGGATTAAAAAAAAAAGTTTCTAATCCGATTAGTAATCATTAGGATTACTAATCGTTATTCTCCAGCTATGATTTGTACCCATGCTGATACAAATAACTTTACTTTGGAAGACAACCGATTGTTCAGATACATACATTTTCGAGTATAACCTCTCCATTTACATATACAGGATCACGAAGCTTTTTTGTCGAATAGTATATCTTTGCATAAATAACCCACATTTCATTTCGCCATTCACGTAAGGTATGCAGTCTTCGGTAAGGCCGACGACAGACGCGCTCTTACTTGTTTTGATATAAAATGCTGCGCGCCCTGTGTTTTCTCACCATGGGTATATTTTGGTAAAAAAGCAATCGGAAAGAACTAAAATTCACAAATATATCTATGTAAATGCACATATACGCGTATTTATGTGTGATTATATAGATGTTGCAACCGCGCTGAGCGTAAAAAAATGCGAAGCAGCTACAACTGCAAGTTGTCGAAGTGCGCGATTTTTTTAGTTAGCAAATTGCAGTCGCGTGTGACAGTGAAGTGGAATTGGAGGTGGTGAATAATAGAAATTGCAAAAAATTTCTCTTTAAATTTTTTCAGTAGTAAAAAATGTAAATTTATTTAATTCACATTAAATATTTAAATCAACAAAAATTACTGTGCAACATTTAACAACAAAAAAAAAAGAAAAATTTCAAACTTTTCACTAAATTTCAACCTAAAAAAATATTGTGCAACACAAGTGAAAAACTATGCCGGTTATATAATTAAATGCAAAAGAGAAAATACTACTACATATTTTAAAACCACGGAAAGCAAAGCTCTAGTCAGTGAAAAATTAAAAACAATGAACCAAAAAACTAAACGCGAATTGTGTCACGCATAAATAACTAAAAAAAAGCCGGCTGCACGTGAAAATTCGCCGATATTTATTTCCTACTAATAAATGTGTTGTTGCTGTTGATTTTCTCGTGCATTCACACACCCACACACACATCCACATGTACATATGAATTCATTTTCAATTTGCACATGCAAAATTTGCATTGAACACACTCATATTTTAGCTCAGCGCTGTCGCTGAACACTTGCCAAATTGCAACGTCATATGCACACACACACACTATGCACGTATATATGTATGTATGTATGTGCAACAAACGCGATTGCATGTTAGATGCCACGATTTTGCAACATACATAATTTCTACATAAAAAAGAAAACATTTTAACTAAACCATTTCGCTAATACGTAATTGGTATAATTTGTTGGCACACACAAGTGTTTATTAGAAAACTAAAAATGTTTAGAATTGAAAATTTGTGTGGCGCTCGAATAGCGTGAGCAGTGAGAACATTAAGAAATTAGGCCACTAAAGCTCCTCATACATATTAATGTGTGTGTTTTTTTTAGTTTCTTTTTACATTAGGAGTGTTTTTTTGGGCACTTCGCTGACGCTTATACTGGATTCTGCCATCTTGGCTGACAGTTTCCATACAAAATATTAGAGACTTTAAGAGACTTTTAGAGAGTATACCAGCTACTCATTAAACCGATCTTTACTGATTATGCCAATTTTTTCTATTGTAAATAAGTGAAATGGTTTAAATTTTTTGTCGATAGATGCCTCCGCGATTTCGAAACTATCTTCGAATACCGGACGTTAGAAAATTTTTTCCAATTCCGTAATTTAACAAACGGTATTGGGTTGAGTCTTGGTTAGATCGGGGGAGACATCTACCGACAAAGATTTTAAGCCGTTTCATCAAATAAACACACCTTTTTTATACTCAGCTGTACTAGTACACAGAGTATTATAGTTTTAATCACATAACGGTGGATTGTAACAGAATGAAATAATCGAGATAGATATAGACTTATATATATCAAAATGATCAGGGTGAAAAGAGAAATCGATTGAGCCATGTCCGTCCGTCCGTCCGTCCGTCCGTCTGTCCGTCCGTCCGTCTGTCCGTCTGTCCGTCCGTCTGTAAACACTCTAACTCGCGCAAAAATTGATATATTTTGATGAAATTTGAAATGCAAGTTGGTATCGAGACTGGGACGGTTGGTATTGAAAATGGGCGAAATCGGACCATAACCACGCCCACTTTTCCTATATAGAAAAAATCGGAAATTTGGTATCTCAGCCACTAATATAGCTAGAGCGATGAAATTTTACCCACGTGTTGAGCTCAGGCCCCTATGAAGAAATTTGGTGAAATTTTAGAAAATGGGCGGTGCCACGCCCACTTATTAAGGGTCAAACATTGAGGGTTTTATAAGCCATAACTCAGGAACCATTGAAGATATATCGATGAAATTTGGTACGCGTGATATACTTACTTAGGTAAATGTTTGGACGAAAAATTGTTAAAATCGGTTGACGGCCACGCCCACTTTTATATATGGGTCTTATAAAGTGACCTAATAAAAACATTTTAAGCGATATCTCTGTCAAATATAAAGATATATCATTAAACTTTTATGGCAGGAGTCTAACTATGAACATAAGACAAAAACCGTAAAAATTTTGGAAAATGGGCGTGGCACCGCCTTCTTTTAGAAGCAGGAATATACGAGATTTCTTAGCCTATAACTCCAAAAATAATTGAGATATTATGACGAAACTTTGTTTATACGTTTTATAACTTGTGGTAATATACACGCAAAAATTTATTGAAATCGGTTTATGACCACGCCTACTTTTTAACAAAGATATTTCTGGAACACCCTTTTGGAATTTGTAACGTGAAGTCTTTGTAACTAGAAGTCAAAAAGGAATGAAATTTTGCACAAAGAATAATATTCATATGCTTAGTTGATCGACTGATAAAAATGTTGAAAATGGGCGTGGCTACGCCCACTTTATGCAGCACTCGCTTTATATAAAATACACCGTGTTTCCATCAAACGCAAACAAACAATGAAAGCATACAGCTGAGTATCTAATGTTCGATTCCACTCGAACTTAGGCTTCCTTACTTGTTCCAATTCCTTTACTTTAACGAAAGGTCGTTTAATTTTCACTTGTTTTTATACCAGTGGTTGTTTTTTTTCGCAAGTCTCTAACTCTTGCTCAAACGAATGCGGCTATTATTAGTACAATACATTAACACATTTCAAACATGTAGTGATGGGAAGAAATGTGATTATTTGAAAATGCATTTGTGATGAGTCGTAGAGGATTATACCTGCGTTTTTAACGAATTTAAAATTTTCATATCGTTTGGCATTCTTCGAGAAAAAGCCTGCTATGTGAGAGTAGGTAAGGTTAGGTTGGCCAGGATAGGATGATCCCTCGCATAGACCACATATGGTTGTTAATGTTGCCAACAGCATATTGGAGGCGTTATATTAAATTTGGAATGCTGGATTTCGCAAGTTTTATTATTTTGTGTACTTCTTGATCCGCAATGCCTTCCAGGGACGAGAATTTAGCAGAAACGAGTCAGTTAAGGTGGAGTCTGCCAAAAGCTGTACATTTACAGAGAAGAGTACCAACAGCATCAGGTTCGTTGCATGCCGTGCTGTCCTGACTCTGCACCATAGGGAAGGGGAGAGAGCGCGAAAAGGAGAACTAATAGGCGGAAGGGGGAAAGAAAAGGATTGGTATGTGTGCGCTAGGGAAAGGGAAAGGAAAAGGAAAAAAAGAAAAAGAAAACGGAGATGAAAGAGAAAGGGAAAAGAAAAGTAGAGGGAAGGGTACCGAAAGACTAAGACGAAGAAGAAAGGGAGAGAGACATGAAAAGATAGAGCTACTGTAGTTATTAGTTCTCGATTTTGCAAACGGCAATTTTCATAAAATTTTGTATAGGAAGCGAACTTCTGAAAAGTTAAATTTTTCCACTAATTTTTTATTTTTTTTTTTTTAAACTTTTATTTCATTTGCGAAGACCTGCGAAAAAAATTGCCCGGCCTTGTAGGTACTGGTAATTTAGAGAGGGGAAGACGTTTTCTACTTTCACTTGCGCTGGTGATAACCCGGCCTCGGCTAACACGTCCGCCTCTCATTTCGCTCGATTTCCTGGTATCCGGGTAACTAGTAGATCGTATCGCCTCTATTCGCACAGACAGAGTTCATGCAGATAACTTTGCCCTGCACTGATTCACGCACTTTGAGGTTATTTATATTTAAGGAAAAGGCTTATAAATATTTTTAATTACAAAACGAGAACTACACTCAGAGAAAAAGCAACCTAAATTTCAGTATAGCGGGCTTGAATCAAGCCGAAAACGTTATGAAAGTCTGTTAAGCTTAAAAATGCTAAAATCAAGAATATATTCTTAATTTTAGAACGGCATTTTTGAGAAGAAAAAGCTTATATTAAGAACTTTCCGGTTTGAAACAAGTTTGAATAAATTTATTTTAAGCATTGCTCATGATTGATTTGAGAAAGTGCGTTCTTATTTTCAGAATATTCAACTTTGTTTTAAGAATGCTTATACTTGCTTTCCACTTTTTCGAAATTCAAATTTCGAAATCATTTAACCCACCTAACAAAAATTGGAGAGAACTTTTTTTTTATTTCTTTGCATTGTATTTTATTATTTTTTTAATGGATGAGTCATATATACATGTAAGGAGATGCAATCCTTATTATCACTACATATACATATATAATTCAGTCTTTACATACATACATACTTATAAATAAGAACCCAATAGACCAAAGGGCTTGAGAATAATATTATAACAAGCTTACAAATATAAGCGTTAAGCTTGAGGAAAGCTTGTGTAAAGTATTGAAAAAGTCTTAAGAACAATTGTAGAAAAATCAAAACGGCACCCTTTTTATAAGCTTACAAATGTAATTGTAGAAAAATATTACTTGTGAAAGCTTGTTGTAAGCTTATAAATATAATTGTATGTATAAATAGTAGAAAAAAGAAAAAAATAAATTTTTATTTGCATTTTTTTTCTTTTTCTTTCCTTCTTCACCTTTACTGCAATGTTCTTTATTTTATATTCTCCTCCTGTTTCGGACCATAACATCAACCTGAAATTCAATCCACGGTATCATATAGTGGTACATTCAACATTATATCGAACATTATTGAGGCTTTTATACTTCCCTTTTCCGAAAGAGGAATAATGAATTATATGAGTCATTGTAAAACCAAAATTTAAAAAAATTTTACAGCAAGCTTATAACAATGTTATTATTAATAGTTTGTCAAGCTTTCATTACAAGTGTAAAGTAAGCTTATTGTAATATTGTTTTCAAGCTTGTGTTCCTCAATTATTACAATCATGCTTGTGAATAAGCTTACAATTAAGCTTATAAAAACTGTATTGCAATAAGCTTACAATGGACAATTGTTATAAGCTTGTTCTCAAGTCCTATTACATCTCGCTTACATCCTGGTCTTTTGGGAAAGATCTACATACATATACATATCTTATACCGAACTCATTTTAGAAAAGTGTATACATTTTTCCGTAATCTTTTTAAAAAAAAACCCAGTCAATACTTCCACTACCAACACAGATTTTCACCACCCAATTTGAGTGGTAATATCCCTATACAAAACAATTTTGAACCGTTTCTTACCAACACCGATTGTCTGGAATCCAACAATTTTGGCCACGATTTAAAAAAGTCAACGGCTTCCAAATTATTCAAGTTTTGCTTTCGCGGTTCATACATACATGCCCACTTTAGTTGTTTGGCCACTCCTCCACATTGGATGCAATTATTCATCTATATCAAATTATTAAAAGCCATATTAAAACATAAGCAAAATTCTCATCAGCGCGATAACTCTTACCTGTTCCTTTTTCCTAGCAAATGATTTCACGCGAAGCTCCATTCACAATCCCAGCGGGGGAATAGCTATTTTTTTTGTTTTATTAATCTCTTTCACACAAAAATCAACAACTATTGAAAATTATATATTTTCTGGTAAACATTTGGCTCTGGTGCTCTTAAATTAGGAATTTCATTCTTAAACCAAGATTTTTTCAGTTTTTTATCTTGTTTCAAGAATGCTATTCTTAATTCAAAATTGGGGAAACTTAAATTTCATTTATTTTTCATAAATTTCTGTAATTCTTAATTCAAGTACGACACAGCTTGTTTTTAGCCCGCAACTTTTCTCTGAGTGTACTTACTTTGCTGAATATATTTCAACATTTTAGTAGATAATCAAAATAGAGATAGTATTAGATTTGGAAATTTTCAGACGGAATCCAACCAACGCATGTTTCATTGGTTTACTAAACATTTTTTTTATGATTTTCCAACGTAAGTTAGAAAATTTTATGCTTAATAAATGCACAAAGCTCATCATTTGCATAAAAACACAGAGTTTATTTATGTATTATGCACTTGCAACGACAAGGCGGATATGCACAAGTTTCTATGTTGAAATCACATGTATTTACTCCACCAATATCAAACTAGTCAATGTGTTATATTCGTGTTAATACAATTGAAAGCTGTATGTATAAACGCGAATTTTTATGTGTAGATATCAGGGACTGTAACGGTTATGAGTTATATCCAAAAAGTTGATTTTTAATCATTATTTGCTGAGTTTTATTTTCTGCTCACAAAACAAAAGTTATTTCTTGAGTTTTATATTTCCCTCAGAAAATAAAAGTTATTTCTTGAGTTTTATTTTTCCCTCAGAAAATAAAAGTTATTTTTTGAGTTTTATTTTTCGATCAGAAAATAAAAGTTATTTTCTGCGTTTTATTTTTTTGCTCACAGAATAAAAGTTTTTCAGTTTAGTTTCAAACAAACTATACCGGAATAATAAATTGTTTGACAGGTGGCAACCCTTTTTCTAAAAATGATAATAAATTACCAATTTTCAGGTTAAGCCCTTTCATATAACACTTCAAACTTAAAAATCAAACAAACTGGATCATAAAAATGATTTTTTGAACAGGTGGCAACCCTTTTTGTAAAAATTATAATAAATTACTCATTTTTAAGTAAAGCCCTTTCATACTGGCTGGCAAAGCCCTTTCATATGAAACTTTAAATTTAAAAATCAAACAAACTGTAGAGTTTAATTGAATTTTTTAAAAGGTGGCAACCCTTTTTGTAAAAATTATAATAAATTACTAATCTCCAGGCCAATCCCTTTCATATGGCACCTCAAATTTAAAAATCAAACAGACTATAGCATAAAAACGAATTTTTGAACAGGTGGAAACCCTTTTTAAAAAAGTTAAACCCTCCTGCACATCTACAGGTCAATCCCTTTCATTTGACACCACATTTTCCAAAATCGGTATAACATAACACACTATATCCATACATAAATGTATTTATACGTAACAGCTAATGCAGAAGCAAACATAAAACTCTGCTAGGCGTACTTCTCAGAGATTACAAGTTTCGTTATTATCACTATTCGTTATGATTTATTTTATTTTTTTTTTTCTTAAGCCATTTAAAAATTAAAAGCATTGAAAAGTAAAAAAAAAAATGAAGTCATAATCTTAACAAACAGAAAGAAGCAGAGAAAAATGTATTGCTAAATAAGCCAAAATAAATATTTAAATTATAAAAGCATAAAGTGAGTAAATACGAGGGGTGCTCGATATACTTTTAGCCTAGTAATGAAAATGCGAATATTAATCATCAAAAATGGTTTTATTGTTTTTCAAAGTATTGTCCAGCATGATTTATACACTTTTGCATGCGCTCAAACCAATTGTCGAAGCACTTTTTCCACTCCGATTGAGACATGCTGGAGAATACTTTGAAAAACAATAAAACCATTTTTGATGATTAATATTCGCATTTTCATTATTAGGCTAAAAATATATCGAGCACCCCTCGTATATACGCATATTGAAGTTATAAAAAACTACGCAAAAAAAGAAAGAAACAGAAAATAAAAAAACTAAAAAGTTTCTCTTAAAAGGGGTTTGGTGTGCATAGGAAACACTAAGGAAACGCTGAAAAGCGCAATAAATTGAGTTGAAATATGCAAATTAACAGACACTTTCACATAAATTGAGAACAGTGTAGCAAAAAACTTGAATATCTAATAGTAGAGAAAAAGAAAGTTCAAAGACAAAACAAAATAAAAAATTGAAAAACAACCAAAGCAACCAAAACAAAGCAAAACAATGCCGGAGGCAAAATCAACATTTCCTTACGTGTATACACCGGAACCGCCCAAGAAGGCGCCAATCATAAAAGTATCTTGCGGCATCGGCGATACAGATGGTTTTCCAGCCTTCGATGTCGACTCGGACGCTTATGCGGCCAAAGAGGATCCCAAATGGGGTTTTCTTATTACGGGCGGTGCGGAATTTCATATGCCATTGACGGTATTCCAGGTGAGTGTGCACATTGTTTATTGAGTTGTGTTTGTGTTTAGTTATGTTCACAGCAAAACACAATACATACTGGTATATTTCTTAGTTAGTGAAAGTTTGCTTAGAATTCAAAAATTTTAATTCAATTTGTGGTTTTATTCCAAAAATCAACCTTGCACTTTAGTGTATTAAGTTAAATCAAACTTGAAAATTTCATCCTCGAAGATTTTTGGTGGAATATATTTTTAATACATTTTAATACAGGGCAGGGCGTATACGTAACATTAGTAACTAGCATTTCAATGGCATTACACTGTGCAGCACTGATTATTTTCTTGGGACGGAATGATTTCGATGCAGAATGAAAGCCCAAGATCCATATAGTAAAACCTCAAAACGTTTCACAGTATACAATATGAAAAGGACTAGGTAGCTTCTAAGTAGAGCAAGAAAGCAAGTCTTTGGAATCAATGAAACTATTACGGTATGCTGGCAATACGAAAAAGAAGGAAGCCGGACATATGTGGATCCGATTTAACATTTGGTATGTGACAGTGAGCAGCCGGATACACATTTTTTGTGCGAGTGTACGGCACTGTCTCACATTAGACATAGCACTATAGCAGTAGCGGACCTAGCATAAATTGCCTGGGCAAGCCTATGTGTGTAGCATAACCATTAGCCATTTACATATGTAATTTCCTTTGCTGTATTATTTAAAAGTCTGATTGCGTTCCGTCATTGACTTTGATTTAGAGTTCTCGATTTCTTTTTAACATTTTCGAGTGGCCCGAATAAATGCTTTTCAATGCTCGAACGCTCGTTTGTTTGTTTATTACGCGTATGTTTGTACGGGCATTTGAACAATTCGGGTATTTGAAGATCGTTTTTTATAGTTTATTTTGTTTTTGTTTTTTTCATATGTATTTTTTATTTTTGTTTTCCTGATATATACACATTTTTTTGTTTGTATACTCAGAGAAAAGGAATCAAAAATAAAATTTTTATTTTTATAATGCACGTTTTAAACCAAGTCATTTTTATTTTATAAATGAAAATTTTTAAATTAAAAATTAAATTTTTTAAACTAAAATGTATTTAGGATTTAAAAAGAAACATATTTAAATTAAAAATTAAAATTAATGGAATAAAAACGAAAGTTTTTCCTTCAAAATCTCATAGTGCTTAAAATAAAAATAAACATTTTTAAATTAAAATTGCTTTTTCTTGATTTTGCAATTTTACTCTGAACATTTTTAAAATAAAAAATTTCGTATTTACATAATTCTTAAATATAAAAACGTGCGCTAGGGAAATCTTACACGAATGCGCAGAGGTATTTTTAGTTTCCTTATACCTACCGACGGAAATTTCAGCAGTAGCAAGTGCATTTGCTTATTGCCTAAAAATGGGTGCTTTAGTGTTTGAAAAACTGAGGTCTAATTTGATTTCCACCGCTTTTTAAAATTATCTTGATATTGTGCCAATAGTCGCCAAAAATCACAATCAACCCTTTTATAATCTGGTATTTGATATTTATGTTTGCATGCACATGCAGATGTAAAAAATTATGTGCATAAGTATGTACCTAAATGCAAACGAAAATCAAATCAAATATGCATATGGCTGTGAATACTGAACTTTTGAATGCCGAAGCCAGCTTCATATTCGCATACAAATTTGATTTGAAAAATAAAAAAGTGCTTTGCTAGTTTTTTTTCAATTTAAGTCTGAAAATAAGCAATTGGTTTCTCCTTAGCGAAAGCGAGAAAACAAGCTATGTTATTCTGTTTTGAAAGCCACGTAAAAGCTAATGTGTGGAAACGTTGAAGCATGCTCACTGTGCTGTGATTGGCTGTGCAAACCAAATACACATTGTGAGGTGGATTGGTGGTGTATTTGCGCTATTTGCTTAGCAGGCTTTTAGGGGCATGTTACAGTGGGGGCTATATTATTGAGAACTTAAATAGTAAACACATTTAAAACATAAAATAACCAGATTTTAAAGAATTTCGTATGAAATGAACGGAAATGTGTACGCAAGCCGGGCTTCTCGGCTTGTATGAAGCGACCGCCTCTGCACTATAGGCAGTTTTGAACATCAAAACCTAAAAGACATAGCAAAATTTCATTTAAGCCGACCTTAATAGGTTTTTTGAAAGAAGCAAAAGTTGAAAAAAAGTTGATTAATTACCTAATTACAACCGAATGTACATATATATATGTATTTGCATAAATATATATACTAAGCAGGGTAAATAAATGTAATGAATGTAATAAATGACGTATTTATATACATAATATGTATGTACATTAGGGTGGGGCAATTTGTATGGAGGGAAATTAATCGACGCCACCACGCCATTGAAATTCGGATTCCTCTCATTTTTCTGAGTAGAAAACTTCTCCACGATATTTGTCTAAAATTAATTTTGATGTTCCGGAATTTGGTCTTTATGAACCACGACGAATTTTTGAAAACAAAAATTGGGCAAAAATCGGCAAAACAATATCCAGACCAATATGCACATCGAATTGAAGCAGAATTTTATACTGAATCCAGATATGAAATCCAAATTAAAATTGGATGATCTGTTTTCGAATTATAGCCTTATTTCCGGATATAGAGGCTGAATGCCCAAAATCGCATATTTTCGCCATTATCTCTTGTTGTGTACAATATTTCTTAATTTTTTTTTGCAAATTTCTTAAAGATAATTCGACACAATATATGAACGGTATTTTAAAATATTAATTTATCTTCCGGTATAGGAAAACTAGAATGCACTCTTTTTTCCTTGGCCCAAAATCGCGGTATGGGTTCTCTATGTTATAGTCATCCGATACTGATGATTTTCGCCGACAGCGCTCTGTGTACAATAAATGCTCCAAATCCAAAATTTCAGAATTTTCGTTGCATACATTGAAGAGTTATACCCTAAAACGTAGACATATGCTGTTTGGGTCTTGTTTTTTTACTTTACTCAACTCTAAAAAAAACTCAAGGTTACTCATACGCCATAGCGTACTATGGAAGCAAAAAACAAATTTCAGAAGCATAAGTCTACGTTTTAGGGAATAACTCTTTAATTTTTGCAGCTAAAATTCTGAAATTTTAGACTTGGGAAATTTATTGTACACAGAGAGCTGTCGGCGAAAATCATCAATATCGAATGACTATAACATAGAGAACCCATACCGAGAATTTAGGCCAAGGAAAAAAGAGTGCATTATAGTTTTCCTATACCGAAAGATAAATTAATATTTTAAAATACCGTTCATATATTGTATTGACTTATCTTTAAGAAGTTTGCAAAAAAAAATTAAGATATATTGTACACAACAAGAGATAATCGCGAAAATATGCGATTTTGGGCATTCAGCATCCATAACCGGAAATTAGGCTATATCTCGAAAACGTATCATCCGATTTTAATTTGGATTTCATATCTGGATTCAGCATAAAATTCTGCTTCAATTTGATGTGCATATTGGCCTGGATATTTTATTTGTCGATTTTTGCCCAATTTTTATTTTCAAAAATTCGTCTTGGTCCATAAAAACCAAATTCCGGAACATCAAAATTAATTTTAGACAAATGTCGTGGAATAGTTTTCTACTCAGAAAAATGAGAGGAATCCAAATTTCGATGGCGCGATATAGGTTAGTAAATCGCCCCACCCTAATGTACATATGCTCATGATAATGCTTGTTGCATAAATGAAATATAAATTCATACAAAATCCCTTTGGGAAAATCATTTGCATTAGTATACATAATCTCTCTAATAAATACGCCATAATATTTCAATTTTAGTACATAAATATGTATTTACATACATATGTATGTCTCAGCACTTTTATTTCATTAAGCATTAAACTTTGATTCGCTTATTTTTTTATGTGTGGTACGTGTGTGTGCTCACAAACCACTTGCCTCAAGTCATTCATAATGACCTCATTTGCAAGATAAGCGAACGAAAGGAGAATTAAATATTTTTTTTCTGCAGATATTCGCCAAAAATTAAGCAATAAATCTCAAATAAAACCAAACTTTCGCCAGAATATCACACACATATGTACGCCGAAAAATAATGAAATGAAGTGTCGGATATTCGATAAGAATAAATAAAATCTGAAGGGGAAAGAGCAAAATCGACAAGTGATGTTATTTATGCGCATAAGAGGAAGTCAACTAATATCGCTATTGATTGTGTTATTTATACATACGTATGTATAAAATCAATAGCTGTTTTTGGATATTATTTAAATTGAATAAGGCCTACATAAGTCGAGTAATTTAATTATTGTATTTTGAGTGAATTATGTTTTAGTAGTATGAGCTCAAAGTTGAAGTTAAAGATATCAAAATCGAAATAAATGGAGCCATTTGGATTTTAAAATACATAGGTAATTAATAGCATAAATCTTTTAAAATCTGCATGATTGGGAGTAAGAAATATTAGAAAATTTTTGGCAGCGCAGAACGCCATGTTGTTGCTTAGTTTGTTACTTCGCTTGACACTAAATTAGTCGAAGAACAGAATTAATGCCTTTTTTGTTGAAATACAATCACGAATAAAATTGGTTTCGACATCAAAAAACGCTTCAGAAGAAATACAGTTTTTATTGCTTCATAATTTTGTTACATTAGTACATGTATTAAGATTACGCTAAAGAAAAAATTGCATTAATTCATAAAATGGTTTAAGCATATTAATTCGTGGAATTCAAATAATCCCATTTTTATGTTCAAAAAAGTAGTATTAGCACAGTTCGTAATTTAAATTAAATAACAACTAAATTTTTTAACGCTAGTATGTCGTGGGCGCACCATTTCATTTTCTAACATCATTAAGTCGATTTCTCATAGAATATACCAGATTTTTGGTTGTTTGCTCGCAGTATTTTGCCATTCTTCCATTAGGCTGATTTTAGACTTTGCTTGCTGGTGATGCACCGCTTTCTTAACCGCCGCTCCAGCACATGTACTCGATTGGGTTGAGGTAGTATTGTATGCAAGCCGCGTAATGTACCCAAGTTTAACTTTTCATCGCTTCTTCTAGCGTCTTATTTCAAAATATTGGTATAAACTTGCTTGTTCATTATACCCTCAATAAAAACCAATTCGCCCACATCGGCAGTGGACATGCAGTCGGACACTATCACGCTTCAACCGCCATGTTTTACAGTGGAAACAAGCTTAATTTGAAAGCCCCGACATATTGAGCTCCGGCATCAGCGTAACTTGCACCATGATCATTTAGCATGAGTGACTAAATCGACGCTACCGTGCAATACTGTACTTAATCTAAAAACTGTGCTTTACAGTGGAAGCTGTGAAAGTTTAAATTCGATATGAAGCTTCAGTTGTATGCTAAGTATATCTTCACTTGTAACTTCTATCTGGATTGAATGGTCAACACCAAAAGTTGTTGTCATCTTAGTTAGGATACGATTTACTCAAAAGCGCAATAACAAGTAAAAGTTTTGTATTCTATAAAAAAGCTCAATTTGTATTATAGGTACACTTTTGCTTATAAATTTAGATTGGAATGTCAGACAGATACCAAATTTTTACAGCATCCAAATTAAGATACTTAATACTTGAAAATCCGAAAATACGGCAAAACGTACTAAGTGGACTCAGCATAGTATTGTTTGTAGCGTTGAAATGTTACGCCAGGATGAAATATGTATATATAAAATGTTACTCATACGCCACCGCCGTTTATCATTACCTGCAGTGGTCATAACGGAGGGGCTTGAATGTTCGTTAATTTTTGAAAGTGAAAATAGAATTTGAATTTTTTTAAAGCTTTTACCATCTACTTCGAAGATAGTGAGTAAATTCCACTTTGCTTATTAACCGAACTTTGATTCATTAATTTAATATTAATTTTATACTCGGACATGATCGCAATTCATTTCATTTAAAGTATGATTTTATAGCGAGGACAGCTGGTGTAATAAACAATCATCATCATAATTTTTTATATTAATGTTTACAGTAGTAAATAAAAATATTTAAATTACTTGTTGTTGTTTAATTAAGCATACATACTTATTTGTTAGTACAAATGCTTAGCAGCACGTTAAATATATTTGCATACGCAAATAGATGTATGTAAATACATAACAACATGAAATTTATGTACTACATGATTTCATAAAAATTGCATTACTACATTACTGAAAAAAAATCTAAAAAAAAAAAAAAAATCAAACAGCATCCATTACGAGCGACTTATTAAATATTTATTTATTCATAAATTCCCATTTGAGGTTATTGGCACGCGAAAGGCATCAGTCAGTCAGTCAGGTCAGTCAGTCAGCCAGCCAAGCGAGCGGGCCAACATTGTGGGCAGAGTTTGATGCAAAGTAGGCTATTTGTCTCTCTGTTGCAAATATATTTTAATGTAAATTAATGTTTATGTATGCGTGAATTCACACACAGCTTGACGCACATGTCATAACAAAAGAAGATGCCACGAAAAGCAAAAAAAAAATAAATTTTTTTTTTTTGATTTCTCAAAATTTTTCAACTAAAATATGCGCATTTAAATATTTTGTGTGCTCATTATTCTGCCGGACGTTTTAGTTAAAAACATTTCATGCTCGTGTTTTGTTTGAACTGGGCGCTGGTGGATAAAATTAAAATTTCTTATTAAGAATAGATTTTATGTAGGTAGTATGTGAAAATAAATTTGTTTAAAATAATTTTTTTTACGTAATTTTTATTTTTTAAGAGTTGGAGTGCTTTTGCATTTTAAAGCGTGCTAATTTTCGCTTCGACTCTTGCAGGTTACACCCGACGGCTTAGCGGACAAGGCTGGCATTCGTTTAGGTGATATTATACTGGAAATTAATGAAGAGGACGCTACTGAATTGACACTTGCGCAAGCGCACGAAAAAATTGAAGCTTCCGCCAAGAAAATATATTTTCTGGTAAAAAAGTAAGTAAGAAAAAGCAATTTGTGTTACACAAAGATTCACCCGCATAGCATTTGGAAGATTGTTTTATGAAAACTGACTGCACCGAGTCTTTTTCGATCCCCTTTGATGATCAAAAACTGATTAATCACCTCTGCGATTAGAATAAGACTCGAAAATGAGTCACTCCAGCTATTGAAAAGTAATTTTTTTTTTTGTCATATAAAAATCACCTAACTGAGCCTTTTTCGATCCCCTTTGCTTATTAAAAAAAGAATTTATCAGAAATTGATCATGCTAAAGGTCGAAATGTGATCGATTACTTTGTTTTTTTAGAAAAAAAAAAAGAAATATTCCTTAGCAAGACTAGTACATAAAGCTATAATTTTTCCCAAAAAAAATTCAGAAAATTTTATATTAGATTTCGGTATTGATGGTTCCGAATATTGCAGAGCAGGAACAGAGAGTGCCAAAATGCGCATATGCATTTTCATAGGAATTCATTTAGAGATTGACATTTTTAGATCTTAAACTTCTTATTTGCTTAATATTATTGTAGGCTAAAAATCTGTTTCAAAAGTTCCAACCAAAATGTGGACTGAGAGTGACCGTGGAAGTTCTTTTTGCGATATTGGTAAAGGTAACGCTAATGGTAGAATATGTAAGAGGATAGAAGATGGGAAAGAGAAGCGGTTGTAAACTGACCAAAAATGATAGGAAAATGAGTAGAAAAGTATTAGAAAATGATTAGAAATTTATCAGAAAGTTACTGAAAAACGACCAAAAAAAAAGATTCGAAAATGACCAGAAAAACGATTGGAAAATGACTCAAAAAAGATTGGACAGCCAATCGAAAATTATCAGAAAAACGAAGAAAAATGACCCCAAAAAGATTCAAAGACGATCAGAAAACGATTAAAAAATGACCAAAATAAGATTCAAAATCGAAAAAAATAAAATCGAAAGGGACTCGAAAATGATAAAAATACGATTAAATAAGACTCGAAAACGATTCCCCAAGAGTAGTTGGACGTAGGGTACGATTTCCTACTGACGAGAGGCTCTTTTATGATCAGCAAATGAGCGCATTTTCCATTATTTTAAACGTGCACAGGGATCGAAAAAGACTGGAATATGATCAAAAAATTCATAAAATGCTATGTGGGAAGCTTGCTGTAAACTTTTTTAAATTTTGGTTTTACAATGATTCATATACATAATTCATTATTCCTTTTTCGGAAAAGGGAAGTATAAAAGCCGCAATAAAATTCAATTTAATGTTGAATGTCCCACTATATGATTCCGTTGGATTGAATTACAGGTTGATGTCATGGTTCGAAACAGGAGGAGAATATAAAATAAAGAACATTGCAGTAAAGGTGAAGAAGGAAAGAAAATGAAAAGAAAAATGCAAATAAAAATTTATTTTTTTTCTTTTTTCTACTATTCATACATACAATTGTTCTTAAGTCTTTTTCAATAGTTTACACAATAGTTTCTCAAGCTTAACGCTTATATTTGTAAGCTTGTTATAATATTATTCTCAAACCTTTTGGTTTATTGGGTCTCTACATGGCTCTCTACATTCGATTGTGCATGTATCAAAGCTGTAAACTGATTCAATCAGTCTTGATTTCATTCATCCATAATTCTCTTCATAAAAGTTTGTGCCTGATTGTAAATGTTGAAATCAGTTTTCAAAAGGATCGCAAATTCCGAATAAAAAAATCATTGAATGTGATTTTGAATGGAAGCAAAGCATTCAGTCGAGAATGTAAATGCAGCAGAATCATTTCCAATCCAAACATGAGTGCAAAATTTAACTCAATTGAGTCATTAAAAAAAAACGGCTCGTTACTTTGGCAACGAGGGCTGTTTCAAACTATTTGAACTAAATGATTTGCCCTGATTTGGGAATGTACACACTCAATGATTTGAATCGTCGGAATGAGCATTCAGTGTTAAAGAATTTTGACATCAACGTTCAATGACTTGAATTCAATGATTGGAAATATTGATTGCTGAATGCATATCTCATTTGGGTGAGAATATTTGAATATTTTCTGTCTTTAGCATGTACTATGAACATTTTAGAGTATAACATCTGCAGTTGAATATTTTTGTGTAGTAAAACCTTTGTATACATACATAAGTACATATGTATCTACATAAGCCACTGGACCTAGGGTACCAACAAATTAATGAAAAATCAGATCATGCATATTACATATCGTTGGCTTCGTGAGCAAATGTGCTCAGTCCATTTATGGTAGCTTTTCAGGAGAGGCAAAAAACCTAACTTTTTTTGTTGTTACTATTTTAAAAATCTGAAAATGCAGTTTTCTTCCTCAGATGGTCGTGCTAAAATACCAGTTATCGGCACATTTTAATATAAAGCTTGTACAAAGTTACGAGCTTCTTCTTCTTAGCACATTTTCTCACAAATTATTATACTCAACTGTACGTAGTAAAATGGAAATATTTTGATAAAATTTGGTACAAAGGCTCCTAACTAGACAGGGAAGGTTGGTATTGAAAATAGACGAACTTGGATGATAACCACGCCCACTTTCCCTATATAGTATATATCGAAAAACACGCAAAAAGTGATAATGGATGAAATTTCATCCATGCAATGAGCTTACGCCGTTATAAAGAAATAAATTCAAATTCTCGAAAATGGGCGGTGCCACACCCACTTATGAAAGGATAAATTCTAAAGGTTTTATAAGTGATAAATAACTCAGAAACCGTAGTAGATATATATATGAAATGTGGAAGGCGTAATTTACTTGCTAGGGCAAAGGTTTGGACGAAAAATTGTCCAAATCAGTAGACGACCACGCCCACTTTTATATATGGGAACTATAAATGTAACTAATAAAAACATTTTAAGCGACGTCTTTGTCAAATATGAAGATAATTCATTGAAAGTTTTTGACATGAGTCCAACTATGGACAAAAACAGAAACCATAAATATTTCTGAAAATGGGCGTGGAATCGTGAATCTAAGACATTTCGGAGCTCATAACTTGACAAATAATTGAGATATTACAGCGGAACTTGGTGCAGGTACATATGTACTTTTATTACTTGTAGTAAAATATTAGCAAAATCGGTTTGTAACCACGCCTACTTAAAAAAAAAAATTGTAAAACTCCCTTTGGAAACTTGTGACGTGGCATCTTTGTAACTAAAAGTCATAAAGAGATGAAATTTCGCACTAACAAGAATGTTTTAGGCTTGGTCTGATGAGAGATAAAACTGTTGATAATGGGTGTGGCAACGACCACATTATGCTGTACCCTCTCTATATAAAATAGGTGCACCGCCTTTCGATCAAACGCATACAATTATAATAAAAATGTAAGAAGTACCGCAAACTAGTTTGCATGTCAAATTGGTGGGAAAGCTAGCCACTCCCGCAAATTATTAACGTAATAATTCTATATCATTCTACAAAACAAATTTAAAAAAAAACCAATAATTTCTCATTTTCACCTGGACTTAGCACATTTGCATAACAATGCATTTCACCATGAAAAACAGACATTATGGTAAATTCTTTTAGGCAGACGATGTATTTTTAGTTGTACTATTTTACTGCATTAAAATCTCAGTTTTGATAAAAATTGGACTTAGCACATTTGCTCACGAAGCGAACGATATATCCAAAAAGTTTCAATGAAGCACATAAGGCAAGCTCATTAAATCTAATTTAATTACTTATCTGTTTTAAATAGCATGGAGGAAGATTCGGATTACGAGTTGGGCGAGGAAAAGTCAATTGTGCTGCGCGTACCGAAACCAGTGGATCCCCCAAAAGGTGAGTGCAAATATTAAGCTATTAGCTGTTGCAGGCAAATATTATTACATAGTGTCTTTTACATTTGCTGGCATGCCATTAATTACGTTTTCTCTTTTGCTGCCACTTCTTCCACAAATCACACTCGTGATTTGCGGGTTTGCTTAACGTTTTAGTTTGCATGAATGCATCGTATAAAATTTATTTATACTATAAATATATACATACATTCTACGTAGCTACATTCATATACATATGTACATACATATATTCACTTTGTAGTCTTTTTCCTAATACCATCCTTGATTTGCCTTTGCTCGCAAGTTTACTTCTTTGTTTATTTTCTTCTACGTTTTTTGCTTTATTTTCTTCACCATGTGACTAAGCGGGTTTGCAGTTTAAATTTGTACTTCTGTTTCTTTTTTTTGTATTTTCTGTAGAGTTCACCCCAACCCCATTGCTAGGCACGCGTTTTTGGCATCCAATCATGTGGCACGATCCACCCGAGCCACCGAAACCGAAGAAAAAGAAAACCAAAACCGAAATTGATGAAGAGGGCAAAGAAGTAATCATTGAATTGAGCGAAGACGAATCATCTGAGGATGAGGTTGAAGAGGTGATTTGCTTGATGTACTTGTAGTATTTTCTATACACTGGACTATTTACAGATATGTATTTATAGGTACTTATTTATAAATTTAGGAAGAAACACTTTTTGGGGGCAGACTAATTTCCATACAGAGCAAAAGACTATACACACTATACATATAGTAAAACCCACCGACTCTTAAAATATATATCGTATGGAAATATGTTGTTAGTAGAGGTGGGAAACTATCGATGGCGCTATCGATAGTATCGATATTTTATGTTTTTGAACACTACCTAAGACCATGGATTTTTCAAAACTATCAAAAAGTATTGATATTAATGTGTACTAACGATAGTTTTACAGCTTTTACATCTCCATATTTGCACATTATTATTTCACATACTGTTAAGGTTTTATATTCGTCTATGTACAAAATAATACAAACGACATTATAGAAGGCTTTGAAGATTTTTTTTGTTTCGACTTCTAACTCACTTCCGTGTACTAAAATATACTGGACTGAATGTAAGAGATTGAGATTTTGGTGTTTTCTTGAATTTTTCAAATTTTCGGCGATAGTTCTATCGATAATACTATCGATGGTTTATTTTTTTGAAGACTATCGAAGACTGTCAATAGTTTTTTGAAAACTTTAGTTGTTAGGAAACATACAGTAGAATTGTATGAGCTTTAATTTCGTAGAATACTTTCAGCCTCTAACACCTAAAGAAGAGGTCGAGTTGACCCATTTTTTAGATAATCCGAAAAAAGTAGAATTTTGGAGGTCGATAGAGGGTTAAAATGTTCTAGAAAATTATTCACCCTTATATTTTATTAGTGGTCTCGACAGAAAAAATATTTCTACAAAGAGCCTAAAAGACCACAGAAAGCAAAAAACAAATATTCTTTGAATATGCAAAAAATCTCATTCTTTCTTTGTATGGATTGTTCACACATATAAAAGTTGTTGCATATTTCATGGCGTGATCTTTGATTATTACTTCTCGTGGTCTTTTAGGTTCTTGGTACAAAGATTTTGTCTGAGCAGACCCCTAGTGAAATTTTGTGGCGAATAATTTTCTAGAAGATTTTAACCCTCTATTGACCTTCACAAAACTACTTCTTTCGAACTTTCTAAAATTGTTCCGCCCAGATAACAACCCTCAATTTGTTTAACAGTGTAATTAGCGAGGCGGGTTAGGAAAGGCATTGATTTAAGGGGATGGCAAACTTTTTTTCAAAAATCCTTCATGCTAATTCTGCTCCAAGTCGGCATGAAATTGACCTACTGATTGAATTTGCGTAGCCAAAATTTCCCTCAGCCGACACAATTCTCTCCTTTGGCTAATATCTATGGACCGAACTGCAATTACTTTGCGTTGAAAACATTTACATTAGTATTAGGATACCTAACCTAGTTCTTTTTAGTTGGCCATAAAAAGATTTATATTTTTTCATACCTTTTTTTCTAGTAGTACCATTTGAGGCAGTTTCCAGATTATTATATCTGGTATTATCTTCTGGCCTACTTAGAGACGCTTTTCGTACCAGTTCGGACACTGTTAAGATACCCCAACCCCTTTCTTGAGGTTTAAAATAACAGAAGAATAATAATTTTTTACTTCAACTAATTGCTTTTGATCTTAAACTTTTTTATAATAGAATTTTTGCTTAACCTTAGCTTTTTCTACGACCTTTAACCTGAAACGTAAGAATTTAATAGTTTTCATATTGTTCGCTCTTCGCACTTTAAGTACCTTTTTGGCAATAACATATTTTAGTGAAAATTAATACTGCAGCATTCCTAAGTAGTGTCAAGTTCGTTATTAAGAAGCCATTAATGTCGTGACAGTAACACGATTCAGAATTTAGTACACAATCACAAACACACACGCAGCAAAGGAAAATTTCCGCGCAACTCGCAGTTACCAATGCACACTCACTCCCATTTACGATTTTAACGGCAACAAGTGTATAAAATAAAAAATAAAAATTTTCTCTGTTTACATCATCTGTTCTGCACTGCGCTGCGCTGCTTCGGCATATCAACACGTTGCCGCATCATGGATTGCTTTTTCTGCATGCCCAACTATGCTTTGGCCACCCGCTCCATTCACTCACTTTCGACTCGTCGCCGCGTAAAACATATTTAATTTCTGGCGTACTGTTTGTGAATGCACAGGAATTGCCACACCATCGTATAATACGCAATATTCGCCGCTTCTTTGCTGAGGTGGGCGACAACAACGAACTAAGGGACCATACCATTGAGGATATGTTGTTGGCATTGCCCACCGCTTCGCGTGCAGTGAAAGCGACAACGACAACCGCAACTAGGTCAGAGTCCAGAGAGGTAAGTAAGCGGCGTGGCGGTCACCACCAGAAGGGACGGTATGGTCGTGGTGGTCGCAAACCGCCAAAATCTTCTTCTGATGATGAGGATGAAGACGAAGATGAGGATGAGGATGAGGACGAAGAGGAGCATAAGCCTAAGAAAAACAAGAACAAGAATAAATATGATAGTGATGATGATGATGATGATGATGACGATGATGATTAAGTCGGTGAAGTGGAAAGGAGTTAAAAAGCAGCTAAACATATAATTGCTTTTGCTTTTTGAAAATTTTCACTTGTAAAAAATGCGAATAAATTAAAGTACATCAAGCAAAGCAGCAAGGATATAATGAATTAATGTATTATAAGTTGTAAAAAAGGGCGAAGTGAGCAATGGAGTAAATTGAGCAACTTTTGTTATGTATTCATTAATTTAGTTTTAGCTGTGAAGATATTGAATTTGCTGAGAATATTGAATTGAGTTAGTTAAAATTTGCATGAAATTTATAACTAGCATGCATTACTACTAATAATGAGCAAATTATTATTAGCTTTTAATTACACACTTTTGGCATGTAGTTGGAAGAAATAACAGTTTTAGAGGCAGTGTTGTATTGTCGAGGTCACACTATCTTCTTTTTATTGATTCAAATTTGCTAGAAAATATACGGTGTAGATCGCTTAGCAGGTCAGCAGATGTTATCATACGATGAGCGATTATACAGTTCTCCTAAGGGAGGATGGGAGTGCCTCCAGACTGTCCAAATCGTCAAACATCGCATTTTCTACAGAACAGTAAAGAAAATATCCCATATAGTCCCGAAGAAACAATAGCAGATGACGAGTGATGAGTGCTGATTTATAGTTGCTCACTGATCTGCTTGAAAGGAGTGCTGTAATACTCAGCGTTGCCACTTAAAAAATTTTAAATTTACCAAAATACAAAAGAAAAGTAACCAAAACTAGAAAGAAGTAACCAAAATAAATTAATAATATAGGCTATTTATTTGGAAGCAAAACAATATATACGGTTAACAAAAACATAAATATATCAATTATTTTGCATATCTAAGCCTTAAGCTTAGCGTTCTATCAATATTTAAAACACGGATATGAGAATGAACAGAACCAAAAAGCTGACGAAAATCGCCCGACAAAAATTCACCAGAATAGATTTATTTCTAATGTTGCTGGCTCCTGTTAAATAAATTATTTGGACTTAAAAGCTTTTTAGTGCGTAGCACGAAAGTTATTTAATTTAACTTTTTATTTTGTGGGGGTAAATGTAAAAATTTTAACTATTTCCAGCGAAAGTTGAGTATAGCTATTACACGAAAAACCATTTTCGATCATTAGGACCCCTTTCGGAGGAGGATGCTCCTCACGAGGATCGAACCCGTGCAACATTCCATCTTCAGCCGCAATCTGCGAACGCTTTTACACGCTCGACCACTGAGACTGTGAAAGCTTTTGAATTTTTTCCCACTTTTGCCTGTTCATTTTCCTGAAACAGCTTTACACTCAACATTCGCTGTAAATAGTTGTTGAATTTTTTCCACTTACCCCCAATAATAAATTATTTGGAATTTGATAAAAAAAAATGCAACCAAACAATTTGGATAACAAATATTTTATAGTTTGGAAAAATTAAAAGCGTATTCCTAAAAATTGAATGTAACTATGGTGTACTCAATACATGGACCTTGAAGGTAACCAAAATCGGCCGAAAGTAACCACGTAACCAAACGAAAAAATTGTTACCAGTTTTGGTAAAAAGTAACCATAGTGGCAACGCTGGTAATACTGTTATTCTAGGGAGCGCTCCAGAAATTTTCCTCTAGTTTCGCAACTTTTTGTGTGTCTTCCTCTTGTCATGGCTTATAGATATATATGTATGTTTATCCTCTTTAGGAACTTGCTTTCTGGTAGGAGAAGCATGTCCCGCTGTTCTGAACTGAAACCTCACTCTATCACACTTTAATGAATCAAGCGATTCGAATGAGTTTTTAACTTGAAACCACTCCTAACTCTACTAGTTAGACTAAAGCCCTCGTTGGATATAAAATCATTCTTTGACAGGTCATAATAACAATAGGTACTTGTTAGCTCTCCTTAATTTTCGTTAACAATTCTACAGAGCAACCAAACCATTAAATTTGCCAATTTCTTCCGCTCTTTGTCGAATGCATTTTGCTTGCTTGCTAGCTTGTCCATTATGGTCTGTTGTTAAATTACCACCACTTAACTTTACATACAATTTTAATTTACTCCCAAAATGATTTCCGCTCCAAATAGTAGCCAAGTCGGCTGCTGCAATTGAAGCACGTTTACGTGAAATGCAACGGAAATTATCGGAAATTGCGGAAATACCAAAAATACTCTCCTCCACACTAGCCACCGTTTCGCAAACATTTGAGAAGCTCAAATCCACAGATTTGCCACAACAAAAATTACAACAATTTTTAGAATACCAACAACAACGCAAGCATTCCTACGATGAGGATGCATTTGACTATGAGTTAGGTGGCATCGGCACCGCAGCCACAGATACAGACGAATGTCTCAAGTTGAAGGCAAAAGCAGAGAAAAATTATGAAATTGGAAGAAATGCTACAGCGGGCAAGGGTGGGGGTAAAGGCATCAAGTCAAAACACTTCTTGGCAAAGGATACAACACCGGAATCGGATTATGCATCCGATGGCAATTATGAGTTCAACGTGGCAGACACATGCGCTGACTACGTTGGCGACGTTGAAGGTGATGGTGAATTTGACGGCGAAGGCGACGGAGACGGCGACGGCGACACAGATGTTGGTGACGAAGATGTTGACGCCAATAACGTTGGAATAACATCGGCAAAAAATAGCACAACTTCCGATGTGAGCTACGAGGCGGTGTTGGGGAAAAGAAACAATAGAAGAACATGCAATTATAAGTTTCGGAAAATGGCGCAAACCGGATTTCGCACTAGCGATGACGACGACGATGACGATGATGATGATGTTGATGACGAGCGAGAAAGTGTAGAATATTCGTACCTAACGCGCGTGCGACCGGCCAAGTCAAAGTCAAAGTCATGTCAACAACGCAAAAAAAAATATAGAAATTGTCGTGATAATAATAATAACGGAACGAGTGAATCGGATGGTGCTAATAGCACTTCAACAAAAGAAGATGTAGAAGAAGAAGTGGATGATTATGATTATGATGGCCAGCAACACGACGAAGATGAGGATACTGACGCAGATGTTGTTACAGTCAAGCTTATGGCAGCCGATAACAAAGTCGGCCATTATGATGCTGATGATGATAATACAGAACATGATCATGATAATGAAGATGATGATGATGACAGTGATGATTTTTTAACAACCACTTATACCTGGAGCTTGAGAAAAATGCCCAAATTGCAGTTAAGCGATGAACCTCAAAATAATGATTCAGTCAAGGATGAGATCGATATGAACGACATGAATGATGAGGAGGAGGAGGGGCCAAATAAAAAAGCGCGCTTATGCCATGTAGACGATGAGTTGCAACGTGAAGAGTCAAAACAATGGGCAAATGACGAGGCTGTTAAAGAGAAAAAGGTAAATGGTTCGTTTATTAAAAGTTCGAAGAAATTTTTCTCTTTGTTTGCAACAGATTTTCCTGAAAAAGTATGGCCTCCTTATCAGTTTTGGTGAACAAAATTCTATTATAGCACGTCTTAGTCTTAGGTTATTTGTACTTAAGGATTAATGGGTTTATAGGGATATTCGGGCAACTGACTTTCGGAGGACTCTCGCATTTATAGTGTAAGATTTTTGTAAAAGTGAATGTCAAGAATGTGCTAATGGACTACAAAGACAGAAATGTACAATAATTCTTCAAAGTAGGTTCGGTTTAAGCCTTTTTCAATGCTTAACACTGGAGTGCATATAAAAAGTCTTTAGACGTGCTGGAATATTAGTTTGTTTACCATAAATAATGAAGATGACGTCGTCATTCAGAATAATACCGTCGTTACATTGTTGAAAAAATGCTCTTGTACAGTGTTAATTTTATTTACATTAGTATTAATATATATACATGAATATTTACAGTCCGCCGAAAAGTTGCCGAATTTCTTTCCCTGGGCTGATCGTGAGAAAATCATTTACAAGTGTGTATAAATTGATTTTAAAAATTTTTCAGATATTTAACTTTACATAAATTTGCATTTACATCTTTTTGCAGACAATCAACTTGTCATCTAGTGAAGCAACGACCACTAGGTTTGGTGGAGCAGCGTATCAAATTATTGGCTAAACAGAATCTAGGCGAAAACTTGGAGAAACATCTGCACGGAAAGTGAAATTTGCCCATAACATATTTGCCACCGAAGAATCCCATTGAAATTGCGAGTTGGACTTAAGGCAAATTATTGATATGCGTTTAACTTAAAATATATTACTTGAAAGAGTTTTTAGTGCTTAGCACGAAATTTTTATTTTTAATTCAATTTTTAATTGTTGGGGTAAGTGGAAAAAAATTCAACAACTATTTACAGCGAAGGTTGAGTGTATAGCTATTTCACGAAAAACCATTTTCGATCATCAGCACTCTTTTCGGAAGTGGATGCACCGGTCCACTTCCGAAAAGAGTGCTGATGATCGAAAATGGTTTTTCGTGAAATAGCTATACACTCAACCTTCGCTGTAAATAGTTGTTGAATTTTTTTCCACTTACCCCAACAATTAAAATATATTAGTTCCTTGAAAGCCACTGCCACTGATGATGCCTTTTTTTGGGATTTTATAGTCTATTTTGAAATTTATAAAATTTACAATGTACATACACACATAGTTACATACATATATTAAAGTAATTCAATTTATTGCCGTTTTAATAAAACCTATCTTTATTTCGAGTTTGATATTATTTTTGAACGCTTAATGGTAAGTAAGTTTTTCTAATTTTCTATGGAAGTAATGTTAGATATATCAATTTCAATGTACTTGATCGTATTTCTACTTTGCACTTTGTTGATCTACAGAAGAAGCTTGTACATTATATTCAGTACTTTTCAAATAGAGAAAATTATTTTTTCATTCTGTAACAATATCTCATACAATAAAGACTGTTCCTGATTTATATTAAATCCATTGCGTAGTACCTTTGCAATAGGTTATGGGCCGTTGCATGATGGATTTTCTGAAAGGATCTTTTGCAAAATTGAACTCGGACAATTACCACTTGTGGAAATACAAGCTGGAACTCATTTTGAAGAAAGAGGGAACCTGGAAGTGCATTGCGGAGCAGAAGCCGAATGAGCCGGATGCAGCATGGACGCAGCTAGATGACGAGGCGACTGCTACCATAGGCTTAAGTGTAGAGGACAGTCAGCTCTTCCTGATCAAGAAAGCAAAATGTGCGTATCTCATACAATAAAGACTGTTCCTGATTTATATTAAATCCATTGCGTAGTACCTTTGCAATAAGTAATACAACAAGTTCGGTTGATCATAATTTCCAATATTTCCTAGCAACACAAAATGGCTATAGTTTCTTTTCTGCTACACACAAATCGCTGTAGATATCCGAGATCATGGTATGTACATTAGGATAGTCCGAAAATGTATGGAGTTAAATTGTATATCATATGAAAGCATACAGTTGAGTATTTAATGTTCGATTCCACTCGAACTTAGGCTTCCTTATAATAATACAATGGCGCTATTATAACTCTGACGAGTTTTATGGCCGAGCTTCTCTCCCAATTCGAGGTGTGCTCCTTTTGTTTTTCCTACTAATTTGGTAGACCTACAGTTTTATGCCGGCTCCGAACGGCGAATCCATTTTTTGTGAGGAGCGTTTTCATGGCAGAAATACACTCGGAGGGTATGCCGCCCACTGCCGAGAGGTGACCGCGGCTCTTAAAATAATTGGATTTTTACTAATTAGAAAATTTTGTTTGGTGTTTGCTCGGACTGGGGTTTGAACCCAAGACCTCTGGCATAGCAGGTGGGCACTCTACCCACTGCACCACAGCGGCCACTTAGGCTTCCTTACTTGTTGTATATGTATCTAATGCCCGAAATCGATAGTCCAGCATGCAATGATACCAAATAAACATTTTGGTCCCGATAGGAGATGGTTAAGAGCTGTCGCACAGTGGTCACACATGGTAATATGAATTTGTTTAAATGTAACTTTCAAGACTCCCACTTGTACTGCTTAAAATCTTTGGTACCATATGTAAAAACATGTAAACGCCCATTACACAACTTTTCATACACATATATAACACATTTTTTTTTTTTTGACAATAAACTGTTGAATACGAGTACACCTCATTTAACACTTTCATCATATTTTTTTTGCATTTCTATTATACATTTTATAAAATCGACTAGCTGACCCGGCAGACGTTGTTCTGCCTAATATTTATTCCTATAAAGCCTAAAGGTAAAGTCCTAGATTACCGTGTTACCGTATCCTTATCCCTAATCCATAATCCCTAATCCCTAATCCCTATCCCTATCCCTATCCCTATCCCTATCCCTATCCCTATCCCTATCCCTATCCCTATCCCTATACCTATCCCTATCCCTATCCCTATCCCTATCCCTATCCCTTTCCCTATCCCTATCCCTATCCCTATTCTTATACCTATCCCTATCCCTATTCCTATCGCTAACCCTATACCTATTGCTATTCCTATCCCTATCGCTATCTCTATCTCTATCTCTATCTCTATCTCTATCTCTATCTCTATCTCTATCTCTATCTCTATCTCTATCTCTATCTCTATCTCTATCTCTATCTCTATCTCTATCTCTATCTCTATCTCTATCTCTATCTCTTCTCTATCTCTATCTCTATCTCTATCTCTATCTCTATCTCTATCTCTATCTCTATCTCTATCTCTATCTCTATCTCTATCTCTATCTCTATCTCTATCTCTATCTCTATCTCTATCTCTATCTCTATCTCTATCTCTATCTCTATCTCTATCTCTATCTCTATCTCTATCTCTATCTCTATCTCTATCTCTATCTCTATCTCTATCTCTATCTCTATCTCTATCTCTATCTCTATCTCTATCTCTATCTCTATCTCTATCTCTATCTCTATCTCTATCTCTATCTCTATCTCTATCTCTATCACTATCTCTATCTCTATCTCTATCTCTATCTCTATCTCTATCTCTATCTCTATCTCTATCTCTATCTCTATCTCTATCTCTATCTCTATCTCTATCTCTATCTCTATCTCTATCTCTATCTCTATCTCTATCTCTATCTCTATCTCTATCTCTATCTCTATCTCTATCTCTATCTCTATTTCTATCTCTATCTCTATCTCTATCTCTATCTCTATCTCTATCTCTATCTCTATCTCTATCTCTATCTCTATCTCTATCACTATCTCTATCTCTATCTCTATCTCTATCTCTATCTCTATCTCTATCTCTATCTCTATCTCTATCTCTATCTCTATCTCTATCTCTATCTCTATCTCTATCTCTATCTCTATCTCTATCTCTATCTCTATCTCTATCTCTATCTCTATCTCTATCTCTATCTCTATCTCTATCTCTATCTCTATCTCTATCTCTATCTCTATCTCTATCTCTATCTCTATCTCTATCTCTATCTCTATCTCTATCTCTATCTCTATCTCTATCTCTATCTCTATCTCTATCTCTATCTCTATCTCTATCTCTATCCCTATCCCTATCCCTATCCCTATCCCTATCCCTATCCCTATCCCTATCCTTATCCTTATCCTTATCCTTATCCTTATCCTTATCCTTATCCTTATCCTTATCCTTATCCCTATCCCTATCCCTATCCCTATCCCTATCTCTATCCCTAATCCCTAATCCCTAATCCAGAATCGCTAATCCCTATCCATATACCTATCCCTATTCCTATCCCTATCCCTATCCCTATCCATATCCCTAATCCCTAATCCCTAATCCTTAATCCCTAATTCCTAATCCCGAATCGCTAATCCCTATCCATATACTTATCCCTATCCCTATCCCTATCCCTATCCCTATCCCTATCCCTATCCCTATCCCTATCCCTCTCCCTATCCCTATCTCTATCCCTAATCCCTAATCCCGAATCGCTAATCCCTATCCATATACCTATACATATCCCTATCCATATCTCTAGCCCTATCCCTATGCCTATTCTATCCCTCCAGACTTTCTAGGGTCACACTGGTCCTCATTTTTATCAATATCTCGGAAAACGGGTCGCATAGGGTCTTGAAAATCACATCTTTTTAAATATTCACCAACACCTTTTATTTGATACCATATTGTAGAAAACTCGTCTGGGGTCACACCTGGTTCATATTTCGGGAAATACCTCGAATACGGGGTCTTATATGGGACCAATAACTACAACATGTTCAAGCACTCGTCAACACCTTTCATTTGATATCCATATCATACGAACCCGTTATAGGGTTACCCTGGTCCACATTTTGTGGAATATCTCCAAAACCTTCCCGGATTCTTATCCTTTTTAGGCCATAAACCATGTCGGGCTCAATCGAAAACTACGTCCAAAATTTCATTTAATTCAGTCCAGCCCACACTGGGGCCGAGCGTGCTCAAAATTCAGTTTTTAAATAATGAGTTTTTCAACAAAATAAAAACGCAGTATTGTTCCCTATAAAATTCTACACTTCTGGCGCAATTTTCAGCTTTCTATCGTTTTTCAGTTGGGAGTTATCCATACACAAACATGGCAAATTTTCCAAAAAATAATTTTTTTCCAAAGTGTGAAATTTTAATGTGTATTTGAAATAGTTGGTGTAAGAGAAGGATATAAAATTTTATTATTCTGCCTTTTCCATAACATTAAGTGAAGCTTATATAATCGATGAGTGTTTTTTTTTTTGGAACTAGATGTTTTAAAAAATTAATTTTTAGTATAAAACTAAACGTACCTCTTTTTAAACGGTTTTATTTAGCTCACCCCGTTTGTTTTATTATTTATTCTTGGGTTAATCTGAAATTTTGTACGCATGTATAACCCCGATGACAATGCAATATTATGAAAAAAAAATTCCGCTAGGTGGCGCGTGGGTCGCTATATTTACAAAAATCGCACTTATGGTCCGATTTGGCTGAAATTCGGAACATGTATTACTACCTTGAAAGGAAATATTTACCTAAAAAAACTTCCGATAGGTGGCGCGTGGGTCGCTATATTTACAAAAATCGCATTTATGGTCCGATTTGGCTGAAATTCGGAACATGTATTACTACCTTGAAAAGAAATATTTTCTTAAAAAAAAAATCCGCTAGGTGGAGCTGAGATCGGGGTAATGAATTAAACAGAATGCGAAATAAAAACTAAAAACTAGAAAATAAAAATAGGTAAAAAAACTTTTTAAGTTAAACGGTTTTATGTTATACATACATTGCAATGTTTAAGATAAATGTACTCTAATGCCCGAAATCGATAGTCCAGCATGCAATGATACCAAATAAACATTTTGGTCCCGATAGGAGATGGTTAAGAGCTGTCGCACAGTGGTCACACATGGTAATCAGGGCCGTAGCCAGACCTAAATTTGAGGTAGGGCAGCATTGGTTTAAGGTAGGGCGGAAGTCAATCTTGGCACTACCACCAGTGAGCGCAGTTTTATCCGTGCCTAGTGGTGAATTCGAACACTAGGTCAGTTTTGGCAATGACATGCATGTGAATAGAAATATAATTAATGGAAGATAGCGACCAACCGCCATACGCAAATAAGCGAGAGATAAAATTGAAGCCGAAAATATTATAATAAATTTAATGCAACAAAAAATTTAATTTTTTTAATTTTTTAAATTTTTAATTTTAATTTAATTTCCTTCGATTATTCCATACCTAAGAGAGCTTCGATCTTTAAATTTGGTATGTGGGCCGCCTGTAGGTATGCACGCAAGTAAAGGTGAGAAAAAAACTCTCGAAAATGATTAAACGATAACCATAGAAAATTTAGACACCTCATTTTTCCAACGAGTAAAATGTTTTAGATTAGCACACAGCCTTAGAAATCAATTCCGCGATCTTGGTGTTGTTCGCTCACAGTCAGATTAGTTTTTGTCAGAAAACTGCCGGAATGAACCATGCCCTTAACCAAACTACAAAAATTCGATGGTCTTATTTAATTATATATGTGATGCAGGGTGGATTCTCCATATCGCTAGCTTAGAGTGCAAATTGTGTAAGTCCTTTTTTCAAACTTTGTAGGAGAGACAAAAAACTAAAAAAGAAAAAAATTCAAAATGAAAAAAAATTTTTTGTTCATGTAATTATTTTGGACTTACACAATTTTCTTCGTTTTTTGGACTTACACAATTTGCGTATCACTGAATAACAACGAGTAGAAATATGACAAGTATCACAGATTTGTTTAGCGTGGTGCGTATTTGGTTTTTCTAGCGTGCTACATAAAAATACGCCTTTTCATAAAATTGGACTTACACAGTTTGCACTCTAAGCTAGCGATATCATACATTGCAACCGCAATAATTTTTTATCTCAAACAAAAGATTTAATTATAATAACACTGTAGGAGGTCAAAATATCACAAATCTAAAGGAGTAATTTAAATACTAAGGCTTAAGAGATTATTTACTAATATTTATAGCTTTGAAGGCTATTAGTTTTATTAACTTAAAACCTTAAAATATTAGTAAATTTAAAAATTTAATGGATAAATTATACAATTTATGTCTGTAGAATACGATGGCGTTTTCAGAAAGTCAAAGTTAGCTCTCGTTTTCGAGAAATTTAGGAAATAAATTTCAGAGCTCCGAAGGTAATTTTTTTCCCGTTTATAAACTTTACTTAGGTTTTGAACCCTTTTCTCGCTTAAGGATTTTGACGGTTGTTCCTACTTAATTTGGGCATTCTAAATTCAGTGCCATCATTAGTTTTTCCAAACTGCCTTCGGTTTATGAGATAACGGTATTTAAAAAGTACCATCAATTTGCACATTTTTGTTAATAACTCGGTCAGTTTATGAGCTAAATTGCCCAAAATTTGCACATGACCATATTTTACCATTACCTTAACTTTTTCTGAAAATAATTGAAATTGGGTGACTATAACATATAGCTGCCATACAACCGATTGTTCAGATGTGGACATTTTGGGGTATAGCTTCGCTATTTAAACAGCTAAGGACATGAAACTTTAGAGAATTTCGACCTGTATTGATCTTAATCTATTCCCTGAAAATTATCAAGATCGGGTCACTATAACATATAGTTCCAATACTACTGATTGTTCAGTGTAAGGTTACAATAGGTCTCCGATTTGTAAAAGAAAGACTCATATGAGTTATTGGGCTTGAAAAAAATGCCTATGGTGAAATTTCAACTTTGGCTGCACAAAAGTGCAATAACTGATGCGCAGATATGTGGAAATCGTATATGAGAAAATTTTTCACCTATTCATTTTGAATGAAAGTCATTATGTTTCTCTTTCACGCAGAATGACTATTTTCGGAGTTATAAAAAAATAAAAGTGCAAAACCATATATCTGAACAATCAGCTGTATGGTAGCTATATTTTATAGTGAGCTGATCTCGACGATTTTCAGGGAATAGATTAAGGCCAATACGAGTACAAATTCTCCAAATTTGCATGTCCTTATCTGTTTAAATAGCGAAGCTATACACCAAAATGTCCACATCCGAACAATCGGTTCTATGGCAGCTATAAGTTATAGTCATCCGATTTCAATTATTTTCAGGAAAAGTTAAGGTAATGCTAAAATATGGTCATGTGCAAAGTTTGGGCAATTTAACTCATAAACTGGCTGAGTTATTAACAAAAAAATCCAAATTAATGGTAATTTTTCAACACCGTTATCTCATAAACCGGAGCCAGTTTGGAAAAACTAATGATGACATTGAATTTAGAATGCCCCAATTAATTAAGAACAACCGTCAAAATCCTCACGCGAGAAAAGGGTTCAAAACCTAAGTAAAGTTTATAAACGGGAAAAAAAATTACCTTCGGAGCTCTGAAACTTCTTTCCTAAATTTGTCGAAAACGAGAGCTAACTTTGACTTTCTGAAAACGCCATCGTATTCTACAGCCAAAAATTAAGTTGGGGTGTCTCGGCGTTTCTCTCTGATATTTCAAAAGTTAAAAATTTACCTACAGTGCAATTGATCTCACTTGTTGGCCTTTTTAAGGTAGGGCATTCTAGTTTTAAGGTAGGGCATTGCCCCACAATGCCCCCCCCCCCTAGCTACGGGCCTGATGGTAATATGAATTTGTTTAAATGTAACTTTCAAGACTCCCACTTGTACTGCTTAAAATCTTTGGTACCATATGTAAAAACATGTAAACGCCCATTACACAACTTTTCATACACATAAATAACACATTTTTTTTTTTTTGACAATAAACTGTTGAATACGAGTACACCTCATTTAACACTTTCATCATATTTTTTTTGCATTTCTATTATACATTTTATAAAATCGACTAGCTGACCCGGCAGACGTTGTTCTGCCTAATATTTATTCCTATAAAGCCTAAAGGTAAAGTCCTAGATTACCGTGTTACCGTATCCTTATCCCTAATCCATAATCCCTAATCCCTAATCCCTATCCCTATCCCTATCCCTATACCTATACCTATACCTATCCCTATCCCTATCCCTATCCCTATCCCTATTCTTATACCTATCCCTATCCCTATTCCTATCGCTAACCCTATCCCTATTGCTATTCCTATCCCTATCGCTATCTCTATCTCTATCTCTATCTCTATCTCTATCTCTATCTCTATCTCTATCTCTATCTCTATCTCTATCTCTATCTCTATCTCTATCTCTATCTCTATCTCTATCTCTATCTCTATCTCTATCTCTATCTCTATCTCTATCTCTATCTCTATCTCTATCTCTATCTCTATCTCTATCTCTATCTCTATCTCTATCTCTATCTCTATCTCTATCTCTATCTCTATCTCTATCTCTATCTCTATCTCTATCTCTATCTCTATTTCTATCTCTATCTCTATCTCTATCTCTATCTCTATCTCTATCTCTATCTCTATCTCTATCTCTATCTCTATCTCTATCTCTATCTCTATCTCTATCTCTATCTCTCTCTATCTCTATCTCTATCTCTATCTCTATCTCTATCTCTATCTCTATCTCTATCTCTATCTCTATCTCTATCTCTATCTCTATCTCTATCTCTATCTCTATCTCTATCTCTATCTCTATCTCTATCTCTATCTCTATCTCTATCTTTATCTCTATCTCTATCTCTATCTCTATCTCTATCTCTATCTCTATCTCTATCTCTATCTCTATCTCTATCTCTATCTCTATCTCTATCTCTATCTCTATCTCTATCTCTATCTCTATCTCTATCTCTATCTCTATCTCTATCTCTATCTCTATCTCTATCTCTATCTCTATCTCTATCTCTATCTCTATCTCTATCCCTATCCCTATCCCTATCCCTATCCCTATCCCTATCCCTATCCCTATCCTTATCCTTATCCTTATCCTTATCCTTATCCTTATCCTTATCCTTATCCTTATCCTTATCCTTATCCTTATCCTTATCCTTATCCTTATCCTTATCCTTATCCTTATCCTTATCCTTATCCTTATCCTTATCCTTATCCTTATCCTTATCCTTATCCTTATCCTTATCCTTATCCTTATCCTTATCCTTATCCTTATCCTTATCCTTATCCCTATCCCTATCCCTATCCCTATCCCTATCTCTATCCCTAATCCCTAATCCCTAATTCCTAATCCCGAATCGCTAATCCCTATCCATATACCTATCCCTATCCCTATCCATATCCCTAATCCCTAATCCCTAATCCCTAATCCCTAATCCCTAATCCCTAATCCCTAATCCCTAATCCTTAATCCCTAATTCCTAATCCCGAATCGCTAATCCCTATCCATATACTTATCCCTATCCCTATCCCTATCCCTATCCCTATCCCTATCCCTATCCCTATCCCTATCCCTATCCCTCTCCCTATCCCTATCCCTATCCCTATCCCTATCCCTATCCCTATCCCTATCCCTATCCCTATCCCTATCCCTATCCCTATCCCTATCCCTATCCCTATCCCTATCCCTATCCCTATCCCTATCCCTATCCCTATCCCTATCTCTATCCCTAATCCCTAATCCCTAATCCCTAATCCCTAATCCCGAATCGCTAATCCCTATCCATATACCTATACCTATCCCTATCCATATCTCTAGCCCTATCCCTATGCCTATTCTATCCCTCCAGACTTTCTAGGGTCACACTGGTCCTCATTTTTATCAATATCTCGGAAAACGGGTCGCATAGGGTCTTGTAAATCACATCTTTTTAAATATTCACCAACACCTTTTATTTGATACCATATTGTAGAAAACTCGTCTGGGGTCACACCTGGTTCATATTTCGGGAAATACCTCGAATACGGGGTCTTATATGGGACCAATAACTACAACATGTTCAAGCACTCGTCAACACCTTTCATTTGATATCCATATCATACGAACCCGTTATAGGGTTACCCTGGTCCACATTTTGTGGAATATCTCCAAAACCTTCCCGGATTCTTATCCTTTTTAGGCCATAAACCATGTCGGGCTCAATCGAAAACTACGTCCAAAATTTCATTTAATTCAGTCCAGCCCACACTGGGGCCGAGCGTGCTCAAAATTCAGTTTTTAAATAATGAGTTTTTCAACAAAATAAAAACGCAGCATTGTTCCCTATAAAATTCTACACTTCTGGCGCAATTTTCAGCTTTCTATCGTTTTTCAGTTGGGAGTTATCCATACACAAACATGGCAAATTTTCCAAAAAATAATTTTTTTCCAAAGTGTGAAATTTTAATGTGTATTTGAAATAGTTGGTGTAAGAGAAGGATATAAAATTTTATTATTCTGCCTTTTCCATAACATTAAGTGAAGCTTATATAATCGATGAGTGTTTTTTTTTTTTGGAACTAGATGTTTTAAAAAATTTATTTTTAGTATAAAACTAAACGTACCTCTTTTTAAACGGTTTTATTTAGCTCACCCCGTTTGTTTTATTATTTATTCTTGGGTTAATCTGAAATTTTGTACGCATGTATAACCCCGATGACAATGCAATATTATGAAAAAAAAATTCCGCTAGGTGGCGCGTGGGTCGCTATATTTACAAAAATCGCACTTATGGTCCGATTTGGCTGAAATTCGGAACATGTATTACTACCTTGAAAAGAAATATTTTCTTTAAAAAAAAATTCCGCTAGGTGGCGCGTGGGTCGCTATATTTACAAAAATCGCATTTATGGTCCGATTTGGCTGAAATTCGGAACATGTATTACTACCTTGAAAGGAAATATTTACCTTAAAAAAACTTCCGATAGGTGGCGCGTGGGTCGCTATATTTACAAAAATCGCATTTATGGTCCGATTTGGCTGAAATTCGGAACATGTATTACTACCTTGAAAAGAAATATTTTCTTAAAAAAAAAATCCGCTAGGTGGAGCTGAGATCGGGGTAATGAATTAAACAGAATGCGAAATAAAAACTAAAAACTAGAAAATAAAAATAGGTAAAAAAACTTTTTAAGTTAAACGGTTTTATGTTATGCATACATTGCAATGTTTAAGATAAATGTACTAAAAACCAAAAAATAATAAAATAGATACAGTCGTGGGAATTATAAACATTTGCATAGACTAGACTAAAATAAAACAGTGGGGCACGTCAATTGTCTACAATCGTTGATTAAAATGTTTGTTTTGTAATGTTACACTATAATTAGGCAGTTGTTCAACCGACAACGATGGACGTGTGATAAGTAGGGCTAGAATGTGGAAAAAAGCTAGCAAGCTCGATTATAAGCGAGTTTTAGGGTTTCATAGTGGTGAGCGAGTAGTACTTTTATCATATGTTTTGTCGATTAAAGACAAACTACGAGCAGTGAAACGATTCCTCGTGTGAATGTCCAACGATAAACTAGTTGAAACATCTCTTTTATTAACATGGAGTGTATAACTATTGGAATTTCCATGAGCAAGAAAATAGTAAGTATTTTCCTCACCGTCTGCGGGCCAACTGCCTAACGACGAATTAAACGATTCTTCTATCGCACATTAAGTCGATAATTTGTAGACAATTGACGTGCCCCCCGGTTTTATTTTAGTCTAGTCTATGCAAATGTTTATAATTCCCACGACTGTATCTATTTTATTATTTTTTGGTTTTTAGTACATTTATCTTAAACATTGCAATGTATATATAACATAAAACCGTTTAACTTAAAAAGTTTTTTTTACCTATTTTTATTTTTAAATATTTTTTTTCAAAATGGATTTTTTTTAATTTGCGCAAAAAAGTAGCAAATGTAAAAATGCAGCAGTAAAATATGGTCCTTTGTGACAAAGAATCCGAGTTCAGAACCAAAAGCAAAGTGCGCATTTTAAAAAAAAGTGAGTTTAAAAATTGCATTCCCATTTTAGTTTAAAAAAAAACACCTATATCTGGTTGAATTTGATTCTGTTCTATCTTAAATTTAGTTGATCCATTATTTACTGGTTACTTTAATTACAAATTATGGTTAAGGCTACTTGTCAAGCCAGGTTTCTTTAATTTAGACTTGTAAGTTGGATTACAATATGAGTTCTTTGAAGCACAAGTTGTGTTACTCCAATTTTGTTTTTTTTTTTATGTTAGGCATGAAAATGTGTGGGGAAATACGTGTTCAGCTTAAAACGCTAACGGTGAAACTCCTAATTCCCATATAAACATACTTGTGACAACAGAATATTTTTAATATCTCGAAACAAAAAATTGGAGAAAACCATTTTTGTATACATACATATGTACCTGCGCCTGCATATTTAATCAATGGGTTAATAAATAGCCGCTAATGGGTTAATATAATACACATTGGCTATTTTTGTACAGACATACTAATATAATAATAATATAATACAATGGCGCTATTATGACTCTGACGAGTTTTATGGCCGAGCTCCTGTCCCAATTCGAGGTGTGCTCCTTTTGTTTTTCCTACAAATTGGGTGGACCTACAGTTTTATGCCGGCTCCGAACGGCGAATGCATTTTTTATGAGAAGCTTTTTCATGGCAGAAATACACTCGGAGGGTATGCCGCCCACTGCCGAGAGGTGACCGCTGCTCTTAAGAAACCAACAATTGGATTTTTACTAATAAGAAAAATTTTTTGGTGCTTGCTTGGACTGGGGTTTGAACCCTGCACTGCACCACAGCGGCCACCATACCACAGACATACTAATTGTGATTTAAATAATTTATTTACAGATCTTAAAAAAAGCTGGTCACCAATGGGTTAATTCATGACCGTTTTAATGGGTTAAGACTCCAAAGATTACTAGTTTTAGTGTAGATACAACTAATATGATTTAAATATTTTAAATTCACTTGTTTAAGTTTTTGTATTCGCTCATCTGTTCAGTCGAAAAAACATAGGCAAACAAGTAAGTTTAAGTTGTTTATGTTTATAAGAGTTTATGTACGTATATATGTAAATGTATATGTATTAACGTATTTAATATTGTTTTTCAGTCCTGAAGATGACCTCAGAATGAGGTCAAAATATCGACAATAAAAGTTTTTTAAAAAAGTTCAAAATTTTTATGTTTTGGAATTTTTAAACGGCCTTGAGCTCAACAATAAATAAATAATTTTTAAATATTTTAATCTAAGAATTAAGTGAAAAAATTTGGTTAAAAATGGGTTAATGCGTGGTCGTTAAGGGGTTAAAATTCTTGGGATTTACTATTTTAGTATCGATATACCGATTCTGATTCAAGAAAATTAAACTCGAAACTAAAATAAAAAACATAGGTCACCAACGGGTTAACTCATGACCGTCAATGGGTTAAGATGCTATAGATTAACTGCTTTAGTCCAGATAAAGTGATTCTGATGTAAAAAAGTTGATTTCAGAATTTTGAGCGTCCTCATATATATAAGTGGCCCCAGTGTGCAGCCGTTCTGGAGTTAAATCATCAGGGAGGAAAATGCGACTTATTTTTATATAATAGATATTATCGCTTGAATTCAGGTAACTGATTCATATCCGGTTCAGTGATGGTAGATACTTTTTTGGAAATTCCCTACAGAGCAAGAAAAAAATCCCTACTTTTCCCTACGCTTGTTTCACATTTTCCCTACGTAATTCCCTACACTTTTTTTTTAGTTATTTCCATGCTAGAACAATGAAGAAACCGCAAGTAGATGAACGTTTTTTCTTTTACTAAATAATGAAAATCGGCTGTTCTACTGCATACTGCATACACACTGGCTCTCAAAGAAATCAAAAAAAAATTACAATAAAATACTGACGATTTACTGTTTTGTACAATTATTATAAAAAAAATATATGTATTAATGCGTGGTATGTAACATATATATCGCACGCTTTATGCAATAGGGATTTAACTCGAAATTTTTGATTTCTGGGGTTTTGCCATATATTTCAATAACTGGGTCATGCCTTTGAGTCTACATAGTCTTATAAAATACTCAAAACGATAAAAATGGCGGAAATAAAAGTGATTTTGTAGTTAGCCGTAGAAGGAAACTCTTTGAAATTATAAGAGCCTATACACACTTGCGACTCAATCGATTTAGTCGAATTGGGCTGTTGTATGCAAATCCAACTGTTTCAGTTGTTCGACTAATTGAATGTAGTGTGAATGCTTCCATACATTCCCATGCAAATCAAATCCGACTAAATCGATTGAGTCACAAGTGTGTATAGGCTCTAAAAGTTTATTTGCGTTTTCCCAAAAAAATTTTTTTTAGTTAAATCCCTATTGAATAAAACGTGCGATATATAGGTAGGTAGACGTAGGCATATAAATATGTAAGGGAACGAAACATTTCATTGATACTATCATAGGTACAGCATTTCTCTAAAAAATAATAAAAAAAGTTATTGCGTCAAATACTTTGCTTTAGCCCATATGACACTACGTTTTTTCTGGTATTCTACAAGGTTTTTTGTGTGAAGGAGATGGTCAAATACAGTTTTGCGTTGGTGTAAGCGAGCAACCTATATTGAAAAAGCCAAACGAAATACCAACAAAATACCATCTAGTTGGTCGTAAGGGAAAAAAAATTCGGAGCTAAGAGCGTAGCCAGAGCAAAAAAATCTTTTGCTCCGATGCCCTGATTAAAAGTATCGTGTTACTAGATAGTTCACTATACGGTATTCCCTCTCCAATTACGTCATTGAAGGGTTCGCGATTTAACTCGTCTTCGCAGCATTTTCATTATTCAGATCGACAGTCAGTGTTGAAGTGAAAAAAAGTTGAATTGAAATTTTTATTTGACTTTGCCGAAAAATCCCTACATTTAGCTATTTTATAAAAATCTGTCCTTCTTTCCCTACGGTCACTTTTTTCCGACTAAAATCCCTACATGTAGGGAATTTTCCCTACGTATCACATCACTGATCCGGTTGTTCGTAACTACAAATGCACACGAATGGGAATGTGAAAACAAAACGTATATTATGTATTTCATTTGCATAATTTTTGGCGCACGTATTCCTAAGCCGTTGGATACACACACCCACGTACCAGTGGCATTGTCAATATCTACTATCTATTAGATATCATTGTTATTCAATATGCATATACATTCCATCAATTTATTGCGAAATCTTTAAAATAACTCAGCTTCAGATTTATACAATTTATGAACATCCGATTGATGCTCTTTGTTGCTGTAAATTTGTTTATATATTCCTCAGGCATGGTTGCGAGATCGGGTTGCGAGATCGGGTATACACTTTTCAGATATGCCGCCCACTGCTTAGGGGTGGCCACAATTCTCGCTATTTTTTTTTGGAAAACCCAATAAAAGAATTTAAATTATATAGAAGAAGTCAGGCAGGCGAGCAATCTCCGCATTACACCGTAGCCTTAAAATAGTTTCTGATACTTTAGAAAATTGCATTTGAAGTCGTTAATGCTTTTAAAAAATAAAATTGATAGTTTCGAAAGTGGATACTATTGGAAATGGTGTAGAAAATAATTCCACGGATTAACTATCATACATACATTCGCCAACTCTATTTACTTACCTTATTCTTTTGCTAAAATCAAAAATTATAATTTTAAAAAAATCTTGCACACATTTATTTGCATAAATATATTTTTTAATCTTTACATACAATTCACACAAGCTAAAGCAAATGTGGGTTTACAGTAAAACTACCACAAAAGCATCTCATATAAAATTGTTCTTAAAGAATATAAAAATTCAATAAAATATAATACGTTAACAAGCTGAGTTTAAACTTAAGTATATACATAGTTACATGGATTTTTGTATGTATGTACATATAAATGACATTAGATGCCAAAATCTAAGATCTATAATAATGGTTTTATCTTAGTTTCTACTTATGTAGACTAAAATATTGCAAAATAATAAAACTAATTAAAAATATTTAAGCTTACGTTAATTCTGAAAGCTTTGCTTAATTTGAATGGCATTAAACCTTACATTTCTTTATTTGGTTTACTCAGTGCGTATGCGTTAAAATATATTAGCTTTATAGGGCTATTCTGGCAACTGTCTTTCCAAAGACAATTAACTTTCAAGGGAAAAATTTCCTTTCGAAAGATAGTTGTTGGAAAGACAGTTGCCAAAATAGCCTAGTTAATTACATGTACTTATTTAAGGATGCATTGGAAATCAAAATCTTTCACAATTGTTTCTATTGTATATTTAGGTTTACAATTTCAAAAGTACAACAGACAACATTTTATTAATTTAAATTTGTTTTTTATATTTACATATTTATTTATTTGTTTATTTATCATTTATGCATTGTTAATATTAGTAAGGATACTCATATAAACTGATAAGTTTATCAGCCAAATATTTATATGTGACAGCGCATAGCGAAAGGGACCTAAGGGTAAAAAATCAATTTTTTTTTGGGGCATGGGATCGGTCTCATTATATGCTCAGGATGTGTCGACATCAAAAAAAATTTTGTTTACTCTTAGGTCCCTTTCTCTATGTGCTGTCACATATGCAATTTATTTATGTAAATACTTATGAATTAATTTTTAGGAACAAAATGAAGCAGCTTGCTAAGTTAACAAACGTTTATAAACCGTAATCAGCGCGTATAACTCTTTCTCGAGTCTTAACAAATGAATTTACATATGTACAAATTTTGACATTTTATTTATCATGTTGATAAATTGATCAACTTATTAGGTTTAACATGCCTTTAAATATTTATATGAGTACCCCTATTATATTCTGCTATTATTGAGTGTTTATTTCTTAATATCATTTCTGTGTAGAACATATTTCGACTTTTGTTTTCACATTTACATACATTTACATTTGCTTTAAATTACTACTAAGTAATTAGAGAAAAACTTATCACTCTTTTTAATATACAACACACATATATTTTGCAATTAACCTAAATACTTTTACATACACTCAGAGAAAAGAAATCAAAAATAAAATTTTTATTTTTATAATGCACGTTTTAAACGAAATCATTTTTAGTTATTTTAAAAATTAAAATTTTTAAATTGAAAATGAAATTTTTGTAATTAAAATGTATTGGGGATTTAAAAAGAAGTATTTTTAATTTAAAAATGAAAATTAATGGAATAAAAACGAAAGTTTTTGGTTAAAAATCTCATAGTGCTTAAAATAAAACTAAACATTTTTAAGTTTAAAATGTGTTTTCTTTATTTTGCAATTTTACAATGAACATTTTTAAAATAAAAATGGTTTGATTTAAAACGTGCATTATAAAAATAAAGATTTTATTTTTGATTCCTTTTCTCTGTGTGTACCAGAGATCAGCAGCGGTGCACCGCATTTTCTAAAGCACCGCAAAAATACTAATTTTTTGAGTGGCTCAAAAAATAAGTACCCAGAAAAAAAATTCACCGCTACCGCATTGATTGAAAACCTAAATGATATTGCGGTATTTAGTGTTGTTTACACAGCATACCGCAAACACCGCATAACGCAAACACCGTATACCGCAAACACCGCATATCGCAAATACCGTATATCGCAAACACCGCAATCACCGCAAACACCGCATTTGTTTATTTGTATACTATTCAGTGTTGCCGGAAATTTTTCACACACTGCAAAGGTATAGGCAATTGAAAATTCATTTTTGTTTGTACATAAATACATAGATATGTGTGTCTGATTACAGCAAATTTATTCTCAAGTATTTTTTTTTTTATTTTTGTGTGCTTTGTTTTTTGTGGCAGTTTTTTGTATAATAAAATATTTTTCAATAATGAAATAATCAAAAAATTTCATTTTTAAATCCAATACGACTAATAGGGCCATCAGAATGAATACTTTTCCGTCAAACTAGCAATCCGTTTAATTGACAACATAGTTGAATTAAATGTATTTAAATGACGATCGACACATTCAGTACTTCAGCTTTGCCGTAAAAAGACATCTAATTCAACTATGTTTCTCAGTTAAACGAATTGCTAGATTGACGGAAAAGTATTCATTCCGACGGGCGCATAATAAAATGTATAAAAATAAACATGTGTATTGTTGTTGCTCCAATAAAATGACAAAAACTTCGGTTTCAATCAATGTATCGTAGCCAATTTTGTCGATTGTGAAAATTGAATGAATGCCTCTTTGGAAAATAAAGAATTATGTCACAGACAAACAAAAATGTGTAAACAAAACGTATGTGTATTACTAAGAAGCCATAAATGTAATTCAAGGATTTTATCTATTTCATGTAAATAGTACATATTTTTATCTTGAAATTCATTAGTCAAATTATTTTGAATGTAAACAAACTCTAAATTTTAATGAATAAATTAAAGAAAAAAACAAATCCTGAGTAGTTTTCCTGTATAGATATTCTTTGGTTAAAATCAATTTGTAATCAGTAATATTTTTCATCAGAAATCCATAAGACGGTAAAAATTACAAACAAAAAATCGCACTGGCAACATTGTAAATATCTCTATTTAGGAAATGCGGTGTTGCGATATGCGGTGTTTGCGATATGCGGTGTTTGCGATATGCGGTGTTTGCGGTATACGGTGTTTACGATATGCGGTGTTTGCGGTGTTGTGATATCCATACTACCGCATACCGGAATTGATCAAGAAAATGCGGTGCGGTGTTTAGTATGATCGCATATTTTGCGGTTGCGGTCATACTCCCACCGCATTTTTTATGAGTATACTCTAAATCACAAAAAATGTATCGCATGCTGATCTCTGGTGTGTACATATCTTTACATACATATTAGAGTGGGTCGATTTGGGACTTTTTTTGAAATCATTCTTGGTCTACCTGCAGAAAGTTGCCTTTCTAGCACAGAAGTGAGACTGCAAAATAATATATTTGCTTAGTCCTTTATTTGGAGGTGCCGCCATTCCATTAAAAGCATCAATAATTTTTTTCGAATTTTTCGAATTTTTGTATAAGCTTGGGGACACTGATTTAAAGATTTTACATCGAAAAATTACTTATATTTATATGAGAACTTAGCAAATTAATTTTATTTAGCTAATCATAATTTTATGCATCTGGAGCATTTTGTCCTTTTTTCAATGGAATGGAGGCATCTCTAAATAAACGGCTAGGCAAATAATATTTTGCAGTCTTACTTCTGTACTAGAAAGGCAGGTAGGCCAATAATGATTTAAAAAAAAAATCCAAAAATCGCTCCACCCTAATACATATGTTCATAAATGTGGATATATGTATGTAGGTAGATTGTTATATACATATCTAAAATATATGCAGTTACAGTAGTTATATAACTAAATATTAATTTTCAATTACATCACTCTCTCCCTTGTTGTTGTTACAAAAATGTTTGTTTTTGTACTTTTAGGATCATAATTACATGATTTGCTGCCGACAATTAACAAATATTTTATATTGGTAATTAAGTTAATGCTGATTAAACGATTGTGGCTTATGGGAGCAGTATGTCCATAAATAAGTTTCAATTTAATTATGGCTCATTACCAAATAAATCTGTATTAGATAATATTAATGTTCGTAAAATAGTTAGAGCTTTTTATTTTTGTAAATAAAAACACTGTGCTGAGGCTTTATCTCTCCGTTATTGATGAAACCAAAAGAAAAGAAGAGAAAAGAAAAGAAAAGAAAAGAAAAGAAGATAAGAGAAGAAAAAAGAAAAGAAAATAAAAGAAAAGAAAAGAAAAGAAAGGAAAAGAAAAGAAAGCTTCCACCTCTGCTCCTTAATGCATTTTTCGCCTATAGGTCTGGTTCCATTTTTATTTGCCTGTGCTCATATGCATTTGTCTTTGAGGTGGCCGCAATACTACTAACAATGCCGGCAACAAAAGCAACAACATTTATTATGGAATATTTGTGTTTTTGTTATTTGTTTGCTCAATCAAAGCCAAAATTCCACTAAAAATGCGCCTCCAAAATTGAGCAGTTAAAAAAAACCGGCAACATGTTGCCAGCAACATTATGATGTCTTAGTTACATTGGTTTTCTGCTGCTTAAAATGTATATGCGATTGTACCACAACGCCATTTTATGTAAGGATAAACAATTTAAATGAATTCCTTGACCAAAAAATGGTAATTTAACATACATTTCATAAGAAATTCTTTCAATTTGTCAAGCTTTGTTCACAAATAAAAATGAAACCAGACCTATACTCCAGTATGATGTTTTGATATGAGAGGGACAAAGTTTCTTCTTCGTTTCGTTTCCTCAATTACGTAGAATATTGTTGCACTTTGTAACTATTTAATGTGTATTTCATTTATAGTGCTATTGGCCACTTTTATTTAAAAAAAAACTATTTTCCTGTAATAATTTCAATGTAAAGTTCAATATATTCCATGTACATTTTCTGCTTTAAATTACCAAATAATTTATTACCACTTTACCGTAAAACATCGAAAGCCAATCATCAAACGCCAACTGCCAGCCACACAAACCACCTTAAGCTATTTATTCTCCTTTTACTGCAAATTTTGAATTTGCATACACAAATCACTTTTAAGCAGTAAAAGTTGCATTCAAAGTTCAGCAGTGATTTACCTACTTACATATATACATATACACAGATATATTAATACAAACATAGACACAAACACACACATACACACATACATTCCATTTACACCGCCTCATCGGCCACCTTATTGCCATCCAAGTATAAATTGTTGTTGTATGTGCAACTATTTGCTGACTCGTTTTGTACAGCCGTAGTCGTAACGAGTAAAACGCCACCAACAAAATTATTGCCCTCGTGGCTGAAACTGCCACTGCCGCTGCCGCTGCTGCTATTTCTGTTGTTGTTGTTGTGGTTATGGTTGCTACTATTGCTGTGATAATTAATCGTTGTTATCATCGGTGTTAAGCTTGTTTTGGACGTTGTTGCTGTTGCCAATGATGTTATATCCAACGGCGTGTTTTTCAGCGCCATCGTTGCATTATCAACTTTAGACGCTAAACTCTCAAATGCATTTTTATTACTCTCGCCGCCGAATTCATCCCTTTCACTTCGGACGCCGCCACCTTCACTGGATGCACTGCAAACACCGTCTGCCGTTGTATTTTCTTCCACTAGCGGTTGCCGTATGCGCAGCTGATCCAAGGTTTTACGACGCAGGAATTGCAGCTTACGCAGACCAGTGCCCACAACGCCCATCGGCGTTGTTGTTGTTGTTGTTGTTGTTGTTGTTGTTGTTGTTGTTGTCGATGTTGTTGCTGTTGACGCAGCTTCCGCATGTGATTTGCGATGGTGGTTGGTGCTGCTATGCGCAGCGCTGTTGCTGCGCGTTCGTGCTCGCCTTGAAAGTTTGCTGCTGCCAGAAGCGCCGTATGAATCGCCGCCGCGTCCAGTGTGAGCGCTGGAAGCACGACGCGCTTTCTTCGCCGTCGCTGATAAATCCTTTAGTCATACTTTCTCTTCGCCGGGCAGAGGTGGGCCACAACGTACGAACTATAATCAAAATAACTGCCATTTGAAATAATTGCGAGTTTAATTAAAAAGAGCTAAACTATTGGAATATAAACATGTAGATGTCTGTATGCGTTTTAATGATTGTTTAATAGGTGGTGGTTAGAGGTCAATTTTTACGCAAAAACTACAACGCAGGCAATTAAAAATATTCATACATTAATTCACAACTTTCTGATTTGACTAAAGAGGAAGTGTAGCACGGAGGACAAAGGCAACAAAAAAGTAAATATGAATAAAATGCATACAAATGAAGAATAAATATATACATACGAGTATATGTGCAAAACAAGAATAATATTAATATAGATGGAACGGATCATTTTATAGCTTGCAACATGCTTTCATTGTAGGCATCTGAGAATACTACTTGACAGTCAACTTCGATGAAGTCGCAATATGGAGAATGGAATAGAGAAGAACAAGGATTTCTTTATATCCTGTCTGAATTTTACAACGACTTAATCCAACAAACCGGAAGGTTTCAACCTCCCAGGGTTCAGAGGCGTAAGCCTAAGTCTTTCCGAAGACGGAAAATATCTAGGAGTCTATCTTAATAAGAAACTGACCTAGAAAGATCATGTCGAGGTGACGGTAAACAAGGCACTGACAGTTTTCGGGCAGTGTAGAAGAACCATCAGCAAGACCTGGAATCTGCGACCAACAATGGTGATGTGGAATTACACAACTTTGGCCAGACCGATTATCACGTACTATGCTGTAGTGTAGTTAATATGCGGAAAAGGCTGCAGAGGAGTGCGTGCATCAGCTCTACGGGTGCAATGAGTAAAAAATCAGGTGTGGCATTAATGCCATCTTGAACGTGCTCCCTCCGGATTTGTTGATCCAAAAGCTGGATATCAAAGTGATGTGGCGACCACATTACTTCGGGTTGTGTCACGACGATTGGAGTGTTGTTTAGCAGGCTTACTGAGCAATACACTTTGTTTCTGGTCCCAAATTAAAAGCTGGTACCCCAAGTACCCATTGGTAGACTATACACTGTCGATTTTCCCATAAGAGATCAATGGAGAGATCTAGAAACTCTACTGGGTAGACCGAAGAAAATGATCTACACAGATGGATCAAAACAGAATATGGTACTGGATCCGGCTGGTACTTGGAGGCCGACTTCAAACGTCACTATGCTTTAGTTACAATGGCGACGGTTTTTATACTCAGCTGTACTAGTACACAGAGTATTATAGTTTTAATCACATAACGGTGGATTGTAACAGAATGAAATAATCGAGATAGATATAGACTTATATATATCAAAATGATCAGGGTGAAAAGAGAAATCGATTGAGCCATGTCCGTCCGTCCGTCCATCTGTCCGTCTGTCCGTCTGTAAATACTCTAACTCGCGCAAAAATTGAGATATTTTGATGAAATTTGGAATGCAAGTTGGTATCGAGACTGGGACGGTTGGTATTGAAAATGGGCGAAATCGGACCATGACCACGCCCACTTTTCCTATATAGAAAAAATCGGAAATTTGGTATCTTAGTCCTTAATATAGCTGGAGCGATGAAATTTTACCCACGTGTTGAGCTCAGGCCCCTATGAAGAAATTTGGTGAAATTTTAGAAAATGGGCGGTGCCACGCCGACTTATTAAGGGTCAAACATTGAAAGTTTTATATGTAATAACTCAGAAACCGTTGAAGATATATCGATGAAATTTGGTATGCGTGATATACTTACTTGGGCAAATGTTTGGTCGGAAAATAGTTAAAATCGGTTGACGGCCACGCCCACTTTTATATATGTGTATTATAAAGTGACCTAATAAAAACATTTTAAGCCATATCTCTGTCAAATATAAAGATCTATCACTGAAATTTTGTCGCATGAGTCCAACTATGGACATAAAACAAAAAACACAAAAATTTTGGAAAATGGGCGGTGCCACGCCCACTTATTAAGGGGCAAACATTGAAAGTTTTATGAGTCATAACTGAGAAACCGTTAAAGATATATCGATGAAATTCGGTACGCGTGATACACTTACTTAGGCAAATATTTGGACGAAAAGTTTCCAAAATCGGTTGACGACCACGCCCACTTTTATATATGGGTCTTATAAAGTGACCTAATAAAAAGATTTTAAGCGATATCTCTGTCAAATATAAAGATATATCATTAAAATTTTATGGCAGGAGTCTAACTACGAACATAAGACAAAAACCGTAAAAATTTTGGAAAATGGGCGTGGCACCGCCTTTTTTAGAAGCAGGAATATACGAGATTTCTTAGCCTATAACTCGACAAATAATTTATATATAATGACGAAACTTGGTGTGTACACGTTTATTACTTGTGGCAATACATGTTCAAAATTTTAGAGAAACCGGTTGACGGCCACGCCCACTTTTATATATGGGAAATATAAAGTGACTTAATGAAAAAATTTTAAGCGATATCTCTGTCAAATGTAAAGATAATTCATTCAAATTTTGTGGTATGATTTCTACAATAGACCGGAAACAAAAAATAGAAAAATTTTGGAAAATGGGCGTGGCACCGCCTCCTTTTAGACAAAGAAATCTACGAGATTTCGGAGCCCATTACTCGACAAATAATTGAGATATTATGACGAAACTTGGCTTATACACTTTTATTATTATTAAACTGTTTTATTTAGCTCACCCCGCTTGTTTTATTATTTATTCTTTATTCTTGGGTCAAATTTAGTAATTCAAATTTCACCCTCTTCCTGTCAACCGATTAATCTGAAATTTTGCACGCATGTATAACCCCGATGACAATGCAATATTATGAAAAAAAATTCCGATAGGTGGCGCGTGGGTCGCTATATTTACAAAAATCGCATTTATGGTCCTATTTGGCTGAAATTCGGAACATGTATTACTACCTTGAAAAGAAATATTTTCTTAAAAAAAAAATTCCGCTAGGTGGCGCGTGGGTCGCTATATTTACAAAAATCGCATTTATGGTCCGATTTGGCTGAAATTCGGAACATGTATTACTACCTTGAAAAGAAATATTTTTTTTAAAAAAAATTCCGCTAGGTGGCGCGTGGGTCGCTATATTTACAAAAATCGCATTTATGGTCCGATTTGGCTGAAATTCGGAACATGTATTACTACCTTGAAAAGAAATATTTTCTTAAAAAAAATTCCGCTAGGTGGCGCGTGGGTCGCTATATTTACAAAAATCGCATTTATGGTCCGATTTGGCTGAAATTCGGAACATGTATTACTACCTTGAAAGGAAATATTTTCCTAAAAAAAACTTCCGATAGGTGGCGCGTGGGTCGCTATAGAGGCGTTGGACTGCAATAAACTAACGGGCAAGAAACCTTGCAATAATGAAGCACTAAATGAATTAAACAGAATGCGAAATAAAAACTAAAAACTAGAAAATAAAAATAGGTAAAAAAACTTTTCAAGTTAAACGGTTTTATGTTATACATACATTGCAATGTTTAAGATAAATGTACTAAAAACCAAAAAATAATAAAATAGACACAGTCGTGGGAATTATAAACATTTGCATAGACTAGACTAAAATAAAACCGGGGGGCACGTCAATTGTCTACAAATTATCGACTTAATGTGCGATAGAAGAATCGTTTAATTCGTCGTTAGGCAGTTGGCCCGCAGACGGTGAGGAAAATACTTACTATTTTCTTGCTCATGGAAATTCCAATAGTTATACACTCCATGTTAATAAAAGAGATGTTTCAACTAGTTTATCGTTGGACATTCACACGAGGAATCGTTTCACTGCTCGTAGTTTGTCTTTAATCGACAAAACATATGATAAAAGTACTACTCGCTCACCACTCTGAAACCCTAAAACTCGCTTATAATCGAGCTTGCTAGCTTTTTTCCACATTCTAGCCCTACTTATCACACGTCCATCGTTGTCGGTTGAACAACTGCCTAATTATAGTGTAACATTACAAAACAAACATTTTAATCAACGATTGTAGACAATTGACGTGCCCCACGGTTTTATTTTAGTCTAGTCTATGCAAATGTTTATAATTCCCACGACTGTATCTATTTTATTATTTTTTGGTTTTTAGTACATTTATCTTAAACATTGCAATGTATGTATAACATAAAACCGTTTAACTTAAAAAGTTTTTTTACCTATTTTTTAACTTGTATTAATAGACACGCAAAAATTTATTGAAATCGGTTTATGACCACGCCTACTTTTTAGCAAAGATATTTCTGGAACACGCTTTGGAAATTTGTAACGTACATCTTTGTAACTGGAAGTCATAAAGGAATGAAATTTTGCACAAAGGATAATATTCATATGCTTAGTTGGATGACTGATAAAAATTTTGAAAATGGGCGTGGCTACGCCCACTTTATGCAGCACTCGCTTTATATAAAATCCATCAAACGCAAACAAACAATGAAAACATACAGCTGAGTATCTAATGTTCGATTCCACTCGAACTTAGGCTTCCTTACTTGTTCAATGGGTGTTTTATGCCATACTAAAAGCAGCAGAATGGATAGTTGGTGAGGGGTGGCGTGGACACTGTCAGGCTGAACCAGTGTTGCCGCTAAAAAAGTTTCAAAAAGTGGCACAAAAAAGGAAAAAAAAGTGCCGCAAATTTTTTTTTTAGCTAGAAACACATTTTTATTTATTTTTGTGGTTTGTTTAATGCTTAAAGCAATTCACAGATTAAGGAACATTGTTTTACCAAAACCAAGTAAAACTAGAGCAACCATATATTGAATTCAAGTGTATGTATAATATAAATAAGTTATAATTTAATGGATTTAAAATTTAGTTCTCAAATATATGACAACCAAGTTTTCTCCCAGTATCCAAGAATATAAATCATTTCCATTAGTTAAATTGAGCGCTGAGATCATTGAACTGCACGTAGCAATTTTGCAAGCGGTTTGTAACCGTGGTCTTAAATAGTGAAAGTTTTGAAAATAATTTTTCTTCTGTTGCACTGCTATGTGGCAGCGTTAATATATTTACAACATACTCACAACAAGTTCTCATTTAAATTGTTTTTCATATTCCCCACACTGTGCCAATACGCTTCTATTTCGGTTTGTTCAAACAATTTTCTTGCATTCTAAAAATTTATACTCCTAAATAACTCTTTCGGGATTCCTTCGCAGCGGAGAGTTGCCAATGAAAAATTAAAAGGTAACAGAGAGGCTTTTTTATATTTAAGAAAAAAAAACTAAAAAATATTTATTACAATATAGTTTTTAAAGTAAAAAACGACCAAAAGTGGTCCGAATTTTTAAAAAGGTTCAAATATTGCATATTTTCTAAAAGTTGGGTTCCGATGGCCTGGCTCTTAAAAATGTTCAAATTGCCACTTTAGTGGCCCAGCGGCAACGCTGGGCTGAACTGAAGGCACTAAAAACTGCGCGAAGCTTTTCAAAAATTGTTCACGAATGTAAGTTGAAGCTTGGCTCCGTAGAAAAATGTGGGTTCCCGGACAATACGGCCTTCAAGGTGACGAACTGGCGGATGAGTTGGCAAATTTCGGATCAGCAGAATAACCAACTGAACTGCTGCTAATAATAGGACCAAGTAAAGCGGCCATTGTGAAGTACATCAGGGACTTGATGAGGGGAACTAAAGGGGGACGCTGGAACTTTACGGATTCCTGTAAAATTACAAAGTGTTTTCTGAAAAAGCCTAACAGGGAGGTAACAAACTTCCTTCTCAAGCAAAGAAGGAGGGAGCTTCGGGCCAAATGTGGGCTTAGTTACAGTACACAATCCAAATTTAATTTACGAGTAGAAGTTAAGGAATACATCATGAATGTACAAAATTAAAAAAATTTTAATATGTATATTTTATTAAAGCTATATTAGTTAACAATAGCACACACATACATACACATACATATATGTAATTTATCGTATTCTGGAATTTTGTAAAAGTAGTTTAGCTTAAACATTACATTACATGGTTAATGCAAACAGCGACATAAAAATGCGGTTGCGTGATTTATCTATGCTGTAGATACATTTTTACATGAAAAACACACACAAAGCCAACAAAATCTTACCGAGACCTGAGTAGCCGTATAGGAATTTGCACGCGCTCTATTACTGAACCATATCGTGCGCCATTTGCGTTTTACCTGCGCAATAACTTCGCCATTGCAGAAGCAAAATAATGTGGCAACACAGAGGCCCTAAAATGATAGAGGAAAGGTGGAAGGAAAGAAGAATTGAGTACACAATTAGTTCTATTGTTTAACTAAATAGATGTTTATTGGACTTATTAAACAATAAATAGTTAAAAATTTAAAATTAAAATTAAAACACCAAAACTTTCAAAAAAGGGTCATACATTCGCTTTCAATATTTTAAAAATCGGATGTTAAATAACAAAGTTACGATAAAAAAACCATTTCGGCGGTATTTCGCGGAATTAAAAAAAAACGAAATTTTTTTTCCCTTAACTCTCTCAACATAAGCATCAAATTTAGGGGCGGACTTTTACAACTTTTTTATTTCGTATGGGGACCAACCCAGTCTAATGCCCAAGATACATAATAATAACCCAGTGTAATAAGTTTCTAAATAATCGTTTTTGAATTTTAAATTAAATAGGAATCAAACGTCTTATGGTATACCAATCATTACCCCTTTATTGTGTTGTTTATAAATTAAAGTAGCTGTACCAAATTTCTTAATAACACTGTAGGTAAATTTTTAACTTTTGAAATATCACAGAGAAACGCCAAAACACGTAAACTTAATGTTTGGCTGTGGAATACGGTGGCGTTTTCAGAAAGCCAAAGTTAGATCTTGTTTTTGAGAAAATTAGGAAAGAAATTTCAGAACTCTGAAGGTAATTTTTCTTCCGTCTATAAATTTTACTTAGGTTTTGAACCCTTTTCACGCGTAAAGATTTTGACGGTTGTTCTTACTTAATTGGGACATTCTAAATTCAATGTCAGCATTAGTTTTTCCAAACCGGCTCCAGTTTATGAGATAACGGTATTTAAAAATTACCATCAATTTGGACTTTTTTGTTAATAACTCAGTCAGTTTATGAGTTAAGTTGCCCAAACTTTGCACATGACCATATTTTAGCATTACCTTCACTTTTTCTGAAAATAATTGAAATCGGCTGACTATAACATATAGCTGCCATACGGCCGATTGTTCAGATGTGGACATTTTGGGGTATAGCTTCGCTGTGGTGCAGTGGGTAGAGTGCTCGCCTGCTATGCCAGAGGTCTCGGGTTCAAACCCCAGTCCGAGCAACATCAAAAAAATGTTTCTATTAGTAAAAATCCGATTATTGGGGTTTTTAAGAGCAGCGGTCACCTCTCGGCAGTGGACGGCATACCCTCCGAGTGTATTTCTGCCATGAAAAACCTTCTCACAAAAAATGCATTCGCCGTTCGGAGTCGGCATAAAACTGTAGGTCCACCCAATTAGTAGGAAAAACAAAAGGAGCACACCTCGAATTGGGAGAGAAGCTCGGCCATAAAACTCGTCAGAGTTATAATAGCGCCATTGTATTATTATTATTATTAGCTTCGCTATTTAAACAGCTAAGGACATGAAACTTTGGAGAATTTCTACCCGTATTGACCTTAATCTATTCCCTGAAAATTGTCAAGATCGGGTCACTATAACATATAGCATATAAAATCCTTAAACATGCATATATTTTCTTCATTTAAAAACTGCGTAATAGTTCTTTTAACTCTCTGTAAGACGATATAAAGATCATCTAATTCATTTAATACGATATATGTGTTATCGGGCTTGAAAAAATGCCTATGGTGAAATTACAACTTTGGTTGCACAAATACAAAATAACTGATGCAGATACGTGGAAATCGTATAAGAGGAAATTGTTATCCTATTAATTTTGAATGAAAGTGTTAATGTTGCTTCAGAATGACTATTTTCGGAGTTATCAAAAAATAAAAGTGCAAAACCATATATCTGAGCAATCAGTTGTATGGGAGCTATATGTTATATATCTTGACAATTTTCACGGAATAGACTAAGATCAATACGGGTAAAAATTCTCCAAAGGCGCATGTCCTTAGCTGTTTAAATAGCGAAGCTATACCCCAAAATGTCCACATCTGAACAATCCCGAACCCGATTTCAATTATTTTCAGAAAAAGTTAAGGTAATGCTAAAATATGATCATGTTCAAAGTTTGGGCAACTTAACTCATAAACTGACTGAGTTATTAACAAAAAAGTCCATTTTGGAAAAACTAATGATGGCATTGAATTTAGAATGCCCCAATTAAGTAAGAACAATCATCAAAATCTTTGCGCGGGAAAAGGGTTCAAAACCTAAGTAAAGTTTATAGACGGGAAAAAATTACCTAAAGAGCTCTGAAACTTATTTCCTAAATTTCTCGAAAGCGAGAGCTAAGTAACTTTGACTATCTGAAAACGCCACCGTATTCTAGAGCCAAAAATTAAGTTGGGTGTTTCGGCGTTTCGCTGTGATATTTTGACCTCACTACAGTGTAATTCTGTGGTCACAAGTAGAGCTCTAGATACCCGGGTATCGAACAGTTCGAATTGATCGTTTTTGTTTGAAGCCCGTTTGTTGTTCAGATGCCCGTACAAACATTCGAGCATTCGAGCTTACAAACAAAAAAAAATGTGTATCGAAAAAACAAAAATAAAAACAACTACATAAAAAGAAGAAAAAAAAAAAATAAACAAAAGAAAAAAACAAACTTCAAAATGCCCGAATTGTTCAAATGCCCGTACAACATACGGGTAATAAACAAACAAACGACTGTTCGAGCATTTGAACAACATTTGTTCGGGCTACTCGAAAATGTTCAAAAAAATCTGGAGCTCTAGTCACAAGCAATAATCGCTTAAGTCGACTTAGGAAGATTTCGAGTTATATATACCACGTAGTGGTCGGAAACTATCGATGGCACTATCGTCACTATCGATGGTTTCTGAACATCGTTTACACTATCGATGGTTTTCGACTATCGTTTGAACTATCGATAGTTTATTGAAAATTTGAAATGTGACCACTAGGCACCAAACAAACGGTAACTATTCCATGCAGGGTTTGAATTGCTGACTAGCAAGTAGTCAAAGCAACATAAATAGGACTATGCGTTCTAGTCGCATGGTCGATTAAAATGTGATTACCCAAAAACATTAAAATTACACTACAATATGGGTATCAAACGAAAGGGGATAGCCCCAGGTTTTATTTGGACTACGATATATTTCGATAAATTTATCGATAACTGAGTTATCGGTCAAAATGCGATGGCCCAAAAACCTTAATATTACCCTACAATATGGGTACCAAACGAAAGGGGATGGCCCCAGGTTTCATTTGGACTACCGAACACCGCGAAATGGGTATCAAATGAAAGCGCTTGGCTAGGGCTATCATTTGGTCGAGTCTTAATTAATTATGAACTGATCTACAAAATATCCATCATCCAGAAATTGTTATGGAACATCGAAAAAAATATCAATTGCTCATAACAATTATGATCTGATCGAAAAAATATCGATCTTTGAGTAATTTTTATTGATGATGGAAAATTTTTTCCATTGCTCAATAATTGTTATCAAGTGATTTTTATATTTATTTGTTATAATTGTTATGGTCTCTGGTTAATATATTAATTTTTTTGAACAAGAATAAATGGCTAATAAATAAATAAAACAAAACAATGTACTGAAAAAAGTTTTATTGGATCATCTTCTATTAATTTCATGTATTGGTAAGAATACGACCAGGACAGGTGGGCAAAGTTTGTTTACATTCGGGTGAAATCTGGTGAGCTCATTTAAAACGGATGTGTTTGTGGATGTATTTGCTGCCGGACGGCAAAAGGCGGTTACAGTGTGAGCGTAGCCGTAGACTCTCCCAAATCACCCGAAACTATCGTCAACTATCGATATACTATCGATAGTTTGCAAAAAACTGTCGTACACTATCGATGGTGCTGACTATCGATAGTTTCCGACCTCTAATACCACGGTATTCTCCTTTTAAAACACTATATTTCTGTAAAATCCCCATGCTTATAACTTAATTCAATCAAAAGATATAAATAAAAACATTTAGGCTTAACTTACAATAGAGGTATATTAAATTTGCTATAACAGCCAAAGTAAACGTATTTACTTAATCAAATTTCTTCATGACATTTTGTTTTATTTACAAAATTTTATCGTAATATTGTGGATGGCTCACTGATTTTGCGTCCATAGTTTTTAATCGACTTTTATGATTTGTTAAGAAACGCTTTCGAATATAAAAATCAATTTATCTCGAAATCATTTTTTAAGACTTAAGCGATTATTGCAAATTGCCACAGAATTATTCTTTAAAACATATTCGAGAGATGATAAATGTAGATAGACGTCCAACGCTTTCTCTGTAATACATGTACATAGCTACTCCTTCTGTTGACGTTTTCTGACAAAATCCTTTTAAATAAAAATCATACTAGTTATAGTCATATACCTCATTAACTTTTGTGTGCTTTTTACAAGCGTATTTGGTTTATTTTACTTTTTTAAACTTTACCTTTGACATCATTTCGTTACATGTTGCGCAGTTACTTTGTTGTCGGAATTATGGCGGTTAGGTCTCGATATGTAAGTACGTAAATACATGCGCATACATTGATGTATTTATATTTAGTTATACCCCTGCAGCGAAAGTAACCAGTTGCAAATTAGAATTATACCAGTTTGCAGGGTACAGTCAACTACTTGCCCGAGTGCCCATTTCCCATGTAAACAATGGTATTTTTCAAGTGTTAATGTCCTACGAAATATCAATTGTCACCCTCTGCATAAGCTCATACCAGTTAAATACCAGTTGAACGCATGCCATAAAAATAATAGCTCAAATATACAGTGAGGTATATTCAGTTTAAGTGCAGAATTCGACGTGCTTGGAATCGAATTGAACCTGCAACCTGTTCAAATATTCTCGATGTCAAGGTGCCTGAATTTTTTTTTATAATTTAATTTTTTTTAATAAAAATGTGAATATTTAAAAAGTAAGATAAATAAATGAAAACGAAAAAATCTTGAGGGATCGAAAAAAGATATTTAGTCAACTAATACTTTCCTAGGATTTTTGGACAAAGGCCAAACTTTCATTTCATATAACCGAAGATGATAAACTCTTTATACTAAGTGCTTCACTAACCATCTGAGAATTGCATAAATATGCAAAGCCGTGGACACATTAACGAACGGAGGAAACGCATTGAAGTTGTCTGCTTCATACCACTTGAACAACTAATAGGAAGCAAATTAGTGCTTTTTCCGTCTCCTACCAGTTGATCAGCTAGTTTACTTTCATACCAGTTCACGTTTTCGCTGCAGGGACTTCTACAAGGGGAAGAAAGCTATGCTCTACTAACGTTGCATGAGCTTGGGTGGAGACATACATACATACATACATGCATCTGAATGGCAGCATAAAGTATTGTGAAGGAAAAGTAAAAATAGAAAAAAGAAAATTCTACCTTAAAATACATATACCTACATACTAGGGATTCCAATCCCGGGATCCCGCCCTTTTTGACTCCCCGAAAATCCCGGGATAGCTAGAATTTTATCCCGGGGTTTTCGGGATAAGGTAAAGAGAGAATATTCCGCTATTATAGCAAAGAAAAGTTATATTTTATATAATTTTTATTGGTCTCAGATCTGTATACTAATAGCATTTCCTATTCTGAATGAAAATGTTGCATTATTACATTGCAGCATTATCAACATGTGTCCTGTGCTCTATTAAAGTGGTGCATTTTTCATGTGATGAATTAAACAAAAATAATGCAACCTTTTACTTGTGCTAAGAGTAGAAAATCTTGCCCGTAGTCGGGCCAGTTTTATATATTGTCAATAGAACAAACATACCTAAAACAAGTAAGGAAGCCTAAGTTCGAGTGGAATCGAACATTAGATACTCAGCTGTATGCTTTCATTGTTTGTTTGCGTTTGATGGAAACACGGTGCACTTAATATAAAGCGAGTGCTGCATAAAGTGGGCGTAGTCACGCCCATTTTCTAAATTTTTATCAGTCATCCAACTAAGCATATCAATATTATACTTTGTGCAAAATTTCATTCCTTTATGACTTCTAGTTACAAAGATGTCATGTTACAAATTCCCAAAGGGTGTTCCAGAAATATATTTCTTAAAAAGTAGGCGTGGTCATAAACCGATTTCAATAAATTTTTGCGTGTCTATTAACACAAGTTATAAAAGTGTATAAACCAAGTTTCGTCATAATATCTCAATTATTTGTCGAGTTATAGGCTAAGAAATCTCGTATATCCCTTTGTGTAAAAGGAGGCGGTGCCACGCCCATTTTCCAAAATTTTTCTATTTGTTGTTTCCGGTCTATTGTGGAAGTCATGCCACAAAATTTCAATGACAGATCTTTATATTTGACAGAGATATCGCTTAAAATGTTTTTATTAGGCCCCTTTATAGTTCTCATATATAAAAGTGGGCGTGGTCGTCAACCGATTTCGCTAAAATTTTGAGCGTGTATTACCACAAGTAATGAAAGTGTACACACCAAGTTTCGTCATTATATATAAATTATTTGTCGAGTTATGGGCTCAGAAATCTCGTATATTCCTGTTTATAAAAAGAGGCGGTGCCACGCCCATTTTCCAAAATTTTTGTGTTTTTCGTTTTATATCCGCAGTTGGACTCCTGCTATAAAATTTCAATGATATATCTTTATATTTGACAGAGATATCGCTTAAAATGTTTTTATTAGGTCACTTTATAAGACCCATATATAAAAGTGGGCGTGGTCGTCAACCGATTTTGGAAACTTTTCGTCCAAATATTTGCCTAAGTAAGTATATCACGCGTACCGAATTTCATCGATATATCTTTAACGGTTTCTCAGTTATGACTCATAAAACTTTCAATGTTTGCCCCTTAATAAGTGGGCGTGGCACCGCCCATTTTCCAAAATTTTTGTGTTTTTCGTTTTATGTCCGCAGTAGACCTTAGATAGATCTTTATATTTGACAGAGATATCGTAGATCTTTATATTTGACAGAGATATCGCTTAAAATGTTTTTATTAGGTCACTTTGTAATATACATATATAAAAGTGGGCGTGGCCGTCAACCGATTTTAACTATTTTCCGTCCAAACGTATGCCTAAGTAAGTAAATCACGCGTACCAAATTTTGTCGATATATCTTCAATGGTTTCTGAGTTATGACATATAAAACTTTCAAGGTTTGACCCTTAATAAGTGGGCGTGGCACCGCCCATTTTCCAAAATTTCATCAAATTTCTTCCTAGGGGCCTGAGCTCAACACGTGGGTAAAATTTCATCGCTCTAGCTATATTAGTGACTGAGATACCAAATTTCCGATTATTTCTATATAGGAAAAGTGGGCGTGTTCATGGTCCGATTTCGCCCATTTTCAATACCAACCGTCCCAGTCTCGATACCAACTTGCATTTCAAATTTCATCAAAATATTTCAATTTTTGCGCGAGTTAGAGTGTTTACAGACGGACGGACAGACGGACGGACAGACGGACGGACGGACGGACGGACGGACGGACGGACATGGCTAAATCGATTTCTCTTTTCACCCTGATCATTTTGATATATATAAGTCTATATCTATCTCGATTATTTCACTCTGTTACAATCCACCGTTATGTGATTAAAACTATAATACTCTGTGTACTAGTACAGCTGAGTATAAAAAGTGTTGAGTCTGTGTGGAAGAGAACAAAAAAATGTGACAGCAGCTAGAATAAAAAAGTCCTTTAGTCAAAGTAAGGATTAAAATTTTTGATTTTTTTAATAATTAAATTTTTTGGTGTTGAATTACGCGTTGTAAGGAAACGTACGTTAGGTATTTTTAAAGCTTTTAGCTTGTGGCAAAATTCATTTCATAATATCTATTTCCTGATTTTTGGTCATTTATTTCTCAAATGTTTTTTGGAATTTTCCCACATGGAAAGTAAATAATGGAAGAAAATTGAAACAAAATTTTAATTAGACTTAATCGTCTTACAACACTGTACTAAAATTAAATACGCAGCTGCATACTCGGAATTCATATCAAAATTTTGCCTCCGATATTTATCTATCCAGAAGTTGCATTAATTTTCTGGATTTTTCGGCAAGCTTGGAAATATTCGCTTAAACAAAGTACGTCGTTAAATTCTAAAAAATTTTTATTAATATCCTAAAAGTACTAACTGCAAAGGCAAATGTTTTGTTCGCCAAATGTATGTAATTTTCGTTGTTGGTTGTGCTTTTTAAAGTAACTCTTAGGTATTATTAAATAATGCGCATGATTTTACATTCCTATTTTATTTTGTTACTAATGAAATAATAAAAAATGGCAATAAAAATCTATTTTTTCTTTGCATTTTAAAGTTGTAGCGTTTCTCTAAAAATATATTTACTTTTTTCAACCCCAAATGTGGGAAAATAATACTGGTCGAAAATTTTTTGTAACAGAAATAAAATTCTACGTTTCAAAAGGATTCCGGTGTAGTTTTTGAGATATTCATGTCCAAAGAGGCGAAAAACGTAGTTTGTGGCCATATTCACTCCTCAATATTTTTAAAATTACTCACTTTCATTAAAAACTGATTACATCTATTGAAAGCACGATCAAAGCAAAGCGCTGTTTTCAAGAGAAATGATCGTTCTTTCAATAGCTGCAATCATCTTTTAATGAAAGTAAGTAATTTAACAGATTGAGCAGTGAATATAGCAGGGACCGTAATCATTATGAGTTTTATTATAAAAATCGCCATTTAATCATTATATGTTGAGTATTTTTATATTTAATCAAAAATGATCATTATTTTTTGAGTTTTATTTTTTTTTTTTTATCAGAAATAACACTTATTCCTTGAGCGATATTTAATCTTTCAGAAATAATCATTATTGTGTGAGTTTTATTTTTTTGATCGGAAATAACACTTATTCCTTGAGTGATATATTTATCGTTCAGAAATAATCATTATTGTGTGAGTTTTATTTTTTTCGATCAAAAATATCACTCAGTCACGAAGTTATATCGATGGGATTTTTTTTGTAATTATGTTCTAGAGCACTTCAGAGAAAATTTGAGTTTTTCGACCTAAGCAAAAAAATAAAACTCAAAGAATAATTTTGATTTCTGAGCGATAAATATATCACTCAAGGAATAAGTGTTATTTTCGATCCAAAAAATAAAACTCAAAAAATAATGATTATTTCTGAGCGATAAATATATCACTAAGGGAATAAGTTTTATTTTTGATCAAAAATATAAAACTAAAAAAATAATGATTATTTTTGATTTTTATGGATATCGCTTAAAATTTTTCGATCATAGTGGATTCGGATAGTGCTCTTTCAGACATGCACACACACAAACTCAATACTCTTCTACGATGTTTGCAAGTATTTGATTTTTTCACTGAAAATATAACGAATAATGATTATTATGGGTCCCTGGAATTTTTTGTCTCTTTGGACATGAATATCTCAAAACCTACACGTATTACCGAAAATCCGACTTCAGATTCAGAATCAGCGCACCGAAATCCTTTAAAAAAGTAGAATTTTATTTGAGTTAGAAAATTTTTTGGAAATTTTGTCGGCCTGTGTAATTAAAGTCCAAATCCCGGGAAAAAAATTATAAAAACAAATCTCGAAAATCCCGGGATCGTAAAAATCGGAAAAATTGGAATCCCTACTACATACGTATGTATGTATCTGTATACAGAGCCAAAAAGTTCACCTATAATCAAAGAGACTGCCATCTAAAAAAGCTATTTGGCCAAGAAGAGCGAGAGGAGACAAAATTGAAGATATTTTTGCTAAAAAATCTTCTAGATTTTAGCTTGAATTTCTTCTTAAATTTATTGAAACGAGGAGATAACTTCTTATTTATTAATTTTTTATGTCATTTTGTCAAAAAAATTAAATTGTTAGAAGAAATCTGCTTGTTTTTATGAGAAAATTTTTATAAAGCTAATCAATAAGGACATCCTCTAATTTTTACTAGAACCTTCTTGAATTTATTAAAAAGGAAAACTTTTTATTTTTAAAAGAGCCCTTATTAATTAAAATTTTGCTATAAACGTGTTAACGTACGTAGGTACATGTATGGATATACTCGTACATACTAGAAATATGCATAACAGTTATTGCATCAGCCACTTTTTATGTATGTGTGCAATAACATGTTCAAGAAATTAAAAGGGAGAACTTTTTATTTTTAAAAGAGCTCTTATGTGTTTCCTCCGTTCGTCAATTTCACTACGGCTTTGCACATTTCTACAATTCTCAAACAATTACTGAAGCACTTGGTATAAAGAGTTTATTATGTCCATCTGCACTTATATGAAATGAAATGTTGCCCTTTGTCTGAATAAGTCCTAGGAAAATACTAGTTGACTAATTATGTTTTCCGATGAAAATCAAGATTCTCTTCTTAATAATATTAAACAGGGTTTCTTCTTAATTTTACAGGTTATCTGCTAAATTTATGTGAAAGTTTTACATATTTATTCTAGGAGTCATCTTCTTAATTTTATATAAGAGGTTTTCATCTTAGTTTTATAGGTTATCCATTAAATTTTACTGAAAATGATTTCATCTAAAATCCACGGGTTATCTTCTTAATAATATTGAAAAGGTTTTCATATTAGTTTTACAGTATATCTACTTAGTTTTATTAAAATGAGATATCCAGTCATAATAAGACGGGCATCTTATTGGAGAGAAAGCGTAGAGAAATCCGCTAAACTTTGTTCTGATTTACAGGGCATTTTAGGTGGTCTTTTGGCTCTGTGTATAATGTAAGCTTCATTCATATGTACATTCATAAAGGAAGCTATGCAGTGTTTACATTTTAAAACCTTGTAGCAACGATGATGTCCTTTCATTGCCGTAAAACACAACGGAGCAGTGAACACACAAAAAAAAATAAATAAATAAATAAAAGAAATCGTGACGGGGAAATGAAAAATGTTTCTACTTACCCTTAAAATAGTAAAAAGTATAAGGAATGTGAAAAGTATTATAAAATAAGAAAACTCATTTAATACTTATTAATTTTTTAAATTATATTTTTTCTTGTAGGTACTTCCATTCTTGCTTTTGTATACTTCTTTGGCGGTAATGCTTATAAAATCTTTAAAGTGTTTTTAAGTTTTTGCGCTTTATGTGCGCAAATCTTGAAATCCCCTTTCGGATGCTATCTTATTTAAGAAGTCATTTTGTTTTGATGTACTTATATATCTATGTATATGCAGAGGTACTTAGGTTTAAATAAACACATCTGAAAAACTTCTATTTAGTGTATGAATACACACGCTTTGACCTAAAAGTATGCACCTTTTTTAATATAAAAATACAGCTGAGGCTAATGAAAGCGTGTTAAAAATAAACTTGTCAGCTTCATTTCGTTGTTGTGTGAAATATATTTCTACTTTCGAAGGTAGTAGTAACAACAATAACAATAAAAATAAAAAAAATCTATACTGTTTTTTCGTAAGAAAAAAAATTATAAACTTTCGAGTTTTAAGAGTATTTGGCACCTTAGTTAATGCTAGCAGCGATGGATTATTCTTGCTAGTCACACAAGTGAGTGGTTTTTTTTACTTTTATTTATTTTTTTTTTAAGTGATTTTTCGAATACTTTCCAGAATCCGACCTTTCGGATTTTCAGAATAAAGAATAAAAATTTATTTTTTATTTGAATGAAAATTCATTAAAAAATGCCCATTCCTGTTCTTCACTTACCAGTAAAACTTGAAGCGAGATCTTCCCAAGCGATGAATAGCATAATACATATACATACATATACTCCATTTGATAAGACTGCTCTACAGCCAAAAAATACTCTGAACGCGACCATCCTATCTATATGTAAAATTGGTCGCTGATTTCGAAAATCGGGTTCATTTTTAATTCTATGGGAAGGTTTTTGAGATATCGGCAATTTACCGTTATTTGGCCAATGCCTCCACTTAATCCTGAATGTATCTCTAACGCAGTGAGCTAACACCAAACGAAAGAAAATTAAATTTCCTTTTCATGGCTCCTATAACATTTTTCTCTAACTCTTATAGTTTCTGAAATATCGTGTAACCTTTCCCAGCAAAATTAGAGATTTTTGTCATTTTGTGCTCTCATGCTATTCCCTCTGAATCAATAGGGTATGGTAGTAAATTTGTCATTCTGCCGAAGCAATTTAAGAAATTTCTACGCTTTAATGCTTCCATGTTGCTCAAAATGGAGCAAAAGGGGAGATCTCTCCGAGCGATATATAAAATATTACTCATACATAATTTTTGAGTAATTTTTTTGGTAGAATTCCATTTTGACAACTTTTTAACTTTCCTTTGCTTTCTCTTCTAATATTTCTCATTTTAATATAATATTTAATACCATTCTGGGTGATAATTGACTGGATTAAATATGTTGTTACTAAAACCACACGAATTTAATAAAAAAGCACTATCAACGTATTGGTATGCATTGAAATCGTATTAAATAGTAATACTATGGTTGCAATTTAATGAGAAAATAGTTTCTTAACTTTAAATCCTCCAAAACAATTGCAAAATAAAAAGTAAGAAAGCACGTACATACATACTTATGTATGTGCGTATCCAAGAAATGGTGTTAATAGAACGATGGTAATGCAATAGTTGAAAATGTTAAAAATATAGTCAAACGTGTTTGGAATTGAATGTGTGTAGAATGTAAGTGAAAGGCAGCGACAACGTGCATTTGCCCATAGATCCTTTAAGTCACGCACATGAATTAAAGTAGGGAGAATGAACTTGTGTTAAAAGACTCGTATACTGCGTATACGCTTACTCAAGGCAAAATTATCAAACAGCATCTTATATCATGTTCAGACATAAAAATTAATTAAGTCAATTGGGGTTGATTGAACATCTTTAGATTTGGTGTTCAGACATATTTAATTTACTTGGCCCATTTAACAGGTCGGCTCAAGATACATACACACATACACGCCGTGAGCTGAATATCAAACTCTCGTGACCTAAATGTCAATATTGCAAGGAGGACGAAATAATTTGACATTCATCTCACAATTTTTACCAATCGTAAACACGAATGCATGTATAAAATAAGCAGAAATAAAAACAAATTTGGTAGGTGATGAAGAAGAAGAATGCAGCTGATCTGACGAACCAACCTGTTTAGTGGACACTGACGCTAATCACATTTCTCTTTTCATGACATTTCATTTTACTTATGAAACAAGCCTTTTAACAGGGTTGCATGCAGAATTGTTCTTCATTAACAACTCATTAATTTCTAATGAAGCATTAACTTGGTCAATTTTTGTATGGTAAATTGAGAATCATTGGGCTTGCAAATTGAATGAAGGCTCTTAATGTTCAATTAAGGTTGTGTCTGAACATAACATTATTTTCATTTGATGTGTCTGCCTTTATGCTGTTAAATTTATATATTGCACTAGCAAATACCCGCCCCGCTTCGCAGCGACAAACAAAAGCTTTTATGTTATAGTGGGTCTCTCCCTTTACCTTTACCTTTACCTTTACCTTTACCTTTACCTTTACCTTTACCTTTACCTTTACCTTTACCTTTACCTTTACCTTTACCTTTACCTTTACCTTTACCTTTACCTTTACCTTTACCTTTACCTTTACCTTTACCTTTACCTTTACCTTTACCTTTACCTTTACCTTTACCTTTACCTTTACCTTTACCTTTACCTTTACCTTTACCTTTACCTTTACCTTTACCTTTACCTTTACCTTTACCTTTACCTTTACCTTTACCTTTACCTTTACCTTTACCTTTACCTTTACCTTTACCTTTACCTTTACCTTTACCTTTACCTTTACCTTTACCTTTACCTTTACCTTTACCTTTACCTTTACCTTTACCTTTACCTTTACCTTTACCTTTACCTTTACCTTTACCTTTACCTTTACCTTTACCTTTACCTTTACCTTTACCTTTACCTTTACCTTTACCTTTACCTTTACCTTTACCTTTACCTTTACCTTTACCTTTACCTTTACCTTTACCTTTACCTTTACCTTTACCTTTACCTTTACCTTTACCTTTACCTTTACCTTTACCTTTACCTTTACCTTTACCTTTACCTTTACCTTTACCTTTACCTTTACCTTTACCTTTACCTTTACCTTTACCTTTACCTTTACCTTTACCTTTACCTTTACCTTTACCTTTACCTTTACCTTTACCTTTACCTTTACCTTTACCTTTACCTTTACCTTTACCTTTACCTTTACCTTTACCTTTACCTTTACCTTTACCTTTACCTTTACCTTTACCTTTACCTTTACCTTTACCTTTACCTTTACCTTTACCTTTACCTTTACCTTTACCTTTACCTTTACAATTACCTTTACCTTTACCTTTACCTTTACCTTTACCTTTACCTTTACCTTTACCTTTACCTTTACCTTTACCTTTACCTTTACCTTTACCTTTACCTTTACCTTTACCTTTACCTTTACCTTTACCTTTACCTTTACCTTTACCTTTACCTTTACCTTTACCTTTACCTTTACCTTTACCTTTACCTTTACCTTTACCTTTACCTTTACCTTTTCCTTTACCTTTACCTTTACCTTTACCTTTACCTTTACCTTTACCTTTACCTTTACCTTTACCTTTACCTTTACCTTTACCTTTACCTTTACCTTTACCTTTACCTTTACCTTTACCTTTACCTTTACCCGGACCATCCATCACCATCCGGGCCCACTACTTGAACCATCTCTGGGAAACCGACTCAAAAAATAACAATGAAAATAACTCTATGTTGATGGCCTGCTCAGCACCTTTCGTTTGATACCCATATTGCTCAAACACTTGCTGGGTCACTCTGGGTCCACATTTGGGCCTATATTCCGGGAAGTTCTCACTTTTTCGAAATTCTATATACCCTATTATGTGCGCAAATACCACATGAATCTACTGTGAAAATTTCATAAAGATCGGTTGAGCACTTTGGGAGTCCATAAAGGACACACACACACACACACACATTCATTTTTATACTCAGCTGTACTAGTACACAGAGTATTATAGTTTTAATCACATAACGGTGGATTGTAACAGAATGAAATAATCGAGATAGATATAGACTTATATATATCAAAATGATCAGAGTGAAAAGAGAAATCGATGGAGCCATGTCCGTCCGTCCGTCCGTCTGTCCGTCCGTCTGTAAACACTCTAACTCCAGATATGATATGATATTTTGATGAAATTTGAAATGCAAGTTGGTATCGAGACTGGGACGGTTGGTATTAAAAATAGGCGAAATCGGACCATGACCACGCCCACTTTTCCTATATAGAAAAAATCGGAAATTTTGTATCTCAGTCACTAATATAGCTGGAGCGATGAAATTCTACCCACGTGTTGAGCTCAGGCCCCTAGGAGGAAATTTGATGAAATTTTGGAAAATGGCGGTGCCACGCCCACTTATTAAGGGTCAAACATGGAAAGTTTTATATGTCATAACTCAGAAACCATTGAAGATATATCGATGAAATTTGGTACGCGTGATTTACTTACTTAGGCAAACATTTGGACGGAAAATAGTTAAAATCGGTTGACGGCCACGCCCACTTTTATATATGGGTATTCTAAAGTGGCCTAATAAAAACATTTTAAGCGATATCTTTGTCAAATATAAGATAATTCATTGAAATTTTGTGGCATGATTTCTACAATAGACCGGAAACAAAAAATAGAAAAATTTTGGAAAATGGGCGTGGCACCGCCTCTTCTTAGACAAAGGAATATACGAGATTTCTTAGCCTATAACTCGACAAATAATTGAGATATTATAACGAAACTTGGTTTATACACTTTTATAACTTGTGTTAATAGACATGAAAAAATTTATTCAAATCGGTTTATGACCACGCCTACTTTTTAACAAAGATATTTCTGGAATACCCTTTGGGAATTTGTAACGTGACATCTTTGTAACTAGAAGTCATAAAGGAATAAAATTTTGAGCAAAGAATAATATTCATATGTTTGGTGGGATGACTGATAAAAATGTTGAAAATAGGCGTGGTTACGCCCACTTTATGCAGCACTCGCTTTATATAAAATACACCGTGATTCTATCAGACGCAAACAAACAATGAAAGCATACAGCTGAGTATCTGATGTTCGATTCCACTCGAACTTAGGCTTCCTTACTTGTTTTTTATTTAGACAGCAGTAGTAAAATAACGCTTGGAATACTCAAACAACATAGATACATACATAATAATGGAAATAAGATTTGTGTGTGATGTGCGTTAGAGTTTTCGTAGTTAGATAGATGCTACGGTGGATACGGTCACCACTCGTCATATCATATGAAAACTAGCACTTTCAAAATTTCTTACAAGGAATTTCTCCCTAAGAAATTTTGAATGTGCTAGTTTTCGTATAATACGACGATATAACTATGCATGCTTGTTATCATATTCTCTTCTTTGTTTTATGTACTTTGTTTATGTACTGAAAAACTCATTATAATTTATTTAACTTTAATGTTTAAACTTCATTCAACTTGGCTAATTTTAAGCCATCACAAAAATTGTGGACGCAATAAATGTTGACAATGGAGAGCAGGATACAAGCCCAAAGCGAATTTTTCCAACCATTGCAGATTTATTTCTATATGGCTTTCTTTACCCGTCTGGGAATCAAATTAAGACTTTTGGAATCGGATCCATCCACTTGACAAGAAAGGGAAGACTACAATGCTGGAAAATTAATATGTCAACATTTGACTGTTGCAAATGATCCGACCGAGAGAGCACTAAAATTAATACCACTGATTTATTTTTTGTTGTTTGTTTTTATGAGAATTTTTCAACCGATTCCAGATTTTATAGGCTGATTTTAACGATAATTTTTTACAAATTCTTCCTAAAATTAAATTACACAAACGAATATAACCGTTTTCATGCCAAAAGTGTTTTAAATCAAAATATTTAGATTTTTTACAAACTTTAGACTCAACTAGGCATGCTAGGCATGCTCGAATATGGTTATTTACTACTGTTAACCTCATATTTTAACCCTAGAAAGATAACCTACGTCGCAGAGGAGCCCGCCTGAAGAACATATTGCTTTCTCTTTTCAGCGAACGAATTATGCTTTACAGCCAACTCAGTCGTCAACAGTATTGCCGCTAAAAAATTTCAAAGAGTGGCCCAAAAAAGGAAAAAAAGTGTCCCGCAAATTTTTTTTTTTAGCTAGAAACACATTTTTATATATTTTTGTTCCTTATTTAATGCTTAAAGCAATTCACAGGTTAAGGATCAGTGTTTTACTAAAACCAAGTAAAACTAGAGCAAACATATATTGAATTCAAGTGTATGTATAATATAAATAAGTTATAATTTAATGGATTTAAAATTTAGTTCTCAGATATATGACAACCAAGTTTTCTCCCAGTATCCAAGAATATAAATCATTTCCATTAGTTAAATTGAGCGCTGAGATCATTGAACTGCACGCATCAATTTTGCAAGCGGTTTGTAACCTTGATCGAAAACAGTGAAAGTTTTGAAAACAATCTTTCTGCTGATGCGCTGCTATGTGGTAGCGTTAATACAAATATTTACAACAAATTCTATTCCCCACGCCAAAACTCTTCAATTTCGGTTTGCTCAAACAATTTTCTAAATAACTCTTTCGGGATATTCCTTCGCAGAGGAGAGTTGCCAATGAAAAATCAAAAGGTAACTAAGAGGCTTTTTTATATTTAAGAAAAAAACTAAAAAATATTTATTATATTATAGTTTTGAAAGTAAAAAAGGACCAAAAGTGGCCCGAAATTTTAAAAAGGTTCAAATATTGCATATTTTCAAAAAGTAGGGTTCCGGTGGCCTGGCTCTTAAAAATGTTCAAATTGCCACTTCAGTAGCCCCAGCGGCAATGCTGGTTGTCAATGTACCCTCTCGTGGGACGGTTGTTGTTTCTTTTTTTGCAAGAAGTGTCATAACTAGTTCAGCACTACAGGCATGTCATGCGTTCGAGAGACGTAGTGTTATGTTGTGTGTAACTTTTTGTGTTATAATTTACTGTACTAGTAGAAAACCACTGGAAGAAGACGAAATATGTGCCATATTGAATCGCGAAGAGAGCGACTGGGATGAATATCAAGAGTGTGTCAGCGAGATAGAAGACCAACTCAGGCAAGATAGTATTCAGAGTGACGATGATGGGTACATCGATAAATAATAAATATAAGAGTCCAGTGGCGTATCATACGAAGAAGACTTATATCCACTTGTATGACCTATTCAAGTACTCAAAGACAGTTCGCGGCGAACACAAAAATGAATGTCTCCCAATTAGAAATTAAGTTTTTGTTGTTTATTTTTGGATTGAATATATGTATAATAAACATTTTATTAAAAACAAATACACACACATCTTATTCGTTCATACGCGATTAGGTCGTACAAACATATACTGCTGATTTGTTTCTAATTTTGCCCAAGGGGTTTAGTTATTTTTGTTTAAGAATATTTAAAATGAACAAATTTATAGTAAACTTGCATTTTATTTGTTTCAAACATTTCAAAATTACAAAAACATTAGCTTTTTATATGACGCGTATGGTTATTATCTTTTATGTGTATCGTCATATGGTTATCTTTCTAGGGTTAAGAAACATACATTTTCGGCTTTTCAAAATTTTTTTTTTCATACATATAAGCTGCGACCAGTCAAATATAGATGTTTGAAAAGGCTTGCAATAATAGAATTTTTATTAATGCAATCCATTAACCCTTCTTCTCGCTTCGCGTGTTTCTGGCAAATCGTTATCGCCACTTCTATTGCTACCGCCGGTGTCGGAGCTACTACTAATGGTTGCTCTGCTATTGCCGTTGACATGACCATTACCATTGAAATGGCCATTGCCATTGCCATTGAAATGGCCATTGCCATTGCCATCGCTGCCATTTGGTGATTGGGAGGGTTCGCTTGCGTCGCTGCTGCTAGGGATAGGGCTGTGATCAAAGGGTGTTCGCCATACATCAGTACTACTGGAGCTCCTACTACTGCTGCGTCTGGGGCTACTACCGTTCGTTTCAGGTTGCGAAGGTGATGGTTGCCGCAAAACGGAACTACTGCCACTGCGTCTGGGTCCGGTTCCGGCATTGGAGTCATCGTCACTGGATCCTGAATCGGCATTTATTATTCTTCGACGTTGTGTGGGTGGTCGCCTTACACCGGATCCACTACTATCGCTACTACGTGGTCTTCCGCTTCCGGTTGCGCCACCGGCTCCTCTGCTAGTACCTGATCCAGGTGTGTCACCGGTTGTTCTGCCTCCGCCACGGCCTCCTCTGCCAGATCCGCGATTCATTCGATACTCGGTTTTACCAGCAGCGGTGTCGGTATGTTTATTATTATTAGCATTTCCAGTAATCAAAACATCGTCCTTAGCTTTAGCAGCAACAAAACCAGTATCACTTACTTCTGCAGCATTGTTATTATCTTTCTTGTTGTTGGGAAGGGTGTTACCCTTAGCACCGGCCTGTTGTGCCGCCAACAGAAATGCAGCCACAAGAGCAGTTAGAAAAATTGTTAAACACTTCATTATTTCAAATTGAATTCACAAGTACTTAAGTACCTAGTTCTTTACAGTCTTATGTCAGACTTTAACCTCGAATCTACAAAGCAGTTAGCGCTCTTTTATACCGAAATTTTCCGTGAAAAATTCCTTATAGCTAACCAAACAAGCAAGCAAATTTTTGTATTATTTATTTTCTGCACGAACTTTACTGCTAATGTACAGAAAGTCGCATTTTTATGAATTCTACTTAATTTTTTTTTTAATTTATATCAGGGATTGCAAATAATCGTTATTTTTTAAATTTTGGTTAAAAAAATCATACTGAAGGAGAAATGCTAAGCGCAAAAGAAGTACACAGATGTAATGATCGTAACGCAGACTACCTCTAGGTGCATTAACTTTTATTTTTCGATTTTTATAAAAAATTTGATTTTTAATCATTATTTTCTGAGTTTTATTTTCTGCCCATTCAAAATACATACCCAGCTACTCCATCTTATTTCAAAAAAAAAAAAAAATTTGTTTTTCATATAAAATATAGCAGGTCGTCATACAAAAAATATTTAAAAAATAGTTCTTGTAAATCGCCCATTCTGTTGAAACATTGGTTTTATAGATAATTTAACAAGGATTATGATGGTATAATTTTAAATCCTTATCTTACTGGTATTCACGAAGTAAATCGGGCCCAAAAAATATACATGCTTGCAATTAATAAAACTTTAAGGTGATGAAAATAATCTTAATCTTAATAGCCTGTTTCTTCAGCTTTCAAACGGTGCAGAGATCAAGTCTCTACGATGACTACAACCCGAGATATTGGGGTTTGAATATGTACGTGATTTACCTAATTCACGAAAAAATCAAGTTTGACAGATCATATCTCGGAAAAAAAATTTCAAAATTAAATCCCCGGATATGTGTAAGCTTATTTTAGGTGAAGAACCCATAAACTGAGTTTCAACCAAATCGGAGAGGTAACATTCATTTTTTCCTGAAATCCGTCCGATTTGTAAAAGAATGACTCATGTTTTTTGTTTTTTTTTTGTAAATATCACATGCTATAGTTTGTTTTGTTCTAATGAGCATATGTTTTCTGTTTACTGAACTTTCTGACATGGTAAACATTGATATTGTCGCAGGTGTTTAGCGTTTTCTTGTTTTCTTTGTTGAGGAAATTTTTTCGTTATAAAAGGTTGGAGTTGGATGAGTGGTTATTTTGCACAGAAGCTTAAATTTAACATATACATACATATACAGTTGTGTTGTTATGAATTCAAGTTAGTTTTTTTTTTATTATTTAAAACAGCTCAATAAGGACCGCCGCTAAATGCTTCATACACTTCATGCATGGAGAGAAGTGTAAGTGATCTGACTTTATTTAGTTTATTGCACAAGAGTAATGATTTTAACTTTTTAAATGGAGAAGTTATATCACAAAATGTTCATATCCGACACGGTAGGCAGGAAGCGACGATAGGTTGCATGAAAATGTCGAGAAAAAAGGAAAGTGGGGTTGTGTTATGTGATGTTTATAGATGAAACATCCGTTGAAATTAAAATCCGAGCTGCTCCTTTTTCAAGGATATCCACATTTTTTGTTTTTTTTGAAAGGATCAAATATTGAGGAAATCGAAAATTCGCCACCGTCCAAATTTTTCCGATTTCAATACATTATTTGGTCGCTAAAGGATACAAAAAAAGGTTTTAAAAAGAAAAAAGGACACCTGTAGTGGAAAAATCCAATGTGAACAGGACCTAAAGGATAACCACTGAAATATAAAATAACACAAAAAGTACCCACTTTAATTTGCGTATAACTCCTAACATGTTAACTCTACGTGAAAATTCCTTATAATATGTTTCATTCAGAATAAATAAAGAAATATTTCTTTAATATACAATTTTGATGTACCTGCAGTGCTTAATGTACTTTGGTGCATCTAAAGTGAAAATTTCAAAAAAAAAGTACGTTTTTTTATGGTGCTATTTTAAGTTCAAATATTTTTCTGGTTTATGTAAATATTTTAATCTAATGATCCAATTCTCATTCTTACATATCTATACGTTAATATTAAAAAGAATTAGAGTTGAAATACGTGCTAGCTGTGCACGGTGGGCGGTATGCAACAATAGGTTGCATGAAAATATCCAAACAACGATCGCCGGCTAAAAACTTACGTAAAATGATATTCTGTTATACTTCATAAACACACAGCAAGCGTGAATAACATCTCCAACATTTTTTTTAAACGAAAATTAGTACCAGCACACAGCTAGGCACATATTCGTTGGGCCTTCGTTTTTTCGATACTTCCATGCAACCTATTGTTGCTTCCCGCCCACCGTGCACAGCTAGCGCGTATCTCAGCTCTAACTTTTTTTGAGTATTAACGTATAGATATGTATGAATGGGAATTGGAACATTAGATTAAAATATTTACATAAACTTGCAAAATATTTGAACTTAAAATAGCACCATAAAAAAAAGTTTTTTTTTTAAATTTTCAATTTAGATGGACCAAAGTGCATTAACCACTGCAGGTACATCAAAATTGTATATCAAAGAAATATTCCTTTATTTATTCTGAATGAAACATATTATAAGGAATTTTCACGTAGAGTTAACATTTTAGGAGTTATACGCAAATTAAAGTGGGTACTTTTTGTGTTATTTTATATTTCAGTGGTTATCCTTTAGGTCCTGTTCACATTGGATTTTTCCACTACAGGTGTCCTTTTTTCTTTTTAATACCTTTTTTTGTATCCCTTAGCGACCAAATAATGTATTGAAATCGGAAAAATTTGGACGGTGGCGAATTTTCGATTTCCTCAATATTTGATCCTTTCAAAAAAAACAAAAAATGTGGATATCCTTGAAAAAGGAGCAGCTCGGATTTTAATTTCAACGGATATTTCATCTATAAACACCACATAACACAACCCCACTTTCCTTTTTTCTCGACATTTTCATGCAACCTATCGTCGCTTCCTGCCTACCGTGCCGAACAATGGGTTATGTAGGTGGAAAAAAATAACTTATTTTCTGATAGAATAAATAATAGCTTAAAAAACTAAAAAACACGCTTTAATCTTAAAAATAGTACTAAAAATTGAGAAATAATTTAATTAGAAACAAAATGATGAACGAAAATATAAGTATTTAAGGAAAAGCGTGGGGTGCTCAGTATGCCAAAAAATATTTAAAATCGGTGTTTTTTTACTAATAATTTTATTTTGACTTTTTTGAGATTTCATATATCGTACTCTTTAATTTCGCAACTAGGTATATATTTGTACTAGTTGTACGAATCGAATATTTTCATGTTCAAATATTATTGAGCACCCCCACGCTTTTCCTTAAATACTTATATTTTCGTTCATCATTTTGTTTCTAATTAAATTATTTCTCAATTTTTAGTATGATTTTTAAGATTAAAGCGTGTTTTTTAGTTTTTTAAGCTATTATTTATTTTTGACTTTTTAGTGAAATTTTTCATTAAAGGATGTTTTATGCGGACGCAAGAATAAAAGTAAAAAGAAGTCTGATGGGATGTGGTGTTCTCCGAAATAGATCTACATACATATGTATATATAACTTCTACCAAAAATCCCAATATGCAGTGAAGTAAACTAGCTTATTATGCAATATTTTCCAAACCCTTTTATTCAAGGTTTTCCAAACTAGTTTGGAAATACAAAATTTCCCAAACGTTTTGTTATATTTTACAATCAGAAAGTGAAGAGAAGTTGAGGTGAAGCATTTGAAAAGAACAAAAAAAAAAGAAACCTGATTGAATAAATTCGAATTTAGACAATAAATCTCAGAATGCGTTTGTAGCGTAATGGTGAGGTATGCTGCCTACGGACCAAACAGCTCAGGTTCGAGTCCCTAGTGGCGCATTTTTTTTTTTTTTTATTTTTATTTTTTATTTTTTTATTTTTAGAGAAATTTTTTTCACCTCACGTTTACAAAACATTGTATAAAAATGTAATTAGGGTTCCTTTTCGTTGATTCAGCACTTACTATTAAATGAATTACAAACAAAACCAGTTCTTGCTTTGCATACATATGTATGTACATGCGATTGTTTTTATTGCAAACACAGCAACGACAAAACAGAAAGCTTGTTACACAAAACACAAAACCAGTTCTTGCTCTGCATACGTATGTATGTACATTGTACATGCGTTTGATTTCATTGCAAATACAACAAACCCAAAAACAGAAAGCTTCAAGCTTTATTTTTGAGTGAATTTATGCATTGAGTTTATCGCCATCGCTATGAGCGATCGCTGGCTGTTGTGCGTTAGTTCGCTCGCTATTTGAGTGGTTATGCGTTTTTCTTTGAACATTTATTGTGATTTGAGAAGAATGTAATTTTGAGCGTTCGTGAGTGAGTTTTTCCGTACCCTGCAAGCTTGTTACTTATTGGCTTGTATACGGGAGTGAATTGAAATTCATAGAGGCTATTTTGAAGAAAGGTAACATAAAAGCCGCAATGAAGAATAAAATATAATGTTGAATGTCCTACTATATGATGCGGTTGGGCTGTTGATGTCATGTTTCGAATCCGGAGGAGAATAGAAATAATAGAACACAAAAAAGTGAATGTTTGAAAGATATAATATTTAGTTTTTAGGATGGGATGAAGTTACATACATACATACATACATACATACATACATACATACAGGTGAAGCTAATAAAAGCGTGTTAAAAATAGAACTCAAAAAATAACTTTTATTTTCTGAGGAAAAAATAAAACTCAAAAAGTAACTGTTATTTTCTGAGCGAAATATAAAACTCAAAAAATAACTTTTATTTTCTGAACGGAAAATAAAACTCAGAAAATAATGATTGAAAATCAACTTTTTTATAAAAATCGAAAAAAATAAAAGTTAATGCACCTAACGGTAGCCTGCGTTACGATGATTACATATGTGTACTTCTTTTGCGTTGAGAATTTCTCCTTCAGTATGATATTTTTAGTCAAAATTTAAAAAATAACGATTATGTATATAAAATTTATTGTTTGCAAAATGTACATGTGTAACGCCAAAACTCAAAAAGTACTGGATCTATTTTAATAATTATTATTTTTTAAATGTTTAAAGCTGGATTTATAGATGCGTAGCGTAAAAATCTAAATCGATCAGTAAAATCTAAATGGATCAGACTTCTATGTTACGCTAAGTGTGAATAATGAAATTTACTCAAACCCCAAATATAGATTTTTACGGAGCGCGCATAGAGCGCCCCGTTTTTTAATTTGTTCCATGCTACGCTACGCATCTATAAATCCAGCTTTAAACATTTAAAAAATAATAATTATTAAAAAATAATAATTATTAAAATATATATATATATATGTATAATATATATGTATTTTAAAACTAAGAACACCATTAGGAAGGTTTTGCTCTCAAATAGAACTGGGCCAATTTTCATTAAAATTGGTTGGAAAATGCGTCCAACCAAACCCCATATCCTAGCAGCTGCGGAAAGGAAATTTTTTGAGTTAAGCCTTATTAAATTCAAACTTAGAATTAAAATGGAAATAAAAATGTTTAAAAATATAATGCGTGTGAATGAACTAAATAATGAAATAAATGCCCAGAGTGCTTGGTCAGCCAACATTAATTAAATATCCACAGCGTTATCGACTACATGTTAAATGTATGAGTTTGATTGTGTCCATATATTTTGTGTCCATATATTTGGGCGCCACCCTAATTTATTCATTTAATACAGTCAACAAACATTAAGTTCTTACTGACTATAGAACAGGTGTTATCTTATAGCTAATTAATTTAAAAATTGTTATAAATAAGGGAACGTACTGCTCCACAATTTAGCGACGGTTGAGTCGATAATGGTGTTTAACTGGTAGTTAGCGTTAACCGGAGATAGTGACCTTTAATCAAGGTTTTAATATAGTGTTATTTTCATTGATATGTATGTCTTGTTTTGATATTCTACCACAAATACTTCCACAATTTCTTCTCCGTATGAGCCTTTCTTAGCACATTCTCACAATTAGGAGCTCCTTTTGTTTTCAACCAACCGATCACCTGCATTTTGGCGCCTGTCAAGTGCACATACATACATACATATATACCATGGAAGAAAGATATGGGTGCAACTATTGGGCTACGCTCAAATGGCTCAAGCAGCACAATAAGGCCAAAACTACCATACATGTACTGAAGCAATGGGTTCTCGTTTTTGTCTTTTCTCAGACCAATTCACTTTAGAAATTGCGGCTATTGCAGTTAATACGGGCGTACATTTCATTGTGTGTTGCTTATATGAGTGGTTACACAATGACCCGAAAATCTGCTGATGTATTTATCTGCTTATCAAAGTGCCTATGGATACCTTTAAAACATGTACAGGCAATACAAATTTTTCAACAAATTTTTACAAACTTTTTAATATTCTTCCCAAGACCCAAAGTAAAGATAGCCCCAGGATCAATAGGAACTATAAAATATTGTGCATGTTTTTTGTACGACTTTTTTTCTTAAACGTTTTCCAAGTTTTAGTAAGAAATTTGCAGATTTGGCGTTTTATACTAAGTTCCAGCAAAGGCCTTGAAGCCAAAGTTAGCAATATTAGTCATATTATTAAACAGTTTAGCAAACAACAACTACTTCAACTCATTTCAGTAATTAGCAACTTTTTCTTATGGTAAAAAAGTGTTTCACTAACTAACTATTAAAAAAAATGAAATCGTGAGTAACGAGTATTCATGAACATTGTTTTATAAACTGTTTCGACGTCAAATTTTTATTCCCTTTTTGATTTTTGAATTTTGAATTTTGAAACGTCTGTACGTATTAAAAAATTAAAAATTAATTTTATGTGAATTTAAATGAGCTATTGGCCATTTTTTTTTTAAGAAGAAAAATTTTTCTTCATTAAAAAATGGCCAATAGCTCATTTAAATTCACATAAAATTAATTTTTAATTTTTTAATACGTACAGACGTTTCAAAATTCAAAACATAAAATAATTATTAGAATTAAAACGGCCATATAAATACAAACGTAATTAAAAACAAGTAAAAGCGCGGCTGTCTTCGGCCGTACCGAAGACTTCATACCTTTCATGAGTGGGGAAATGAAAAGTTACCTATGTATGTACATAGCCTGATTAAGTTTAATTTATAATTTTAATTCTGTGGGTTCATTTATGGAAAGATTTATTAGAAAAAATGGTGTCTTGGCTATTTAAATGGAGGAGTTATACACCAAAATGTAAATATCTGAACAATCGGTTGTATGGGAGCTATATGTTATAGTGGTCCGATCTTAACAATTTTCAGTAATCCCGTTTGGGCCCATATGGGTACAAATACTTCAAAATTTCACACCGTTAGCTGTTAAAATGGAGGAGTTATACACCAAAATGTGTATATCTGAGCAATCGGTTGTATGGGAGCTATATGTTATAGTGGTCCGATCTTGACAATTTTCGGTAATCCCGTTTGGGCCCATATGGGTACAAATACTTCAAAATTTCACGCCGTTAGCTGTTAAAATGGAGGAGTTATACACCAAAATGTGCATATCTGAACAATCGGTTGTATGGGAGCTATATGTTATAGTGGTCCGATCTTGACAATTTTCGGTAATCCCGTTTGGGCCCATATGGGTACAAATACTTCAAAATTTCACGCCGTTAGCTGTTAAAATGGAGGAGTTATACACCAAAATGTCCATATCTGAACAATCGGTTGTATGGGAGCTATGTGTTATAGTGGTCCGATCTTAAAAATTTTCGGTAATCCCGTTTGGGCCCATATGTGTACAAATACTTCAAAATTTCACGCCGTTAGCTGTTAAAATGGAGGAGTTATACACCAAAATGTGCATATCTGAACAATCGGTTGTATGGGAGCTATATGTTACAGTGGTCCGATCTTGATAATTTTCGGTAATCCCGTTTGGGCCCATATGGGTACAAATACTTCAAAATTTCACGCCGTTAGCTGTTAAAATGGAGGAGTTATACACCAAAATGTGTATATCTGAACAATCGGTTGTAGGGGAGCTATAGGTTATAGTGGTCCGATCTTAACAATTTTCGGCAATCCCGTTTGGGTCCATATGGGTACAAATACTTCAAAATTTCAGGCCGTTAGCTGTTAAAATGGAGGAGTTATACACCAAAATTAGTATATCTGAATAATCGGATGTTGTGGAACTATATGTTATAGTGGTCCGATCTTGACAATTTTCGGTAACCTTGTTTGGGCCAAAATGGGCACGTCTACTTCAAAGTTTCATGTCCATAGCTGTTTAAATGGGGAAGTTATGCACAAATTACATCCAAAAATTTCATGTATATCTGAATAATCGGTTGTTTTCTATATGTTATAGTGGTCCGATTCGGCCGGTTCCGACAAATGATCAGCTGCATATAACAACATACCTGAACGGTAGCTGTCTAAATAATTTTCGGTAATCTTCTATGGGTCAATATGGGTACAAATACCCCAAAGTTTCGTGTCCTTAGCTGTTTAAATGGGGAAGTTATATACCAAAATGTGTATATCTGAACAATCGGTTGTATGGCAACTATATGTTATAGTAATCCGATTCGGCCAATTCCGACAAATGATCGATTGAGCATCAAAAGTCACCCGTGTTCCAAATTTCAATCAAATATCTCAAAAACTGAGGGACTAGTTTGCGTTCACACAGACGGACGGACGGACGGACGGACGGACGGACGGACGGACGGACAGACGGACATGGCTTAAACGACTCAGCTCATGATTCTGATTATATCGGTATATATGTTGATGGGTCTGTCACGCCTCCTTCTAGTACTTTCAAGATTTGATTTTCGGCACAAAGTTATAATACCATTTCATTCTCATGAAAGATATACAAACAGTACAAGGTGATAAAAATGAATTTTTTTAGTGTCTGCTAAAAATCAGTACAAATCAGTACAAAATCCAAAAGATCAGTATTTCTTAAGGTTTTTAAAACCATCAGTACAGGGCACGAAAAATCAGTATTGTACTGATCAAATCAGTACGTCTGGCAACCCTATTTAAGATGTCATGTTACAAATACGCAAAGGGTGTTCCATAAATATCTTTGTTAAAAAGTAGGCGTAATGGTAAACCGTTTTCGCTAAATTTTTGAACATGTATTACGAAAAGTTATAAAATTGTATAAAACAAGTTTCGTTATAATATATCAAACATTTGTCGAGTTATCGGCTCCGAAATCTCGTAGATTCGTTTGTCTAAAAAGAGGCGGTTTTTTGTTTCTGGCCTATTGGCCACAAGATTTCAATGATATATCTTTATATTTGACAGAGATATTGCTTAAAATGTTTTTTATTGGGCTCCTTTATAGTTCCCATATATAAAAGTGGGCGTGGCCGTTAACCGATTTTGCCAATTTTTTGTTCAAACATTTGTCTAAGTAAGTAAATCACACATACCAAATTTCATCGATATATCTTCAACAGTTTCTGAGTTAGGGATGGGCGAGTCCGAGATGTTTTATTCGATTCTCTCGATTGTTGAAACATCTCGAATGCTCTCGATGGTTTTCATTCGTACTCGAGTCAAGTCGTAAATGGCCGTCAGCCGAAACAATCGCTAAAACATCTCGGACTCGCCAACGATTCCTCTCGTTTTCAAAGCAACCCTACAACATCTTGGACTCGCTGCAAAAATACATGTTGCCGCTTGAATATCAAAATTGCTTTAAAAAACATACAGAGTGTTACAAATCTATTGCCGTTGTTGCTACTCGTAAAATTCATTTATTTCATAAGTGTCTCACTTCAGAAAATTTATTAATGTTTAAATAATTAGTTATTATTATTATGCACGACTCTCTTTAGTTTTGATTTCAAAAATGCAGCGTCTATGTATAGCATATTTGTCAATTTGGTTCATTTTTTTTATATATGTATTTACCTCACTTCCATTAAAAATCCTACTTTCTTTATCAACAACCCTCATTCAGTTTATTTTATCAACTAAAACATATCATAAAACCAACAGCCGGCCCGCCGACTCGGAACAATCGCAAAAACATCTCGGTTGTATAGTCGAGATGTCACCGAAACAACCTCCGACTCGCCGACTCGGAACAATCGCAAAAACATCTCGATTGTGTACTCGAGGAACGAGTCAACTTTTGACTCGATTGTGATTTTGCAACGATGGCGATTCTCTCGATTGTCAAAACATCTCGGACTCGCCCATCACTATTCTGAGTTATAACTTATAAAGCTTTCACTGTTTGCCCCTTAATAAATGGGCATGGCACCACCAAAAAAAAAAAAAAACATATCAAAGTCTTATGAAGAGGTGTGGAGATATTAACCAGAGACCATAACAATTATAACAAATAAATATAAAAATCACTTGATAACAATTATTGAGCAATGGAAAAATTTTTCCATCATCAGTAACAATTACTCAAAGATCGATATTTTTTCGATCAGATCATAATTGTTATGAGCAATTGATATTTTTTTTCGATATTCCATAACAATTTCTGGATGATAGATATTTTTTAGATCATCCCATAATTGTTATGAGCAATTTATATTTTTTCGATCTTCCAAATGAAACCTGGGGCCATCCCCTTTCGTTTGATACCCATATTGTAGTGTAATTTTAATGTTTTTGGGCGCTCACATTTTGACCGATAACTCAGTTATCGATAAATTTATCGAAATATATCGAAGTCCAAATGAAACCTGGGGCCATCCCCTTTTATTTGATACCCGTATTGTAGTGTAACTTTTATGTTTTTGGGTAATCACATTTTAAATGACCATGCGACTAGGATGCATAGTCGTATTTATGTTGCTTTGACTACTTGCTAGTCAGCAATTCAAACCCTGCATGGAATAGTTACCGCACGGTATATATATTGAGACGGTAATGCCAGTAGGCGGAAATGTCAAATACTGCTTACGACACAGGACCAATAAAGCCGCGAACAACCAAACAAACAGCTGTGCCAATTGCAAAAGGAAATGACGTATGAGGACCTGATACTTTTTTCTAAAACCGAAAGAAATATGGCGGCCAGCGAACTGACATGACCTTTTAATTGGATCCTGTAGTTACCGTTTGTTTGGTGCCTAGTGGTCACATTTCAAATTTTCAATAAACTATCGATAGTTCAAACGATAGTCGAAAACCATCGATAGTGTAAACGATATTCAGAAACCATCGATAGTGACGATAGTGCCATCGATAGTTTCCGACCACTACTACCTACTAGTGATGAGCGATATATCGCAAACGGTGTTTTTTCACTGTGAATAAAAAATCACAAATCGCAATTGTGATCACTTTTTCAAAATAGCAGTTCACTACTTATTGGCAACTGCTATCGACGTAGCAAGTAAGAGCGCTTTCACATTACTCGGTGCGGAATCGGATCGACATTTTTGGTTTTTACCGAAAGTATACCGAAACCTTGCCGACCACATGTATTTCAATTGGCACTTTCACATTAGTGTTGCATACATGAAATCGGAGCGGATTGATTTCGGTATACCGCAACGCGGTAAGACCGGTCAGTAAAATTTGAGGAATTACTGCATACATTTTTGCGGCGTGATAAAAGAAGAAGAACAAAATCAGTAAAAAACTCGTTTCGGCTATAAATGTAGCAAGTTGTAATGTCTTCGTCTTCGCTAGAAGACATTATTGTTATTATTGAGTGATTTGTTGAAGTTAAAAATTTTGTTTTGCAAATTTCGATGTTTGTTTTCCTATTTTCTGCCGATTACACACCGAAAGTATTCCCACAAGTGTGAAAAACACAGCAACGCGGAATCGTTTCGGTAAGCTGAAAATACCGAGCAAAAAATGTCGATCCGATGTCGTACCGAGTAATGTGAAAAGGCCCTAAGCAGTTCACCTATGTGAATCGCAATCGCAAAAGCATTATAAATTTCTTTTTGTTTACACTTTTGAGCAGACCACATACGTACATATATAGAAATATAAGAAAAAAAAAATATTGAATTTACAATTTGTCTTTGAAAAATATTTACAAACAGCGATATTACTGCGGAATACGTTGTTATTGCTATCATTTTGTTAACATAAAATAAAGACAGGTTATATCGCTCAGAAAACGCAAAATTAATCTCTGCCGGTAACTGATGATTTTATACCAGTCCATGCAATCGCAATAGCAGTTTAAAATCACAGTGATTTAAAAATAGCAATCACCGAAATCACAGATATCGAAAAATCGCAGTTTCGCTCATCTCTACTACCTACCACTGACAATGCCAAGCGATTCACACGGACACAGCAGCGCACTAACATAAAGGTCATTTACGGTTTACGCGTAAACTTTACATGTTTTTCGAAATTACTCGTAGCTACAGCAAAGATGTTTACACATCAAAAATTAGATGTGATAATGTGGGCATCAAATGAATGGTATTTTACGACGTATTTCAATTAAAATATTGCTCAGTGGGATTTCTACATAACCTAATTTTATTAATTCCTTTGTAAACTATCGCGAAAACGGTTTGATTGAGTTGAATGAAATTTTATACATCCATTTTTGGCTCATTTACTGGATTAGATATTTGTATATTTCTATAAGGTGAACTAGAATTTTCTAAGGCAAAGAATCACGTATGAGCTCGGCCACTCAGGTTCTAGTAATTTATAGAAAGAAGAGAATGCCCCACTTGCATGTAAAATTATGAAAACTAGCGATTAAAAATACTTGCTTATTTAGAAAAAATAACAATAGTATTCTCTGTTCTTGTGGCGCCTTTAAACGGCATTTGCTAATGTAATTTGTTTTTGGAGGGTTTTCTGACATTTACTGATTGGGAGTCGCTGATTCAAATTAACGTTCGATGTGTAGTTTTATATTGTAGACTAGAAACGCCGACAGATGTTGCTCTGTCCAACCATTGATTTATCGGAATAATGTAAAATTTTTATATTTCCATTTAGCTCTCCTTCTCCCTGCTCATTTACCTTTCCCCTTTCTCTTACTCCCCACACTAGTTCCATTGCTCCGTCATATTTAATACAGGAAATAATCTACCTATTTACCAAATTCCCAACAAACTTTCATATTATAAAAACCAATTTCCCCAATATATCGATTCCTGGTCTGCAGGGAAGCGAACTTGGAAATTTTGGAATGGAAGACGAGTACACTACTCACTATATTACCATTACCCCATCATTAAAAACACAAAAGTATGGAATAAAACACTTATATTTGTCATACAAATCCTTTTTTAAATATTATCGTAAGGGACATTTATTCAAACAAACTCATAAAAAATTGTGAGCGAAATTATCGTAAGGGACAAAATTATGATTTTTTCGCAAACTGCACATTTTTTCAAGAAAAAAATGATCAGGTTCAGTATATTAATTAACTACCTAATCACGTGTTCAATTTCGTTTCAAAATACCAATAAAAAGTAGTAAAAAAACGAAAAAAATGCTCTCCTGTAAAATATGCTTTCGTCCGTTACGATAAAGTCGCACAAAGGGGTCGACATACAAACACATATAAATATGCGAAATTATCGTAAGGGACAAAATTATTATTTTTTCGCAAACTGCACATTTTTTCAAGAAAAAAATTATTAGGTTCAGTATATTAATTAATTACATAATCGCGTGTTCAATTTCGTTCCAAAATACCAATAAAAAGTAGTAAAAAAACGAAAAAAATGCTCTCCTGTAAAATTTGCTTTCGTCCGTTACGATAAAGTCGCACAAAGGGGTCGACATACAAACACATATAAATATGTGTTTCTATATGTTTCTTTGGACTTCAATTGCATTTACAATTTGATTTATATTTTTACCTGAAATGAAGCCGTAAATGCTGAAATAACTTCATAGGTCTGCTCCCATGGATGGCCAGGATCTGGTCGTAGTGGTGTTACAATATATTGCAATCCCAATAATGGCACAAGCAAAAGGGTTGCGCTGTAAGAAAGAATGCGAAGGCAAATACAAATGTATACACATTTACGCTGATTTACTGGTGTGTGTGTGGGCCAAATATGTGAAAATTAAAATACTTTTAAAAGTTAATTAAAAGCATTATAAAGGGACTGAATAATTCACATTTTTATTACAGTTACATAGAATGTTGCGATACGCAATAAGTAATTAGTTAAACATATGGAATGACTTGGATGGTAGGCTGTTTAATATACATACGTATACAGACCTACGGTAGACTTTTCCCAGCAATATTCGTGGTAAGGAGATACATATTGAGTAAAATATTCAGCATGAAAAATACTCTGGAACGGGGTTCAAAAATTATTGGCTGAAAAATTAACTGAATACGCAGTGAAGCCAACAGGGCTATTGAATTTTTCTCTGAAGGCGCAGTGTACTAGCCTATTTCTATGGAAGTTCTCACTGCGCCTTCAGGCCTCTCTTCATACATAAAATGTATGTATGTTTTTATATATGTATATACATACCTAGATATCTAAATACATACAAGTGTATGAATATATGTTACTTACCGAAATGCTTGCAGAACTGTACGCGACGGCCCACAACTACCTTGTATGCTGGCGGGTGCTTTCAGCTTGAGCAGCACAACGCGCACAATGTTGCACAGAAATAGCAAATTGAGAAACATGGAAATACAAACAGGTACAACGAATATTCTACCAAAGTCAGTGGAACTCATCCAGCAGCTACATATGTTTTCGAAAAAGAAAGAATAAACAAAAAAATTTATCATTAAAGAATTATATATGTACATATGTATGTACGTGCAAATGCACAATCCTAAGACGATATTCCAGCGTATTCTCTAATGCATATATACATACATACTATGTATGGCTACTTACTGTATAAGTTCACTCTCTGAACCCGCAAGACCACGCGCCAAACCATAAATGATTATAACAATTGCTGGTGAACCCCAACCGAAGCCAATCAACCATTTCACCAATTTCTTTTCGGATATAAATGCTGATACTAGAACTGTGTGTAAATAGAAGCCCTCGCACAGCATCCATGAGTAGTTCGTTAGCAGGAAATAGTGTAGGATTATGTGCAGCGCTACGCAGGAGGGCTAAGAGAAAATTAGAAGGAAACTGTACATATGTATATAGTGTGTACGCACAAATAATTTAAGTTCTGCTAAGGAAATGAAGTGTAAAATTTTTTTCAATGGTATATGGTATATAATTGTGCACATATGTATGTATGTGCATATGTACATATGTACCCATACATATGTACCAAAATAAAAATAATCAATGAACTTGGGAAAATATGCTTCAGGCAGAACAGGGCGTATACGCAACCTTGCGACTAAATATGTACATACATACATTGAAAAATGCTAATATATTTTTCGTCAATATGCAATTATGGTATGCAAATTTCTTTTGACAGCATATGTTAGTTTCATTGACATTTTCTTTACATATAAATATGCAAGAAAAAGAAAATTGCTTTCCATTTTTTTTCAGACTTCACTATTAACAGTTCAAATAAAAGAATTGGCAAAAACAAACAGGTTCTCAAAAATAGAAAAAAAGTACTAAAAAGTCAGAAAAAAAGGCACCTCATGATTTTAGCTGCAAAATACTATACCTAAATGTCTTTATTTAGGCACGATGTTTTCAAGTTGTTAACCTCATAATAAATTTGTTTTGCTTAGTCTGCGCTATTATACCCTCTACATACATACATACAACTCACTTACCGGACTTTTTTGCAGCAATTCAGTGTCGGGCAACACCACCAAATACCAAATCAACCACAATGTATTATGCGCCGCAAATGATGTGAATAAATTAATGTGAAGTGTTATGCGCGCACATTTAAGCGACCTGAAAAATGAACGGTGTCATTATGTAAATGTCGATTATAGTACACCGAGGAGTGATAAAGATAAATATCGAAAAGGTTTATAAACATTTAGTAACTGGAATTGCGGCAGATTTATGAGTTCAATGGTTTCTATGCATGAAAAAAAAACAACCAAATCAACAAATGTGGGTGGCGAGCGCGAGAACGAAAATGCATAAATACTTTACAAATTTATTGACCAAAAGAGCGCTTAAGGTTTATATTGGCATTTAAATTCATTAACGAGCCGCTCGTTTATGATGCGATTTCCTTTTTAAATCAGTTTTCTTTTGTAACATTTCTATCGTCATAGTGCTTTTGAAACAAATTTGTTATTTGATATGCGGTAAGAAGATTTCTCACATATTTTTCAAATATTAAATACTTAAAGGAATTCACTTTTTCTATTTGTTGTAGTATTGTTAGCGTGAATTTCAATCTTTTATTCGTATAAATCTTTCGCGCGAACCATAACGTCTTAAAAATGTATCAAATATAATATAAATGTTTGTGTTATACATAGAGCTCACTTACTTGAAATAGCTTAAGATTGCTAGGGATAGCAAGATTGCCACCAGCGATATGCCATACCCGGTCTCATAGATGAGATTTATGCTATGTTTCCACTGAAAGTAGATATAAAAAGCACGTATTTTTAATAGCAAAAAGTGCCTCCTATTATATAAATAGATTTAGGAATAATTATTTAGTAATTAACCAATTAACTTGTTAAAATAATCAGAATTGTTTGACGAGAGATTTTTAACTGAACAATTTCAAAAACTACTTCTGTTTTAATATCCTTCTTAATCAAAATTAATCGTCGAATAATTTTTCAATAACAGTTTTACTCATGTCTAAGAATAGTTTATAATAGTGCCATAAAATTTCTATGTACATACAGGTCATTTGCATAGTACCTTACCATAATGCCCAGTAGAAAATATCTATATAATTGCCTTGATGAACAAGACTAGCACTTTCTTTTCAAGCGGCATCCATCCTATCGTTTCTTTGGAAGGAAAATGCGATTTTTCGAACAAATATTTTAGATCTTCTAATGTTTTATTTTTTTTTTTTATCATTCGTCTTTTTTTAAACCATGTACAAAGCGCTTGCACTCCTAGAACAAGCAATGCAAAAGGGAAAAAGGTTTGTACACAATTTTTGACAGTCAGTGCTCATCGGCAAGTAAGATCCCCCTTTCTACTTGATAATTCACCCAAGATAATGTGACGATGGAGATATGTAGCAAACTCCATGGGTTAATCTTCTTAAGGAAAGACTCGTGTTCGTATCACTTTCAAAATGCTTCCCTTTAAAAAGTAATAAAAAGAGACAAGACCCGTCATTTAACTTTATCTAGTAATTAAATTGGTTGAGTTTATGATAATAATGCACAAGCCTTCCCTATGTCTTTTTCTGTCATAAAATTTGAGTTTGTTTTGGTTTTGTTGAAAGGTTCGTCCACTTTAAGCTTGTTGTTCTTTCTTTCTAATTTTTAATTCGACGTATCATTAATTAGCGTTTATCTCTGTTTTATCTATATTTTGTTCTTGTGTTTTTGGGTTTATTTTTGAACTCACCTCCAAATCATCCAAATCAACACAGGTTGTATAATTTGACCAAGTTTTATTCGTTAGCGGATGTTTATACCATTCACCATATTTGCCGCATTCTTTATGTGCAAACCCTGTAAAAGCAAAATCAAAAATAATATCAGATTACCTATCTATTATATAAAAATGAATGTGTGTGTGTGTGTCCTTTATGGACTCCCAAAGTAATCAACCGATCTTTATGAAATTTTCACAGTAGATGCATGTGGTACTAGCGCACATAAAGGGGTATATAGAATTTCGAAAAAGTGGGAACTTCCCGGAATATAGGCCCAAATGTGGACCCAGAGTGACCCAGCAAGTGTTTGAGCAATATGGGTATCAAATGAAAGGTGTCGAGCAAGGCTTCAACATACAGATATTTTCATTGTTATTTTTTGAGTCGGTTTCCCAGAGATGGTTCAAGTAGTGGGCCCGGATGGTGATGGATGGTCCCGGTAAAGGTAAAGGTTAAAGGTAAAGGTAAAGGTAAAGGTAAAGGTAAAGGTAAAGGTAAAGGTAAAGGTAAAGGTAAAGGTAAATGTAAAGGTAAAGGTAAAGGTAAAGGTAAAGGTAAAGGTAAAGGTAAAGGTAAAGGTAAAGGTAAAGGTAAAGGTAAAGGTAAAGGTAATGGTAAAGGTAAAGGTAAAGGTAAAGGTAAAGGTAAAGGTAAAGGTAAAGGTAAAGGTAAAGGTAAAGGTAAAGGTAAAGGTAAAGGTAAAGGTAAAGGTAAAGGTAAAGGTAAAGGTAAAGGTAAAGGTAAAGGTAAAGGTAAAGGTAAAGGTAAAGGTAAAGGTAAAGGTAAAGGTAAAGGTAAAGGTAAAGGTAAAGGTAAAGGTAAAGGTAAAGGTAAAGGTAAAGGTAAAGGTAAAGGTAAAGGTAAAGGTAAAGGTAAAGGTAAAGGTAAAGGTAAAGGTAAAGGTAAAAGTAAAGGTAAAGGTAAAGGTAAAGGTAAAGGTATAGGTAAAGGTAAAGGTAATGGTAAAGTTAAAGGTAAAGTTAAAGGTAAAGGTAAAGGTAAAGGTAAAGGTAAAGGTAAAGGTAAAGGTAAAGGTAAAGGTAAAGGTAAATGTAAAGGTAAAAGTAAAGGTAAAGGTAAAGGTAAAGGTAAAGGTAAAGGTAAAGGTAAAGGTAAAGGTAATGGTAAAGGTAAAGGTAAAGTTAAAGGTAAAGGTAAAGGTAAAGGTAAATGTAAAGGTAAAGGTAAAGGTAAAGGTAAAGGTAAAGGTAAAGGTAAAGGTAAAGGTAAAGGTAAAGGTAAAGGTAAAGGTAAAGGTAAAGGTAAAGGTAAAGGTAAAGGTAAAGGTAAAGGTAAAGGTAAAGGTAAAGGTAAAGGTAAAGGTAAAGGTAAAGGTAAAGGTAAAGGTAAAGGTAAAGGTAATGGTTAAGTTAAAGGTAAAGTTAAAGGTAAAGGTAAAGGTAAAGGTAAAGGTAAAGGTAAAGGTAAAGTTAGAGGTAAAGGTAAAGGTAAAGGTAATGGTAAAGGTAAAGGTAAAGGTAAAGGTAAAGGTAAAGGTAAAGGTAAAGGTAAAGGTAAAGTTAAAGGTAAAGGTAAAGGTAAAGGTAAAGGTAAAGGTAAAGGTAAAGGTAAAGGTAAAGGTAAAGGTAAAGGTAAAGGTAAAGGTAAAGGTAAAGGTAAAGGTAAAGGTAAAGGTAAAGGTAAAGGTAAAGGTAAAGGTAAAGGTAAAGGTAAAGGTAAAGGTAAAGGTAAAGGTAAAGGTAAAGGTAAAGGTAAAGGTAAAGGTAAAGGTAAAGGTAAAGGTAAAGGTAAAGGTAAAGGTAAAGGTAAAGGTAAAGGGAAATTTAGAGGGGAAAACCCATTATAACGTAAAAACTTTTCGCGTCGCTGCGAAGCGGGACGGGTATTTGCCAGTATACAAATAGATATGTAAACGTGTCGTTTTTAACGCTTACAATTATCTGATGAACATACGTATTACTTTCATTCGAATTCAAGTGAGAAATTATGCGCATACTCATAAACAAACATCTAAGATATTTTACTACTATTCGCAGTCAAGTTTAAGAATTTATTGGCACATTTTGTGGCCTGAAGGGTAGATTTTGGTTTGAAATTGCATTTGAAGTCTGTGGTTTATGCCAAGCGTAAAATAGTCATATGGTGAGAAATGAATTCAGAAAGATGAATATCTGTTAAAAGCGAACTAATAAGAAGTTTTTATAAGATAATCCATAAACTGGAGCGAATATAATTTTTAGCAGTTTTAAGCTGATTTAAATTATTGCTACTATAAATTTTTTTTCACAGCAGTGGATACGCAGTTGTATACCGATTGCGAACGAAGTTATTCAATGAAAATGGATTTTTGCGAGGTGGATTTTCAATGGAGAATTACACTCAGACGGTTGTCGCTGAATTTTCAAAAACCCCATAACATTTTTTTTTGGACTGAACAAAGTATCGAATTCCAGACTTCCTGCATGGAAAGCGATCACCTTCTTCACATAGCGACTTCCTTTTTCATCGTCTGAATTTTGTTGAACTCTCACATGTACTATTTATTTCAGTTTATTTGATATCATGAATTTTTTTAGTAATGTACAAGTTAAATTTCAATTCTTATACTACGAGTAAAAAGGCATTAAAGCATGTGTATATGTGCATATAAAAATGCCACTTCCGGCAAGTCATAAAGCTATTGACGTGCACTTGGAAATCTTACATTTTTCGCCCCTTTTTATGGGATATTAAGAATCGAACGTTTAAATGCACATATGTATGTATGTATATACGTTTGTTTGTAGTTATTATTGTTGCACGCAACAACACTAAAAATGTTTGCGGATACCACAAAATCGAGTGGTCAAATGAAAATAACCTACATAAATTACATCACGTGCTCAGTGAACTAACTAACCCACACTCGTGTGGCGAGTGAGTGCCTTTTTCTTGCACGAAAAGTTCATTTGAGTGGAAAAGAAAACGTGAAAAAAAACGAAAGCTGGCAGTGACAGAATAAAAGAATGAGAAAAACCACTTGAGACGTGTGTTGTGAAGAATCTGCTGCCATAAAATCAAAGAAAGAGCAGAAAAAAGTGGATTAAAAGTTTGGTGACTTGAAACTAATACCCGCACATGTGGGTGTCAAAGAGGAAAAAATATTTGGTCAATTTTTGAATCTACTACACAATCACTAAAGTGCGACAGCGGTAAAAAAATGTCAAAAAGGCAATCTAAAAAATAATCGAAGTTGAAAGAATAGCAATCCAGTTTCATGTTAACATCGGTATTTAAACAAGTAAGGAATCCTAAGTTCGAGTGGAATCGAACATTAGATACTCAGCTGTATGCTTTCATTGTTTGTTTGCGTGTGATGGAAACACGGTGTACTTTATATAAAGCGAGTTCTGCATAAAGTGGGCGTAGCCATGCCCATTTTCAAAATTTTCATCAGTCATCCAACTAAGCATATGAATATTATTCTTTGTGCAAAATTTCATTCCATTCTAGTTACAAAGATGTCACGTTACAAATTCCCACAGGGTGTTCCAGAAATATCTTTGTTAAAAAGTAGGCGTGGTCATAAACCGATTTCAATAAATTTTTGCGTGTGTATTAACACAAGTCATAAAAGTGCATAAACCAAGTTTCGTCATAATATCTCAATTATTTGTCGAGTTATAGGCTAAGAAATCTCGTAGATTCCTTTGTCTAAAAAGGGGCGGTGCCATGCCCATTTCCCAAAATGTTTCTATTTTTTGTTTCCGGTCTACCGTAGAACTCATGCCACAAAATTTCAATGAATTATCTTTATATTTGACAAAGAAATCGCTTAAAATTTTTTTATTAAGTCACTTTATAATACACACATATAAAAGTGGGCGTGGTCGTCAAACCGATTTCGCTAAAATTTCGAACATGTATTACTACAAATAATAAAAGTGTATAACCCAAATTTCGTCATAATATATCAATTATTTCTCGAGTTATAGGCTAAGAAATCTCGTATATTCCTGCTTCTAAAAGGAGGCGGTGCCACGCCCATTTTCCAAAATTTTTGTGTTTTTTGTTTTATGTCCATAGTTGGACTGCTGCCATAAAATTTAAAAGATATATCTTTATATTTGAATGAGATATCGCTTAAAATGTTTTTATTAGGTCACTTTATAATACCCATATATAAAAGTAGGCGTGATCGTCAACCGATTTTGACAATTTTTCGTCCAAACATTTGCCTAAGTAAGTAAATCACGCGTACCAAATTTCATAGATATATCTCCTACGGTTTCTGAGTTATGGCTTATACAACTTTCTATGTTTGGCCCTTAATAAGTGGGCGTGGCACCGTCCATTTTTCAAAATTTCACCAAATTTCTTCATAGGGGCCTAAGCTCTACACGTGGGTGAAATTTTATCACTCTGGCTCTATTAGTGACTGAGATACAAAATTTCCGATTTTTACTATATAGGGGAAGTGGGCGTGGTCATGGTCCGATTTCGCCCATTTTCAATACCATCCGTTCCAGTCTTGATACCAACTTGTATTCCAAATTTCATCAAAATATTTCAATTTTTGCGCGAGTTATCGTGCGTACAGACAGACAGACGGACGGACAGACGGACGGATAGACGGACAGACGGACGGACGTGGCTCAATCGATTTCTTTTTTCACCCTGATCAATTTGATATATATAATTCAATATCTATCTCGATTATTTTATGGTGTTACAATCCACCGATATGTGATTAAAACTATAATACTCTGTGTACTAGTACAGCTGAGTATAAAAAGGGAAGGAGCACATGCAACATGTCAAGGCAGGCACATGCAACCGCAAAGAAGTTTTTACTCTTACATTTTTTACTATTTTCAAATTTGTAAATAGAAAACGTAAATCTGCCGGGAAATTAAGGTGAAACAAGTAAGGTAAAAGTAAAGTAGCAAATACTCATGTGAAAAGACTGGCATACCCAGTAAACAAACAAACAAAGTTGAAACCTTTGCGCTGAGAGCAAAAGAAAACTGCAAAAAGTGTAGTAAGATAATAAACACATGACGACGTCATAAACACAGAACTTGCTTAGGGGCTTGTGATGATGATGATGATGATGATGATGATGATGATGATGATGATGATGATGATGATGTTTGCGTGGTGTGATATATGAAAATAATAATACCTAGCCATTCCTCTCAATTCTCAATTTGCAGGGTGCTGCTATCCATTTTGCCAAATACAAATAGTTTTGTAGAGAACTTTTTCTTGAACGAAATTAAGATGAAGGGTTTGCCAGCATTTGCGCAGCCCTGAAAGCAGTAAGGAACATACTGCCCGTGTAGAATTGTAACCACACCTGGATAATATCAAGTACCAGTACGACTTGTGACAAGTACATTTTAAAGGAATTGTACTGTTACTGGTACTGGCATTGCCAAAATTTCCAAGTACAAGTACAAGTAATTGCAAAATAATTGAAGTTTTAGCAAATACTTCAAAGTATTTGAAAAGAATTGAAAGTACTTGAAAAGAATTGCAAAATGTACTTGAATCGATTTTTCAATTATTTTCAAGTACTTTCAATTACTTACAATCTTGAAACCAATATTAAAAAAAAAATTACAAAAATAAACGATATTTTATATTTTTGACATGTCGTTTGTAGTCCATATTATGTTTATTTAACAAAATGCATTTGAAACTTAACATAAATAAACAATTAAATTTAATTTAAAACAAAAAAATAATTCAACATAAATACAATTATAAGAAAAAATATAACGTATCTTAATCCTAAATATCTAGAACAACTGTCGAAATTCGACAGTAGGCGCACTCTAGTTTTTTTTAATATTGGTTTTAACTTGACGTTCCGTCGTCGATTGTAAGTAATTGAAATTACTTGAAAAGAATTGAAAAATCGATTCATGTACATTTTTCAATTCTTTTCAAGTACTTCCAATTATTTTCAAATACTTTGAAGTATTTGCTAAAACTTCAGTTATTGTGCAATTACTTGCACTTGTACTTGTATTTGTACTTGAATATTCTGAAAGTACTTAGTACGGACTAATTACTTCAAGATCAAAATATAATGTGTTTAAGTACGTAATAGTCCAATTACTACTCAGTATTACCCAGGTCTGATTGTAACCAAGCATAACTGGCATACCAGCTTATCCCTAAGTTACCCATTAAACAAATTGCAAAATAAATCAACCAAATTAAATTACTTGTGAGAATCGCAATAGAAGAAAGGTATGTACTTAAGTCATCAAAGAAAAAATGACAAAATCGTAATAGGAAATCTGTGTTCATATCGAACAGTAGCTTATGTCGAAAGGCAAATTTTGACGATACTCGCAAATTTGTGTAATTTTCTAGCAGTTCCGCGCACAGGATTATTAAGTTAAATCATTGAGACTGAAGCTGGTCGAAAGAGCGAGAAAGAGTTTAAACAAAAACTGCATAATGTACTCTCTGAGCTGCATTATTTCAACGTTTTCAAACTAACTAATATTTTCCTTAAGTACACTTAAGCGACTGTTCCATATGAATACGGAAATAATAAAAGCAGCGCTGTTATAATTACGACGGCAATACTTAAGCACGCAGGCACGCTCAGGCACAAGCACAAGCACTGCTATATAGACAGCCCGCCAATGTGCGCTTTATTACTTCCAATGTTAAAGTGCGCACTATATAAATCAAGATGATGTCAGCAAGCAAGTGCAGTAGAGCTGGGCGTTTCTCAACAAGCCGGAAGTTGAAGATTTTTGGCATAAAAATGCTAAAGCGCCTTAATTAAAGAAGGAGATGATTTAACCCTCAGACTACTGGTGACGTGAATTGTCGTTAACGGTATATTGTGGTCTGACAGACCACAATGTATTATTTATTTGCAACTACCAAAAAAGTCATCGGATACAACAAATGGTATTTGTTATTTGGCAAATGTTATATTTATGTTCATTTAGCATAAAAATACAGTCCACTTGTTAAAAAATGCATTAACGGGTGTTTTAAACAAGTCCTAGGTTTGTAGGACCCCTTGGCATTTCTTCAGCAACGCGTTACGCATGCGTTGGTTTAATGTGAATCACAAACCGTATATTTATATTTAATGCAATGGAATGAGTTTTCCGGTTTCTTTTATCTGCCTCAAATACCAAAAACCAGCCAGAGTCTAATCGCAGATGGGGCATAATCGTGATAAATTCGGCTAGTCTTCACGTAACTCCATATGTGGTTTAAACTTTTGCTGTGCTAATTCAATTAAAAATTCGCGTTGTTTATATGTTCCTTTCTTGGCCTCCCCATCAACATCGCAGGTATAATGTTCTGTTCAATTTAGAATCATAGACTTACATATTTTTTGGCATGTAAGAGCAAGACATTTTCGTAGTAACAGAAGATGGATGGTGGAATTTGCCTTTACAATTATGATATAGGGTTTTAATGCTGTGGTCTGACAGACCACAACCTTGAAAAACGCACATTTTACACAAACAATGTTTTTTTTTAAACAGAAATGAGACTAATATTACCCTTCTATACTAAATTAGAAAACACTCATGGAACCTTACAAAGTCATAAAACGGTTTGCTCCAAAATGTTAAGGAAAACAAAAAGTTTTAGTAAAATTTTTCAAAATGGTCTGACAGACCACAACGCTAGTCTAAGGGTTAAGGCTTTTTTAGAAGTGCATTTCTAGTAAAAGAATTTATTGATTTATTTTCTTCTGCTACTCATTGTTACATTTATGCAGAACTTTCCGTACATATTTACTTCGGGTTTGGTTTTTTAGAAGCGGTACACTGAAAAAAAAAGTATATTAAGGGGTTAAAGAAATTGTTTCCCTATATTGAACACTACTTGCTTTGTTTTGAGTAAGTTTTCACTAAAACATGTTAAAGGGATTAAAAAGTAAAGTTGTTTATATACACTGCCATGGTTTCATATGTATCTATATTTGTTTTAAAGAAATTCATACATCCAAATAAGGAAAAAATTCTTAAGCGTCATTCCATTCCCAAATTGGCCTTCTTTTGAATATTTGGTTTCTTTAATTTTGAGAAATTGAATTTCCATACAAATCACCATGGCAACGAATTTGTTTGAATGTTTTTTCCACATTTTTAAGCAAATTTACTCAAAACAAGGAACATTTTGTATTGGAACGTGTGTTTAAAATAAGGAAAATAAATTTTTGATCGAGAGATGTACTTTTTTTTTTAGTGTAGATCCGACAGTTGTATTGCCTGCCTAATGTATTTCTGCCCAGCAGTATTTATCAGCTGGAAAATGGCAGAAACTTGCTACTGAATATTCAGTAGAGATGTAACTCTAAAAACCTTTCGTTTTTATATAAAGGTGGCATCGAAAATCAACTACCTAAAAACTGCCGAACGAGAAGGGAGAGTTGCTGTATGAAAAAAGGCCTGAATACGCAGAGAGAACTTCCATAGCATATATTTCAGTGCACCTGATATTTTCATTGCATGTTCAGTTATTTTTTCAGCAGTGAATTTTGAACCAGTTTAAGAGTATTTTTCATACTGAATATTCTACTGAATATGCACCTCCTTACCTCAAATACTGCTGGGTCTATTCAGAAAAATACCTATACTTAGGCGCATGCCGTTCGGCCGATATAAGACTGGTTCAGCCAATACATACATACATACATATGTACTAAAATAATTAAGAAACTGAAGAAAGAAGGAGAATATCCGCTTTAAAACGCGTTTGATTTATATATATACGCACTGGTACCTTAAAATACTGCATTGTGTTCACCATGTCGTATACGTAATTTGCAAATATTTTATTTAGCATGTGTGAATACTTAACTAGTTTTCTTCTACTAAACCATTAAGGCCGCACTGAAGTGCACTGAAATCTGTCTTTAAGTCAATATTTAGCAAAAATAATAACCGCACTTACTACTCTGCTCGCTCTGCTTAAACCACGAATATTTATTTTTATTATCAAACACAAAGTTTTTACTGCAAGTGGCACTGCATATGATTTTGGTGGAAAGTAATGAGATAATAAATATTTTCTGTATTTCCATAGCTACATTATTTACACACATTTCATGCGGTTTCAGAAAACTTGCGCCTCTTTGATAAAACCACATCGTTATCAAAATATAACGTCAACTTTTCGTTGCCCTTTATAAGTTTTTGTTGGTTGTGGTTATTTTTGCAGAATTAATGTGCAATGTGTGTGATATTATTTGCATATTACTATGATATTTTCGTGCACTACTTTTTCGAATGACTGAACATATGTATGTATGTAGGTGTGTATTGCGACTAACTGGCGCCATATCATCGCTGCGCTCACAAAAGCAGTTATGTGGGTTTTAAGTAACTTTTCAGGAAAACAAAAAAGTGTTTGCTGGTGGCCATCGGCAAAATTTTGCAAATTTTTAATTGAGTAAAATTTAATTTTATATAAAAACAATTAACGAAATATATCAGTTGCTAAGGCGCTCTAGATAATGAAGAGAAACTTCTAATTCTTTCCGTTTTGAACTCGGTAAATGTATAGCTTAATTTAATTGTTTTTCCAAAATAAAATAAAAATACGAAATTCATTGCGATGCTGATTTATTTTTGCAAAGAGTTTCAAAAATAAAATCTGGTTTATTTTAAGCGTCGAGAACAAAAATCTCACTTATTATCTAACGACTATCAACATTTTTGAATCAGTCCAAACAGAAACCCCTCATATTTCACATAATATAAAAAGAATGATCTATGTACATATATAAAGTTCAAATATACGCATTCTTAAAAAATATTACGACAAAAACAATATAATACAAATGAAACAAGTAAGGAAGCCTAAGTTCGAGTGGAATCGAACATTAGATACTCAGCAGTATGGTTTCATTGTTTGTTTGCGTTTGATTAAAACACGGTGTATTTTATATAAAGCGAGTGCTGCATAAAGTAGGCGTAGCCACGCCCATTTTCAACATTTTTATCAGTCATCCAACTAAGCATATGAATATTATTCTTTGTGCAAAATTTCATTCCTTTATGACTTCTAATTGTAAAGATGTCACGTTACAAATTCCCAAAGGGTGTTGTAGAAATATCTTTGTTAAAAAGTAGGCGTGGTCATAAACCGATTTCAATAAATTTTTGTGTGTCTATTAACACAAGTTATAAAAGTGTATAAACCAAGTTTCGTTATAATATCTCAATTATTTGTCGAGTTATAGGCTAAGAAATCTCGTATATTCCTTTGTATAAAATGAGGCGGTGCAACGCCCATTTTCCAAATTTTTATATTTTTTGTTTCCGGTCTATTGTGGAACTCATGCCACAAAACTTGAATGAATTATCTTTATATTTGACAAAGATATCGCTTAAAATATTTTTATTAGGCCCCTTTATAGTTCCCATATATAAAAGTGGGCGTGGTCGCCAACCGATTTCGCTAAAATTTTGAACATGTATTACCACAACTAATAAAAGTGTACACACCAAGTTTGGTCATTATATATAAATTATTTGTCGAGTTATGGGCTCAGAAATCTCGTATATTCCTGCTTCTAAAAAGAGGCGGTGCCACGCCCATTTTACAAAATTTTTATGCTCTTCGTTTTATATCCGCAGTTGAACTCCTGCCATAAAATTTCAATGATATACCTTTATATTTGACAGAGATATCGCTTAAAATGTTTTTATTAGGCCACTTTATAATACCCATATATAAAAGTGGGCGTGGTCGTTAACCGATTTTGGCAATTTTTCGTCCAAACATTTGCCTAAGTAAGTATATCACGCCTACCAAATTTCATCGATATATCTGCAACGGTTTCTGAGTTATGACATATAAAACTTTCAATGTTTGGCCCTTAATAAGTGGGCGTGGCACCGCCCATTTTTCAAAATCTCACCAAATTTCTTCATAAGGGCCTGAGCTCCACACGTGGGTGAAATTTTATCACTCTAGCTCTATTAGTGACTGAGATACAAAATTTCCGATTTTTACTATATAGGGGAAGTGGGCGTGGTCATGGTCCGATTTCGCCCATTTTCAATACCATCCGATACAGTCTTGATACCAACTTGCATTCCAAATTTCATCAAAATATTTCAATTTTTGCGCGAGTTATCGTGCGTACAGACAGACAGACGGACGGACGGACATGGCTCAATCGATTTCTTTTTTCACCCTGATCAATTTGATATATATAAGTCAATATCTATCTCGATTATTTTATGGTGTTACAATCCACCGTTATGTGATTAAAACTATAATACTCTGTGTACTAGTACAGCTGAGTATAAAAATGAACAAGGAAGTTATTTACTTCCAAAAGATGTCTCCTTTGACATATCAAGAATTTGGGTTGACAGGAAATGTTTGCCACAATTAGGCACTTTACCATTTCCGTCAATGTATCATTGATGGAGGAAGGAAAATAAAAACATTTCAGCGGGCATTCACATACATAGACGACACCAAAGACAAAAATAAAAAAAAGCTAAAAAAAAAACATAAACGAAATGGACAACAAAAGCGGCCGGTTGGCGGATACAAAAAGCAAACGTGTGAAGAAATATGCGCATGAACGAGGCCAACAAAAAATGTCATTTGCTCAGCCAGCGATGTTAAGTGCTTATTTTGGAGAGTTATTCTGGCGTTAAGTTTGTTTCATTTGATTTATTTATTTTTCCGTTTTGGACTTTTTGTTGCTGTGCTGTTATGTTATTTTTCTTGTATTATGTTGCTATTCATTCAACTGATTGTTGTCCAATTTGGTACCCTGACATAATCCCAAGGGGCATAATCCCAAATTTTTTATTTGGGATTATGTCACTCCCCCTAGGGTGACATAATCCCAACTTTTTTACTTGGGCTTATGTCACCCTAGGCGTAGTGCCATAATCCCAATTGGGATAATGTCATTTTCAAGCTCAAAAAAAACATTTCAGATTTTTTCTAAGATTTTATTACATTAAGCAAAAAAATTAAAGCTGACAATAAAGTTAATGTTGTTATACAATAATACATTGAGTATATGTATAAGATGAAATATGTATGTACTTAAATACACATGTTCTCAAAAAATTACTTTACAACTAAAAATTACATTAAAATTAAATATATTTACATATATACAAATTTTTTCAATAAAACGATAGGTATATAAATATTTGTGTACACTGTATATATGCCTATAAAAAGATGAAAATTTGGAAGAAAAAATCGCGCGATTAATAGATCGATAGGTGTATACATATGTCTATAAAAAGACATGCGGCGCTTTTTTTCTAATAGATCGATAGGTATATACATATGTCTGTAAAAAGATGAAAATTTGGAAGAAAAAATCGCGCGATTTTTGAATCCAAATTTTCGCCTGCGGCGCTTTTTTTTAAATAGATCGATCGGTATATACATATGTATATAAAAAGATGAAAATATATATAAATATGTACATATGTCTATAAAAAATAAAAATTTGGAAGCAAAAATCGCGATTTTTCTTCGCACTAGTACCTACTCGAGTGATTTGGTATTCTGGCTCCCTTTCATTTGGGATTATGTCACTCCCACATAGGTGACATAATCCCAAGTAAAAAAATTGGGATTATGTCACACCATGGTGAGTGACATAATCCCAAATTTTAAAATTGGGGTTATGCCACTTGGGATTAAATCACGGCACCTCCAATTTGTACATTTGCAGCATAACATAGTACGAAAGTGTTTCATACATATACATATTGTTCGTTTCAATTCCAAGCAATTCTTTCCATTTTTTGTGCCCTTTAAGGCGTTTTTATATTTTATGCAATTTCGTGGTGCCGTGATTTAATCCCAAGTGGCACAATCCCAAATTTTTTATTTGGGATTATGTCACTCCCCCTAGGGTGACATAAGCCCAACTTTTTTACTTGGGATTATGTCACCTATGTGGGAGTGACATAATCCCAAATAAAAGGGAGCCAGAACACCAAATCACTCGAGTAGGTACTAGTGCGAAGCAAAATCGCGATTTTTGCTTCCAAATTTAAATTTTTTATAGACATATGTACATATGTATATACCTATCGATCTAAAATAAAAAAAGCGCCGCAGGCGAAAATTTGGAATCAAAAATCGCGCGATTTTTTCTTCCAAATTTTCATCTTTTTATAGACATATGTACATACATATGTATATACCTATCGATCTATTAAAAAAAAAAAGCGCCGCAGGCGAAAATTTGGATTCAAAAATCGCGCGATTTTTTCTTCCAAATTTTAATCTTTTTATAGACATATCGCACACTAAATCAAAAAGCGTTACAACTCAAAATTTTTCGTAATCGGGTTTCTTCCATAAATTGGTACACAGAATATATCTCTAGCGGCTGCCAAAAAATCTTTTCCATCAGAGTCCTTTTTAACTGAGAAATAACTATTATACGTAGCCTTTTCCCATATCATTGCCTATAAAAATTAAAAAGTTTTTTGCCTCTCCTGAAATTTTTTGAATTTTGAGTTGTAACGCTTTTTGATTTAGTGTGCGATATGTACATACATATGTATATACCTATCGATCTATTAAAAAAAAAGCGTCGCAGGCGAAAATTTGGAATCAAAAATCGCGCGATTTTTTCTTCCAAATTTTCATCTTTTTATAGACATATGTACATACATATGTATACACCTATCGATCTATTAATCGCGCGATTTTTTCTTCCAAATTTTCATCTTTTTATAGACATATATAAAATGTACACAAATATTTATATACCTATCGTTTTATTGAAAAAAGTCTGTATATATGTAAATATATTTAATATTAATGTAATTTTTTAGTTTTAAAGTAATTTTTTGAGAACATGTGTATTTAAGTACATATGTACATATTTCATCTTATACATATACTCAATGTATTATTGTATAACAACATTAACTTTATTGTCAGCTTTAATTTTTTTGCTTAATGTAATAAAATCTAAGAAAAAATCTGAAATTTTTTTTTGGGCTTGAAAATGACATTATCCCAATTGGGATTATGTCACTACGCCTAGGGTGACATAAGCCCAAGTAAAAAAGTTGGGATTATGTCACCCTAGGGGGAGTGACATAATCCCAAATAAAAAATTTGGGATTATGCCCCTTGGGATTATGTCAGGGTACCAATTTCGTACATTCCGGCGATCTTCTTTGTTGTGTGACTTTTTTTTGGGTGGTTGTTTTCGCTTTTACTTTAATCAACAGCGACCCTAATGCGAACTTTACACGGGTCGATTTCCTACACTCAAATAAATTTTGGTATAAATTTTAAACTCTTTTGGTCGATATATAGGACATGACCGAAAAATTATAAAAATTTAAATTTTGAGAAATTTAAAAGATTTTTAAACTTTTAAGGTTAAGATTTTATTCCAAATTAAAATTCGTTTTTAGACTTTCAAAAGTTTAAAATTTAAACCTTTTTTTGGTTTAAATTTAAAAAAAATGTCTACTCCCAAATTATCTTCATGCTTTTCCCTATTCTATCTTCTTTCCTATCCTCTTTTTCTCCTTTTCTTCCATATTGTGTGTCCCCCCCCAACATCCCCTTAATCCTTTTCCATATTGCATCTTTTTCCTATCCTCTTCTTCTCCTTTTCTTCGTTCTTCATTTTATCTGTTTCCGTAATTATTTTGTGTTTGTTTGTTACTCCATTCAAACAACGCCACACAGTCTTTCATTCAAATTGCCTAATAACTATAAATGAGCTTTTTATATTGTTCATTTCCCGAAAAAGCAAGTTGGAATTTCAAATCAAAAATTTAAATTTTTTTGTTGAAATAAAATCTTACGACCAATGAAAGTTTAAAATTTAAACCTTAAAAGTTTAAATGAGAAAAAGTGTAAGATTTAAACCAAAAAAGTATGAAATTTATTCCAAAAAATACTTTGAAATATTTGAACTTTTGTAAGTTTGAATTTTAAACCAAAAAGGAATAAGAAGCTTTTAAACTTTCGAAGGTTCAAAATTTAACACAAAAAGTTTTAAATTTCTTTCAAACCAAATCAAAATTTAAAAAATATTCCAATATTTATAACAGTGTAGTCGATTTTTGACGTTCAACCAAAATCGACCTGTGTAAATAGCAATTCACCCGGCTCAGTCGACTACTAGTTCAAAGAAAACTTGAGTTCAACTTTTGCCTAGACGATTTCCCAGTCGGCAAAAATCGACCCGTGTGAAGGCCACATAAGAGTAACTGTTTATCATCCAAAGGCTTTCGGTATTTTTTGAAAGCCGGCATTATCACCATGTCAATTACATACTTACTACATACGAGCATATTGAGTTGAATGGGTTTAGCAGTTAAGAAATGATCTCTAAAAATTTAAATTTTTTCGGAACATACATAGAAGTCCACAGTTGTTACAATTAACTGTGTAGAAATGGAATGAATAGAATAGAATTGTTGTAGGCCGGGAGAACTATGTTTTT